>CAWUFW010011736.1:0-592926 GCA_963921515.1 Calotriton arnoldi
GTCGATTCCGATTCGGCCGGAAAAAGCACCGACCGACTCGGAGCCGGAATTAATTCCGACCGACACGTACCTGTGGCGCCCGACACGCCAAGTACGATGCAAAGCGTGCAAAATCCGACCGACACGTACTGAACCCAAGCCGAACGACCGAGCCGCACGGAAAACAGCAATCCGGCCGGAAAAACACGCGAATCGAACCGACCGACACGCACCCGGAACAAATCCGACCGAAACGTACCGCGAACTCCAAACCGCAAAGTACGATGCAAGGCGCGAAAACCACGACCGAGTCGTACGGAGGACAAGCCGTACGACCGACACGCATACAAAACTGCGAGCCGAATTAACACAAAACACCGCGACCGACGCGTACGCAGCATAGAAAACTGCACAAACACAGCGTGAACGAAACGGAGAAGACCGTACGAGACAACTGCAGGGTCCGACTCGGTCACAAGAACGTTTCCAACATGCACAGAAAGTACTAAGGAAAAATACACAAAAAAAGGCCAAACAAGCAATTACAAAGCCAATAAATACGGGGGGTGGGGACAGAGAACAAAGACACACCCACAACTCCACCCATATAAAGGACACAAATCCCAACCATGATCCTTTGCAAATGCTATTCACCTGCCAGCACTCAACAGACAGCAACCACACACCCACAGCTCATCCCTCACACAAGCCACACACCATCAGCACACCAACAAATAGCTACCTCACATACACCCAGCAAAACACACACTCACACACCTTCACCTGCACACCAACACACACATTACTCACCATCACCACCCATCACCATGCCCCCAAAGAAGAATCACAAGTTCCTAGATTGTGAATTGGAAGTCCTGGTAGACGAGATCCTCAGGGTGGAGCCACAGCTGTTTGGCGCACTGGTCCAACAGACACCCATCTCCCAGAAAACAAAGATGTGGGAGAGGATCATCAACAGGGTGAACGCACAATCACCATGTCTGCGCACAAAGACTGACATCCAGAACAGGGGTATGACGTGCGCAGGAGGGTACGGGAGCTGCTGAAGAAGGACTACCTCCTGAGCCAATACACCGGCAGTGGCCCTCCTGCCAAGCCAGTATACCTCAGGCCCTGGGAGGAGAAGGTGCGGGCCATCCTTCCGCCAGTGAGCGTCTATGGACTAGAAAACATCCCAGAGCCTGGTGAGTTCACAACAAATGTACACAATATTCTGACACAATACACACACACATCACTGTCAAGGGGAGAGTCAAACCATGCACTCTTAGCAATTACACAGCAACCAGAACAGAATCATCCCAAAATGTGTATGTCAGTCAGATAAACACAACACATGCCATCTCAAAGTTACATTTAACCGTGTCATCACATGTACAAACACAACTACAACTACAGCTAGGCAGTGGCACAAATATAACTGACAAACACATCCAGACAAGTAGCCACCACTACAACACCACCACACAGTGAAGCCCACTGAAAGAAAGGAAATATGTGTATGCTGGGCAAGTCAGTGTAGCCAATAGCATGATGGGAGTTGTAGGCACAGATATTGCTCACCCACACAACTGTCCCATCAACACCACCCTGAACCATGCGCACATCACAGGGAGTGGAAAACAACTGACAAGATGGCTGACACTGGCTACTGCTGGGAGGAGCACAAGGCCCTGCTGGCAACTGTGCAACAACCAACAGCAGGACACCACTGACTGACATCCTGAAAGACAACTTGCACTCCCTGCAATGGAAGCACGGTCCATGGTGGGATAACTGACTGGCTGGGTGGGAAGGAGGACTCACAGCCCTGACCATAGTTACCATCAGCGTTTCTCACACACACCCCTAACACAAACTCCACAAAACTCACCTGGGAGAATGCATTGCCCCACACTCCAATCAAATATCCCACAAAGAACCACAACCCTGGGTCATGCTGAGTGAAGCACAGGGACACACATGGGACCTGTAGCAAAACTAACCCCAGGATAACACTGTCAGCCATCTTGTCAGCACAGGCACACAACCCCACAGGGAAGCAGAGTCAAAGGGAAGGAAGCATGGGCATGGTGGGAAGGGGGGGTGGAGGCAATAGCATGATGGGAGTGGTAGTCACAGCTCAACATCTCCCACCCACATGGCCCAGCAAGCACACACTCAAGCAAGCACACCCCACAGAGAGTGGAAAGCCCCATCAAAGATGTCTGACACTAGTGCTCTGTTGTGGGGATCACAAGGCCCTGCTGGGAACTGCCCACCAACCAACAGCAGGACACCACTGTCAGCCATCTTGCCATTGCTCTCACACTGACACACAGTGAAGTCCACCCAAAAGCAAGTAAGTATGGGCATGCTGGGAAGTGGGGTGGAGGCAATAGCATGATGGGAGTGGTAGTCACAGCTCAACATCCCCCACCAACATGGCACAGCAAGCTCACACTCAAGCATGCACACCCCACAGAGAGTGGAAAGCCCCATCAAAGATGTCTGACACTAGTGCTCTGTTGTGGGGATCACAAGGCCCTGCTGGGAACTGCCCACCAACCAACAGCAGGACACCACTGTCAGCCATCTTGCCATTGCTCTCACACTGACACACAGTGAAGTCCACCCAAAAGCAAGTAAGTATGGGCATGCTGGGAAGTGGGGTGGAGGCAATAGCATGATGGGAGTGGTAGTCACAGATATTGGTCACCCCCACAACTGTCCCATCAACACCACCCTGAACCATGCGCACATCACAGGGAGTGGAAAAGGACTCACAAGATGGCTGACACTGGCTACTGCTGTGGGGAGCACAATGCCCCGCTGGCAACTGTGCAACAACCAACAGCAGGACACCACTGACTGACATCCTGAAAGACAACTTCCACTCCCTGCAATGCAAGCACGTTCCATGGTGGGATATCTGGCTGGGTGGGAAGGAGGACTTGCAGCACTGACCATAGTCACAAGCACCTCCCCTCACACACCCCCTCAACACAAACTCCACATAACCCACCTGGGAGAATGCAATGCCTCACATCCTAACTCAAGATCCCACAAAGAACCACCACCCTGGGTTATGTTGTGTGAAGCACAGGGACACTCTTGGGACTTTTAGCCAAACAACTGCCAGGACAACACTCCCAGCCATCCTGTCAGCACAGGCAGCCCACCCCACAGGGAAGCAGAGTCAAAAGGAAGGAAGGATGGGCATGCTGGGAAGGGGGGTGGAGGCAATAGCATGATGGGAGTAGTGGGCACAGATATTGCTCAGCCTCACAACTGGCCCATCAACACCACCCACAACCATGCTCACATCACAGGGAGTGGAAAAGGACTCACAAGATGGCTGACACTGGCTACTGCTGTGGGGAGCACAAGGCTCTGCTGGCAACTGTGCAACAACCAACAGCAGGACACCACTGACTGACATCCTGAAAGACAACTTCCACTCCCTGCAATGCAAGCACGTTCCATGGTGGGATATCTGGCTGGGTGGGAAGGAGGACTTGCAGCACTGACCATAGTCACAAGCACCTCCCCTCACACACCCCCTCAACACAAACTCCACATAACCCACCTGGGAGAATGCAATGCCTCACATCCTAACTCAAGATCCCACAAAGAACCACCACCCTGGGTTATGTTGTGTGAAGCACAGGGACACTCTTGGGACTTTTAGCCAAACAACTGCCAGGACAACACTCCCAGCCATCCTGTCAGCACAGGCAGCCCACCCCACAGGGAAGCAGAGTCAAAAGGAAGGAAGGATGGGCATGCTGGGAAGGGGGTGGAGGCAATAGCATGATGGGAGTAGTAGGCACAGATATTGCTCAGCCTCACAACTGGCCCATCAACACCACCCACAACCATGCTCACATCACAGGGAGTGGAAAAGGACTCACAAGATGGCTGGCACTGGCTACTGCTGTGGGAGCACAAGGCCCTGCTGGCAACTGTGCAACAACCAACAGCAGGACACCACTGACTGACATCCTGAAAGACAACTTTCACTCCCTGCAATGCAAGCACAGTCCATGGTGGGATAACTGACTGGCTGGGTGGGAAGGAGGGCCGGCTGTCAACCAAATACAACCAATGCAGACCATGTTCACACCCCAACAAATACATAGAAATGCCCAAATAATGCAGGACAATGTGCTACACCAATATCAACCCCTGACTGTGACAACTTAAGACAATGCAATGTACAGGCCCGCACCCAGAGGCACAGTCACAACTGTCAGGTGTGTCAACCATTGATGCCTGCAGAAACATAACATACATTGTGTGTGTCTCCCAAAAACAGGTGATGATGGGGACACAGCAGCAGACGCTGAGGAGTCCCAGTCCCAGGCTCAAGAGGATTCGGAGCTCACTGGTGTCGAACAGCCTCTGCCCTCCTCGGATGAAGAAGACCAACCTGGCACCTCCGGTGCAAGTCAACATGACGCACCAGCAGGACCACCAGCTGCAGCACCAGCAGGACCACCAGCTGCACCCCCTGCATCCACCCCTCCAACGACTGTCACCACAAATACCATCCCTGCCGACATGGACAGAACAAGGAGCACCACCAGCACAGGGACCCTGGACCAACGTGGGGCCATGGACACCACCACCAACCCACAAGGGGGACCAGGGTCATCTGTGCGTGCCACTGCACGCACTGCACATGTCGGCAGGGGTGGTGGGAGGGTGGGAGACCGAGGTCGCTGCTTGCAGAGGTGTCTGGTGTGCATGATGACCCACAACTGGCACGCATAGCCGATGCGTACCAGTCCAGCACCGGAGATCTCAGCCAGGTAGTGGGGCTCCTCAGGGACATGAAACAGCAGCAGGCTGCCCATCATGCCCGCTTGGACTCACACATGTCCCGCGTGGAGTCCAAGTGGGACACACTGCAAGAGATGACGGCGGTGCATAGGGACATATTACAATGCCTCCGCCAGATGAACAGCAACCAGTCTACACCTCCCTGTGTGCCAACAACATCTGGTGCTGAAACAACTGCAACTGCCACAGGGAGGGAGGATGACTGGCGGAGAGTCCCCTGCACCGCAGCAGCCTGTACTTGAGGGGCCCCTCCCAAAGAAGAGGGGTCGTCCGAGGAGGGGCAAGTGAGAGGCCGATGGCCAAGTGCAACCCCCAGGAAGCCTGAACCTGTTCTGGATGTTCACCTTTGTGCACAAACTGCAATGCAAGCACATTCCATGGTGGAATATCTGGCTGGGTGGGAAGGAGGACTTGCAGCACTGACCATAGTCACAAGCACCTCCCCTCACACACCCCCTCAACACAAACTCCACATAACCCACCTGGGAGAATGCAATGCCTCACATCCTAACTCAAGATCCCACAAAGAACCACCACCCTGGGTTATGTTGTGTGAAGCACAGGGACACTCTTGGGACTTTTAGCCAAACAACTGCCAGGACAACACTCCCAGCCATCCTGTCAGCACATGCAGCCCACCCCACAGGGAAGCAGAGTCAAAAGGAAGGAAGGATGGGCATGCTGGGAAGGGGGGTGGAGGCAATAGCATGATGGGAGTAGTAGGCACAGATATTGCTCAGCCTCACAACTGGCCCATCAACACCACTCACAACCATGCTCACATCACAGGGAGTGGAAAAGGTCTCACAAGATGGCTGACACTGGCTACTGCTGTGGGGAGCACAAGGCCCTGCTGGCAACTGTGCAACAACCAACAGCAGGACACCACTGACTGACATCCTGAAAGACAACTTCCACTCCCTGCAATGCAAGCACGTTCCATGGTGGGATATCTGGCTGGGTGGGAAGGAGGACTTGCAGCACTGACCATAGTCACAAGCACCTCCCCTCACACACCCCCTCAACACAAACTCCACATAACCCACCTGGGAGAATGCAATGCCTCACATCCTAACTCAAGATCCCACAAAGAACCACCACCCTGGGTTATGTTGTGTGAAGCACAGGGACACTCTTGGGACTTTTAGCCAAACAACTGCCAGGACAACACTCCCAGCCATCCTGTCAGCACAGGCAGCCCACCCCACAGGGAAGCAGAGTCAAAAGGAAGGAAGGATGGGCATGCTGGGAAGGGGGTGGAGGCAATAGCATGATGGGAGTAGTAGGCACAGATATTGCTCAGCCTCACAACTGGCCCATCAACACCACCCACAACCATGCTCACATCACAGGGAGTGGAAAAGGACTCACAAGATGGCTGGCACTGGCTACTGCTGTGGGAGCACAAGGCCCTGCTGGCAACTGTGCAACAACCAACAGCAGGACACCACTGACTGACATCCTGAAAGACAACTTTCACTCCCTGCAATGCAAGCACAGTCCATGGTGGGATAACTGACTGGCTGGGTGGGAAGGAGGGCCGGCTGTCAACCAAATACAACCAATGCAGACCATGTTCACACCCCAACAAATACATAGAAATGCCCAAATAATGCAGGACAATGTGCTACACCAATATCAACCCCTGACTGTGACAACTTAAGACAATGCAATGTACAGGCCCGCACCCAGAGGCACAGTCACAACTGTCAGGTGTGTCAACCATTGATGCCTGCAGAAACATAACATACATTGTGTGTGTCTCCCAAAAACAGGTGATGATGGGGACACAGCAGCAGACGCTGAGGAGTCCCAGTCCCAGGCTCAAGAGGATACGGAGCTCACTGGTGTCGAACAGCCTCTGCCCTCCTCGGATGAAGAAGACCAACCTGGCACCTCCGGTGCAAGTCAACATGACCACCAGCTGCAGCACCAGCAGGACCACCAGCTGCACCCCCTGCATCCACCCCTCCAACGACTGTCACCACAAATACCATCCCTGCCGACATGGACAGAACAAGGAGCACCACCAGCACAGGGACCCTGGACCAACGTGGGGCCATGGACACCACCACCAACCCACAAGGGGGACCAGGGTCATCTGTGCGTGCCACTGCACGCACTGCACATGTCGGCAGGGGTGGTGGGAGGGGTGGGAGACCGAGGTCGCTGCTTGCAGAGGTGTCTGGTGTGCATGATGACCCACAACTGGCACGCATAGCCGATGCGTACCAGTCCAGCACCGGAGATCTCAGCCAGGTAGTGGGGCTCCTCAGGGACATGAAACAGCAGCAGGCTGCCCATCATGCCCGCTTGGACTCACACATGTCCCGCGTGGAGTCCAAGTGGGACACACTGCAAGAGATGACGGCGGTGCATAGGGACATATTACAATGAACAGCAACCAGTCTACACCTCCCTGTGTGCCAACAACATCTGGTGCTGAAACAACTGCAACTGCCACAGGGAGGGAGGATGACTGGCGGAGAGTCCCCTGCACCGCAGCAGCCTGTACTTGAGGGGCCCCTCCCAAAGAAGAGGGGTCGTCCGAGGAGGGGCAAGTGAGAGGCCGATGGCCAAGTGCAACCCCCAGGAAGCCTGAACCTGTTCTGGATGTTCACCTTTGTGCACAAACTGTTCACCCTGTTGACGGCAACACAACTCCCACACATGACATGGGGAGTACAAGTTGGACCAATGTCTCAGACAACTGTGGCCCCAATACTGGGGATTTTGTCTACCAGGACTTTCAATTCATCTAGGAACTTCTGATTGCAATATAAATGTACAGCACTAACCATCCTATGCACTATTCACACAAATGTATCACAATAAACACACTAATACACCATACTTGCCTCTGTTGAGATTCCAACGTGGGTGCTGTCATGGGGATGATGAACTGCAAAATTACACTGTGTATGCGAACTGCAACAGCAAGTACAACACAGGCATGTGAGTAATGGCAACGTGACACATATGAGGGAGACACACCACCAGGGCTACACAACACATACACACCTAGGCCATCTGACTCATTGCCTACACTGATGTTGCCAGGAAAGACGGTGCAATGCACAGACACCACACCTATTCCCAGTTGTAGTCAAGTAGCCCACAGGTGCAGTAAGCAAATGGCAGTCAAATGTGTGACCACAGACAACGCCCATCAGAAAGTGAAGCACAGGTTTATTACACAGTTGCAACATGTCGTAACCACTACAGATGCAAGGTAATCCCACCTGGCAGCGGGCACACAGTCAACAACTGTAGAAGGAAGGAAGTCCATGGGTGTGGCGCACATCACCTGTAGGGACACAACAGCTACCACCCTGGAAGTACAATCACGTCGTCGGTGGACACAGTTGACCAAACGAATCTGAAAGTACCCTGTGAAGGACAGAAATGACATCCAGTCAAGTAGCCCATGGACACACTCCAACAGCACCAGAGCACCACCTACACATATCATGCCAACTCACATCATTGACATGACACCTCAGGATACTCACATTCAGCTAAAGAAGTTGGTGATGAGCTGTGTGCGGACATCACCATCATCATCATCATCACTGGCATCGTGGTCCAGGCCAGGATCCTCCACAGGTGGCGGATGTTGGTCATTGTCATCCTGGATGAGAGGCAACTCCTTCCGCACTGCCAGGTTGTGGAGCATGCAGCAGACGATGATAATCTTGCACACCTTCGCTGGGGCATATGGGAGGGACCCTCCTGTCTTGTCGAGGCAGCGGAAGCGGCTCTTCAGGAGACCAAATGTCCGCTCAATCACTCTCCTGGTCCGACCATGTGCCTCATTGTAGCGCATCTGGGCTGGTGTCACAGGGTTCCTGAGGGGTGTCAGCAACCACGGCATGTTGGGGTATCCCGAGTCACCTATGGACAGACAAGTGCACATTAGCTGACTTGGAAAAGTGGGCGGAATACTACAGATCAGATCACACACAGTGGCACAAAGTCAGTACACACCGACAAGCCAGGCACGCTGGTTCTGCATCTGTGCCATCATCCTGGGGATGCGACTACTCCTCATCACAAAGGCATCGTGTGCTGAACCAGGGAAACGGGCACACACGTGTGAGATGGTCATATCTGCAAGACACACCACCAGTGCATTGACCGAGTGGTAGTGCTTGCGGTTACGGTAGGCCTGCTCCTGGGCCTGTGGTGGTACCAAAGCCACATGTGTCCCATCAATGGAGCCAATGACATGCGGCATCCTCCCAGAGCATAGAAGTCACTCTTCACGTCAGTGAGTCGTTGCAGTCTAGGGAAATAGATGTAACGGTTCAGGTATAGCAACATTGCCTCCAAAACATCACGGAGCACACGGCTGAACATGGTCTGTGACATCCCACCAGCAGTCGCCACAGTATGTTGAAAGGTACCGGTGGCAAAGAAGTGTAGGGCTGCCATTACCTTCACCTTGGGGGTCAGCGCTGTAGGATACGGCCGGCCAGGCTGCAAATGTGGGGCCAACTGCACTGCCAAATCCTCAATCAGCTGCCTGGTGAAGCGGTACCGTCGGATGCTGTCCCGTTCCACCATCGTTGCCAGGTCTGGGAATGGTCTATGGACAGCAGGAGCCCTGCAGTGCAGAGGAGAAGAAAGCAAGATTGTCAGTCACCCCACATATGCGGCATTGAACACACTCAATATCACATCATACATCATTATGAGGCACAACTACATGAAGTGTGCAGTTCCGTAAGGACATGTATGGTACATACATGGCCAACATCTGTCATCACGGTTCAACAAGTGGCATCAATAAGTCCCAGGTTGGCCCATTGGATATCATGAGGCTGTGTCACAGTTCCCATCTCCTGCTGCCATGTCACAATCACCCCCACAGTGACATGTGAGGACAGATGTGCCCCAGGCATCACAGCTCAACGACAGGTACATTCCCAGGGACCCTGTATTGCCACATGGACACTGGCATTACATGGACTATCATGTATACACCACAGCAAAACAACCATGACCCCCACAGGTAGTGGTTCCACTTGCCTCTGCAGGACAGACATGGACGTCTGTGACACACACACGCACAACATCAAAGTCCATGCACACACAACGTGGATGTGGAGACTGTCTCCCATTGTGCACATGAAATCAGAGACATTGTAAACACTACATGCACACAGACTGTGGAGGACCATCACTATTGTGCCACTGGGTCACCCTGGCTCAAACATACCGTCCCACATGGGACTCACGGGGTATGTGACATGACATACACATACACCACCGTGAAATGTGACCATGGCACATGCACAGATATGAACAGTTGCACATCACAGTGGTCATGTACACGTAACACCCAGGATCCTGTCCCCATGAACACGTGCACAGCCTGGGGGTGGCTGCCCCCAGGTGACACCCACAGGACAACATGTACACCAACATACACACAATAGGAAATGCAGCCTTACATGCCTTATGATACAGTTTGGACAGGCTGTGGTGTTGTAGGTGTGCCCCTCACTCCCTGGGAGCTATCTGTGGCTGGCATATGTTCATCTGAGACAGGCATGGTGACATATGCCAGTCACTTGTACAGGGATGCGTTGAACAGCAATGGACCGATCGGTGTGCCCGGCCGGCCCATTGCATTCAATGTGTGCGGGTACGCGTTGTACCCCTGTACGCGTTGAACAGCAATGGACCGATCGGTGCACCCGGCCGGCCCATTGCATTCAATGTGTGCGGGTACGCGTTGTACCTCTGTACGCGTTGTACCGCAATGGACCGATCGGTGCATCCGGCTGGTCCATTGCATTCAATGTGTCGCGGTACGCGTTGTACCCCTGTACGCGTTGTACCGCAATGGACCGATCGGTGCTCCCGGCCGGCCCATTGCATTCAATGTGTCGCGGTGCACGCGTTGTACCCCTGTACGCGTTGTACCGCAATGGACCGATCGGTGTGCCCGGCCGGCCCATTGCATTCAATGTGTGCGGTGCACGCGTTGTACCCCTGTACGCGTTGTACCGCAATGGACCGATCGGTGCGCCCGGCCGGCCCATTGCATTCAATGTGTGCGGGTACGCGTTGTACCTCTGTACGCGTTGTACCGCAATGGACCGATCGGTGTGCCCGGCCGGCCCATTGCATTCAATGTGTGCGGGTACGCGTTGTACCCCTGTACGCGTTGTACCGCAATGGACCGATCGGTGCACCCGGCCGGCCCATTGCATTCAATGTGTGCGGGTACGCGTTGTACCCCTGTACGCGTTGAACAGCAATGGACCGATCGGTGCGCACCCATTGTCAATGGCCTAGCCTGGCAACGGACGCGTTTTCAAAATTCGAACGAGTCGGTTGCTGGAAATTCAGTTGGTCACCCACAACAATGTTGCAAAATCATGTATGTCATGAAGTTGAAGATTTGAAGGATGCTGTGGGCGTGTATTGGTGCTGCTATTCCATGGATTGGCCAGATTCAGAAGATGCAAACGACTTGGACCTATCACTTTGGACACATGGGACAGTATCTGCCTCTGCAGCACATATATATTGCTGGCTGTTCCCCTGAGAGCTCACTTGCCTGCACTACATGCTCCAGGACGACATCTGCCACTGCACTGCTGCTGTCTCTGCCCCCTCTGGACCATGCAATGGCACGTACTGTGGAGAGAGCCCCAGCCTTCAGCCTTGAGGAGAACCAGGCCCTGCTGGACAGCCTACTTCCACAGTACAGCAAGCTGTATGGGACACCAGGGGAGCAGGTGAGTGTTCTGTGCACTGCCTTTCTGAATGTGTATTTTGTCTGACTAGCAAGGCTGAAAGTCTGCACGCCACTGGCTAGCAGGCTCACTGAGTAGTTGTCACCCCCATAGTGTGTAGTGACATGCACTGGACAGGTATGGTGCAGTGACAGTGCATTTGAACAAGGTTTTACTTCCCATGCAATGATAACATGTAGTGACTTCTGGCAAACTGTCCATGGGCAGTGTTGCACTGCCTGTGTACATCATGTGCCCCTGTGATTGAGACATGTATATACAACTGTGTCATGCACGGATATGTTGCATGTGTAGTAATGGCCTTTTCACTTTGTCATCCTGACAGGTTAATGCCCATCGGAAGCAGGAGATCTGGAAGGACATCGTCCGGGCTGTCCGGTCCGTGGGGGTCTACAAGCGCCGGATCCGCAACTGCCAGAAGAGGTGGCAGGACCTTCGGGGCTGGACCCGGAGGATTGCACGGGTCCAGCTGAAGCTGTCGCCTCCTCGCAGGAGGGGCGGAACACGGACCCTGAACCCCCACATGCTCCAGATCCTGGCGGTGGTGTTTCCAGACCTGGATGGGCAGCTGAAGGCCAGACAGCAGCAAGGAGGGGGTGAGTCAAAGACTGCACTGTGAACTCTGTATTACATGCTATGTGCCCTCCTCTGGCCTGGTTAAACTGCCACAGTACAGCAGTCATGTTGTCCAGGAGCCATGTCCCTCTATTGTGCACTGCCCACTCCTCATCTGATACCCAGGTGTGGCCCTTACATTCAGGGAATTGTGTCACTTGGGACTGTGTCCTTGCAGTTTGCTTCACTCAAGGTGGGGGACAGCATCTGTTTCCCTAACTCTGTTGTGGGCATCATGGGTGGGTCCATTGTTCACACAATGCCTGTGTTCGGACATGTAATCTGCGTGTTGCTTTGATATGCGGTCCACTTGCTGAGCTGAGCCACCACATGTGCCTGGGGTATCTGGCACACACCCATGCAGCGGGTGGGAACAATGTTTGGGCCCCAGGAGTGTGCAGATTACGTGTGTCACACATACATAGCCAGCTATCCACTGTCCAGGGCTCATCCCTCATTCATGTGGGGCAGGACAGTCATGCCTACTCCAGCCCATCCAATACACCTGTACTCCCACTCCCGTGTATCAGCTGACACGTTGTGCGCAGTGATTTGACCCCTCAGGTGTCTGCCTCTGTGTCAGTGTGCTGTGGATTTGTTGCCAGGACTGCTGGGGTGTTTCTCGGTAGGGGCTCAGCATGCCACTGGAGATGTGACCATAGGAGACGATACTTGTGTGTCACATAGGTGTTTGATCAGCTGCCCGTGCAGACTGGGGTATGCGAATGTGAAGTTCAGGCAGCTGTTTCCCATTCACAGCAGATTGTGAGGGGCTCAGGTTCAGAGGGTAGTGTCACAGGTCTCCCATATGTCCAATCGGTATAACCTGGACAGATGAGGGTTCAGATGATGTGTTGTGTGGGGGATGTACATGTGCACTTGTGCAGCTCCAGGACTTGCGTTCCCCATGACCTACTATTGTGACACAGTGCAGAGTGTTGTTGTCTGGCTGCCAAGTCATACATCACTGAGACAGTGATGTATGACTTAGCAGTCATGCCTCCGCCATGGCATGTGTCTACTTATTGGTGATCCTGCAGGGGAGTGACATGTGCTACATGCACACCATTGTGGCGATGGCTATCAGGACATGGGTGCATCATGGTGTCTGTCGCTGGTATGCATCACATGCATTTCCTATTTGACTCTGGGCATCCCTTTCATCCGGAAACCTGTACTGACTCAGTGGCAAGAGTTGTGATGTGTGCATGTCCACATGCTACACCGTGTCCTCTGCACTGTCCAACTACTGTGTAGGTGGTGCATGTGTCCACACTGGGGTGTTGCTATCCAACAGACACCAGACAGATGTGTGCAAGGCCATGTGGGATGTGAGTGCCATGGTTGGCATCAGACTGACAATTGGCTTCTCCTGTTCAGTTAGGGCACTTTTAGCAATGTTCAACTAATGATGCCAGGGCTTGCTCTGTAATGTGCTGTGCTCACAGTGGTGTGTGCGTTTGGTGCAGGTGACTGATGTCTGTCTGTTTCCCCATTGTTTGCAGATACATCCCCAGCCACGGAAGGGGACAGCTCCACGGACCAGGAGGAGCCGGAGAGCCAGACTGGGTCAGCAGCCGAGGAGTGGTCGGAGGGACCCAGTGGCACGGAGGGCGAGGGAGCCACACCGAGGAGTCCTCAGCAGCATCCACCTCAGCTGAGGACCACAGCGGCTCGGAGGATGACTCCCTTATGGAGGCGGGTGTCAGCAGCCACCACACCCCAGCTAGTGTTGCTGTCCCCGCCACCACCAGCACCACCACCGCCCTCCCATCGGCTCCCATTCCCCAGGTCCGTGGAGGCTCCCATGTTCGGGAGCGTGTCTCCTTTGGGCCAGGCACCGCACCCCCTGCCCCTGTGTCCCCTGCTGCCCTGAGTGAGGAGTCTGTGTACCTCCTTCGCCAGCTCCATGTAGGGCAGACAGCCATGCTGAGTGTCCTCCATGCGCACACCGCTCTGTTGACTCAGCTGGTGTCGTTCATGGAGGGCATCTCATCGGGCATGTCTGACCTACAGAGGGGCAATAGGTCCATGGACTCCTCCCTGACGGCAGCAGTGTCCCTCCTCAGACAGTCCCTCACCCCTCCTGCCTCTGCTCCATCCACACTCCCCAGCACCTTACCCGTCCCAAGCACACACACACCGGCACAGGCACACACCAGCACACACACGTCCAGCACACAGACACACACGCCACAAACAAAACACACACGCACGCACAGTCAGGGGACTGAAACCAGACTCACAGGGGATGGGGCCCTGGAACACACACACGCATCCACAAGCACTGCGCAGTCCTCAGTTGCCTCTCCCTCCAAAGCACCCTCCCTTGCCTCACCTGCAACCCCAAAGACACAGCGGCTCTTCCTCAGTGACCTCGGCCTCTTCCCCTCCGATCCAGCTGATACAGCATTAGGCCCCCACCCGCAAGTCCCCCCGGAGTCGTAAGAGCAAGACCCCGCCGCCGCCCTGCAGCTCAGGCACCAGGTCTCCTTCCTCCATCCCTCAGGCCCCCACTCCACAGGTGCCCCCACCACACCCTGCCCCAGGTTCCCCCACCCACAGATATACCATCCCCAAGAGGATCCGGCCTTCTCCCCCTGCCACTTGCTCTCCCGGCACCACACCCCCGCTGCGCTTGTCTGTGCCACTGATGTGGTGAGGGTGTCCTCCCCCTCTGTCCAGCCCACCTTGCCTGTTCCCCATTCTCCTCCCCTGGAGGTAGGCACTGCAGTGGAGTCCACTACCACCCTGTCTGACTTGGGCACTGCAGTGGCGGACCTGTCCACTCCATCTGCAGGGTCCACTGCAGTCGTGCCGGCACCCACAACATCTGAGTCATGCCCCCCAGTTGTGCCGGCACACACCATGTCAGACACCTCCACTGCAGTTGTCAGTGGCTCTCCAGCACCCACCACCCCTTCCCTGCCTCCTCCTGGTGAGCCCTGATCCTGTCCCTGCGGTGCCTGGCCTGCCCCCCGGTTGCCCCTCCTTGTGGATTGTCCCTGGTTTTGTGCAGTGCAGGCATGCGTAGGGTGACATCTGCCACTGTCACCCTGTATTGACTTACTTGATGGACTGGCCATTGGCCTTTGTTGGAGCATTACTGTTCTCTGAGTTTTTGGACACACATATGCTGAATAAAGCAACTTTCTGTTCTCTAGTGCTTATGCTTCTGATGTACATGTTGTTGATGATGCTAACCATGCCCTTGCTGCAGTGATGGTGATATTTGGTCTCATGATAATGAAGTGTTACTGTGCAGGAACACATGTGGTCCAGGGGGAATGTGTCCTATCCTGTGGTGTATCCATGTCATCCATAGCAGCATCTGAGGGTGTCATGTGTTCAGTATTTGGCAATGGGATTTCCTACTTACATTAGCAATTTCACATCTGTGGCTTCCACCCCTGCACATCTGTTGTGCCTGCCATTGTTCAATTCGTCTACTTCCCTGACCGTGTGGCCATCTCCACTGGACATGCAGGTTTGGGCATCAATGGGGAAGGACTCATCTGTGTTGTCAGTGCAACATTGCTATACAAGTGTGTTGGATCTGTGCTGATGATTTCGTTGGCACTCCCATGACCAGGCTGATGTGACGGGAGCCTTGATTTGGTGCTAATTGTTGATTGTGTGACCAAGTGCTCAGCTGACATGATGGGGCCCTACTGAGGCAACATATGGCACAGCTTTCCTCACACAGGAGTGGAGTCCCCTCATGGCAGTGTGTACTCCTGTGACATTGCCTGCGCCCAGGGTGTGTGTTGTATGAGCATGTCTGTGTGTTCACTTCCGTTTTGCTGTGCATGCTGTGATCCCTAGTGTTGTACCTGTTTGTGATGCTTGCTGAGTTGACCTATGTTCCCCCAAAGTCTTCTCCCTGGGTTCTCTGTGATGTGGGTGCATGGCACATTACTGGTCATCAGGGTGTCACCCATAGGTGTGTTTGCTGTCAGGGCTGAGTTTGTGTGCAGACGCAGATGGGTCACAGTCAGGTTTCCCCTTGGCACTTGTTGTTTACACCTGTCATGTGATTTCCAGTTTGTGCTATCTTTCAGTGATTGTGACACGTTGTGTGTTTGACTGCTGGCACTCCTCAGGGTCCGGGCTGCAATGTTGGTTGTTGTCTATGTGTGTTCTTTGTGGGTGACCTTGGCTTCTTCATTGGTGTGTGACTGTGGCTGGGATCCCATTGGTTGGTGTGGTATTGCCGTCATGTTCATGTACAGCGTAGTGTGCAGTGTGTCAGACATTCAGGAGTCTTGTTGAGTGGCCATGTGTGATGTGTTTCTGCACCTTGGTTCCCACCCACCACCCTGGGATTGTCATGGGTGCATGTGCAATGTCACCAGTGCATGTGTGCTTCACTGCTGCACATTGTTGGAGGTCGAGGTGTGTGGTGTTGAGTGTGTGCAGATGAGAGTTGTTGCCCGGCTAGACCCCTGCCTCCATGTTGGCCTTGGCTTACTGGCCGTGCTGATTGATTTGTGCTTGTGTAGGTGTGATGGTAGTTTGTTGCTCAGGACACATGACTGTGGTTCACAGTGTGAACGACATTTAGCTTTGTCATCACAGTGGGATTGTAATGCAGCCCAGGGTCACCACATTGTGGGGGCCCTGGGGGTAGTGCTGTGGTGTGTCTGTGTCTTGCTGTGTCAGTTGCTGTTCCTACGTGCTTGTGTGACATGTGTGATTTGTGCTCCCTCTCATCTGACAATGCCTGATTGCCCACATAGGGGATTTGGATCCATGAGTTACCTTTGTGTGGCACTGTATGCACATCTGTGTAATTGGTATTCAGGCCTCCTCATGTGTTGTGTGGTTGCCTGGGGACACTGGCCCCCCCCTCACCTGTTGTGTTTGATGTGCAGTGTGGGTCTGCCTGTTTGTGTTTGTGCATCTGCACCACTGCATTGGCATATCTTAGGTGTGCCATTGGCTGTATGTTGTTTGGTGGGTTTGCCCTGCTGTCCCTGGGACTCCTAGGTCATCGGTCAGCACAATGATCATGGTTTGTGTGTCCCATTGCTGCAATGGTATGGTATCTGTTCACCTCACATCTACAGTCTCCACAGGGTATCTGCATTTGTGTGCCCATTGGTGCAAATATGTGGGTCTGCATTCTGATGGTCACTTCTGTCATTGTGTCATTGATGAATGTTGACTGTGTCAGCCCCCATGGGTGTTGTTTGTCTGCACATGGCCAAAGGTATGTCTTATTTTCACTGCAGTATTTGCCTCCCCCAATCTATGTTGCAATGGGACACATGCACTACTTTGCCACTGATGTGTTTTATGTTCTGTGACCAGGAATCATCCATGCAGTTTGGCAGTTGCAGCTTTTTCTTTGTCAACACTTACATTTTGGTCACTGTGATGATGGGAGTTTGGACCCCATTGCCACAATGTTCAAAATGTGCTTCAGCTATGGACCCCACACTTACCTTTTGGTCACTGTGATGATGGGGGTTTGGACCCCATTGCCACAATGTTCAAAATGTGCTTCAGCTATGGACCCCACACTTACCTTTTGGTCACTGTGATGATGGGGGTTTGGACCCCATTGCCACAATGTTCAAAATGTGCTTCAGCTATGGACCCCACACTTACCTTTTGGTCACTGTGATGATGGGGGTTTGGACCCCATTGCCACATTGTTCAAAATGTGCTTCAGCTATGGACCCCACACTTACCTTTTGGTCACTGTGATGATGGGGGTTTGGACCCCATTGCCACAATGTTCAAAATGTGCTTCAGCTATGGACCCCACACCTACCTTTTGGTCACTGTGATGATGGGGGTTTGGACCCCATTGCCACAATGGTCATGGCCTGCTTGCATTGTGGGGGCCACACACATATATGTGTGGCACATGTGATAGGGGGTCACATTGTATGTTCAAAGTCATGTTCAGTGTTGTAGGCATTTGACACAGTCTACACACGCTTGTCATGGTGTTGGGGGGATGTCTTTTTCTTGCATTCCCTAGGTTGTGGTGTGCTGGTTGTGTCATGCATTGTCCATCCTATGAGTGGGGGTGGTGTTGGTGGTAGGCATCCAGCCCCCCATTGGTAGAGGTGGTAGTAGTGACAGGCATCCAGCCCCCCATGGGTAGAGGTGGTAGTAGTGGTAGGCATCCAGCCCCCCCTGGCTAAGGGTGGTAGTAGTGGTAGGCATCCAGCCCCCCTGGCTAAGGGTGGTAGTAGTGGTAGGCATCTGGCACCCCCATGGCTGAGGGTGGTAGTAGTGGTGGGCATCTGGCACCCCCTGGCTAAGGGTGGTAGTAGTGGTAGGCATCCAGCCCCCTGGGTAAGGGTGGTAGTAGTGGTAGGCATCTGGCACCCCCATGGCTGAGGGTGGTAGTAGTGGTGGGCATCTGGCACCCCCATGGCTAGGGGTGGTAGTAGTGGTAGGCATCCAGCCCCCTGGGTAAGGGTGGTAGTAGTGGTAGGCATCCAGCCCCCCTGGGTAAGGGTGGTAGTAGTGGTTGGCATCCAGCCCCCTGGCTAAGGGTGGTAGTAGTGGTAGGCATCTGGCACCCCCATGGCTAAGGGTGGTAGTAGTGGTAGGCATCCAGCCCCCTGGGTAAGGGTGGTAGTAGTGGTGGGCATCTGGCACCCCCTGGCTAAGGGTGGTAGTAGTGGTAGGCATCCAGCCCCCTGGGTAAGGGTGGTAGTAGTGGTAGGCATCTGGCACCCCCTGGCTAAGGGTGGTAGTAGTGGTAGGCATCCAGCCCCCTGGGTAAGGGTGGTAGTAGTGGTAGGCATCCAGCCCCCTGGCTAAGGGTGGTAGTAGTGGTAGGCATCTGGCACCCCCATGGCTGAGGGTGGTAGTAGTGGTGGGCATCTGGCACCCCCTGGCTAAGGGTGGTAGTAGTGGTAGGCATCCAGCCCCCTGGGTAAGGGTGGTAGTAGTGGTAGGCATCTGGCACCCCCTGGCTAAGGGTGGTAGTAGTGGTAGGCATCCAGCCCCCTGGGTAAGGGTGGTAGTAGTGGTAGGCATCCAGCCCCCTGGCTAAGGGTGGTAGTAGTGGTAGGCATCTGGCACCCCCATGGCTGAGGATGGTAGTAGTGGTGGGCATCTGGCACCCCCCTGGCTAAGGGTGGTAGTAGTGGTAGGCATCCAGCCCCCCCTGGGTAAGGGTGGTAGTAGTGGTAGGCATCCTGCCCCCCTGGCTAAGGGTGGTAGTAGTGGTAGGCATCTGGCACCCCCATGGCTGAGGGTGGTAGTAGTGGTGGGCATCTGGCACCCCCCTGGCTAAGGGTGGTAGTAGTGGTAGGCATCCAGCCCCCCCTGGGTAAGGGTGGTAGTAGTGGTGGGCATATGGCACCCCCATGGCTAAGGGTGGTAGTAGTGGTTGGCATCTGGCACCCCCTGGTTAAGGGTGGTAGTAGTGGTAGGCATCCAGCCCCCTGGGTAAGGGTGGTAGTAGTGGTAGGCATCCAGCCCCCTGGCTAAGGGTGGTAGTAGTGGTAGGCATCCAGCCCCCCTGGGTAAGGGTGGTAGTAGTGGTGGGCATCTGGCACCCCCATGGCTAAGGGTGGTAGTAGTGGTTGGCATCCAGCCCCCTGGCTAAGGGTGGTAGTAGTGGTAGGCATCTGGCACCCCCATGGCTAAGGGTGGTAGTAGTGGTAGGCATCCAGCCCCCTGGGTAAGGGTGGTAGTAGTGGTGGGCATCTGGCACCCCATGGCTAAGGGTGGTAGTAGTGGTTGGCATCCAGCCCCCTGGCTAAGGGTGGTAGTAGTGGTAGGCATCTGGCACCCCCATGGCTAAGGGTGGTAGTAGTGGTAGGCATCCAGCCCCCTGGGTAAGGGTGGTAGTAGTGGTAGGCATCCAGCCCCCTGGGTAAGGGTGGTAGTAGTGGTGGGCATCTGGCACCCCCATGGCTAAGGGTGGTAGTAGTGGTTGGCATCCAGCCCCCTGGGTAAGGGTGGTAGTAGTGGTTGCCATCCAGCCCCCCTGGCTAAGGGTGGTAGTAGTGGTAGGCATCTGGCACCCCCATGGCTAAGGGTGGTAGTAGTGGTAGGCATCCAGCCCCCCCTGGGTAAGGGTGGTTGTAGTGGTGGGCATCTGGCACCCCCCTGGCTAAGGGTGGTAGTAGTGGTAGGCATCTGGCACCCCCATGGCTAAGGGTGGTAGTAGTGGTTGGCATCCAGCCCCCTGGCTAAGGGTGGTAGTAGTGGTAGGCATCTGGCACCCCCATGGCTAAGGGTGGTAGTAGTGGTAGGCATCCAGCCCCCCTGGGTAAGGGTGGTAGTAGTGGTAGGCATCCAGCCCCCCCTGGCTAAGGGTGGTAGTAGTGGTAGGCATCCAGCCCCCCCTGTGTAAGGGTGGTAGTAGTGGTGGGCATCTGGCACCCCCATGGCTAAGGGTGGTAGTAGTGGTAGGCATCTGGCACCCCCATGGCTAAGGGTGGTAGTAGTGGTTGGCATCCAGCCCCCTGGCTAAGGGTGGTAGTAGTGGTGGGCATCTGGCACCCCCTGGCTAAGGGTGGTAGTAGTGGTAGGCACCCAGCCCCCCTGGGTAAGGGTGGTAGTAGTGGTAGGCATCTGGCACCCCCTGGCTAAGGGTGGTAGTAGTGGTAGGCATCCAGCCCCCTGGCTAAGGGTGGTAGTAGTGGTAGGCATCCAGCCCCCCTGGGTAAGGGTGGTAGTAGTGGTAGGCATCCAGCCCCCCTGGCTAAGGGTGGTAGTAGTGGTAGGCATCTTGCACCCCCATGGCTGAGGGTGGTAGTAGTGGTGGGCATCCAGCCTCCCCTGGGTAAGGGTGGTAGTAGTGGTGGGCATCTGGCACCCCCATGGCTAAGGGTGGTAGTAGTGGTTGGCATCCAGCTCCCCCTGGGTAAGGGTGGTAGTAGTGGTAGGCATCCAGCCCCCCCTGGGTAAGGGTGGTAGTAGTGGTAGGCATCTGGCACCCCCTGGCTAAGGGTGGTAGTAGTGGTAGGCATCCAGCCCCCTGGCTAAGGGTGGTAGTAGTGGTAGGCATCCAGCCCCCTGGGTAAGGGTGGTAGTAGTGGTAGGCATCCAGCCCCCCTGGCTAAGGGTGGTAGTAGTGGTAGGCATCCAGCCCCCTGGGTAAGGGTGGTAGTAGTGGTAGGCATCCAGCCCCCTGGCTAAGGGTGGTAGTAGTGGTAGGCATCCAGCCCCTCCTGGGTAAGGGTGGTAGTAGTGGTAGGCATCCAGCCCCCCTGGCTAAGGGTGGTAGTAGTGGTAGGCATCCAGCCCCTCTTGGGTAAGGGTGGTAGTAGTGGTAGGCATCCAGCCCCCCTGGCTAAGGGTGGTAGTAGTGGTAGGCATCTGGCACCCCCATGGCTGAGGGTGGTAGTAGTGGTGGGCATCCAGCCTCCCCTGGGTAAGGGTGGTTGTAGTGGTGGGCATCTGGCACCCCCATGGCTAAGGGTGGTAGTAGTGGTTGGCATCCAGCCCCCTGGGTAAGGGTGGTAGTAGTGGTAGGCATCCAGCCCCCTGGGTAAGGGTGGTAGTAGTGGTAGGCATCTGGCACCCCTGGCTAAGGGTGGTAGTAGTGGTAGGCATCCAGCCCCCTGGCTAAGGGTGGTAGTAGTGGTAGGCATCCAGCCCCCTGGGTAAGGGTGGTAGTAGTGGTAGGCATCCAGCCCCCTGGCTAAGGGTGGTAGTAGTGGTAGGCATCCAGCCCCCTGGGTAAGGGTGGTAGTAGTGGTAGGCATCCAGTCCCCCTGGCTAAGGGTGGTAGTAGTGTTAGGCATCTGGCACCCCCATGGCTGAGGGTGGTAGTAGTGGTGGGCATCCAGCCCCCCCTGGGTAAGGGTGGTAGTAGTGGTGGGCATCTGGCACCCCCATGGCTAAGGGTGGTAGTAGTGGTTGGCATCCAGCCCCCCCTGAGTAGGGGTGGTAGTGGTGGTGCGCATCCAGGCCCCTGTGTGCATATGTGGCATTGGTGATGGGCATCCCGCCCCTATGGTGCTGCTGTTGCTGGTGTAAGTAAATTCTGCAGCCCTCTGTGTGTGTGTGATGTGTCGTGTACGTGTTGTATGTTTTTGTGGTTGGTGTCTGACTTACCTTCTGCGCCGTACGCGTCCGTGCCTGTTCCGGTAGTAAATGTAGAATATTGGTAGGATCGGAACGAAGGGATTCATGGTTGGTTCGTCTCGTTCGTCTTTCTCGTTGCTTCACGTCGTCCTCGTCGCTGGCGTGTTCGCCTCGTAGCCGTGGATCGTGTTGTGGCGCGAATCGGAGCTTATGTGCGCCTCTCCCGGAAGCTTTGACGTGCCGGACGTAGCGACGGGTTCGGCGCGTACGGAAAGCGCATCGTACTTGTTCGGCCGGACGGGGCTGCATTTTCCCTTCCGTGCGACTCGATTCTGCGTTTCCGGATTCGCCTCGGTCGGAGAACAGGACCTGGATTGGGTGAGTACGACTCGGCCGGATTCTATGCTGTTGTGCGCATCGTACTTACTCGTTCGGAATGATGTACGGATCGGTCGGGAAACAGGCATTCGCATGGCTTTTTTCCCGACCGAATGGTATTGGGTGCGCCTCCGACCGAGATCGGAATCGGCCCCAGAATGTTAAAATCATCTTCCCTAAAAGATGCATTTTATCATTCTGAGTTCAGGCATATTAAACTCGAATTTCTACCTAGTTCCCTGAGTCAGTTAAGGATTATAAGATGTTATAATCAAACTGCCCATTCTGGCCTATGGGGAACAGGTAGCCTTGCAATAGTGAAAAACAGAAATGGCTGTAATTCACTATTAGGACATGCCACACACACCAGGCATGTCCTACCTTATCATTACAATGCACCCTGCCTGTAGGCCTACCATAGGGGTGGCTGATATGACGAAAAGGGAAGGTTTAGGGACTGGCAAGTGGGGGCACTTACCAAGTCGACATGGCAGTCACAGACTGCACACAGGCTCTGCAATGGCAGGCCTGAGACACCCTTTACAAGCTGCATCTGTGGGTGGCACAACCAGTGCTGCAAGCCCACCCACAGCATTTGATTTACAAGCCCTGGGCACACTCAGTGCACTGTACTAGGGTCTGACAGTAATTCAAATAAGCCAAACATGGAGTCACTAATTCATCACACAATTTACAATAGGGAGCACTTGCACTTTGGCACTGATTAGCAGTGGCAAAGTGCCCATGAGCATCTAGTCCAGCAAAAACATATCGACAACAGTGGAGGCATTATGAAAAAATGGAAGGGAGACCCACGCCAAGGATGCCAGGTCTAACACATCCCAAATTATATGAAATGGAATATCGAGTTTGTTGTTATGTAAAAAATACTCCTGAAGAAAACATTCAAAATTCTGCACAAATTCTTTATCCTTCAGAAGACTAATATTAAAGCGCCATTGACTTGGTTTAGAAGTCTCTTGTAGTAAATCAAGATCAACTATAACTGGAGCATGATCTGAAATTAATATTGACCCAATTTCAGCATGTGTAAGTATCGGAACTAAAGGAGGGGAAAGAAATAAGTAATCAATTCTGGATTGTGATGTATGAGTAGGTGAATAGAAGGTGTATTCCATTGTATCTGGAGAGTACAACCTCCAGGCATCAACCAGCCCTCTGGAATGAATAAATCTTGTAAATGTTTTCTGCGTCTTGTTAGGAACATATTTAACTTGTGATGTTCTATCTAGGAAGGTGTCTACGATCTGGTTAAAATCACCACCTACTATAAGATTTGCATTCGGGCAGGAGCGTAGCATAACTGACATTCGTTCCCAAAATTGCACATTAATACCAATAGGACCATACATATTTAGAATAGAGATGGGTTTATGATGAATAGCAGCATGTAGTAATATCCTTCGACCCTCTGCATTGCTTTCCTCCTTCTCAATTATCAGAGGAAGAGATTTATGTACCAAAATAATATCCCCATTTTTGTGATCAAGGGCTGGAGAACAAAATACTTGACCAACCCAGTTTCTACGCAACAAATTTAAATCTTTGTCAAGTAAATGCGTTTCCTGTAATAGAGCAATGTTACATTTAAGATGGGATAGATGAGTAACAACCTGCTGTTTCTTAATAGGATTCCGTAAGCCTTTGACATTCCAGGAAATAACCTTAAGAGTATTTACCATTGTGATGTGTTAGCATACATATTGAACTACAATAAATATATAAAGGGACCCAAACAACAGACCATATAAATATAAACATCTCAAACAATAGTCTAACATTTGTATTCAATGAAGATCTATGTTTTATGATGAGAACAGAGAAAAAGAAAAAAAAAGAGAAACAAAAAAAAGGAAAGAAAAAAGGTAAAAGAAATGAAAATAGAGAAAGGAACAATTAGTTTGATAGAGACAGAGAGGATGACAAAAAGCCAAAGAGCTTCAGTCATTAAGAAAATGGAACACATCTAATGTGAAGAAAATATAATGGAGGGTGGAGAAGCACAAAAATTGAAGACAAGCAACAGGCCCAAAATGAATCGATAGTGGGCAGCAATGACCACGGAGACAATCAGAAACATAGAAAAAGAAAAAGAGAATGTAGAAAGAGAAACAACAATTATTATCCTTAATAAAACCAACAAGACAACAATATAGTAATGCAAATAAATAAACAAATTGGGATGCAAAATACGAAAAGGACCAATAAAAACACTTACCAAGACATGGGGATAATATAGAAACAATAGATCTGGGAAGGGAGGCAATTGGGAACAACACATCAAGGAAGGGAATCCGTATTAGACCACAAACAGCTGCAAAGAGGAGTAAATAAATAACAAGGTTAAATATGTAGACAAATTAAATAGAGATAGTTAACACTATCACAAAAACGTTAAGGAATACCTATGTTACCATTATTAACATTAGAATTAACTCCTTGAATAATATATATAGTAATTCAAATAAAGGCAACCAATATAGAGGCATAATATAATTTAACCCCTTCGCTGCTAGGCCTTTTCACCCCCTGTGCTAAGCCTTTTTTTGGCTATTTGGGGTAGCTCGGGCTTAGGCCCTGTAACTTTTTGACCACATAAGGTATCCATGCCAAATTTGCGTCCTCTTCTTTTAACATCATGGGGATTCTAAAGGTACCCAGGGTTTGTGGATTCCCCTGGAGGGGACCCAGAAATTAGCCAAAATACAGCTAAATTTTGTTTTTTTTGGGAAAAATGCGAAAAAAGGGCTACAGATGAAAGCGTCTGGCTTTTTCCCTGAAAGCGGTATCAAAAAGGGGTTGTGGGGCTGAAATCACCATCTTCCAAGCTTTCAGGGACAAGCAGACTTTTGTCCGAAAACCACATGTTTTTACACAGTTTTGGCATTTTTCTGGGACATAGCCTATTTTTGCTATTTTTTGTGCATTCAACCTCTTTCCAGTTAATGGTAGAAATGGGTATGAAAGCAATAATGGATCCTGGAAAGCTATACATTTTTAAAAAGTAGACAACATTCTGAATTCAGCAAGGGGTCATTTGTGTAGATCCTTTAAGTTTTCTTTATAGAAACTAACAGTTAAATAAAGGAAAAATTGAAAATTAGTTGGAAAAAACAGCCATTTGTGTCAACGTTTTCACCTGTAACTTCTTCTAATTATGACAGCTATTTGAAAGCAATATACCGTTATATCCGCTGGACCTTTCTGGTTGTGGGAATATTTAGGACTTGTAGGTTCACCAAGAACCCGACGAACCCAGAGCCAATAACTGAGCAGCGTCTTGCAATGGTTTTTTATTATGTACCGGGTATATAGCAATTATTTTGGGAAAATGTATACATGGAAAAATCGGTATGAAAGACACCTATGTATTTTTGAAATGGGAACAAAATGTAGAGTTTAGAAACAGTAGATATTTGCACATTTCCGAAATTGGGAGTACCCATACTAGCATGTGAATTATAGGTCATTTTTCAAAATGACTTATTTTTTACACATTGTCTTTCATTTGGAAGTCAGAAATGCATCGAAAGTCAATAGGTAATAACAGTTGTTCTACAATTCTGTGTTACCCTAAGTCTCCCGATAAAAATGGTACCTCACTTGTGTGGGTAGGCCTTGTGCCCACGACAGGAAACAGCTCAAAACGCAACGTGGACACACCACATTTTCACAATGAAAAATTACCCTTTTTTTGCAAAGTGCCTAGCTGTAGTTTTTGAACCCTAGCTCTGCCGGCACCTAGGGAAACCTAGCAAACCTATACATTTTTGAAAACTAGACACCCAGGGGAATCCAGGATGGGGTGACTTGACTGGCTCTCACCAGGTTCTGTTACCCAGAATCCCTTGCAAACCTAAAATATTGTCCAAAAAACACATTTTCCTCACTTTTCTGTGGTGGAAAGTTCTGGAATCTGCGTGGAGCCACAAAATTCCACCCACCCCGCGTTCCCCAAAGTCTTTCTAGAAAAACGGTACCTCACTTGTGTGGGTAGACCTAGTGCCTGCGACAGGAAACGGCCCAAAACGCAACGTGGACACACCACATTTTCACAGTGAAAAATGACCCCTTTTTTGCAAAGTGCCTAGCTGTAGTTTTTGAACCCTAGCTCTGCCGGCACCTAGGGAAACCTAGCAAATCTATACATTTTTGAAAACTAGACACCCAGGGGAATCCAGGATGGGGTGACTTGACTGGCTCTCACCAGGTTCTGTTACCCAGAATCCCTTGCAAACCTAAATGACTTATTTTTTACACATTGTCTTTCATTTGGAAGGCAGAAATGCATCGAAAGTCAATAGGTAATAACAGTTGCTCTATAATTCTGTGTTACCCTAAGTCTCCCGATAAAAATGGTACCTCACTTGTGTGGGTAGGCCTTGTGCCCACGACAGGAAACGGCTCAAAACGCAATGTGGACACACCACATTTTCACAATGAAAAATTACCCTTTTTTTGCAAAGTGCCTAGCTGTAGTTTTTGAACCCTAGCTCTGCCGGCACCTAGGGAAACCTAGCAAACCTATACATTTTTGAAAACTAGACACCCAGGGGAATCCAGGATGGGGTGACTTGACTGGCTCTCACCAGGTTCTGTTACCCAGAATCAGTTGCAAACCTAAAAAATTGTCAAAAAAACCACATTTTCCTCACTTTTCTGTGGTGGAAAGTTCTGGAATCTGCGTGGATCCACAAAATTCTACCCACCCCGCGTTCCCCAAAGTCTTTCTAGAAAAACGGTACCTCACTTGTGTGGGTAGGCCTAGTGCCTGCGACAGGAAACGGCCCAAAACGCAACGTGGACACACCACATTTTATTTTTTTTATTTATTTTTTTTACATTTTTTTTATTGAAAACCATATACAATACATGAATATAAATCTGATTCTACATCCTTTAAAATTCATCCAGAACATTCAAAAAGATAATAAATAACACCAATTAATCAAACAACACCCAACAGTTCTAATAGTTCATAATTAAAAAGCAGCGAGTTCTTAACAAAGACACCTAGACTCTCAAGGTTTGTCTCCTTATTAACAAAAAAAGAGGGCAAAGTATATACAACTTTAAACCACAGAATCAAAGTACAATGCCCAAATCTTGTCATATCTCTTAAGTCCCCCTATTCGAGAAGCATAAATACGTTCGCTCTTTTTAACCTGTCCCATTTTCCGAACCCATTCTATTTTAGACGGGATTAAATCCGTACGCCATCTTTGAAGTAAGAGTGATCTGGCGACAGCCATGCCGATATATAAAAACTTAATCAATTTCTCAGATAGCGGGAGATCTGGGTCATAACCCCATATTATCTATCGATCATTAAAACCAATTGATATCAAGCATTCTGTCGCCAGATACTCAAAGATCTCATTCCAGAACTTCTGGACCAAGGGACATTGTAATATTATATGAGTCCAATTAGCTGCAGGGTGGGTATGACACCGGAAACACTGCCCTGATTGACTGGGATAGACCTTGGCCACAAAAGAAGGGGTTCTATACAATAACCACTTACTAAAATATAGCATCCTCCTCCAATTAGCCCCTCTGACTGAACTAAAATTTAAACTATTGATTTTGGACCACATATTTACTGTAATTTCCTGATCTTCATATTTGCCCCATTTTAATATGGCCTTGGTCTCCAAATCTACCCCTTTAATTTTAGCCATATATCTTCTCCAATCGCCCGGTTTTTCGTTACCCTTTCTTCCAGTAAGTCACGAACTAAATGTTTCTGAGCGATAATCTGAGACAAATCGAGATTACTGAAGAATTTACTAAGAATTATATATGACCCCAAAAGAAGAAAATCACCTGAGATTAATTGAGACATTTCATTTCTATTTATCCATTTATCATTTCGAAGAAAATCGGAAAGTTTACAAAACCCAGCCTTAAGCCAGTTTTGTATAATTATAGAGGAATCTCTTATGCCTGCAGAGGCAAAGAGATCAGCTATTGAAGTTATGGCATTAACAGCTGAAATTGAATACCGTCTAAAAAGTGCCTGGTGTTTATAGAAAAACCAATGCAGAGACTTATATCTTACTAATTTAGGGGATTGAAAAATTGATAATGGGCAGTGGATCTGATTTTCTTTCAATATTAAATCCATAAAATAATTAATAAAAAGACCCGACTGAAAACCCTGCTTGAATCTAGACATATATTGTGCAAAATACGCAAAATAGTATTCCTTCAAGTTGGGGAGGGCTAATCCACCATCTTCTAAATTCTCATATAAAGTGCTGAGTGCAATTCTGGGAATTTTCTTGTCCCATATGAACGATGTAAACATTGACTCTAGTTTCGTAAAAAAGAGTTCATTAACACACAGGGGATTGCAGAAAAGAGGAAATTAAACAGTGGAAGCACTGACATTTTTATCAAAGCGACCCTTCCTATAATGGTTAAAGGGAGAGAGATCCATCGTGTGAATAGATCCTGAACTTTTCGCAACAAAGGAACAAAATTAAAATCATACAAATCCGAGACAAATGGCGAAAAATAAACTCCTAAATACCTTTTAGGGTTTAAGTTAAAACACGAGAAAATGTCAGGGTATAAAACTGCCGATGTACACCCACACAAAATTATTTCTGTTTTTCTTTTATTGATTTTATACCCTCCAAACGATTCATAAAGGTCAAATATCTGGAAGGCTTTTGCCTGAACTTCCTCCTCCGGCTTTATAATAAGCATAATGTCGTCGGCGTATAATTTGATTTTACCCATGGACGGCAGCGGGGGGCGAATATCCCCGTTATTCCTAATTGCAATCGCTAGAGGCTCTATAAAAAAAGCAAATAGCACCGGGGATAACGGGCAGCCTTGTCTGGTTCCCCTTTTGACTTTTACTTGGCCGACCTGAGTAGCATTAATAATAATATTGGCCTCTGCGTTCACATATAAATTCTCCACCAGCCCTATAATTTTGGAGGGTATACCAAATTTTGTTAAGATGTAAAATAAACTCTCCCAAATAACCAAATTAAAAGCCTTTTCGGCATCTAAAAGAAGAACTAATGCTGGAATCTTCCGAATCTCAAAGTAATCCAGTGCCTCTGCTAAAAAATGCGTATTAGTTCCTAGTTGCCTCCCAGCTATAAAGCCATTTTGATCGGGATGAATTAAATGGGAGGCACTCCCATTAAAACGATTGGCTACTAGTTTAGTGATTACTTTGTAGTCAGAATTAAGAAGCATAATCGGGCGATATGAATTAGGGTCCTCACTATTTTTGGCTTTTTAAAAAAAGCTAACTACATTCCCTTCTCTGAAAGAATGAGGTACAGATCCTCCTTCAAAAATTGGATTTGCCAGCAATAGGAGATAATCCGAAATTACACTAGCAAAAGTTTTTAAAAACTCAGCGGGGAGGCAATCTGGGCCGCAGGCTTTACCATTCGGTAGGTTTTTAATAACCCCTTCTAGCTCTTCTTTTGTGAATGGTCTTGCCATGTTCCTTTTCTCCAGGTCTGTCAAGACCGGTAATTCATTTTCCTGAAGAAAATCTCCCAAGGATGACATGTCGATTAATTGATGTTGACCATATATCCTCTCATAGTGCTGTACCATGATGTCTCCTATTACTTCCGGATCCTCCACCCGGGTACCAGAAATAGGGCATCTCACTGCAGTTATTTGATTACTTGCAGCCCGCTCCCTCGCCTGCCCTGCCAAAAATCTGCCTGTATAATTACTTTCCTCATAGATTTTCTGCTGATCCTGATGAAATTGGGATTCACTTTTAGCATAATACTTCTCGGCTAAGACCCGTTTAGCCTGATCCAATTGTTGACGATTTGCCACTGTGGGGCTAAAAAGAAATCTATCCATAGACCGTTGCACATTTTGCTCCAATGTTTGTTTCTCCGCTTTCCTACTCCGTGAATTCTCCGCATCCTTAGCCACGACAAGCCCGCGAAAAAAAGCTTTAAACGAGTCCCAGACCATATGTACTGGAGCTGAGCCATGATTTCGCTCAAAGAATTCTCTGATTTCTATTTTAACAGAAGAAACCCAATTTTCCTCAAGTAAATGCTGTCGATTTAGCTGCCATCTTTTAAAAGGTTTCTTGGATTCACCCAGTTCCAGTTCCAAAATAACCAATGCATGATCCGAGAGCCCGCTCTGAAAAACGTTTTGTGAAATAAAGCCCAAACACCTCGAAATAAGAAAGAAATCAATGCGCGAGAAAGTCTGGAACCTGCCTGAAAAACAGGTATAAACTCTTTCCAAGGGGAATGCAGCCCGCCAAGGATCAACAATATCGAGGATTGAACTATAGCTTTGAACAAGACTAAATGATTTTTGCTTTAGCTGTTTTTTCATTTTAGATGAGTCAATTTTCGGATTCATTAACAAATTAAAATCCCCCCCCACAATTAACTCCCCTGAAACTTGATTTAAGGATTGGAAAAATTCCTCATAGGGGGTAGGATTATCCTCTACTGGGGCGTATAAACTAGCAAACGTCAATGGTCTATGTCCTAAATTGCAGGTGACCCAACACCATCTTCCACTTTGATCACTCACTGACTTAACAACCTCTACCTGAAATTTCTTATTCAGAAAAATCGCTGTCCCCCTGTGGGCCGCAGATGATGAAGAGAAACCCCTATACGCTGCCCAGGATTTAAACATTGAAAAATCTGCTGTTTTCCCTGCTGGTATGTGGGTTTCTTGTATCAAGATGGCAGTTGGATTCTCTGTCTTTATCCAGGCCTCAAAGGCCCTCATTTTCCTCTTATTATTTAGGCCATTTGCATTAAAAGAAGCCACCCTCAGCAATTCCTTATTTCCCATTTATCTTATTACCAAATTGTCGTTTACGGCAACAAAAAAAAAAATTTCACTCCAAAAAGTTATCGAAAACTCCCAATTTAGCCCCCATCTGCACCTGAGAGCGAACTAGATAGCTTGCCCCCCCTTCTTCCCTGCTTCATTTCTGTGTAATGATGGACGGATGTATTTAAAGTTTAGATTGAGGTTTTCATTTTTTCCCAGATGCTCCCTTACCACCCCTGTGTACCCCCTTGAACCAAAGGCGCCCGAGCAGATGGCTGTCCCTGCTCAAATCCAGACCTACCCCACCCACCCTTATACTGGCACAGTGACTTGGTGCCATATACAGCTGATCGGCCCTCCTCCACCCCCACTGTCCTCCCCTCCCTTTCTTAAGAAATAGGCGAACAATTGCTTGACCGCATTAAAGACCGCACTTAAAGACCCAAAAAAAAAGGAACTGGAGACTAATTACAAATTATTTAAGCTTTTTCCAAAGATATCTGCTGGAGTAATTCCTGCACCTCTGGGACACTGCAAAAAATGTGAAATCTACCCTTAACTAAAACTTTCAGTTTGCTCTGCTGGGCTATCATAGCCTGTGCCCCCTGCGCCTTAAACAAATGTAACATTTTAACAAATTCCTTCCGCCTTTTTGCCGCAGAAGCTGACATGTCTGAAAAAATGCGGCAGACTGGCACTTCTGCAGAAGAGAACTGTCTTTGTTTAATAGCTTTAAATAATATCTGCTCCTTGACCCTAAAGTCCCCAAAGTTGACCAAAACAGTCCGTGGGAACTTGGCATTAGGAGGAAGATGTGCTGGAACACGATGAGCTCTCATTATCGTCAAATCGCCAATAAATTCTGGGAGGACGTTCTTCTTTATAAAAGAGTCAATCCATTGTGGCATCTGTTGACCCTCAATGCCCTCCGGAATGCCCAAAAATCGAAGATTGGAGCGCCTGGAGTGGTTTTCTAACTCCTCCAACTTAGCCTCTAGGGTAGTTCTCTGTGACTGAAAGCTGGCAACTTTAAGGTTCATAGATGAAACCTGATCCTCCAGTTGAGAAATCCTGGTTTCGGCCTCCAAGAGCCGAGTCGGAATCTGAGCCATGCTTTCCTCAATCTTAGTTAGGCGGGCATGAATCACTGCGATCTCTGCAGATTGTGAGGTTTTTAATTCACGAATTTCTTCCAGTATCAAATTCAGGAGACTCTTAGCGTCCCATTGCATGGAAAAAGAGCTGCTGCCTAAGGAAGGATTGATCTGATTAACGTCAGCCCTGTCCTCCGCCTGAGATTTCTCTAGATCAGCCAGGACAACCTCCTTGGATAGGGACGGCATTGACGCCTCTGAGGTCATCGGAATAGAAAGATACCTGGATCCTTCGCCAGCTCCGACTGATGGATTTAACATGCCTGGCAATAGACCCAAGGGGGAAAAGATGATTACCAATAGCAGCGTCTTCACAGCTTCGCAGTTTACTTCCCTTTTCAGAACATATATTTCCCAGGCCTGACCCCAAAGAGTTATCCGTTGAAAGGGGTTCATTCCCATCCATCTCCTGCTCGGCTTCAGCCGGAGGCCCGCCCTGTTTAGTTTTGAAAAAAATAGGGTACTCTCTAACCTCTATTGATTCTATTGATTCCCCTGCACCAGGAGGTATCTTCGTTATTTTTGATGAAGTAGCCGAAGTTGGTGAATCCGTCCAAGCGAGTGCCATCTCGGTAGGACTAAGAGAGGAGTCCGAGTCCACTAGAGCTACTTCATAAGAATCCTGTTTACTGGCCTCAGCACATGCCATCTCAGCGAATTCAGCTAACAGGGGAAGATCCTTTCTAAACGCAGCTGCTTGATTCAGCCGCGCCACGGCCTGCCAGACTCGCTTTTTAGTTTTTTGGCCGAGGGACGGAGAGTCAGACTGAAGAGATTGAAGAGACAGAGCACTCCCCTTGGCTGCTTTGGAAAGTTTTCGCATGATGAATTAAACTGAATCAAAATGAAAGGCAAATCGCTCTGCCGATTCTTAGCCAGGGATGTTACATGAATTCTTTAAGGATCCTATGGGCCTCCCCAGCGACCCTCAACCAGGTGGATAAGGACAAAATCTTCACTTACGCTCCTGGAGAGAAACCTGGAGCCCTCAAAGACAGCCGCCCAGCCTTACATCCAGCAAACCGCAATCAACCTCCGTGTACTCCAGCTCCAAACCAAAAGTAGAAATTTGGCTTTAAATCCTAGGTGAGTCTTGCCTTACGCCTTTAGCAAGTGCCAATTATTTCGCAGGCTTCTGTGCTCAGTCTACTGTACCAGCGCCACCGCCGCTGACTCCTCGCTTTACCGGCCGTAAATAAAGTCTCTTATCACCTCCAAAAAGATAGCGAGTCACAGGTTACAGGAACTCAGCCTGCCAGCTGGTCTGTTGAATATGTCCAAAAACCGGTTTCCCTAGCTCTGTGGTTCCGGAGCATCGGCTTGGAAGGAGCAGCAGTATCTTTCACGGCGTCCTCGCAGCTTTCGCGGCTGTTACTGGCGGCAAGGGGAAGTGGAAGTGAGGGGGAGTGGAAGTGAGGGGGAGTGGTTACAGCCTTCCTCTCAGCCGATCCACATCACCGCATGCACCACACCACATTTTCACAGTGAAAAATTACCCCTTTTTTGCAAAGTGCCTAACTGTAGTTTTTGAACCCTAGCTCTGCCGGCACCTAGGGAAACCTAGCAAACCTATACATTTTTGAAAACTAGACACCCAGGGGAATCCAGGATGGGGTGACTTGACTGGCTCTCACCAGGTTCTGTTACCCAGAATCCCTTGCAAACCTAAATGACTTATTTTTTACACATTGTCTTTCATTTGGAAGGCAGAAATGCATCGAAAGTCAATAGGTAATAACAGTTGCTCTATAATTCTGTATTACCCTAAGTCTCCCGATAAAAATGGTACCTCACTTGTGTGGGTAGGCCTTGTGCCCACGACAGGAAACGGCTCAAAACGCAACGTGGACACACCACATTTTCACAATGAAAAATTACCCTTTATTTGCAAAGTGCCTAGCTGTAGTTTTTGAACCCTAGCTCTGCCGGCACCTAGGGAAACCTGGCAAACCTATACATTTTTGAAAACTAGACACCCAGAGGAATCCAGGATGGGGTGACTTGACTGGCTCTCACCAGGTTCTGTTACCCAGAATCCCTTGCAAACCTAAACAATTGTCAAAAAAACACATTTTCCTCACTTTTCAGTGGTGGAAAGTTCTGGAATCTGCGTGGATCCACAAAATTCCACCCACCCCGCGTTCCCCAAAGTCTTTCGAGAAAAAAGGTACCTCACTTGTGTGGGTAGGCCTAGTGCCCGCGACAGGAAACGGCCCAAAACGCAACGTGGACACACCACATTTTCACAGTGAAAAATGACCCCTTTTTTGCAAAGTGCCTAGCTGTAGTTTTTGAACCCTAGCTCTGCCGGCACCTAGGAAAACCTAGAAAACCTATACATTTTTGAAAACTAGACACCCAGGGGAATCCAGGATGGGGTGGCTTGACTGGCTCACACCAGGTTCTGTTACCCAGAATCCCTTGCAAACCTAAATAATTAAAAAAAAACACACATTTTCCTCACGTTTCTTTGGTGGAAAGTTCTGGAATCTGCGTGGATCCACAAAATTCTACCTCCCCGCGTTCCCCAAAGTCTTCCAAAAACAATGGTACCTCACTTGTGTGGGTAGGCCTAGTGCCCGCGACAGGAAACAGCGCAAAACGCAACGTGGACACACCACATTTTCACAATGAAAAATTACTCTTTTTTTGCAAAGTTCCTAGCTGTAGTTTTTTAACCCTAGCTCATCCGGCACCTAGGGAAACCTACCAAACCTATACATTTTTGAAGCCTAGACACCCAGGGAAATCCAGGATGGGGTGACTTGACTGGCTCTCACCAGGTTCTGTTACCCAGAATCCCTTGCAAACCTAAACAATTGTCAAAAAAAACACATTTTCCTCACTTTTCTGTGGTGGAAAGTTCTGGAATCTGCGTGGATCCACAAAATGCTACCCACCCCGCGTTCCCCAAAGTCTTCTGAAAAAAATGGTACCTCACTTGTGTGGGTAGGCCTAGTGCCCGCGACAGGAAACAGCGCAAAACGCAACGTGGACACACCACATTTTCACAGTGAAAAATGACCCTTTTTTTACAAAGTGCCTAGCTGTAGTTTTTGAACCCTAGCTCTGCCGGCACCTAGGGAAACCTAGCAAACCTATACATTTTTGAAAACTAGACACCCAGGGAAATCCAGGATGGGGTGACTTGACTGGCTCTCACCAGGTTCTGTTACCCAGAATCCCTTGAAAACCTAAAAAATTGTCCAAAAAACCACATTTTCCTCACTTTTCTGTGGTGGAAAGTTCTGGAATCTGCGTGGATGCTCAAAATTCTACCCACCCCGCGTTCCCCAAAGTCTTCCAAAAACAATGGTACCTCACTTGTGTGGGTAGGCCTAGTGCCCGTGACAGGAAACAGCACAAAACGCAACGTGGACACTCCACATTTTCACACTGAAAAATGACCCTTTTTTGCAAAGTGCCTAGCTGTAGTTTTTGAACCCTAGCTCTGCCGGCACCTAGGGAAACCTACCAAACCCACACATTTCTGAAAACCAGACACCCGGGGGATTCCAGGGAGGTATGGCTTGCGTGGATCCCCCAATGTTTTCTTACCCAGAATCCCCTGCAAACCTGAAATTTTGCTGAAAAAATCACTTTTTTCACACATTTTTGTGTGGGAAAGTTGTGGCATCACCGGACTGACACAAATTTCCTACCATCCAGCGTTCCCCCAGGTCTCCCGATAAAAATGGTGCCTCACTCGGGTGGGAGGCCCGAGTACCCGCGACAGGCAAGGGCCCATAACGTATTGAGGCAACATCAAAATTGCCTATCATAAAACGACCTGGTTTTGCAAGGGGGGTCCCATGACTTTTTGGCCCGGGGCTCGGCGGCCACCTAGGGAAACCTACCAAACCCACACATTTCTGAAAACCAGACACCCGGGGGATTCCAGGGAGGTATGGCTTGCATGGATCCCTCAACGTTTTCTTACCCAGAATCCCCTGCAAACCTGAAATTTTGCTGAAAAAATCACTTTTTTCACACATTTTTGTGTGGGAAAGTTGTGGCATCACCGGGCTGACACAAATTTCCTACCACCCAGCGTTCCCCCAGGTCTCCTGATAAAAATGGTGCCTCACTCGTGTGGGAGGCCCAAGTACCAGCGACAGGCAAGGGCCCAAAACGCATTGAGGAGACATCAAAATTGCCAATCACAAAACGACCTGGTTTTGCAAAGGGGGTCCCATGACTTTTTGGCCCGGGGCTCGGTGGCCACCTAGGGAAACCTACCAAACCCACACATTTCTGAAAACTAGACACCCGGGGGATTCCAGGGAGGTATGGCTTGCGTGGATCCCCCAACGTTTTCTTACCCAGAATCCCCTGCAAACCTGAAATTGTGCTGACAAAAATCACATTTTTCACACATTTTTGTGTGGGAAAGTTGTGGCATCACCGGGCTGACACAAATTTCCTACCACCCAGCGTTCCCCCAGGTCTCCCGATAAAAATGGTGCCTCACTCGTGTGGGAGGCTCAAGTACCCGCGACAGGCAAGGGCCCAAAACGTATTGAGGCGACATCAAAATTGCCTATCACAAAACGACCTGGTTTTGCAAGGGGGGGTCCCAAGACTTTTTGGCCCGGGGCTCGGCGGCCACCTAGGGAAACCTATCAAACCCACACATTTCTGAAAACTAGACACCCGGGGGATTCCAGGGAGGTATGGCTTGCGTGGATCCCCCAAAGTTTTCTTACCCAGAATCCCCTGCAAACCTGAAATTTTGCTGAAAAAATCACCTTTTTCACACATTTTTGTGTGGGAAAGTTGTGGCATCACCGGGCTGACACAAATTTCCTACCACCCAGCGTTCCCCCAGGTCTCCCGATAAAAATGGTGCCTCACTCGTGTGGGAGGCCCAAGTACCCGCGACAGGCAAGGGCCCAAAATGTATTGAGGAGACATCAAAATTGCCTACACCCACACCGCCAGCCAAGCGCCAGTCCATGCACACCGCCAGCCAAGCGCCAGTCCACGCACACCGCCAGCCAAGTGCCACTCCACGCACACTGCCAGCCAAGCACCAGTCCACACACACAGCCAGCCAAGCGCAAGTCCACGCACACCACCAGCCAAGCACCAGTCCATGCACACCGCCAGCCAAGCGCCAGTCCACGCACACAGCCAGTCAAGCGCCAGTCCACGCACACCACCAGCCAAGTGCCAGTCCACGCACACCACCAGCCAAGCGCCAGTCCAAACACACCACCAGCCAAGTGCCAGTCCAAACACACCGCCAGCCAAGCGCCAGTCCATGCACACCGCCAGCCAAGCGCAAATCCAAACACACCGCCAGCCAAGCGCCAGTCCACGCACACCGCCAGCCAAGCGCCACTCCACGCACACCGCCATCACATTTTGGATTTTTTTATACAAATAAGAAAACACAAACAAATTGCAAATAGATACAAATCTACTAACATAAAATCTGAAACTAAATACACTACACAAATGCCAACCTTGAAACTGAACAAAAAATATTAAACAATAGAGGCCAGGCAGTTCACTTTACCACTCATGGATGCTCCCAAAAATTATTTTGCGTGTGGTACATTCTAAAACAAGCAGGCACACACAGCCCAGGGTTAGAAGGACACTCGGGCAGTACATACGAGTCTCCTTCCGCGTACCTCTTCGCCAACACACTCTACATCTCGTACTGGGAAAGTCTTTTGAGGGTGTGGGAGGAATGTGATAAAGAAAGTGGCGATCTTTCAATCTAGCCACATCCTCCACCACTCCAACTCTAGGAACACTTGCCTGTTCCACTAAAACAAGGCTGCCTATTACAGGCTCCTGAAACTTAGCAAAAGTCATCTTTGACTCAGGACAAGAATCCTTGAATACAACAAAAGCATTAAAGGTTGCCAAGTGGAAAAGATGGATAGCCAACTTCTTATACCAAAGGTAAGCCTTACGAAGAGCAGCGTAAGGTTCCAACCTCTGATCTACTCTGTCAACACCACCCATGTGCCTATTATAGTCTAAAATGCACACAGGTTTGCGCGCTTCAGCAACCTGACCCCAAACAGTCTCAGGTGAAGTGCTTTCATCATGGATGGTAGTCAGCATGTAGACATCTCTCCTGTCTGAAAACTTCACAGCTAGAAGTTCCTCACGACGCAACGCACTGCACTGTCCCTGCACAAGCTTTTGACAAACGAGTTCTTTAGGGAAACCTTTACGGTTAGAGCGGATTGTGCCACAAGCAACAGTGTCCACTTTGGCCAATTCCCTGAACAACCGCACAACAGTGTAGAAATTATCTACATATAAATGGTGACCTTTGTTAAAAAGTCCTCTACCAAGTTCCCACACAATTTTCTCAGTCACTCCAAAAGTGGACGGACAACCAGGGGGGTTAATCCTGGATTCCTTACCGGTGTACACCCTGAAATTAGAGACATATCCAGTCCTACTGTCACACAGCATATACAGCTTAATTCCATAGTGTGCCCTCTTACTAGGAATGTATTGCCTAAAAACCAAGCGGCCCTTGAACAGGACCAAAGACTCATCAATAGCTATATCTTTGCCTGGAGCATAGATCTCAGAAAATCGATCAACAAAGTGATCAATGACAGGCCGAATCTTAAAAAGACGGTCACACTTAGGGTGATCTCGTGGCAACGCTAAACCATTATCGACAAAATGCAGCATCCGAAGCAGAAGCAAATACCTATCACGACTCATGACTACCGGAAATATAGCCGTTGCCATCAAGGGACTAGTAGACCAATATGAAGACATTGATGGCTTCCTTAGCAAGCCCATCAAAAAAGTTAAACCCAAGAACTTCTTCATCTCTTCCAGATTTGTGGGAGTCCACTGGGTAGCTCTAGAGTGGGGCTTAAGGCTGGCACTGTTGTCCCTCAAAAACTGTTCGGCATACAAATTAGTCTGCTCAACAATCTCTGCCAAAAACACATCGTCCATAAACAACTGAAAAACATTTATCGGCAAAAAATGTTCTGTGTTCACTCTACACCCTGGAACACCACTAAAGTCTGGCAATGCCGGCTGCACCATGCCTGGGGCAACCCAGATGTAATCACTTTCAACTACCCAGATGCCTCTTGCCGCACTATACCAACGGGAAGCCTTGCAGCCCCAAGCTGCAGCCCAGATGCCTCTTGGCGCACTATCGGCACATCAATGTCCTCCTCTAACACAGGCACTTCATCCGCACTAAGAGTAGCTTCATCTGCACTGAGAGTAGCTTCATCATCCGATGATTCCATGTGGAGAGAAAACTCACTGCCTGAATCTTCCCCTCCCTCCTCTGACTCAGATGCAGTCAGTCTCTGAACCATGGTCAGAGGAAGACTCAAAGAGCATACCAACAACCTGCTGAGCAGTAATCCTGCGGCTAGCCATTATCCTTACTAAGAAAGGAGACTGCACAAACAACTCAACAACAACCAACACTGTGCAAAATAAGGAAGTAAAAAAAATGTGTGCCTTTATCACAAAGATCTATATACTCAAAAACTATACGATTCACTTGCAAGAGACCGCTACACTCACCAGCAACTACTCTGCAGAGAGACAGCAAAAATGATATCCCACTAGAAAGAAAAAAAACGAAACCAATTACTCACAAAACAACAAAATACACATCGAGCACAAATGCAAAAAGTTTTTACACTCAAAAAACAGAAGCCAAACATACTGCAATTATTACACCATTTGCAAAAAACACATTCATGCAGAGAAATGAAAAACATTTACATTGTACAAAAAAGGTCTCTTACCAAACACAAGCAACTACACAAACAGCAGAACCAAAAGTAACGAAACCGCAACCTGGAACAGTCTAAAGAGCAAAAGCCTTGAACTAGAACAAAAAGGGAGAAATAAAGCATTACAATTGCAATTCACAAGAAATAAAACAATTAACATTATAACATGCTATGTCACTACCCAAATGGGGGCAGAAAGGCCAAATAAACGGGCAGAAACGCCAAAATATGCAGGTGATCTATCCCCGGGCGGGGGGGCAGAAAAGTCTTAAAAATGATTTAGGCCCATAAGGAAGCGACCCTTGCCCAAGGGGTCACTTCCCTTTAAAATGTAAAACACTCCCTGGTGTCTAGTGGGGTTTTCTGCCCCCCCTGGGGGCAGAAAGGCCAAATAAACAAACCGATCTGCCCCCAGGGGGGGCAGAATATACTTTAAAAAAAAATATGGCCCCTGGAAGCGACCCTTGCCCAAGGGGTCGCTTCCAATGTAATAAAAACAAATTCCCTGGCTCTAGTGGGCTTTTCTGCCCCCCCTGGGGCCAGAAACGCGGAAAAAAATCAGGCGATCTGTTCCCAGGGGGGGGCAGAATATACTTTTTAAATAAATTTGGCCCCTGGAAGCGACCCTTGCCCAAGGGGTCGCTTCCAATTTAAAAATAAACAAATTCCCTGGTGTCTAGTGGGGTTTTCTGCCCCCCCCCCCCTGGGTCCAGAAACGGCGAAAAATCGGCCGATCTGTCCCCAGGGGGGGCAGAAAAGTATAAAATAATATTTCCCCCTTAGGAAGCGACCCTTGCCCAAGGGGTCGCTTCCTTTGCATTAAAAAATACATCCCTGGTGTCTAGTGGGGCATTCCTGGTGCACGATCGCGACGCTGTGCGCGATCGTGCACCAGGAATGCCCTACATTGAGACATCAGGGGAGATGAAACACTGTTTCCTCTCTCCCGATGCCTCAATGTGCAGCAATGTGCCCCCCCCGGCCCACCGGAGCAGCAAACACTTGCCCTCCTCTTGGACGCGCTGGAAACAAATGGTTTCCAGCGCGTCCAGCGCTTCCTGATGACATCGGCGCGCGCTGTGCATGCTGACGTCATGGGAAAGCGTGGGGGGGGTCGGGGTGGCAGCGGAAACTCTTCCACTGCCATCCCCCTCTGTGGGGGCAAGATCGATACCCCAGGGGGGGAGCGCCAGCGCTTCCCCCATGGGCTGTGCTCATGACGGAGCGGTTCCGTCATGAGCACAGCCCAACCGATGCTCATGACGGAACCGCTCCGTCATGAGCATCGAAGGGGTTAAGATCCGTAGAGGAGGAGTTCAGGCCTTCCGAAGATCCATTGCTTCACCTTTGTGTTTAAGAATACATTTCCTCAAGTCTTCTGGACAGTCAGATGAGAAAGTTTTTCCTTGTAGGTGACATTGAAGAAACATGGATGTACCAAACCATACCTCTCATTCATGGATCGCAGAGTAGGGCGGAAGGATAGGAACGCCTTCCGACGAGCTGCAGTCGCCCGTGCTACATCTTGGGAAATAAAAACCCTCTGGCCAGACCATAACATTTGTTTCCTTTGTTTGGCCACCGATAAGACCATAAGTAGCTCTGTGTATTCCAAATAAAAGAACAATTATTCCTCTATGGCGGTTAGAGCTTGAAGCACCGACATGTTTGGAACCAATTCGGTGAGCGTGTTGTAGATTAAGATGTGTTCCCTCCTTGAGTCCCACCAATTTATGGATATAAATCCCAAGAAAGGCAAGCATGTCTGACTCCTCCGCTCCTTCCTTCATGCCATAAATTCCGAGATTAATGCGCCTGTTCCGATTTTCTAAATCTTCTGTTTGCTGTTTCAAGAGCACAATCTCCTTAGCCATGCCATCAATCTTGGTAGCCACATCTTGCACATCACTAATCCGTTGCTCCACACCTGACACTCTGGACTCTAGAGTAGACCACTTTTCTTCGATACATTGAAGCGTGACATTGGTCTCCATAACAAAAGGTTTCAAGTGTTTAATTTCCTCCACAAGGTCATCCAAAGTCAAAGGTAAGGGAGACTTTGTAGGGGAGCCAGGATCTTTTTTTTGTCATTTTGTAGGGGCATCCGAGTCTTTACAAACAGAGGGCATGGTTGCGGAGGAGTTGACAGCCTTCTTACCAGATGGTGGAGAGGACTGCATAGGCATATGGCAAGTTCTGTAAAAAGTCACCATGAAAAGATCACAGTAACGCAGCACCAAAAAATATCAAAGGAGTGTACGTTAATTAATATTGTAAAAACGCAACACCAGAAGCTGAAGACTCTGAAGAATGCGCAGAACCAGCCTTTGAGGAAAATTGAAGTGACAGAATTAACCAGAGTTATTAAACTTGCTGTTTGTGAAGGAAGACTAAAATGGATTATATGCTGCAAACCTCTGGATTCCTTATCACAACATCTTGCCAGAGGTGACAGAATATTACCTCAGAACCATTGTCACAAAATATATTAATGAGCTAGCATTCCAAATTTGTAGCTCTTATTGAATGATATGAAGAAAAAGCAAAAATAAACCTTCTTAGAGGAGCTCTACCCTATCCTTCCTTTTCATCTTCTTCTCTTCCTCTTTTCTCACTTTAAGGCTTTCATGAGGAAAAAGAGAGAAAAAAACCATGCAGGATTATGGGAGCCACCGGGTGAGACAGCTGCCGGTTCACCGCGTCTCCTGTCCTGAATCAGAAAATGGCGCCTGCAACCGCCGATACCGAGGTACGCGACACGGGGGAGCTAATACTTAATTACGTCTTAAACAGAGCTGAATAAAGAAAATACCTGCTCTCTCCGCGTTCGCGCACTCGAATCTTCCCGACATGCAGTCCTGAAAGTCAGCCGTTGTCCATAGATGGTGAAAGTCTTCGATGACTGATGGAGCGCCACGGACCTGTGGCCATCTTGCTGGTGGATCGCGCACCCCCTCAAGTAGGCCTGTTTAAATAATTTTATTGACTAAACATGCTTCTTTCAGTTTGTGTTCTTTGTGATATGCTTGTTGTGTATTTGTATCACTTTCGCCTGAGCGCCAAGCACGTTTTTTGCACCCCACTGTCAGTTATGCACTTGAAAATGGGTTCTTCAATTCTCTTCATTAAAATATTGTTTTTAGAACACATTTTCAACGTATGGACCTTTGTTTAATTATAATATATTAGGAATTGTTGTTTCTTTAAAACATTACTGCATTAAGATTTGCTACGAATTAGCTAAGAAGTAACCTCCAGAAGAACTGTGTACTCATTCTACAAAGGCCAAAGCTGCTTCCACTGCAATAGCTTGCACAGTCCTAGTCCTAGACATCTGCCAGGCAGCTATGTGAGCATTTGCAAAGCATTATTGTCATGACAGCCTTGTCAACCTAGAGGGGCACTTTGCCCGCTCAGTCCAGCAGGACTTCCTACTTGAGTCCTTTCACAGATCCACCTCCAAATATGTACTGCTATGGTATCTATTCAAAAGGTTGCTTACCTTCAGTAATGTTCCTACTGGTAGAGGCTCTATCTAGTTGCAGATTCCTCACCAACACTCCCACCCTCCCTGTTCTGTAATTAGACTTAATCCAGTAATAAGTTCCCAAGTCTAGGAATCTGCATACATTCAACAAATTTGATTTTGGGGTCCTGCGTCTGGGGGCGTGGACAGGCTTGAAAGCAAATGACGTCAGCATGCAGGAGTGGTGACCATATAGGCAATATGGTGGGGAATAGAGTATCTACCAAAAACAATGTTACCAAGGTAAGAAACTTGTTCATTGTGCCGGTCTAGTCTGCAGGATCTTTTATCCAAATTGCAGGTTCATTTATGGCCACCATTAACACTCATGACGTCATTTTACCTTCCAGTAAGGCAACACGGTTTCTCATATATACAGGCTGCATACACTTCTCTACCGTAACAGTATATGAAGTGGCCCGTCCACTGCCAAAGTTAGAGTTAAATTTGGTAATGGCGCCCCCAAGGTAACTTTATTTTCAATTTTAGGAATTGTTTGACTTAAAACACTGGCAAGCAGTCATACTATCCATGACTGTACCACAGCGTGACTCTCACAGAAGAGTGACTTGCAGTTTTCACACTTGTTACGGCTCATGAGTTAAGCATTCTGCATAATATAAAAATCAACATTATTAAGCTTTCTTTTAATAGTATGTATGACCTTTTGACCACGATCTTTTTGCTCTTGATAAACATTGCAATGTAATTGCTACAACACAGTTTCACACATCAGTTGTACAATTAGAGCTTCACAATAGATAATGTGGTATGAAGCAATGTTGTCTTTTCCAGATATGCTGATTAAATTGTATCTTGATACAGCATTTTAGAATTAATGTAGCAGTTTTAACAACTTGATTTTGTTCTAACTTTCATAATAGTCTTCCTCACCTTGTAATTTTTGTTTTACATATGTTTTAATTTCAGCATTGACAAAAACAGTGTCTACCTCTGCAGCAGAAGGTGAGTCCACCATTTCTTCAACCTTCCCAGACACTTGGAAAAATACAACTGCTGAAGAAACCCTCCCCGAACCATTCAATGCTCGGCAACAGCAACCTGATCCCCCTGCCACCAATCGCGACCATTCAACAGATGCCTCATCAAATACCACAATGACCACCAACTCCTCCATACCACTCAGCCAAATCACGTCATGGAAACTGCTTGCATTGCCGCTATGGATGGCATCCACATGATTCTGGATGGAGAAGGCATTGCGACAGTCATCCTCCTGGACCTTTCCAGAGAGTTTAATAAGGTCTCCCACCCCATCCTCATCTAACATCAACAAAATATCAGAATCCAAAGACAATCACTCCGATGGATCTGGAAGGACCCAGTCAGCCAGCCTGGCAATATTCACCTTGCCCACTGAACAAATCCCACTAAGACATAACTAAATTCTTACCGACCTTATAATCGGTTGACAAATAACTATTTGGAAGAGAAAGAATGCAACATGAACATGATAAACAGTCATCAAATATCTACAAAAATAACCCTGTTTGCTCCAACTTTTACAGGGGATAATTACGTTGCTTCATAGATACCAAAGAACAAGCAGTCCCTTGGTGTAGAGATACAGCAACCAATAAGCATAGAAGTTAAATAAGTTTTATGCCACAAGCTTTGAAAATAAGAGAATAACAATATTTTTTCAATCACATAACAAAAAGGAACTCAATTGGAGTGGGAAACATGAGGCTATGGAGAAGGGAAACAATACGACTCAGGCATTTAAAAAGAAGTGACAAGTAATAATACTTCAAAGTTTGCGTCACAATTTTTGGTACCAATGCTAATAAACTTATAAATCAATGATATATGCAATAGTCATGGTACTGTTTGTCGACGACATTTCAATCTCGTTCAGTGATATAGGGATCATCATCAGGACTTAGATTATGCCTGAGACTGGAAATTGTCTATGGAAAAAAAGGGGGGACATTGGAAAAAGAAGGAAAAGGAAACATTAGGGAAGGTTTAAACAATGCTAAAGTTTCAAGACAGGTACGGAGGAGGCCGCGCTTACAAACCATGCACGTACGTGATTGAGTGTCGTGCATCCAATTGTATACAGGCAAGTGTCAGAATACATGCTGCTTTTGACAGTGCGGAACTTAATGAAGTGATAAGGTCTGGTGAGAATGTGGGTTGGTCATGAAAAGCTGACCAATTAATCTTACCCAGTATGGTGAGGACTCCTGGCTAATCGGAGGGACTAACAAGTACTCCTGGTGGGAGGATGGCTCTCAATCGAGGAGCTGGAAAGCCAAAGAATGTGCACTGGGGGGGGGGAAACGGTGTCAATGGATAGAAAGGTGGGAGTGGAATGGAACGGATAATATAGAGGCATAACACGAACCTGGGACTGCCTTGGAGTGTATGCTCCGTATCCAGTGGAAGGCAATTCCCATGATTTTTTTTTGATTGAATCTGTTTTTATTAGTTTTCTGTAAAACACATAACATAGCAAATATCTGCAATACAGTGCGAATTACAAGCAGGCCGAAGCCAGTACATTCATGTCCTTCATATATGCAACTATCACAGTATTGATAGAAAGGTCATTACATATCACAATTTGTCTGTCTTGTGGCTCAGACTAGGTTCCTGCATGTTAAGAAAAAAGGTAGTGTCTTCTAACTGTTCGGTCTGAGAAATAAATGGTAGGAAGTGCACTATAGTGAGAGCTGCTAACTTGGGAGGTGGGAAATAATATTGTGGACAACTTCAAACATAATTAGGATTTTATGTCTTGTATAACAAGGCACCACCCAGGGGTCTAGGTGACCCTCCCCTCTGCACCACCCAACAACCGCCAGAGGTGTATCTCCATGTCCTGGCACATAAGATCTATTAAGTTTGGGCTCTGGAAACTACAATCCGGGGTACCAACCCTACTTTTGAAGGCAATTCCCATGATAACTATGCATCTTAGTCAGCAGGAACAGATAAGGGGAACGAGTCCACGGATGCAACCACATCGGCGAATGACATGCGGGATAAGCGGCAATCGGATTCGATAAGTGAACACTGCGCATGCGCGTGGTGTTCCGAAGTGAGCAGTGCAAGTAACAGGGAATCGGGACTACGTGGTGGCCATCTTGGAGCTGGGAGGCTTTGGTGGTATTAAGTGCAATAAAGAGAAAGCGTGAAAGGAATTAAAGATATATAGACAGTAGAAGAGAATGGAGAACAATGAAAGGATTGGGTTTGAAACCAATAGTTTATAAAATACATACCAAGCGTGGTATACGCCATTTTTTAAAAGGAAACTATAGTGCTGGTAAGATTTCTTCAGCGCCGAGTAACCAGTGGGTACGTTTTTTGTTGCATAGAAACAAAGTAGTCAGCAAGTTTAAATGATATCAGTGAAGTCAAGATGTACAGTATTATTCAATAAAGATTAGATAATTGCGCCTAGTGCTATTATCCAACATGAATGGATGATAGCTGTTTCACTAGGCATTTGAGGATTGACATGTGAGGAATATATACAAGGATGGGGATTCCATAATACACTTCTATTGTACATACTGAGAGGTGTCCTTAAATTGTGAAGTGTCTTCCATAGGAGACCTGTAAACAGGACAAGAAGTACGAATAAGACACAGACAATTACAATTGATACAGTTACAAGAGAGTGGTCCAGTCCTCCGCTCTGTTGAGGCCTGTGTGTAAACTGTTGGTGCGTAGTATTAATTTCAGCTCTTCTTTATCCAGTAATGCATTCAGGTCTGCGCCTCTTTGCGGTGGCTTGATCACCGTGATCACTTGCCATTGTAAATCATGCTCAGTGTGTGCTTTAAGTTCAAAATGGTCAACAAGTGGTGCATTGCTCACTTTGCAACGAATAAGACTCCTATGCTGACAGATTCGTATATGTACTTTTTGCGTGGTCTGTCCAATATAGATCTGTCCAGAAGGGTAGGTGATAGCATATATGACATTCATAGTGTTACAGTTCGAAAATTGAGTCAGTGCAATGTTCACATTACTATGTACAATGGGCCTGATTCACAGAACTAACTTATGTCAAAAACGTAAACGTAAACGTAAAGTTAGTACTTTTTAGGTATTCACAGAATACACTTATTCATTTTGGTATTCACAGAATGAACTTACTCATTTCGGTATTCACAGAAGTTAGTAGTCCTAACGAAATACACATAATGATATATACACGATATGATGCGGTACCATTTATGAATTGTTTTTTTGAAACATTATTTTCTTCCAGCCATGCTAAAGAACAAAGCAGTGTCGTTCTTAAGTAATTTTACAGAACACTTCCCACACCTAAACATCCTGATGGTTTAGGATAATCCACATAGACCCTTTCTCTTATTGATATCTCACAGTATAGCTTGAATAAGGTTGGTTCTCAATGTTTCTGCCCTCCTATAGATGACTGCAAGCTTAGATAGTAATATTCTCCACAAATCTTTCTACACTAAAAGGATGTTGCAATTTTTATTCAATGCAGCATTCATTATCCCACTTTCAGCACTGAAATTGGTGATTAATCGCATCTGATTATATTCGGGGTTCTTTTTTTCCTCACTTTTAGGTAAAAGTTCATATCTATTGATTGGTACCTCCTTATCAGTAGAATTCTGGAGTACCTGCATTGGGTAACTCCTATCTTAGTCACTCAATCACCATCTTGTATTCCTTTTTATTTTTAACATATTTCATTTCAATTTCTCTCATGTCTCAACATTTCGCCATAGGGGATGTTCCACTTTTGTGCCACTGAATGACCCAATTTAAAGTTCAAAATATGCAAAATGCTATTACTCGCCCTCTCTTTACTGTAAGACCATTTCAACAACTTACTGTCCCTTACATATAATTCAAGTTCCAAAATGTTTCACCTTCTCTGTGGCATTCTAATGCTAACTTAACATTCATATGATTGGAATTTAAAAACTGATGGTATCTTTTTAGGGAATCTTCAGATCCATTTCAAATCATAAATACATCTTCAATCAATAAAGCGCAACCATATTGCCACTTGGTTGCAATTTTCATGGATGGAGTCATTCCAGGTTTGCTTTCTCTCATATAATCCTATATATAAGATTGGTTTAGTACCGAGCAAACCTGGCTCCCATCGCTTTTCCACATTTGTGATGATACATTTGATGTTTGTAAAGAAAATAGTAATTGTTTAGCACAAATTCTGTCAGCTCAAATAACATGTTCATATGCTGATTGTAACTAGCGGACTTACAAGAGAAGTATTTCAGAGCAGCTAAGCCGTCCTGGTGTTTGACAGCTGCATACAAGCTCTTAGCATCCATTGTAACAAGCCGGAACCCATCTTTCCATGAAACTTCAGATATTTCCCCTAGAAGCTCTTTGGAGTCTTGGATGTGAGATGTTAAATTACTTACTAAGGGTGAAAGAAATATATCAATGTACTCTGGCTTTCTTTCTGACACATCAGCCTGATTTATTTTTCATGCATAATCGTAGAACACATAAGTGCAGGTCAAATATTTCAAGATCATCATTAGCCCCATAATTGGGTCAAATAGCGAAGCCTCTTGAAACCGTGTTCAAAACCATATCATCATAAATTAGAGCATGAGCCGACATGTGTTTCGAGGTATCAAGCCTCTTCTTCAGGGCTCTTTTGTATGCATTTGTCTTCTCTCGCACTATAATGAATTATGAGAAAAAGAGGTTACAATACAAAAAGGCATGAAATAAAGAATCAAAAACATAAGCATTTATAGCTCCATCCTCTTACAATCCATTTAGACTCTATTAAAACAATAAACACATCCTACCCTCAGTGAAATTTAAAAACACAAACACATACACAAAGTTCTTATTCTTTGGTGTTGAGTAGACCAAATGACAAAGGTTTCACCAGTATTTTATTACTATGGATCTTAAATCACATTTCGTACCAAAGTAATACTGCTTAATTTAAATCTGAGAAGATTGCAAAACTTTGATGATCACAAACTCAAACTATTAATTTTATATATTTGAAATCTCCATAATACACAGTTGAAAAGGCATACAGTGCAGGGTCCCGTAGATAGTTATAATAATTCAAAATAACAGTTCCTTAAGACTATAGCCAGTTAATCAAAACATTTAGAGATGGCACTTCGAAGACGATAGCAAAAGAGTATTTTTGCTATGGAGAAAAGAAAAGCAAAATACCCATTACTGTATAATCATAATAAATACTTCAGCCAGCCAGCCACCGCGGTAACATTCTTACCTCTTCATCGTGGTGTTATCACTAGAATCTTCATGGAATTCAAAATTCATTGAAAATCCTTTTTTCACACTCCTCACTCTTTCAATCCCTACATCTAAATACCTGAAGAAACGTTGCCACTTCTATTACACTGATTAAGTCAATAGCCATAAATATACCAATGTGAGCATCATTTTACTCTATTTCTCAAAAGTAACCATTCCCCATCTCTAAAGTAAAGAGACACATCATGCGTCTAAACAGTCACTCCCGCATTATATTAGAAACAATCTCTTCCTCTCCAAACTTTCCACCAAAGAGACATTCACTATATATTCACAGCACAAAAGAAAATACATCTCAATACCTTCTATAATTTCTCGACTTACTTTGGCATCTTTCGTCATTTCCTGTATACTCTCCCACTCAAAAGCCACTTTGAAAGGTAATGTATCTAATGCCAAGGTGCTACTCAATTGCAAAGATTCCATGGAACACATTGCTACAACTTCTTGAGTAAAATTGATATAAATGAATTCCACTAGTAACTATTATTTTAAATTATTTCGTTCGTACTAACCATATATATAAAGCTACAAAATATCAATAATACTGCTAAAGCCCCTACGAACCTCCTTCCTATAGAACCAGAGTCCAATGCAGTCATTATCTTGCCACGTATCTTATCAAAATTATTTCAGTAACGTTAGTTCTACTAAATCAAATTACTGAAGCATACTCAGGCTATTTTCATAGTTTTTGACTGAACCTTTTCCTTAAGCTGGAATTCACCACTATTTGGATAGGGTTTTATAGAACATTTGAAAAACACTAATATTTCGAATTATGTAAAACATAATAACCATAAATATATATATATATATATATATATATATATTCCATAAGAAAACACTCACTGTTTAGTGCTGTGAAACAGGCCCACCAACAGTGCTTCATTAACTTCCTTTATGAAGAGGCAAGGTTTAAAAGCATTACGCGTTTCGAATCATGCAAGTCTTAGTCATATGCAAATGATATTTGGCGGGTACATTAGCTTTTTTTAAACGTAGCACAAAAACATTGAAGAAGGACTTAGTGCCCACACATTTGATCTGTTGTTTAAAGAGGCAGTAAATCATATGTTAAGGAGTTCTGGGTAAGTTTATTTCTTTCAGGTAATGGGTGTTTCCTTTCATTTCTGGCTAGGGTAATCCTTTGAAAATAAAGCATTTCCATGATGTTAATTACCACCTCTGCATTAATTCACTTCATATCTTTTGCAGCCATCAAGACCACAACGCCCATAATGCTCCATTACTGTTGATTCATCATCGCTCAATCATTCCATGTTTAATCTTTGTTAAACTTTAACTTGCTTTCACTGTGCACCAAGTGTCTTTTTCACGCCTTCAAAGGGAAAGTTCCATGTTATGGCTAAGTCACAAGGTCCCAGTTAAATGTCAAGAAACTTCCGCTCTTATTTACAAACCCAGTTCTCAAATAGTTTTTTTACTCACCTTCTTGTCAGTACTCCAAAAGCCCGAAGTGCATGGGTAAATCCACTTGCAAACCCTGGCTGCTTTCAAAGTCATTTTCAAAATCGAGGGGGGCCTCTCAGCAGTGGCCCTGCCATCAGTACTCCGTCCATGTCCTGTATTGCAGCCGGGGGGCGCTCCTTTTTCCAAACTATTCCAAATGCCAATGACGTTAATGAGCACCCAGCCTCTCGGGTTGGGCCCATCTAGATGCGTCACACATCTCGTAATATTCCATAACAAAACACGCACTGTTTAGTGATGTGAAACAGGCCCACCAACAGTGCTTCATTAAATTCCTTTATTAAGAGGCAAGGTTTAAAAGCATTACATGTTTCAACTCATGCGAGTCTTAATCATATGCAAATGTTCTTTTGCGGGTTCGTTAGCTTTTTTTTAAACGTAGCACAAAAACATTGAGTCTTGATGGCTGCAGAAGATATGAAGTGAATTAATGCAGAGGTGGTAATTAACATTATGGAAATACTTTATTTTCATAGGATTACCCTGGACAGAAATCAAAGGAAACATCCATTACCTGCAAGAAATAAACTTACCCATAACTCCTGAACATATGATTTACTGCCTCTTTAAACAACAGATCAAATGTGTGGGCACTTAGTCCATCTTCAATGTTTTTGTGCTACGTTTTAAAAAAGCTAATGAACCCGCCAAAGAACATTTGCATATGATTAAGACTTGCATGAGTCGAAACGCGTACCTTGCCTCTTTTTAATGAAGCACTGTTGGTGGGTCTGTTTCACGTCACTAAACAGTGCTTGTTTTGTTATGGAATATTACAAGATGTGCGATGCTTCTAGATGGGCCCGACCCGAGAGGCTGGGCACTCCTTAACGTCGTTGGCATTTGGAATATATATATATATATATATATATATATATATATATATATATATATATATATATTTTCAACCACAAGCGCCCCTCCTGGGAGCTCCGCCCCTAGACCTGTGGCGCGATGACCGCCGGTGGTGCAAACCAGCATGTAACTTCTTCAACTATGCCAATAACACGCGCTCTCAGGATCTCGTACAACTAAAGTTTATTTTGTTAAAGGTAACGCGTTTGAAGCAAAACTTCCTTGATCAAGGAAGTTTTGCTTCTGAAACGCGTTACCTTTAACAAAATAAACTTTCGTTGTACGAGATCCTGAGAGCGCGTGTTATTGGCATAGTTGAAGAATATATATATATATATATATATATATATATATTACCTACTGGCAGTCGCCAGTAGGTAGATATAGTTAGGACCTAGTTTCCATGGGAAAAGTGTTTTTTGATTTGCCAATATCTTTGGCGCCGTTTGACGAATCTTCGCAAACTTTTCAAAACTAATGGGGCGCTCTGGTCAGCTCCTGTCTTGAAAGTTTCGGGGTGATTCGTCAAGCAGGGGCCGAGAAAAAAGGGGGTTCCAAAACGCGTTTTCTCCATGTTAATTTCCATAGGAACTTTTGTCGCGTCTACAGCCCGAACTGCTGAACGGAATTACATGAAATTTGGCAGAGAGGTAGCTCTTGGTCCAGAGTGCACTCTATGCTTTAAGTGGTGTAAATCCGTTCAGTAGTTCCTGAGAAATTTAAAAATTATAAATATCGATATCTGGTGACCGCGGTGGACCCGCGAACCCTCCCGATCACGAGCTTGATTCTGATTGGCTGCCAACACTTCAAACCAGAAAGTGTTGGCAGCCATCTTGTGACTCGATAGAACCGAGTCACAAGAAAAAAGGTTAAAAAAAAAAGAAAAGGGGGCAGGGTAGAAACACCCTGACCCCCTAGGCCTGTTCAGGGGGTCCCGCAGGGACCCCCCAGGGCCCAAAAAAGCATTAAAAAAATAAAAATAAAAAAATCGGCGGGATTCGGCCAGAAAAAAAAAAAAACAACGAAATGCGGTGTCCCGCGCTTCATTTTAATAAGCCCCCGGGTGGGCCAGGTCCCGGGCGCAATTTTGTTATGCATACACTGTTGAAATCAAGGCAAGCTAGGCACCATTATCAGCGTATCACTGCCAGCTTTGGCGTACGTTTGTTCAGCCAAATATCAAGTGGTAAAAAGAATAAAGTAACTTAAATGTCGATAGGAATAACCTTGAGCAGCTTTACAAACCCTAGCGTTTTTCACATTCCAGCTAGAATTCCCATCAGTAGCCATGGGCGGCAACTGAGAAATGAACTTCAAGATATAATGAAGGTATTTAAACCTTAGGCATGGGAGAGCTGCGCCACACAAATCACGCCCAAGCATGGAAGGATCGATTGGAATATTAAATGCAATGGAACACTTGTGATAAATGATAAATATCTAAAGAGACATCTGCAAGGCGCTTATCATCTGCAAGGTGCTGACACGAACGGCGAGGTGGGAAACAAAGCACTTACCCTTCCCGTCAGATAGCTATCATCTCACCTATATTTATAGTTGATTACTAATGGCAACGTTTTTAATTTTAATGGAGTTCCTTTTATTATTTGTCTTATTGTATTCGAATAATAAATATTCACAGCCATCGTTTTACATAAGCTGTGCCCTCGATCAACAAAGTCTCCAACAGACTATATATTGCATAAGAGAAATCCCAAAGCATGTGTGGAAAGGGTGCCCAAACAGATAATGCGCTACGATGCCATAACAATAGTGATAAGCGCTTTTCAAATGTGAATGGCATAACACGGCCTAAGGTTACACAGCAAGACTTCGCATAACCCCGCTTAGCAGTAACTGAATGTACTATTGCATTACTAGCCGGTACTGTGCACCTTTCTGCTCGTGCTCACAGCTCGGGGACGGCCAACGCTATCCGGGGGTTTCACTCAAAACGCTATTCTTCAAGTAACTAACTCACAAGCAACCAGTCGCGGCTCCTAAAGGGAGTTCTGCGGGGTGGTGGGGCGGGGGAGGGACAGGGTGGGGGTTAGTAAACTCCGGCATACGGCCGAATGGAGTTAAGTACATAAATAAATAAAGAAAACAAATTACATCGCATGCGCCGCATCGCCATTTGGCGTTGCGGCGCGCGCAATGTAATTTGTTTTATTTATTCATTTATGTACTGAACTCCATTCGGCCGTATGCCAGAGTTTAATACCCACCGCCCCGCAGCACTCCCTCCAGGAGCCGTGACTGAGTGCTCTTCTCGCATTAGCACCCCCCTTCTGCTCGACAGGACCGTGGCTGCAGAGCTGCGGGGGACATCTGATAACCCCCAGGGAGCAGCAGTACTTTACAGGCACATATCAGGGTTGATGAACAACTTTTATGATTACATTGTGAACCACCGACAACACCGGCAGTCACTACCACATCCAATTAATGCAGGCGGAAACTTCAAGCATAAATAAAATTGGTGGTCTGTGTCCACGATGAATGCTTAATGGTAATGTCGGACAGTCGCGGCTCCTGGAGGGAGTTAAGCACATAAATAAATAAATAAAACGAATTACATTGCGCGCGCCGCATCGCCATTTGGCGTTGCAGCGCGCGCAATGTAATTCATTTTATTTATTTATGTACTTAACTCTGTTCGGCCGTATGCCGTAGTTTAATACTCCCCACCCTGACCCTCCCCCGCCCCACCCCACCGCCCCGCAGCACTCCCTCCAGGAGCCACGACTGTGCTTTAACATACTCTGCCCCCTTCGCTCAGAAAAACGTTGAAACGGGCTGGTGGACCCTACAGGAGTCCACTGCTGTTATGAGCAGTCAGAGATATTATTCAGCCAAAATGCAGAACACGAAGCAGTTGTTGATAAATCAAGTGCAGTTACATCGTCGATGCGTGGATGTTACGATAGTGCAAACTGCAGGTTGTTCAAAATTATTTGCTCAGTCAATCTCACCCTTAAAATGAATGAATTGGCCTGTGCCCCTTTCTCATTTCGATGGTAGTGTGCTTCATCCATATATTCATATGTAGGAGAGGTTGGTGGGAAGGCCTGTGGACCACCCCCACCCCTGTATTTTAACACTTCATATAGTGAGCCTTTTCCCCTATATGGAGTGTTTCTTGAGATTCTTGTCAACGGGATGGAAGGTCCTCACCCATGCACCCACGGCGGTGGCACGCTTCATCATTGGACTGCTCCTGGCACCCGTCACTTGCTCACTTGCTCACCATCAAGAAATGTGTGTGTTTGCTTTGGGCTTCACCATCCACCTTTGCTTCAGGCACTCGTGCATCATTCGTCTTTGGAAAGCACCAGAAACCTACTGAGCCCTTTATGCAAACTAAGAAGTATGAATGTCGAGCAGCACTCGAGGAACATACAGAGGCTCCTAGGTGTAATAAGGGTGCAATGACGACCTACTGAGCATCGATGAGGCACAGTGTGGCAAGGCCCATCCAAGAACTCAAACGCCCAGGAGTGATGTATGTAGAGGTCTTCTGCAAATGAGATTCTCTATGACGCACTTGGTCTTGCGGTGACGTGGGGCAGTGCACCAACCGAGGGCACGCAGCCTTCTTGACAGCACCCCCTGACTATGACATTCCGAACATGTGTCAACGGGAAATTCAGGCTTGTGGCATCTGATGAAGAGTGGGATGGGCAGATGAAGATGAGTGGCACAGAGCCGCAATAGAAGTCCAATGGTTTGTTGAAGTTTTTAATTTTATGTGTATGAGAACTCAACGGACCTAACCATATTCAGTCGCCAATCAAAGTCACCATTGTCCTTTATCAAAACCGTTCAGCAGAAGACCCAGGGGGATATTCTCAAGAACGTGCGATAAACATCACCACAATAGCTTAACGCAAGTTTTCATATCGCCGTCTATCGCGGGAAAATAACTCAGTGTTTACGTTGTATTCTCAACACGGCAGTAACATGCGATAGTCCCCCGACAACGCCTCAAATGTCCGCGATAACATCACCGGGACGGCGATGAAAATCCAAACCCGAACGCGAAAAAAGTTGCGATGGGCCCAACCGCGATAAGACAAACAGCGAAAAGCAGCGCCAGGCCTGCAAATCACACACGTCAGGCAGGAAAAATCACTACAAAAGCAGAAGAAAAAAAAACACAAACAAAAACCGAACTACAGCGAAGCACAATGGAGGCAGCCGAAGCAGGTACAGAGGACGGCCAGAACCCCACAAGCCCCCAGGAGGAGCAGCCTGGGACCTCGAGGACAGGGAAGGGCAAGGACAAAAAGAAGAGGAAGACGCGGTTCAGTCCGCAGGAAAACAGGATCCTGATCACGGAGGTGATAGAACACCATCAACAACTGTTCGTCACCTCCACTGTGTCATTGGCACCAAGAAATGCAACATGGCAGTCAATCCTGGACAAGGTGAATGTAGTCGGAGTGCTGAGGAGGACAATGGAAGAGCTCAAGAGGCGCTGGAATGATGTGAAGCGCAAAACCAAGCAGAAACTCACCAACAACCAGAAGGCAGCAATGCAGACTGGAGGTGGGAGTCCAGCGCCACAGGAGGAGCTGGATGAGATGGAGGAAATGGTGTCCACAGTCATCAGTGGGGAGACGGTGGCAGGAGTTGGGGGACCAGACACTGCTCAACATGACCTGACACAACAGCAACAGGGTGAGTAACCACCAGGGACTGGGGGGAAGGGGGGAGATGGGCACAATGGCACACATGCACAATTAAGTACAGCACAGTGCACACCCACAATGACTCTGGATCATGTCCCTGATCCCCTTGGCACACTGCAGCACACCTAGAAACAGCAAGTAGGCCCCCGTCGACTATGTGCCCAGAGGGGGCCCTTCCCACACATCACCAATCTCACAACAAACCCATGCACATGTGCTGAACCCAGCAAAGCTGCGGGTCCGTGAGCCACACTGACAATGCAAGTGACACTGCATGATGATTAGCATGGCTGCAGTACGATCATCATGACATGGTGCACGCCACCACACTGAGGTGGCTGAGTGTGGACCACATCCGTAAAGGAGCAGGTCACACTCTGACACATCCACCTGCACAAACAACCCCTGACGTCAACAACACATCTGCGGACAAACCATGCCCCAGAGTCCCAACTCCCACCAAGACCCAAATTCACCCAAGTCTGCAACATCTCAGTACTGTATGGGCACAGAAGTCAAAGGCACACTGCCTGAAAGAGACAGGGGGCAGCAAACTCAGAGCTACAGGGGCGACTCTCCCAAAATGCAGCACACACACATGACATTCAGAGCACATCAGCATTGACAACAATGTGGTACAAACTGCAACACGTTTACAACAGGACAGAGGACACAACAGGTGCCGCTTGTGTGTAGAAACTGGCCAATCACATTTGGCATAGCAGGGAAATGTGAGCTGTCAATGTACTGGTACAAACACATATCCCTGATGTCGACGAAATGTCCACTGCCCCCCATCAAATAGGCAGCTCCTCCTAAACAGTCACAATGTACATTGTCATGCAGTCTGCATGTGAACTTGTACAATGCGACAACATACATGTGAACACAATGTAATACTGCATCTCCCCTTCACATTGCAGAGGGAGCATCAACACCTGTTGCAGAGCAGCCCCAACAACTCCTCACTGATGACAATGAGGACATCCCCGACATCGGCCCCGAAGCCCTCCAAACCCTCTTCGACAGTTCGGCACCCCAACTCCAGGAGCAGGGCAGCCCAGCTGCATCGAGGAGACCCCACCCCTGCACAGACCACACAGCAGGAAGCACCTACCACCCCGGCTGTCTCCCAGGACCCCCACGAACAACACATGGCCTTCCAACGCCATGTGTTAGAGGTCCAGGAGAAGATGGCTGATCAGGTGCGGGTGGGGTTCGACCTCATGGCAGCAAAACTTGATGCCATACATGGGTGTCTGAGTACCATCAGGGACCACTTCCAGTCCCTAAGGGACACCCACAGTCCGCCCCATGCTCTCCAACGATCCATGGCTGACATCGCTGGAGTCATGATACTGAGACAAGAACAACTGTCCAGTCAGAGTGGCTCCAGCGATGTCAGCCGGGAGTTGGGACAGATGCGGGGGCTCATGGAGAACATGGAGCGGATGACGGCGGAAAGAATGGCTGCCACCGCTGCACACCAGCAAGATGTGGCTGGGACCTTCCATGCCCTGCAGCACATCGTCATGGCATTGCTGCCTCAAGGCCTTGCGCAGATGAATGCTGCTGCTGCTTCTACATCCACATCTCTGCCTCCTGATGTGTCACTACCTCACAGTGCGGCAGGCAATCCACCATCACCCACGTGTGTGGCACATGTGACATCAGAGGATGACGATGCGGGTGAATCAACCCTACTGGTAAGGAGGAGGAAGTAGCATTCATCTCCGCCATATGGCCTGTTTCTGCCCTTTGCATCATCACCTTCCACTGTCCCCCGATACACTCTACATAACTCACCTTGGACATCGACATGGACTGCCATTTTCTGTTTGGTTACCAATGACACAGCGATCAGACTGCAGACTGAACTCTTCCTCTTCCAATGTACTTGTCATTCCCTGAAGGACTCTGGCTGGCCCTCCACTGGCCAATAATGTGAAGTGGGGTTTGCATGGCCCTGTACTGCTCCAGCTGCAACACTCCACTGGATGTGAATTAAACATTCAGAATCGCACAGATGTGTCATGCCTTTGATCGTTCAAGTATGAGAGTATGGATGAATGTAGGGTCAGTGATTCCCCCTTACGTCCATGTTGCTCATGTCATGGGATTTGAGTCACAGGGTGCAACATTGCCGAGTGCGGTCCAGGTGGCGTAGACACTACAACAGAGACACAAGCATCAGTTACTTCCATGTCCAGCCCAGAAATGAAGCACGCCAGAGCCCCGGGCTCATTGTTCTCACCCCTACGCTGGCCTGCCATGCGCCAGGCCAGTCCACTCCGCTTATGCTCAGGGGGGGGGAACTACAAAGCTACATGTCCCAGGTCTTCCCTGTAGTGATCTGCTGATCACTGGTCTAGTTGTCAGCATGCCACAGCCACTTCCTGAGGGCTGGTTCACACCCACACCACACCCATCCAGCACAGGCATCACAGGACATGTGACCCTGCCAATAAAAGGGGCCTAGCACGTCACACTCCCCACTGCTGGAGATGACATGATGGCGTCTGCACCATGCGACCCAATCATGAAGGGTCCATGACTTGTGGCACACTGAGTTGGTGGCACCCGCTGCACTGCGGCCCGCACGGGCCTACCGCCACGGGACGATGACTTGCAATGCACTGAGTTGGTGGCACCCGCTGCACTGCGGCTGGCAGGGGCCTACCGCCACGTGACGATGACTTGCAATGCACTGAGTTGGAGGCACCCGCTGCACTGCGGCCTGCACTGGCCTACCGCCACGGGACGATGACTTGCATTGCACAGGGTCAGTGGCACCCGCTGCACTGCGGCTGGCAGGGGCCTACCGCCACGTGACGATGACTTGCGTTGCACAGGTTCAGTGGCACCTGAAGAGCTTAGCGGGTGTGCAGCCTGCGATGATGCATAGGCCTCGATGAGCCGTCCTGCTAACCGTGGTTCGATTTGAATTGTGAGTCCTGTTGGACTGTAGTACACGCCAAAGGCAGCAGTCAGCACACACATGACTCCGTGGTGCGGTGCCGCAGGGTGCGCTGGGGGCCTCTGGCACGGAATCCAGTGATCGGCTGAGGAGGATGCACCGGCACGTGTTGGGCCCTCTTGGAGACATGCCTGTGGTGGCAGGTGAGCCTTGAGGCCTGGGTGCGCAGGGGCGGCCAGTCATCGCTGGGCGGAGGACTGGTCTGGGGACCAGGGCTGGGGTGCATCAGGCGCACAGGATCGCACAGGCACCACCGGTCACGGCGGCGGACTCGTGGCTGTGTGGGGGGCGCCGCCCTTGCTGACACATCCCTGCATGCGATGATCGTGATGTGCGCGGGTTGGTTTGGGACGTAGCCAACTCATCTCCAGTGTGAATGTGCCCGTTGAAGGTGGTCAGCCACGTGTGTGTAGGCCTATGGGCAGCTTGTGGCAGAGACTGAGACACACGCAGTAGTCACTTTGGTGGTGGATTGGTGACGTCTGCATTCCCACAGTTGTAAGTTGGGGGATTGTGGAGTTGGGGTGTGTGGTGTGTTCAGTTGGTACTTGCCGATGGGCAGTGCATTTCCATGGGGGCCTTCCTCAAAGTGCTGGTTGGAGGCGGACTTGCAGACATGTGAGGATCATGCACACTGCCTGGGGAGTTTGCGACAACATTTGTGGACAGGCCACCTTGGTCCACTTTTGTATGCACAGTGATGGCATGCGTGTGGTTGCTGTTGCGGTGATTGTGTGGAGTGTCGGCAGGGGGCACAAGTCATACATGTGTGCTGTGAATTGCCCCCAACAGGTGCGTGACGCCAGCTATGGCGTAGTTCCCTTGTGTGGTCTCAAGATGTTCCTGCGCAGTGTGGGAGGAGTGAGGGGCAGGGGTATCGAGCTGACACACCGTGATGCTTTCAGGTATGATGAGTCCTGCATGATGTGACCGTAACAGCAGTTCCTTCTGGTCGTTACCTTCCTCTTCATTCCTACAACGGTTACGGCCACACGTAGTTCTGTTACGGTCTTCTCATGCATGGTTTATCAGGCCTGTGAGCATTCCGGTTTGTCCAAGTGCAGTACACTGTACCAGATTAGGCATGTGACTATACGGAAGTTTGACCATTGTCACCATTTCTCCCACAGGTTTCTGAAGACACGTTGCCCTGTTGAGGTTCCCCGTTGGGTATGGAACGCGTTGGCTGAGCTTTTCGTTTTGTTGATTTATGTATTTGTCATAAAGTTCTGTTTTTACACTACTGTTAACTACTGGACTTCATGACCTGGCGCACCCACATTTCGGTTACTACGATCTTGGGTCTGGGGCACGGAGGCGTCTGGCATGGCTGGCGTTGGGGTTGGTTGCGCAGGTACACTACGAATTGGAACTATCGTGTCGTGCGGATACAGGGGCCCGCCGTTGCTTTTGTGTACATGCATTCATGACATGTGTGAGGGAGTTTGATGGGGCTGGCTGTGTGACTCCTCCGACTCGGGCAGTTGTTGGTTGAAAGGTACCAGGGGCCAACAGGTGCAGCACAGCCAGCAGCTTTGTCTGCGGGGGGATGTAGGTTGTCCGCTGTGTTGGTACCGTCAGCCTGTGGGCAATGTGGGTCAGGATGCGGAGGATGGTTGTCCTTTTGAGCCTGTGTTGGCCAATGGCTTCCTCTGGCGTTGTGTCTCTGGGGCTGGTGCGTTTTAGGGTCGGCCGCTGTCCTGCACTGCCTAGGTGGTAATCCAGGGGGGGTAGTCCGGAGGGTTGCCTGGGGGTTGTGGCGGTGGGTGTTGTGGCCCTCTTGGGTCTCCGAGCTGCATGATCAGTGTCCCCATGGTATCTGTTGGTCTTCAGATGTGGCTCTGGGCTGGGCTCCCTTTCTACTGCAGTTGGTTGTCCTGCTTAACACCAGTAAAAGGCAGGTGTTAAATCCCTGCTGCTAATGCGCCTTATCGCCTGTTCTTGGTTTGCATCGCAGATCTGACTGGTCGTTGAGAATGTCGCAAAGTGGTGTTTTCGTGTGTTTTTGCACGGGAACACCTACTCTGCATATCATTAGCGTTAGTTGTCACACTCATCCGTGGCAATGTTTTTTGCGGCAGCTATCGCTGGTAAACTGGCGATATCGGCAGTTTGCACCAGCTTGAGAATAGGGCGATAAATCTATCGCCACTTTTGCGGCGCTAAAGTGCCGATAAATCGGCGATGAGTCCTTGAGAATATGCCCCTCACTGTTTTACTGGCTTTTTAAAGTCGAGTATGGAGTGTTCATGTCAGATATGTATATGTAAAAGATTACATAATCTTCATTCTAGAACAGAGAACCTTTGTGTGTTTTTTTACTTTTCTGGTGTTAGGGTCTACAAGGTTCTAGCTTACAGCTGTCATTCGACCTTATGTGATAACCAGAAAATGATTTTTAACAAGCACTACTGAGAGATGGGCTTTGATTCCGGCTTGAGTACAGCATTTGACTCGGAAGCAGATATGCACTTTCGCCGAAAGAGTGCATGCGCTCCCCTCACTAAATATGGTCACAACACTAAAAGGTAATTATATGGTTTCTGGCATTGCAGTCCTTTGGGCTCTGGGGGCGTTTCCAGTCACCCAAAGTGACAGCTGCGTTCAAACGTTATGACACTGCAGCAAAACGGTGTGCTGAGGGACTCACTAGAAAATGTTTTTGTGTACAAGTCCAAATGATAACACACAACTGCTCTTCATTTTAAAATGTATGCAACATTTAATTGTATGGAAGAGGTGTGGTGCTTTTTTGCCTTGGTTCACTGCTCGTCCTGCTTGTTCACCAACTGGAGCAGAGGTACTGAAGCCTGACTCTTGTGTCTACTTTTATGCTAGGTTTGGTGTAAATCCATTTAGCTGTTTGGGCTGTGGGTGCAAGCAAAATTTCTTACAGCGCTAAAATGGAAAAACACATCTCTTTTCACCACCCTTCACTTTTTTTCCCCTGCAACGATTCGCACAAAAATTAGCAAACCAGATTTCACAAAGCAACTGCTAAATAAGGTGCAAATCTGTCAATGGGGTAAAATGATATAGAGACTGATCAAAAATGGAAAGTGAAGCTTAACCATAACTAAACAATATGTGTGTATCTATGTATATATATATTAATAGAACTGGGTAGTTATATTTAGGCCAGCATTTCCATTGGGAACACCTTTTTTTTTTTTTGCTATTAACTTTAGCACTGTTTGCCGAATCCTTACAAAACTTGCCACAAAAGTGCTACTTTCTATCTAGTTTGTGCAAGGGAATTTAAAGGTGATCCGTAAAGCAGGGGCTAAGAAAAAAAGTAGTGTCCCAAACCCCCAAAATCACCAATCATTTTTCATAGACTTTTTTGACCAGCAGTGCCGCAGAAACTGCTCAACGGTATTACACCAAATTTGGCAGAAAGTTCGATATTGGTTCACAGATTGTGCTTATGTGATTTGGTGTAAATCAGTTCAGTAGTTCTTGAGATGTTTAGGTTTAAATATGTTTGTATATCTGGATGGTTTAACTTGAGGGACTCTCTTGAAAGTCCCTCAAACCCAATTTTTAAAAATGGAGCATTCTGATTGGCCCAGGGAGCTTTTTTCCTTTAGGCCAAATCACTTCCATGGGAGTCAGATTCCTTTGGGTGTGAAAGCTCTAATTGGCTGCCGGCAACGTGAGAAAAATGCTGCTGCCAGCCTTTACAGGACTCTGGTACTGTTCTGAAATGAAATGAAGAATTTATAAAGCGCTACACAGACCCGAGGGTATCTAGGCGCTAGGTAGACAGGCAGGCAGAGAGGTCGAATTATCTGGTAGGTTGGTAAAGCCAGGTTTTCACGCGCTTCCTGAATTGCAACAAATTGGGTTCATTTTTGAGAGGAGTAGGCAGGGAGGTCCACAGTTTGGCGGTGGAGTAAGCAAAGCTTTTACCTCCCCATTTTACTTTCTGTACCTTGGGGATGGACAGATTGCCACTGTCTGACGATCTTAGTGATCTGGCCGGGATATATGGCTTAAAAAGTTGCGACAATTGCCAAGGACCCTTGCCGCGTGTATCCTTAAACGCAATACATAGAGCTTTGAACTGAATGTGTTTGCTGATAGGCAACCAATGGAGGACAGCGAGGGCCTTGGAAGCAGAATAAAAGTGAGTGAGCCCAAGCAGGACTCTAGCAGCGGCATTCTGCGTCATCTGGAGTTTGTGTATATTGCGCTTGCTTGCACTGGTGAGAAGGGTGTTGCAGTAGTCCAGCCTAGACCCAATTAAAGCTGTTACCACTGTTTTCCTTAGCTCGAAAGGGATGAACGGAAGTACTTTTTAAAGAATTTTAAGGATAAAAAAACAGGCTGATGTAGTACAATTTATCTGTGATTCAAAGGAAAGCTTGGAGTCGAAGATAACTCCAAGGTTTTTTACCTTACTGGCTGGTATTGGAGGAGGGCCCATATCGATTGGCCACCAGCTATCTGACCAGCATGATGCCAAATAGCATGACTTCCATTTTTGAAGTGTTAAGTTTCAAATAGTTAACCTGCATCCACTTCCCTATATGGCTCATGCAGTCTTGGAATCGAGATGCAGTATCTGTGGATGGACTGTTGATGGACACAATGATCTGAGTGTCGTCAGCGTAGGACACCAGCGTGAAACCGAAGCTTCTTATCAGCTTGGCAAAGGGGGTGACGTATAAGTTAAAAAGAGTGGGGCTCAATGATGAGCCCTGTGGGACTCCACAGGGAAGTGAGAAATCCGGGGAGACGAATACATCATGTGCAACTGATCATGTCCTATTGGACAGAAAAGATCTGAGAAGGAGGAGTGCTTTATCCCTGATTCCTAGCGAATGCTGCCGAGAGTTCTAAAAGGATAAGGGCAGCACTCCCCCCTCTGTCAAGGGTTTGCCTAAGTTCCTCCATGGCCGTGATGAGCGCCAACTCAGTGCTGTGATGGGCCCGGAAGCCATATTGCGAGTGGTCCAGGGTATTACCTTCCACGAGGAAAGAGGACAATTCCTCATTTAAGAATCTTTTGATGACCTTAGCTGGGAATGGTAGTCTAGAAATAGGTCTATAATTGGAAGTGTCCTCAGGATCCAAGTTATGTTTCTTCAGGAGTGGCAGGATGGAGGCTTTTTTCCAATCGGTAGGAAAATACCCTGTGGTAATAATGTGGTTAAAGATGGGCCAGAGGGTAGATGCAATTGTTTCAGGGACCATATGCAAAATTTTCATGGGTCGAAGGGGGATCCAGACTTGATTAAAGAAATTAATTTGGTAGTTCGGTCAAGCGTGATAGGTGGGAAGACAGGGAGTGTGGTGGTCAAGCAGCCTTCTCCTTTAGCATGAAGAGTTGGGCTGGCGCTCGAGTTCTTTCCAGTGGGTGCAGATAGATTTGGTTGGGTCAAAAAAAACATCGAAGACTTGTTTAACTTTTAGTTGAAAGGCATCTGCTAACTTATTACAGAATTGCTGGCTACATTCCTGGACTTGTGTTTCTGGAAGCTTAGAGAGTTTTTTAACCATAGTGAAGAGCCTTTTAGTGCAGCCATTAGCTGCCTCTATTTTTTCTTTAATGAAGTCTGATTTGGCCTTCAGAATAAACTTTTTATAGGTTTGCATGGCCAGTCTTTAGTCTGATTTAGTTTGGGCATCCTTTGCTAGCCTCCATTTCCTTTCAAGTCTTCTATAGATTAATTTTTGTGCCTTCAGTGATTCAGTGATTCATTGAACCATGGTTCGGAGGGAGACTGCCGAACTGAACGCCGCACGGTCAGGGGAGCCATCTGCTGCCCTCCGAGGTCAATCCAGGAGTGATAGTTCCTCACTGCCTCATCCAGGTCCAAAGGGATGGGCTGACTAGAGCATTTGAGTATCTTACTTAGCTCTTTTCCCTCGACCTTGTGCCAAGGTCGAGAGCTAAGTGCTTTCTTAGATACCTTAGAGGGCCTTTTAGGTGGCAAGGTGATTTCAAACATTATTGTCTTGTGGTCAGTCCAAATAAGTGGCAGAGCTCTGTTGCATAACAGATTGGGATGGTCCGAGAAGACCCCGTCCAGGCAATGCCTAGCTGAGTGTGTGACCTCCTTGACCAGCTGACTGAGTCCTGTACTAGCCATATGGTCTACAAGGGCTTCAGTGTCTATGTCGGCGGTGTTTTCTAGATGAAAGTTAAAGTCACCTAAAATTGTGAAGTTAGATTGTTTTGCCTTAAGCTCCAGGAGCTGACCTATAGAATTTAGAAAGTTGGCCTTGGCTGTTGGTGGACGATAGATAAGTATGCCGTTAAAGGTATTCTGGCTATCAAGTCTAATTTTAAAAGTAGCTGCTTCGCTCTCTGTAAAATCTGGAATTGGTTTAAACTGTATATTGAAACCATTTCTGGCTAGAAGTGCTATGCCTCCTCCCCTTTTCCCAACTCTATCTTTCCTGTGAATTTTAAAAACTTCAGGGAGAGCCCCTAGGAGGTCTGGTTCAGAGGAGGAGTCAGCCCAGGTTTCTGTGACAAAGGCTATGTCAATAGCGTGCTCCTCCAAGAGGTCGTGAAATGCTAAAGCGTTTTTAACAAGAGATCTAGTGTTGAGGAGAATACAACGAGTTACTATCTGTCTCTGTTTGGGCCTTTTTTGCTCAAAATGCCAGCGTCTTGCTAAAAATAGGGGTAAGCTATGAACCACTGTGGTACAGTGGGGTCAAAGTATTTTCCCTGAGATCAGGTGAGGATCCAGGGGAGCACCCGGGCAGGGATTGCCTGTAGGTCTGAAATGCAGTAATGCTTCCCTCGAGTATTGTATTGAACGATTTTTGGAGTTATCTGGATAAAAACTGGCATAATGGCTGGCGCTGTGCGCGGCCTGTGCGCGGACGGGCGCAGACGGGCTTGCCTTTGCCACGCTTTTGGCGCGCCCGCTGCGCGCGTCCGCTGCAGCATGTAGGGCAGTTGCCGTAAGAGACTGGACTGCCAACTTCCGGGAGGGGAGGGGCAGGCGGAAGTGAGGTCAAAGACTAGGTCCCGCCCTCCGCTCAATCGGCACAGGAGCCGCGGCGGACCAGGACAGGAAGGAGGACAAACAGCTGGCGCATCAAGGTAAAATCCAAGCGTGCAGTTGAAAACAACAACACCAACAGTACAATAAAAATCAGGCGTCTGTGCAAAATAGCGATGAATAATTATAATTTAAAAACATACTGTGCAGAGTAAAAGACCTTCGGCGTAACTACCTGCTAATTCTGAAGTTATAAAAAAGAAAAAATATAAGGGGGTAGGGTAGGGATACCCTGACCCCACTAGGCCCTCGGGGGGGCCCAGAGAGATCCCCCTCGGGCCCAAAATAAAAAAAGTAATCTGCGTTTTTTGTCAAGATCCTGGGGGACTACCATGAGATTGCGGCAAAAAAAAAAAGAGAATGGCAGATGCCAATTTTTTATTCAAATATTTGGGGACGGGGAGTGAGTGAAGCCCCCACGCTGAGCACATTTGGGCCCGAGGACCCCAGCTGAGTAACTTAAGTAAGGGGAACTGAATGCGGTAATGGGGACCGCATCCTTCAGGACCCAATGAACGGACCCCCTCCCTGAGCCTTGTTCAGACCCGAAGCCCCCATGCCCCGTGGCCGAAATTATAAACCAAGGGGAGGGGGGCACCGAGCTTCCCTCCCTGCACCTAAAACAGCCTGGGGTCCCCATCCCCTGGGGCTGTATTCAATTAAAGAGGGGAGGGGCCACATGGTCCCCCTTCCCTAAGTCATTGTAGGTCCCAGAGACCCCATACCCCAGGACTGAAAAGAAGTTTATGGGTGGGGGCGCGCAGCCCCCACCCTGACCTTTTAAAGGCATGTTGGACCCCATCCTTTGGGCCTGGCTCATTTACAGTGTCCCAGGGAGGCCACCCTCGGGACACAGTAGTTTCCTTACCTGCACTACAGTGGGCAGGGAAACGTGTTTGCTCCTATCTGGTGGGAGCATTTTTAAATCTCCACCCAAACGGGAACAAACATGTCTTCCCTGCTTGCAGCAGTGCAGGCAGGGAAGACAAGTCTGCACCCAGTCGGCAAGAGATTTATACATACTCCCGCCAGCTGGGAACAGACTTCTGTTCTGTTTCCTGCCCATACTCCTGTAGGTAGGGAAAGAACACATATTGCTCCTGCTCAGAGGGAGCAAGCGTAGATAGCTGCTCCCTCTGGGTGAGAGCAATACCTGCTCCCATACTGTGAAGGGAGCCAGCTGGGGCTATGTGTTGCTTGATGGGTGCCCCGGGTGAGCACCAAGGCACCCACCTATAAAAGATAGGCCCCAGATGATGAGGTCATACACCCACCCATTCTTCAATACACCTTTGCATATCTATATATAACATTCTTAAACTTTTAAAAATCACCAAGTCTCTGGATATATATTTTCCTTATTGCCCCCGGGACCTGGCCCACCTGGAGGATTATTAAAATAAGCTTTGTTTTTTTTACATTTTTTCGGCAGGATTCGTGTACCGTACGAATCCCGCCGATTTTTTTAAATTCTTTTTGGGCCCTGGGGATCCCTGTGGGACCCCTTGAGCAGGCCTAGGGGGTCAGGGTGTTTCTACCCTGCCCCCTTATGTTGTTTTTTCACCTTTTTTCTTGTGACTCGGTTTTTAATAAGATACGGCCCGATGTATGTGGTCCTCGGGGTCCAAGAAGGCTCGGGAATTGGCATCACATGGACCCCTCCCCCTTTTTTGTTGAATTTGGCCCCAGGGGATGGGGTCCTCAGGGCCTTAGGAGGCTTGGAAAGGAGGCCCCTGGAACCCCCTACCCCTTAATGTTGAATTTGGCCCCAGGGCCCAATGAGGCTTAGGGAGGGGAACGAACAGCCCTTCTTCCCTTTTCTAAATGAATTTAACTGGGGGATGTAGTCCCCAGGAACTAATGAGGCTCAGGAAGGGGGGCACCTCTCTTGCCTGTTTCTACACCTTTCTTCACTCTTTCTGCATCTCTCTTGCCTCTTTTCGCACCCCTGTTCTCTCTTTCTGCACATATCTTGCCTCTTTCTGCAACTCTCTTGCCTCTTTCTGTACTTCTCTTGCCTCTTTCTGCACCTCTGTAAGTTCTTTCTGCACTTCTCTTGCCTTTTTCTGCACCCCTCTTGCCTCTTTCTGCACCTTGGTTGCTTGTTTCTGCACTTCTCTTGCTTCTTTCTGCACCTCTCTTGCTTCTTTCTGCACCCCTCTTGCCTCTTTCTGCACCCTTCTTCTCTCTTTCTGCACCTCTTTTGCTTCTTTCTGCAGTGCTCTTGCTTCTTTCTGCACATCTCTTGCAAATTTCTGCACCCCTCTTGCCTACTTCTTCACCTCTGTTGGTTCTTTCTGCACTGCTCTTGCTTCTTTCTGCACCTCTTTTGCCTGTTTCTGCACCCCTCTTGCCTCTTTCTGCACCCTTCTTCCCTCTTTCTGCACCTCTCTTGCCTCTTTCTGCACATCTCTCGCCTCTTTCTGTACCCCTCTTGCCTCTTTCTGCACCTCTTTTGCTTCTTTCTGCTCTTCTCTTGCCTCTTTCTGCACCCCTCTTGCCTCTTTCTGCACCTCTGTTGCTTATTTCTGCACTTCTGTTGCTTCTTTCTGTGCCTCTCTTGCTTCTGTTTGCACCCCTCTTGCCTTTCTGCACCTTTCTTCCCTCTTTCTGCACCTCTCTTGCCTCTTTCTGCACCCCTGTTCCCTTTTTCTGTACCTCTGTTGCCTGTTTCTGTAACTCTCTTGCCTCTTTCTGCAGTTCTCTTGCCTCCTTCTGCACCTCTGTTGCTTTTTTCTGTACTTCTCTTGCCTCTTTCTGCACCCCTCTTGTCTGTTTCTGCACCTCAGTTGGTTCTTTCTGCACTGCTCTTACTTCTTTCTGCACCTCTCTTCCAAATTTCTGCACCCCTCTTCCCTCCTTCTGCACCTCTGCTGGTTCTCTCTGCACTGCTCTTGCTTCTTTCTACACTTCTCTTGCTTCATTCTGCACCTCTCTTGCTTCTTTCTGTACTTCTCTTGCCTCTTTCTGCACCCTCTTGCCTCTTTCTGCACCCCTTCCCTCTTTCTGCACTTCTCTTGTTTCTTTCTACACTTCTCTTGCCTCTTTCTGCAATTCTCTTGCCTCTTTTTGCACATTCTTACTCTTCCTGCACCTCTCTTGTTTTTACTGCAATTCTCTTGCTTCTTTCTGTACTTCTCTCACCTCTTCCTGTATTCAAATGGGAAGTGCAAGCTGTCAAGTTTAAAGGTCTGCGTGCTCTCGTGACTGAGGTATGTGTCTACTTGTACATGTATTCTCACGTGTTATGCATCTGAAGATGGTAGCTTAAAATGTGGGAAGCTTCTCCTATAGGTGGTCAAATCTTCTTAGTTCTGCTCTGTCATTCGGTTGCACTGGCAGACATGCCTTCTGTATATAGGTGTCATAGAGCCCCTTAAATATACTATTGAATACCCATGTGCCCTGTATTATGAGCAGAAAGTAATGCATACACCTTTTTGTACACAAATGTACAGAGTATGCTGTTTGAAACACAGTTATTTAAGTATTTGTATGTTTATTTTTATGTAACACATCACTAGGTAAAAGCAGAGACACACGCATGCATACCTTCACAAACTTGGTCAGACTTACAACAGTGATATGCTTAGGATTGCTGTTTTATATTTGGTAGGTCTAACATTCTGAGCAGTCGATTAATAGTGAACCTTCAAGAGAAAAGTGAGGTTTAAGACATCTTGGGAGAAGGATTAGTGATTAGGCTACTTTGTATGAGTCTTTTGTAAGGTACAGTCGAAGTAGGCCTCTTTCTCCTTCTCAGTTGGTTCTTTCTGCAAATCCCTTGCTTCTTTCTGCACCTTTCTTCCTCTTTATGGACTTCTTTGCCTCTTTCTACATTTCTCTTGCTTCTTTCTGCACCTTTCTTCCTCTTTCTGTACCTCTCTTGCCTCTTTTTGCACTTTTCTTGCTTCTTTCTGCATCTTTCTTTCTCTTTCTACAAATGTCCTACCTATGTAGGCATAGTTAGAAATTAGCATTTAAAAAACCTTAGAAATTCACTGAAAAAAACAGAGGTTTCAGGGACGTTATAGTTAGTATTAGCATTTAAAAAACCATAGAAATTCACTGAAAAAAACAGAGGTTTCAGGGACGTATTAGTTAGAAATTAGCATTTTAAAAACCTTAGAAATTCACTGAAAAAACCCACAGGTTTCAGGGACGTTATAGTTAGGCTGACATTTCACTCGTACAAAACCAGAGAAATTCGGCTGTTATAGTTAACTGAGCTAACTATAACTCGCACCCCCGCAATGCACTGCTGATGACGTCACATATTACATCACTCATGACATGGTCAGTGACATCACTGATGACATCTCAAATAACGGCCGAATTTCTCTGGTTTTGTACGAGTGAAATATCAGCCTAACTATAACCTTCCTGAAACCTGTGGTTTTTTTCAGTGAATATATCTATATATATATATATATATATATATATATATATATATTTAATATGAAAAGTAAAAAAAGAGAGTAAGAAAAGAGAAAAGGTATTTTTATAGGAGGTTTTGGTGCATAAAATCAATGGAGAGTGCATTGGATAACATTTTTGATTGTCTATGTGATAGTTTGTTTTTCTTTTTCCTCTTATTTGTATTTTCTGCTGTTCCTTAATTTGATGAAATGAAATATAATGAAATGCATGCCAAAAATGGGAAAAAAAGAAAAAGGAGAGGAAAAAACCGAAACAAAACCCCCGAAGGTCTATCATATGAAAAGGAGAAAAAAAAAAGTAAAAAATTGTAGAATAAGAAAAAGTTAATTTGTATAGAAATATATGTATATAAATGAAATAAGGTTTTTTCAAAATGTGATGAAGTAAATTACTAATGGCGGGGAACTTTGGCCAAAATACGTTATCAAATGTATCACTCTAGTGGTCACTCAAGGGTCAATGAGATGGAGAAGGGACACAAGATATAATGAACATGATGTTGAACCCACAGTGACCCAGTAGAAGGCAATTCGCCGAAACGCGTCGGTCCGAGATTGTTGAGACAAGGGACTGTGCATTTTTTTGCCATGTGAAAGCCAAATAAACATGAATCTTGTAAAAAAAACTCACCCTGGAATAGTGGAGTTTGTCGGCCGGGTGCCGCCGGATTGGGTGTTCAGGAGGAAGAACGCCAAAGGAAGACATATATATATATATATATTCACTGAAAAAACCATAGGTTTCAGGGACGTTATAGTTAGTTGGACATTTCACTCGTACAAAACCAGAGAAATTCGGCCATTATAGTTAGTTGAGATAACTATAACTCACGCCCCCGCAATGCACGGCTGATGACGTCACATATTACATCAATCATGACATGGTCAGTGACATCACTGATGACATCTCAAATGACATCACTGATGTCATCATCCAGTGACTGTGTTTCTGTAAAGTTTAAATATGTTTTATATATATATATATGCCACGGTGTATTGAAGTATGAGTGGGTGTATGAGTGTCTGAATAGATGATTTAGTAGGTGCGTGACTGACTGTATAAGTGAGTGATTAAACGTGTCTTACTGAATGCATGGGTTAGTAAGTAAACTGTGTAAATGTCTGTATCAGTCTGTCAGTTGGTGTGTAAGCACCTGCATGGGTTGGTGAGTAGCTACATGAGTGCCTATATGGATTATAGATTGGTTGTCTGAGTATCTGTATGGGTGCCTGAGTGTCTGTGTGGGTGGGTGGGATGGGTGTGACTCTGTGCACAGATGTGTGAGTGGGTAATTCACTGGGTGTATGGGTCCAAGAGTACATCTGTGAAGGGCTGTATGGGTGGGTGAGTGTGTGTATGGGTGTGTTGGTGAGTGAATGGATGTCTCAGTGGTACATGTGTGAGTAACTACATATGTGAAAGGCAGTATATGTAGGTGTTGGAGTATATAAATCACTATATGTGAGAGTGAATGATTGTGAGAGTGGCTGTATGGATGAGTGTGTGCTTGTATCAGTAATTGTATAAGAGAGTAAGTATGTGTTAGTATCTGTATGAATAAGTGAGGTAGTGTGTGTATAAATGTATAGGTGAGTAAATGGGAGTGTGATTGATTCTTTGCAGGACTGACTAGGTGTGTGAGTAACTCTATGGATGAGTGGCGGTGTGTGAATGTCTGTATAGGTGTATGAGTGCATATGATAGTACTGTATTGATAAGTGACTGCATGTATGAGTGACTGTATGGGTGAATGAGTAGATGTGTGTGTAGACCTAGGAATCAGTGAGTGGGTATATAGTAACTGGTATTGGTGTGTCTATGGTTTTGAAAATGGTAGTCTGTATTTTAGAGTGGGTGTATCAAAGGTTATATTATGGTATGAGGAGGTGCATCAGATTATCACGTGGATGATGTCATCAGTGATGTCATCAGTGACGTCATTTGAGATGTCATCAGTGATGTCATCAGTGATGTCATTGACCATGTCATGAATGATGTAATATGTGACGTCATCAGCAGTGCATTACGGCGGCGCGAGTTATAGTTAGCTCAACTAACTATAACAGCCGAATTTCTCTGGTTTTGTACGAGTAAAATGTCCAACTAACTATAACGTCCCTGAAACCTATGGTTTTTTCAGTGAATTTCTATGGTTTTTTAAAGGCTAATTTCTAACTATAACGTCCCTGAAACCTATGGGTTTTTCAGTGAATTTCAAAGGTTTTTTAACTGATAATTTCTAACTATAACGTCCCTGAAACCTATGGTTTTTTCAGTGAATTTCAAAGGTTTTTTAAATGATAATTTCTAACTATAACGTCCCTGAAACCTATGGTTTTTTCAGTGAATTTCTAAGGTTTTTTAAATGCTAAATTCTAACTATGCCTACAAAGGTAGGACATGTGAAGAAAGAGGAAGAAAGGCACAGAAAGAAGTAAGAGAAATGCAGAAAGAGGCAACAGATATCCAGAAAGATGAAGAAAAGTACAGAAAGAAGTAAGAGATATGCAGAAAGAACCAACAGAGGTGCAGAAAGAGTCATCCTGTGCCCCCAACTTTTTACTGACTGGTACTGGTGGTAACTAACTCTGACTAACCAGGCCCAGAGCCAGTGCTATGCTGAAAGACACTTAGAATACAGTGAAAACACCTACATACACTAGGGCACACTATGGGTTGGGGTATCCTGTGATTGGCATGACCTCCCCTGCAAGGCCCTAGTACATAGGGGGATTAAAAGTACCTCTAACTCAGAGGTGCAGAAAGAGGCAAGAGAGGTGCATAAACAGGCAGGAAAGGTGCAGAAACAGGGAACAGGGGTGCAGAAAGAGGCAAGAGAGGTACAGAAAGAAGTAAGAGCAGTGCATAAAGAACCAACAGAGGTGCAAAAAGAGGCAATTGGGGTGCAGAAAAAGGTAGGAGGGGTGCACAAAGAGGCAAGAGAGGTACAGAAAGAGGCTGGAGGGGTGCTGAAAGAAGCAAGAGAAGTGCAGAAAGAAGTAACACAGGTGCAGAAAGAGGCAAAAAGGGTGCAGAAAGACATAAGAGAGATACAGAAAAAGGCTAGAGAGGTACAGAAAGAGGGAAGAAGGGTACAGAAAGAGGCAAGAGGGGTACAGAAAGAAGCAAATGAGGTGCAGAAAGAGGCAACAGACATGCAGAAAGAGTGAAGAGAGATGCAGAAAGTAGAAGAGTTTTGCAGAAAGAGGCAAGAGAAGTGCAGAAAAAGAAAGAAATGTGCAGAAAGAAGCTACAGAAATGCAGAAAGAGGCAAGAGAGGCGCAGAAGGAAGCAAGAGTGGCTTGCACACCATTAGTACCAATTTAACACCCACATTTAGCAATAAGTAACAGGTGACCATTCTAGGTTTGCAAAGGGCCTTCCACCATGCTGTAATTGACCCTGGGCGTTGTTCGCATAGTAGCGCTACGCGTAGCTACGCGAATTGCACTTCGCACTATGCGAGCTATGCGTAGCACTACGCGAACTGCGTAGTGCGGTAGGAAATGCTGTTCGCTATGATTGCACAGTGCCAGATGCTTGTCCGCACTGTGTAATCATTGCAAACGGCATCTTGCACAGTGCAAGCGGTCGTTTTCTGCCGCTCGAGTAGATTTGTACTTGAGCGGCAGTTTTCTCAACGCGGACTGGTAGTTTCTCATCGCGAGCGGTCGCGAGCATACGCGACCACTCGCAATGAGAAACCTGACCTCCCCGCGTTGAGAATCTCGCCGGGAGGTTTATTTTCTACGCTCGCGATCGGCAACTTGATGTTGCTGATCGCGAACGAGGAAAAAGTCTCACCGGGATGTCATTTTGCTCGCTCGCGGTCGCCAACTTGACGTTAAGGACTGCGAGCAAGCAAAAAATGCCCGCTACGCATTTTTGCACTGTGCTACGTGCAATTCGCGTAGCACGTAGTTGCGCAAACTACGCAAACTACGCGAGCGTAGCATAGTTTTCCGCCCAGGCCTAGCTGTAACACTTGTCGCTGCATTTTTGGTAACGTTTGAGCCGTTTAAGCTAGAAACAAGGCTTTTTTTGTTCAAATCTGCAGATTAGGGAGCAGATGATGAATTATGTGGCTAATGCAGAAAATGTATAATTGTGCGAAAGTCGGTGCAGCCAAACAGTTGCATAATTCCAGTGGCCCTGCTCATACCTCTGACTAGGTCCACAAGTTCTCCTTAATGATTCCTTCTTTTTTTGTCTCACTGAGCTCATAGTTGAGCTTCTATGGAAACGAGGAAGACTAAACCTGAGGTTACCAATCCACAACACAGACTACCATACCACATAATTACTCTCCATAACACATAATCCCACTCTACATAATTCCTATACACTAAATACCACATACTTTCTATCCACATAATTTCACTGCACAACATACCACATAATTACACTACACACAACGTACATCCACTCCAAAAAACATTAGTAAAAAACATTTACATTTACAATGCCAATAGCTCAAACTCTCGCAAATGCGAAACCTATTACTTTGCAAACACTTCTTTAACTAGCAGTTGCGTTTGCAGAGTGGTGGATAAAGGGTGCTTGGCTTCCGACCAGCGCTCAGGAATTCCGCTGCGTAAGATTTACAGGAGGTACCAGAAGGGTTTCTTGGCCCCAAAGTCCCTCAGGAGTAAAGTGGACTTCATCCCCCATCCCATGGTCTTCCGGGAGGCACATTTGCAGAGTGGTGGAGAAAGGGGGCATGGCTTCTGAAGACGTCTTAGCAATCCTACTGTGTAGGATTTACTGGAGGTAACAAGAGGGGTACTTGGCTCCCAAGGACATCCTTGGGGGCCAACTACCCCTCCTATTACCTCCAGTAAGTACCACACAGCAGGATTGCTAAGTTCTCATAACAGGCCAAGCCCCCTTTGCCCACCACTCTGCAAACGCGCTCCCTGGCGCGCTCTTGGATGGGGATTGAAGTCCCCTTTGCTGCAGGGGGGCCTTTAGGGACCAACTAGCCTACCTCTTACCTCCAGTAAGTCCCACACAGTGGGATTGCAGAGAGGTGGACACAGGCCACGCCCCCTTTCTCCACCACTCTGCAAACGCGCCCTCTGGCACGTTCTAAGTTTGGGGATTAAGTCCCCTTGAATACTGAGGGTCCCTGGATGCCAACTAGCCCACCAGGTACCTCCAGTAAGCGCCACACAGCTGGATTGCAGAGAGGTGGTCCGAGGCCATGCCCCCTTTTTACACCACTCTGCAAACGTGTCTCTTGGTGCACTGCTGCTTGGGGGATGAAGTCCACTTGTGTCCTGAGGTCCTCAGGACACAAGAGGAACTCATCGCCCCACCAGCAGTACGCAAAGAGGCGCGTTTGCAGAGTGGTGTAAAAAGGGGCATGGCCTCGTAACACCTCTCTGCATTCCAGCTGTGTGGCGCTTACTGGAGGTACCTGGTGGGCTAGTTGGCCCCCAGGGACCCTCAGTATTCAAGGGGACTTGATTCCCCAACTTAGAACGCACCAGGGGGCGCGTTTGCAGAGTCATGCAGGGAGGGGGCGGGGCCTCCGGCGAGTTCCCGGTTTCTTTTTTCTTTTTCTTAAATTTGTTATTTTATGGGAGGGGGGCTGCGTGGCCCCCTCCAGAGGCCAATTATGGCCCGGGGACCCCATCCCCCGGGGCCTGGCCAGCCTTCTTTTTTTATGTTTGTTTTGGGAGGGGGGCTGCGTGGCCCCCCTCCTCAGGCCAATTATGGCCCGGGGACCCCATTCCCCGGGGCCGGCCTTTCTGTTTTAAAAAAAAAATTCTATTTTTAATTAGAGGGGAGGGGGGCCGCGTGGCCCCCCTCCCAGGCCACTTCTGGCCCCAAGGACCCCATCCCCCGGGGCCGGCCCTTAGCGTTCAGGACTGTGGGGAGAGCTCCAATGCTCCCACGGTCCCAGCTGGCTCCCCGCCTCCTGCGGGAGCCAGCATTGCTTTTGCACAAGGGGAGCTGCTGACATGCAGCTCCCCTTGTGCAAAAGCAATCTGCTTTGCTTTTTGGAAGCGAGAGCAGGTTCTACCGAGTCACAAGATGGCTTCCAACACTTCCTGGTTTGGAGTGTTGACAGCCAATTAGCATACAGCTCGTGATCGGGAGGGTGCGCGGATCCTCCGCTGCCATAGATATATATGTGTTTTTACTTTTGATTTTCTCAGCAACTACTGAACGGATTTACACCATTTAACAAAAAGGGTTCTTTCTGAACCAAGAACTACCTCTTTGCCAAATTTGGTGTAATTCCGTTCAGCAGTTCGGGCTGTAGCCGTGTCTAAAGTTTCCTATGGAAAATTGCATGGGGAAAACATGTTTTGGGACCCCCCTTTTTTCTCAGCCCCCGCTTGCCGAATCACCCCGAAACTTTCAGGATAGGAGCGGACCGGAGCGCCCCACGAGTTTTGAAAATTTCGCGAAGATTTGTCAACCGGCGCCAAAGTTATTTGAAATAGAATGTTATGAATTTCCTATGGAAAATAGGTCCTAACTATAACTATCTACTGGCGACCGCCAGTAGATAATATATATATATATATATATATATATATATATATATATATATATATATATATCAGGTAAACATTTTCCTCCATAATTCTGAGAAAATCCTGCACTCGAGTCTTCAGGAAATCAGCATTTATTTACTGGCAGCACTCCTTAACTGGAACGCGTTTCGGCTGTACTATCAGCCTTTGTCAACCATGCCACGAAGTGCACCATTTTTTCACAAGATTTATACTCACACCGGTGTTGCTCTTTTCATGAACATAGTAGAGTTACTGACATTTTCATTGTTTGCAAAAATCACAATACTATTAAACAGCAATCACCTTGTGGAAAGCAATATTTAAAATTCTCTTAATAAAATGGCAGTCCTTGCAATCATAAATCTGTAAAAATGTAATGTTTGGTTCATTAGTGATAAAGCGTGTGCTGTGCTTTTCTTTACAACACCAATAATAATGTCTAGTTTGTTGTCTTAAACTGCATCCAAAGTGTGGCAGCCTTTCACTTTTTATTCCTTGTTTAACCATTTTGCTGACACAAAGGTAAAGTATATGTCTCTTTATCCTCACTGTGTCTGCTGCCAACTGCACTACGGATTTCAGTAAAGCAGAAGTGAAAACACATAAAACTTTCATTTTCCACGTTGCACACCAGCGCTCACCTCATTTCTTCAGTTTCGTTGAATTGCTTGAACTCTTAGTAAAGAGCGCTGACTGTTAATGCCATGGTTCCTTTGAATCACCGCTCGGCTCGTGCCTTAAGCAGTGCCCGGCTCCGATTGCCTCAATAAATCGAATGTCAAGGCTTCCTGCAGTCTTTCAGTCCCCGCCAAGGGTAGCCCTCTAAGGCTCCCAGCGTCGAACTACCGTTACTGCTTTCCTCCCTTCCAACTCGAGGTTGTTCCTTTGTGGTGCTCGGGGGCTCACCAGCTGCTACAACGATACCCTGGGTTTGTGGCTTTGCCGGCGCGCACCTGACCGCCGGTGGTGCAGGGTAGAGGCGAATACCACACACGCCTCCTGAATATCAGGTAAACATTTTCCTCCATAATTCTGAGAAAATCCTGCACTTGAGTCTTCAGGAAATCACCATTTATTTACTAGCAGCACTCTTTAACTGGAACGCGTTTCGGCTGTACTATCAGCCTTTGTCAACCATGAAGTGCACCATTTTTTCACAAGTTTTATACTCACACAGGTGTTGCTCTTTTCAATGAACATAGTAGAGCTACTGACATTTTCATTGTTTGGATAAAATCACAATACTATTAAACAGCAGTCACCTTGTGGAAAGCAATATTTAAAATTCTCTTAATAAAATGGCAGTCCTTGCAATCATAAATCTGTAAAAATGTCATGTTTGTTTCATTAGTGATAAAGCGTGTGCTGTGCTTTTCTTTACAACACCAATAATAATGTCTACTTTGTTGTTTTAAACTGCATCCAAAGTGTGGCAGCCTTTCACTTTTTATTCCTTGTTTAACCATTTTGCTGACACAAAGGTAACGTAAATGTCTCTTTATATATATATATATATCATCAAAATATTAATGGTACTGCCTATTGCCACCACGAACCTACAACATTTGGAACCGGATTCCGGCAAAGTCATGGTCTAGCTCTGTATTTTAACAATTCATTCCTATGGTCTTAGTAATAAAGTAACAAAAACCATTTAACTGAAGCATATTCTATAACTTTTAGAGATGTTTTTAACAGATTTTATTTTCTTAAATCTATCAGTAACCACTATTTGATTAATCTTTTGTAAACCATTTAAAGTACACATAAAAAGTGCCAAAATACTATTTAAACAATCATAATCTAGGAAAACCATCATGACCCGTTTAAAAATGTTTTAAAGTATCAGTCCTCAATGTTTCTGCCCTCCTATAGTTGACTGTAGGCTTAGATGGTAATGTTCTACATATATCTGTATCCACTGAAAGTTCAAAACACAAGTGCAGGTGTAATATTTCAAGATCATGAGTAGACCTATAATTAGGGGAACAGTGAAGCCTCTTCAAATCTTGTTCATAATCAGATTATTATTATTTAGAGACTGGGTCGACACAGGTTTCACTGCATCCAGCCGCTTTAGGTCTGTTTGTATGCCCACAGTTCTCAACACAAGTCTAAAAAAATGACCTGCGGTTTCACCATAGCTATCTTGCTTTTTTTTAATATCATAGTCATTTGCTCATGGAATACATACAGTTTGATGAATAAATGAATAGATCCTGACCTAATAAACTACTGGAAGTTGTTTCAGTTAATCATGTTGCAAGAAACATAGCCAGTGGAATTCACTCCAATACGGGAATGTGAGAGGCTGGCTCAGTATATGATATCCACTTATGTAAGTGGACACCCTGCACTGATCCAGACAACCCTTATGGTGATTTTAGTGGTCTTAGACAACCTTAGAAAGCTCTCTAAGTGGTAGCTGTGGAGAGCAGCCTTCAGGCTTAGTCCAGAAGGAGTGTAAAGCAGCTTGTTTTATCAGAACACCATCTTATTGGTATAGATTAAGTGAAAAAGAACCACTCAGTGTATTTATAAAAATTGTAATTATTATAAGACACTCACTAACACATTTAGATATCTCCTAGCCGGAAATATACACAATACACACAATACTTTGCAATAGAAACAGGTAAGTAGCACAGAATACACAGTGGTCCCCAGGGGGAGACCAAACCATATACTAAAATAGTGGTATGCGAACCACGACTCGAGTCAAGACAATACTCAGAGGACGTAGAAGTGTCGGGGACCCATGGAACTACCCAAGGTGAGTATCTAGGAGCCCAAGGAGGTTGTGTGCAGTGTAGGAACATGAGTGCGTTCTCCATACAAATCAACGTGTAAGTCGCGGTTGCAATTTTAAAGAAAGAGGACCCTTCCCAGTGGACCCTGAAGAAACCCCATGGAGGACAAGAGGTTGGAGAGCCACCCCATCCGTGGATACCCTAGGAACCAGATTACCTGCACCAGGGAAGCTGGGTGCATAGGTGTGAATTGGCGTCGGAAACCGCTGTCGAACCCGATGGAGTACTTCAGAAAGATGCCGCTGGAGGAAGAGGGGAAAGTGTCCAGTGGAACTCAAAGGTGGATTCAAGCTGTGAAGAACCGTCTAGCAGAGGGGACAGAGTATATGCCATTCAGGAGTGACGAGGTGGCACAGAAGATGAATGCCCACCTATGTCGGGTGTTGCAGGAGAGCTGATGGTGACCTTAAAACTACAGGTGTGTGGACCAGGCGATGCTGTGGAAGACCAGCAGCAGTTCACGAGCTGTCCCAAATCAAATGTCGAGAGTTGAGGGGTCAGTGACTGGCGGGAGCACCAACAAGCCTTGGCAACTGCAACCAATGTTGAAGTTGAAGAAGGTGCAATGTCGGGACCAGCTAGGTCCAGGAGACTCACCACAAACAGGGGAATCAGGGCAGGCCCTGAGCAATCAGGGGAGCCCAAAGAGTTTAAATGTGACCCTCAATAGGACCCACGGACTGGAGGCACTGGAGTCGCAAGAGGACCTCAAGCAGCTCACAGCAGAAATAGGCCCACGTTGCAAGTGATGCAGTGAGGACAAAGATCTTGGTCACTGGAGATGCTTGAGGTTGGGGCTACGTGGTGCCCAAAGATCTTGGTGGAAGGAAGCCAACAAGCCTTTGCATCTGCAAGTCAATGCGATGCATAGGGGTTCGTTTCCTGAAGGTCCGACGAAAGATACTGGCCTCAAACTTGGTGAGAGGACAGGGCAGGCCTTGAGGGATATGACAAACCACCACCTGTATTGCTGAGCCTTTTGAAGTCTGTAGGAGCCCAGGTTCAGCAGACTGGTCAGTTTGGTTGCAGTGCCAACAGATGTAGGGAAGTGACCCCTTCACATCAAGGGAGATTCCTTCAGGTGTCTTGGATGTCCACAGGCCCTGGACGGGTTCCTGTATGGAGCACAGGCATGGACATTGCAGCAGACGAGCAGGGCGAAGAGATCAGGAGCAGCAGGAGTCTTCCCTGTTGCAGCCTTGATGCCCAGAGCAAAGTCCAGAGTGCCCAGACGGTCGAAGTTGAAGTGGTGTCTGGATTGTATTGTGTCCACAACATATCTAGGGACCCACCCACAGGTAAGCCCTTAAATATCCTAAGGAAAAGGGTTGGAACGATACAGGGGTCCCTCCCTAAGGAGGGGCTGGACAAGGGGGAGGATACTCCCTTGTCCTTTGTCCTGTTTCACCCCAGAGCGGGAGCTAACAGCTCCCTGAACTGGTGTGAGCTGGACTATGCATGGAGGGCACCAAATGTGCCCTGCATTCAGACTATGTGGCGCTGGCAAGCGCTCCCACCCTGCCCCAATACTCTAAACCCTGTCTGGGAGGTGGTCACTCTTCCCTGTGACAGGCTGCCCAGTGTTTTGCCTTTCCCTGCTCAAGCTTGGCTCAGCAGCAGGAGGGCAGAATTGTGTCTCTGGTCAGCAGCAGCCATGTTGTGCTGTCCAGGTCTGAAAGACTGGTACCCGGAGCACTGAGGGCCTAACAGAGGGCCTTTACAGTGCTTGGAATCATACCTCCCACACTGTTTACGGGGAGAAATCAGGGAGACTGGGGTCCTGATTAGCAGGATCCCAGTCAGACTAGTCAGAAACAGCATTACATCAAGCAAAAAGTGGGGATAACCATAGAAGCATATCCTACTTTCCTACACAACCCCCCCAAACGTAAGGAGATGAGACTAACCTTGCCCAGTTGAGTCTTCATTTTCTAAGTGGAAATATCTGGAAAGTCCATCTGCATTGGCATGGTTACTCCAAGGTCTATGTGAAATGGACCACCTCAAAAGTTTGGGATTTTCACCCTTCATTTGTTTAAGCCATAAGAGAGGCTTGTGGTCTGTCTGAACAATGAAGTGAGTGCCAAACAGGTATGGCCTCAACTTCTTCAGGGCCCAGACCACAGAAAAGGCTTAACTCTCAATGGCTGAATAACGTTTCTCCCTGTGGGTCAACCTTCTGCTAATAAAACTACTGGTTGATTCTGGCTCTCTGCATTAAGTTGTGATACCCCTATCTCAGATGCATCTGTCTGGACAATGAACGTTTTGGAGTAGTCAGGACTTTGCAGGATGGGAGCAGTGCACATGGCCTGCTTTAGGTCATCAAATGCCTTTTGACAGCTTACTGTCCATTGACCTTTCTTGGGCATTCTTTTTGATGTCAGATCAAATGGACCCATATCCCTTCACAAATCTTCTGTAGTACCCAGTCAGGCCCAAGAAAGCTCTGACCTGAGTCTGGGTAGTGGGAGCAACCCAGTCCACAATGGTCTGGATTTTGCTCTCCAATGGTTGAACCTGGCCTCCACCTACCAGGTGGCCCAAGTACACAACCTTGCTCTGCCTTAACTGGCACTTAGTGGCCTTGATAGTGAGGCCTGCCTTTTGTAGGGCCGCCAGAACATTTCTGAGGTGGAACAGGTGATCTTCCCAGGTGGAGCGAAAGACAGCTATAGATATGCTGCACTATATAGGCTTCTAGACCTGTCAAGACTTTATTCACCAGCCTCTGAAATGTGGCAGGTGCATTCTTCAGACCAAAGGGCCTCACAATAAATTGATAATGTACACTAGGGGTTGAGAATGCTGTTTTTGGCTTGGCATCCTCAGCTAGTCTGATTTGCCAGTAGCCTGCTGTCAGGTCAAATGTACTCAGAAACTTGGCTGAGGCCAAAGTATCTATGAGCTCATCTGCCCTGGGAATTGGATGAGCATCAGTCCTAGTCACTGCATTGAGGCCTCTGTAGTCTACATAAAACCTCATCTCTCTTTTTCCCCCCCCTTGGTGTGAGGTTTTTGCACAAGGACTACTGGACTAGCCAAGGGGGCTATCTGAAGGCTCAATGACTCCCAATTCTAGCATCTTTTGGACCTCTGTCCTGATGCAGTCCCTGACATGGCAGATTTTACTCTTCACAGGCAGACTGTCACCGGTGTCCACTTCATGGGTACACCAGGTGGTTTGACTGGGTGTCTGGGAGAAGATTCCTCTGTACTGATTGAGGACTTGCCTGCAATCAGTCTGCTGTTGACTCGTGAGGCTGCCTGCTAAGGCTACTCCATCTACTGATCCATCATCAGGGTTCTGAGAGAGGAGATCAGGGAGAGGGTCACTCTTTTCCTCCTGCCCCTCATCAGGTGCCATGAGCAAGCCCATGTCAGCCCTGTCAACAAAAGGTTTCAGGCGGTTCACATGAAGTACCCTATGGAGATTTCTTGGAGTACCTAGGACCACAAGGTAGGTGACCTCACCTTTTTGTTCAAGTATGGTGTGGGGTCCACTCCACTTATCTTGGAGAGCTCCTGGGGCCACAGGCTCCAACACTCACACTTTCTGGCCTGGCTGGTAAACAGTCAAGATAGCCTTTTGGTCATGCAAAGCTTTCTGAAGTTCTTGGCTAGCCTACTGTTTTTTTGCTGGCCTTCTTCATGTACTCAGCCAGGCGTGAAAGCAGGTCAAGAACATAGTCCATAATATCCTGTTTGGGAGGTTTGAGAGGTTGCTCCCAGCCCTCCTTCACTAGACACAGTGGACCCCTAACTGGATGTCCAAACAGAAGCTCAAATGGGCTGTAGCCATTCGGCTTCTGAGGAACCTCTCTGTAGCCAAAGAGAAGGCAGTGTAGTAAGACATCCCATTTTCGCCTAAGCTTTTCTGGGAGTCTCATGATCATACCCTTGAGGGTCTTGTTGAACCTTTCAACAAGCCCATTGCATTGTGGATGGTAGGGTGTGGTAAATCTATAATTTACTCCACACTCTTTCCATATTGCAGTGATGTAACTTGACATGAAGTTGGTACCACTGTCAGTTAAGACCTCCTTAGGGAAGCCCACTCTGAAAAATATTCCCAGGAGGGCCCTAGCCACCACAGGAGCTGTGGTGGTCCTAAGGGGAATAGCTTCCGGGTATCTAGTGGCATGGTCCACCACCACTAGTATATAACTGTGCCCAGATGCAGTTGGAGGGTTCAAGGGACCAGCAGTGCCAATCCCTACCCTCTCAAAGGGAACCCCAACCACTGGAAGTGGAATTAAGGGGGCCTTTGTGGTGCCACCTGACTTACCACTGGCTTGGCAAGTGGCACAGGAGGGCAAAACTCCTCTGTGTCTTCAGACATATAGGGCCAGTGAAAGTGGGGGACAAGCCTGTCTCAAGTCTTGCTTTGCCCTAAGTGTCCTGCAAGAGGAATATCATGTGCTAGGGTGAGTAGAAAACCTCTGAACTTCTGGGGTATTACCAACCTCCTGGTTGCACCAGGCCAGGGGTCTCTACCCTCAGAGTAGAGAAGTCCATCCTCCGAATAGATCCTATGGGACCCACTGATATTCCCTGCTTCCTCAGCAGCAGCTAGCTGTCTGAGGGGTTCAAGAGAGGGGCAGGACTGCTGCTTCAAACTCAAATCTGCCCTGAAAGGGCCCCCTGACCCTAAGAACTCTGCCTGATCAGGCCCAAGCTCCTCTGGGACAGTTCCTCCACAGGGTCTAAGATTATCTCCCTCAAGAGACTAATCCTCACTGAGAGTTTGTGAGGAGGACAATTCCGTACCCTTCCTGCTCCTTCTCTTGGGAAGCACCTGGTCCATTTTTCCAGGCTCCAGTGTTTTTTTCAGTGGTGAGCTGTTTGGCCTGAGCCCTGGTGACAGCAAACACACTGGCAGAGATGCCCATCATCTCTGCATGAGTCCTGAACTCCACTTCAGACCAGGCTGAAGTTTCTAGATCATTGCCCAACAAACAATCTAGTAGGTCTGGAGATACCACAACCCTCTTAGGTCCAGTTACCCCTCCCCAGCTGAGATTCACAACTGCCAAGGAATGGTCAGTCCTGACATTGCTAGCGTTGGGGACTTGGTACACTTGTCCAAAGTATGACCTGTTCAGGGGATACAAGTTTCTTTGTCACCATAGTTACACTGGCCACTGTATCCATATACGCCATTGCTTTTTTTCCATTGATTAAAGGCTGTTGTCTGTACTTGCCCAAGTTAGTGGGACTGACTAGTAAGCTGGCAAGATCCATGCTACCATCACAGACTAAAACAGCCTGAGCTGGTGTTCTGACTAAATCAGAAACCATCTCAGTACCCAAGGTTAACCCCACTAATCCCTTGTTTGCTGTACTACCACTTGTACTTGTGCTAGGGGGAGCAGGTGCCTTAGGCGTAGTGGTAGTAGAAGCAGTTTCCTTGGCCTTTTGATAATCAGCATCCTTTGTCCAATGGGTCTTCACCTTACAGAAGTAACACCAAGGTTTCTTTTTGCCTTTCTTGGAATTTTGGAACTCACCCCCAGATGCAGGTTTTTGGGGCCCTTGAGAAGACTCTTTCTTATCTTTGGCTTTGTCCCCACCCTTATCCTGAGATTTATAAGAATCTTGCTTCTTCTAGTCACCTCCATTGCCATGGTTTTTCTGCTTAACCCTTGCGCGGACCCATTTGTCTGCCTTCTTTCCCAATTCCTGGGGAGCGGTCAGATCAGAGTCCACCAGGTACTGATGCAAAAGCTGGTTCTGACAATTATTAAGGATCTACTCCCTCATAATCAAATTGTACAATCCTTGGTAGTCCTATACCTTGCTTCCATGAAGCCAGCCTTCCAGAGCCTTAATAGCACTATCTACAAAATCTACCCAGTCCTGTGTGTGTATCTTCTGCTTGTCTCTGAGCTTAATCCTATACTGTTCAGTGGTTATGCCAGACCCATCCATGAGAGCACTCTTCAGTACTGAGTAATTGTCAGCATCCTCTTCTATAACAGTGAGAGCTTATTGCTACCTTTGGTAGTAAAGAAGAGCCACAAGATAGCTGCCCACTGCTCACGAGGGACCCTCTGAACTTTACAGGCCCTCTCCAAAGCAGTGATCCATTTATGGATATCATTCCCCACCTGGTAAGGTGGTACTATCTTGTTCAGGTTCCTATGGTCAAAAGACGTTTCTCTAACCTTAGGGAGACTGTTGCTGCCACCATAGGACTCTAGTCCCAGTTTCTTCCTAGCGTTCTGGATTTCTAGGGACTCTTTGTCAAGGGCCAACTGATCTTGCCTGAGCCTAAGCCTAGCTTCCTCAATTTCAAGCAGTTGGTACTCCCTGTCAAAAGAGTTATCCCTCTTACTAGATATAGAGGTCCCTATAGAATGTCCTAAAGCATTGGATATTCTAGAGGAGGATGTAGACCTCCTTGGTCTACTCTGAACTCTTCAGAGGAACAAAGGGAGGCCCACTTCTGGGGGCACTATCCTCTGGGAGATCTGAGTTTTCCAGGTGGGAATCATGAGACTCCTCCTAGTCAGGGTCAGAATTAAGGTCAACAATTGGGTTCCCTCCTGATCCATTTTCTGTCCCTGGCCCATCCACTCTGTCCTGTTCATCTGACCCACTAGCTTTCTGTAGGTCATCCACAAGTAACACCTCTTGGAGGCGTTGAATATTAGGGCCCTTCCCTGTCTTAAGCTTCCTAGAGGAACACAGGGCCCTCAGTTACTGGAATATGAGGTCACTGTATATAGAAGGCTGAGAGCCACTGGCATCTCCTTTAGAAGACATACTAGGTATAGTGAGGTGTTGCACCTACCTAACCAAGTGGGAACAAAACTCTCTGAGGTTGGAGAAAGGGTTGTGCTAGACCCTTAACTACCCAACCCTAAGTTCAGTAGAACTTACTTATTCTAAGCTTGTATTATATGTGCCTAATATTAGTGATGGTTTTTCAATTAATACACAACAAGATGATCTGGTAAAACAATGCAGGCTTGAATCCCAACCGCTGCACACCAATGTGAGAGGCTGGCTCAGTATATGATGTCCACTTATTTAAGTGGACACCCTGCACTGATCCAGACAACCCTTATGGTGATTTTAGTGGTCTTCGACAACCTTAGAAAGCTCTCTAAGTGGTAGCTGTGGAGAACAGCCTTCAGGTTTAGTCCAGAAGGAGTGTAACAGCTTGTTTTACCAGAAAACAATGTTATTGGTATAGATTTACAGAAAAAGAACCACACAGTGTATTTATAAAAATATGTATTTATTATAAGACACTCACTAACACATTTAGATATCTCCTAGCCGGAGATATACACAATACTTTGCAATAGAAATAGGTAAGTAGCACAGAATACACAGTGGTCCCCAGGGGGAGACCAAACAATATACTAAAATAGTAGTATGCGAACAACGACTCGAGTCAAGATAATACTCAGAGGACGTAGAAGTGTCAGGGACCAACGGAACCGCCCAAGATGAGTATTTAGGAGCCCCACAGAGGTTGTGTGCACTGTAGGAATACGACCGCGTTCTGTGTACAAATCAAAGTGTAAGTCGCTGCCGCAATTTTAAAGAAAGAGGACCCTTCCCAGTGGACCCTGAAGAAACCCTGTGGAGGACAAGCGGTTGGAGAGCCACCCCACTTGTGGATACCCTAGGAACCAGGTTACCTGCACCAGGGAAGTCGGGTGCATAGGTGTGAAGTGGCGTCGGAAACTGCCATCGAACCCAAGGGAGGTCTTCAGAAAGATGCCGCTGCTGGAAGAGGTAAAGTGTCTGGTGGAACCCAAAGGTGGATTCAAGCTTTGAAGAACCTTCAAGCAGAGGGGACAGAGTCTATGCCACTCAGGAGAGACCAGAAGGCACGGAAGACGAATGCCCACCGATGTCAGGTGTTGCAAGAGAGCTGACGGTGACCTTAAAACTAGAGCTGTGTGTACCAGGTGATGATTTGGAAGACTAGGAGCAGTTCATGAGCTGTCCCACGTCAGATGTCGAGAGTTGAGGGGTCGGTGTCCGGCAGGAGCACCAACAAGCCTTGGCAACTGCAACCAATGTGGAAGTTGAAGAAGGTGCAATGTCGGCACCAGCAAGGTCCAGGAGGAGTCAGGGCAGGCCCTGAGAAATCCGGGGACCCCAAAGAATTCAAAAGTGACCCTCAATAGGACCCACGGGCCGGAGGTACTGGAGTCGCAAGAGGACCTCGAGCAGCTCACCGAAGAAGTAGGCCCATGTTGCAAGTGATGTGGTGAGGATGAAGATCTTGGTCACTGGAGATGCTTGAGGTTGGGGCTACTAGGAGCCCAAAGGTCTTGGTGGAAGGAAGCTAACAAGCCTTTGCAACTGCGAGTTGATGCGTTGCACAAGGGTTCAGTTCCTGTGGCTCCGACGAGGGATACTGGCCTCAAACTTGGTGAGAGAACAGGGCAGGCCTCGAGAGTTGTGAAGAACCACCACCTATGTTGCTGAGCCTTTTGGAGTCCGTATGAGCCCAGGATCATCAGAACGGTCAGCTTGGTTGCGGTGCCTGCAGATGCAGGGAAGTGACTCCTTCATTTCAAGGGAGATTCCTTCAGGTGTCTTGGATGTCCACAGGCCCTGGACAGGTTCCTGTATAGAGCACAGGCATAGACGCTGCAGCAGACGAGCAGGACGAAGAGATCAGGAGCAGCAGGAGTCTTCCCTGTTGCAGCCTTGATGCCCAGAGCGAAGTCCAGAGTGCCAGATGGCTGAAGTTGAAGTGGTGTCTGAATTGTATCGTGTCCCATGATGAATCTAGGGACCCACCTACAGATAAAACCTTAAATACCCTAAGGAAAAGGGTTGGGACGATATAGGGGTCCCTCCCTAAGGAGGGGCTGGATAGGGGGGGGGGGATACTCCCCTGTCCCTTGTCCAGTTTTGCGCCAGAGCGGGAGCCAAAGGTTCCCTGAACTGGTTTCAGCTGGTCTATGCATGGAGGGCACCAAATGTGCCCTGCATGCAGACTATGTGGCGCCGGCAAGCGCTCCTACCCTGCCCCACTACACTAAACCCTGTCTGGGAGGTGGTCACACCTCCCTGTGACAGGATGCCTATTGTTCTGCCTTCCCCTCCATCATAAACGTGACGGATATCTCGTCCGTCGTATTGCAAGTTCCATAGTATATAATGGGACTTGTAATACGGCAGACGGGATATTCGTCACGTTTGTGGCGGAGTATCCCACACGCCAAGATCTTAATCAGGCCCTAAGTAATTACCTTCATAGAGTCAACTGCAGCGCAGCTAATAGAAACATGCCAAGCCCCAGAGCTTACACTGTCACAGAACTGGGAAAAATTCAAAGCTCTTGTTAGGGATACATTTAATAAAAACAAACAAAATGCATCATGTGTGAAACATCCACTGACCCACTTTATACCGAAAAAGTCTTCAGCGGCATGTAGGCTGGCACAAAGAAAAGAGAACTGTTCATTGAGGGAGTTGAAAGGAGACTCACATAAAAATCACTGAATGGTAAATCTCCATGGCTCTGAGAACCAAATACAAAAACTCCTCTGGAAGGAGAGGAGGTCAAGAGAGGATCACTTCTAGATGAAAATGCTGTATGTAAGTGAGAATTCAAAGGACTTTTGGAAAATGGTCAATAGTATTGATAGAGACTTCCACATTGTAAATAATTCTAGCATCAAAGAAACAACTTGGGTAGCATACTTGCATGCCCACCTCAGCCTTACTCCCAGAGATGAGGTCCAAAAAGCATCCTTTAGTACAAAGAGCAACACCCCCCAAAACAATGCAGGAAAAATCAAGTTTCAAACATTTTGACTGTCTCAAAAAGTGCCTTGAGTGCTGTGGGGGAATTCAGCAAAGAATCAGCCCTTTTGTGCCCACCAACTCAAATCCCAAGGAAATTGTGAAAGGGCATTGTATGGAGCACTAGGCTGCAACAAAACCCCACAGGCCATTTAGAAGTTCAACCCATCATACTTGGCTGCCGAAATGCCCACAGTATTTAATCATTCAGTGCAGATCGAGATGGACCCTAATGTTTGGAGAGGCTCCATCATTAGCTCAATCTATAAAGGGGGCAGGAGATCATCACTGGAGAATTACCTATTGATAGTGTTGCTTAACAATAAAGCCAAATACTTTGTCTCTCTGCTTCTTCAAGACCTTACAACCTGGGCAGCCAATAAAAACAAATGCAATAAACCATTGGTTCTTAACCTGTGGTCCAAGGACTCCTGAGGCCAGAGGCCTACTCAGGGAGTTCGAAACTGTGCTACCAAATTAATAATATTAAAATGAATACACTACAATTATTAAAGTATATTGAAATAAAGAAGCACATTTAAAAATGTGAAAATATTTTTTATATTTAATTGTGAATTAAACACAATATTTCAATATCTGAGCATTTGTTTGGTGTATACTTGTTTTTTTATTTTTGTATATTGCTTTAAAGTTGAAATGATAGCAATTGGTTGGGCAAGGGGTCCTCAGCTTCCAAAAATGACTCAGTGGGGGGGTTCCCGGATTCCAGTAATGATTCAGTGGGGGTCCACAGAAGTCAATAGGTTAAGAACTGCTGCAATAAACCAAACAGGCTTCATTAAAGAAACAGGCACCACAACTAGCATCCTAGCACTTTCACTCATCCTTGATCAAATACTGATGCAGTGATCATTGTTACGTCTATGCTATGTAGATTTCAAATCTGCATTTGATTGTGTCCAGCATATTAAACTGTGGATGCAATTGATAACATGGGAAAATCCAATCCCTCTTCTTAGGTCTGTTCAATTATTATATGTGAATGTATGGGTGAAAATAAAAATAAGTGATGGCAAGAGTCTGTCTAGGAAGATTTATACCCAATTAGACCTGAAACAGGGGTGTGTTGTAGCCTGTTGGAAATTGGGTTGTTGGTTAACTGGGGTGTGAGTCCAGGTCAAGCAACAGCCACAATCCCTTGCAGGGTGAACAACAAAAAGTCACTAAATTAACCTGTGCTTAATCATGGGTAGCTTGGTACACACTTAATCAGGCTTAACTTAGAAGTAATGAGTGAAGTATTTATGTAGCACGGTAATAAAGTAAAAACACAACACAAGAAAAATCCCAAACTAATTTAGAAAACTAGAATATATTTTAATAAATTACTTGACATCAAAATGCCAAAAATCCAATAGGTAAAACCTGAGATATTGATTTTTTAAGATTTACGTAAAAATACCCCCAAAAAGCACAAAGCGGCAACAAGGGATATCTGGTTTCGCTAGAATGGGACAAAGTCAAAAGTTCAGGTCAACTGTGTTGCAGCATGTGCTGGCTACAGGGACCAGGTTAGGACCGCTGAGTAAGAGTACCTTAGTCTGAGTTTCATCGATGTCGAGACTCCTGCCGACGATGAGGATGCGGAGTGCTGACAAGGTGAAGTACTGGTGTAGATTCACGCAGTAGAGGCAATGTGCTGGTGCTGGTCTTGCAGCAGTGGCGATACATCAGCTCTGATGACCGGGTTGCTGCAATGCGTAATTACAGTGTTGTCGTCAAGGCTGTCGTCGATGGGAATAAGAGGACCTTGCTTTGATTAGTGTGTCATTTAGTGGTGGTTCCAAAGGTGATGCGGCGTCTCCGAACCATGCAACAACAGCAATGTGCCGGTTCTGATCCACGCAACAGGGGGAATGCGTAGGTTCTGATCCACTCAGTGGTGGCGATGCATCGGTGCTGACCCACACTGTGATGGCGATGCACCGCTTCTGTTCTCCGCAGCAGTGGTGATGTGTTGGTTCTGCTGAAGCAAGCACCTTAGGGCCACTCTTAAGTGTCCAGGACTAGGACAGTTACTGCAGCATTATATTAGAAACCATCTCTTCCTCTCCAAACTTACCGCCAATGAGACATTCACTATATGTTCCCTGAAGAAAAGAAGCAATAGGTCTCAATACCCTCTCTAGTTTTTCAACTTACGTGGATATCGTTTGCCATTTCCGGTATACTCTCCTGCTCAAAGACAATTCAAAAGGTAAAGTATTGAGTGCCAAAGTGCTACTCAATTGAAAAATTTCCATGGAATACATCATTAAAACTTCTCGAGTAAAATCAATATAAAGGAATTCATGTAAGAAACTATTATTTAAAATTATTTCAATCAAACTAACCATATATGAAAACTACAAAATAAAAATACGTTCGATAGCTGCCACAACCCTCCGACCTATGAAACCAGAGTCCAGTGAAATCATCATCTAGCTACATATTTAATAAATTTTTCCTGCAACCTTAATACTACTAAATAAAACAAGCATTTGCAATGCAATAGGTCTTGCATTTGAGAGTGTTTAAGCTATTGGCATTGTAAATTACAATGCCTTTTATTTATCCGCTTTGATAATTAACACATAAATAAAAAGCATTGTCATTTACAATGCCAATAGCTCAAACTCTTGTAAATGCAAGACCTATTTCATTTTAAAGAAGCAGCCGCCGTTGTCCCGGGCTGCTTGGAAAGTGAAAGCGCGCATGGCACGCTGAATGTTGCAGGAAAGCATATTGTGCCTGCAGTAGGAGAAACTCATTAAAGAAAATAGTGCTTACAGACTAAATAAGACATACCATGTAACAAAAGAAGTAAAGGGCCAGTTCTCATGGGAGGTTACAAATGAAGACAAGGCGGTACTAAGGAGGGACTAACAAGCCTATTAACGAATTAAAAGACAACATTTATAAATGACAATGTCACAAGCCAATGAAAAATATGGGCGGAGAGTGGGAGGGGGAGCTTCAAGTCTATACTCTAATACAGCATGCCTCGCAGAGCAGCGCATGCGCTGCCCAGGCTCGACCTAAAAAGTGGTTGCCATTTCTTTACAACAAAAACTTTACATTTGAAAAAATATATAAACCTTCCAATGCAACTTTAATAGAATAGTAAAGATGCAGGCACATGTACTTAGATGAGGCATAAACACAAGTCTTGAAAAATTATAAAGATGTTACCAGACCTGCAGATCTAGTAACCTGAAAAATCTACCAGACCCCCTCAAACGAGTCTCAAATTGTGTGATCCTAGGCCAATTTTTTATTTCACCGAGTCGCATTTTTCTTCACTATCACATGACAGCACCTTCCAATATGTGAATACAACATGTCTGCTGCATAAAAAAGAGAAAACCTTTCTGTTTAATTTATGAGACTACATTTTTGCTACACACATATATATATATATATATATATATATATATATATATATATATATATATATATATATTTAGAATTATGACCATATATAGGGTAAAAGAGGACCCCTAACATGCCTCTTAGTTCACTACTAAATAGCATTGTCATCAGGCCGGGGTCTGGATTGTTTCTCAGTTCATGTTTAAAAATTCTCACTTTTAATATATTACTAAAGCACGATGTGGTAGCTCACTGTCATTTACAGGCACCACCTTTTCCACTTAAATGGCCACAACCTCTCCCATTGGCATGCAGTTTTACTGAAAAAAACTAAATACCTTGCAAACTATAATGTGTGGAAATCGGGTTTCAGCAAATATTTATCACTTGCACATCACCAAGTAAAGTGCTCTGATTTGTTTTGATCCTATTAAAACCTGTGTTCCCATCAAACTTCAGAATTCCTGCACCAGCAATTAGGGATAGGCAAAAGAGCATGCCTGGCAAAAAAGTTTTCACCTGAACAGAAAGAATCTACAGCTCCACCCTCACACCTACCATCAACCAAATGGCAGAGCTCTGAGAAAATTAATCAAGAGCCCCTTTTTTACAAAGTTTTCAAGACATTTCTATAGTTCTGTCTCCACCCCATCACTTTAGTGTCTGGATCTCCACTTTCTACCACAGGAATGAAGGCAATACATTTCCATTGGCTGGAGTGGTTCTACTCTCCCCAATGTTGCTCCACGCTAAACCTGGGGCATTCAAATGGATCCACTTTGCTTTTATAAATATTACGGTGAGATAAACTAAAACGGCCCAAGAAGACCTTTGCTCCAGCATTTGCAGAATTATCTTTTCGATGTTTACATTATTTATTAAAATTTCCTGACATCCCAATGTATGCATCCAGTCAATTACACTGCCAGCACCTGAGCTGGAGAACTGTCCTTGCTGAAGTCATAGTGTGGCTGTAGCCGAGCAGCTGCCAGACTATTCATCTGAATCTAGTGCCTATCAAAGATACATAGTAGAGAACTGTATCTATCACATGCAAATAGTGTTTCTTTCTACAGTGTTGCATCCTCAGATTGCATGCTATCACAAAATTACCTTCCTCTGTATTCATAAAAACCATGCATGAAAAACTGACATTGATTTAAAACTTCTGATGGTCGCATCTTCTTTCAAATGGCATTGAGCACAGTTTACTCCGTTTGGTGTTTGCCTTAAGCTCTACTATTGCATTTCTGATTGTCCACACCTCATTTCAAAAATCACAACAAACTCCTTGGTAGGTAATACCCCTTCATTTACTCTAACTCATTCATTAATAAAGCCAACTATGTACATGAACACACATACCCCCCACACCCCATGCAAATGATCCCACCTAACTCCTATTAATTTAATCTACAAAAAAGAAGCTGGAGTGAATGCTTGGAATGGATTCCTTGAGAGTACAATTTTAATCCAAATAACTAACAATAACCAGTGAACTAAGTAACCTTAAGCAAGCTGCCTGGCATACAGCCCTTCCTCACCTCGTCAATGGTAGTAAACGCTATATAAATGCAACGTGTTCAGATGTATTCGAAGGGAATACACAGAGGTACCCATATACTGATCAGGTGGCACTACTGTGTCAAGCGCAGAACTCTAGTCTTAAATGTTTTAGGCCAACGATGTCATACCTCCTGTATAGGATTTCTACATATGATTTACCTAGCCATGCCCCTGTTACAGACCGTCCGCTCTCTTATTCCACTTAAAGCGCTACCCGCAGGAACGCATTTCATATACGCTTATATCAGTGAAGTCTAAACCGAAACTATCTCAAGGAAGGATGCCGCGCCTCCTTGGCACTTACCTCATTATTAAGATTCAGCACGGGAGCCATGCCTGCCTCACCGTCAGTTGCCACTCTAGTTCAGCGCAAAGCACGGGTAGCTTCAACGCTGCTTTTTTTCGGGCACTTCCTCTACACTGGACAAGCTATTCCAGTAGCACGCAACCCACGTGGGATAGGCGGACCAGTAAACAAACGGAACTTCCGAAGCAGAGGTAACGCAATTTCCGGTGCTGAGAACCCTTTTAGAGTGTGTTTTGGTTGCGAGCGTGCGAGCCCTCGGCCTAACAGCGCGCGTGCCCGCTTAGACGTAGCAGTGTTCGCATCACGTGTCTGTAAAGTTTCTGTGAAGCGTAGGACGGTCCTAGGTAGCTGTTTCCCTTCTGCATTATTGGCAAACTATGTATATATTTTTTTACACACTGCCCTCCCTAAAGCAACTTTGAAGCGTAATAATAAAGCTGTTACAGTCGCTGGTGGGAGGTGGAGTGGGAGCGGTATAGGTATTTATCTAGCGCTTACTAGTTTAAGTGCTTTGTTGATGGGTTGCACGCGTTTGCGCTTGGTGGCCCTTATTCAGTGGTTGAAGTGGAAATAAAAGCATTTGCAATGCAATAGGACTCACATTTACACGAGACCTATTGCATTGCAAAAGGGATGCGGGCGGGGGCAGGGGGGGGGAGATGGCACAAACAACGGGAGTGCGGGGTGGGAGAGAAGGCACGGACAGCTGGAGGGGAGGAGAAGGCATGGGAAGAAAATAGTGCTCATGCAACACTCGAAGTAAAGGGGCCAGTAGCCATGGAAGGATACAAATGACGACATGGCCGTCAAAAGGAGGGACTAACAAGCCTATAAACCAATCGGAAGGCAGCATTTAGAAAGGACAAAGACACAAGCCAATTAAAGAGATGGGCGGGGGAGTGGGTGTGGCTTCTCTCCCGTACTCTACTACCACAGATCAACCCCAGAGCAGCTCTTGCGCGCAGGCTATGGGCTCGACCTAAAAAATCATATTACTTAAGCTCAGTCTTAGGCTGTTCTTATAGTTTTTGACTAAACCTTATTCTTAATCCGAAATCACCACTATTTGAATAGTGTTTATAAAACATTTAAAATACGCTATTATTTAGAATTATTTAAATCACACTGCATATATAAATTGCCAACAACTAGAAGGATCTATGCTGATTGCATCAAGACATTTCATCAATATTTATTGTCTTGGAGGGAGGCGGGAATGATTGATACAGACAAATTCAATTTTTATTCTGTGAATATCCTGTAATCCCTACTTTTTATCACCTCCCCAAAATTCATAAGAACGCCAATAGACCACCAGGGAGACCCATCGTTGCTTCCATCAATAGTCTGCTGGAGAACTGCTCCATTTACATAGATTCTTTTTTGGCACCCTGGGTTAGAAATCTTAGTTCTTATATTAAAGACACAGGCGATTTTCTGAGACTTATTGAGGGCATTGTCTGGGAAGACGATATGCTACTCATCACATTAGACATCACTAGCCTATACACCTGTATCAACCACAGAGACGGTATTGAGGCTGTGAAATGGTTTTTAAATAAACGACCCTTGAAATTTAAAAAGCATAATGATATGTTACTGACAATGCTGACATTTTGCCTAGAAAATAACATCTTCATCTTCTCGGGTCAACTATACAAACAACAGCGCGGGACAGCGATGGGCACGTGCTTCGCCCCCAGCAATGCGAATCTTTTCGTAGGCTGGTGGGAGAAGCACATGGCCTGGAGAGACGTACCCGAGAGATGGATAGACAACATTACATTATGGGCCCGCTACATTGATGACCTGTTCATCGTGTTAAAGGGCAGTCGCTCTTCGGCCGAAGAGTATGTAGCCTTCCTCACTGCAATAGTCTCAATTTAAAATTCAGTGGTAGTATCAGTAACACCAGTGTCTACTATTTAGATCTAGAAGTCTATATTGAGTAGTCAAGAATTCTTACCTGTCTGAATAGAAAACCTACAGCGGGAAATGCTATCATACATGCTAGGAGCTTTCATCCGAGGAGCATGGTTAATAATATCCCTTACGGGGAACTCCTTCGGATTAAGAGAAACTGCACAATGCAGATAGAATATAATAGAGCTAAAGGGGATGCCTTTAATAGATTCAGAGCTAGAGGGCATTCCTCTAATGTCCTCCATGAAGCCAACTCCAAAGCAGACAAGGTAGATAGACTCCAACTCCTGGTACCAAAGATTTCTAACACTGAAACTGGGTCCAATTCCACTCCGGCAAGAATGATTACCCGCTACAATATGAAGTCTTCTGAAGTAGTTCAAATATTTAAGAAAAACTGGCACATTCTCCGAACTGACAATATTCTAAACAAAGTAATTCCTATGTACCCGCTGATAACCTATAAGCGATGTAAATCTATTGGAGATCATTTGGTGCACAGTCATTTTCATCCCACTACATACAACACAGAGAAGGTGAAGGGCTTCTTTCCCTGCTTAAAGTGTAAAGCGTGCAAATATAGCCATAAGGTAACAAATTACAACCTCTCAGAAAGTGGTACAAAAAGAACGAAAAACATCAACCGACTTCTCAACTGTAACTCGGAATTCACTGTGTACGTTTTGGAGTGTCTATGCCCAAAATGATATGTGGGTAGTACTATTCATCTGGCAAAAAAGCGTATACTCAAACATATGCGCACTATTTCAAAAAAAGATGCCACATATCCAGTGGCTCGCCATTTTGAGAATATGCACAACAGTAACCATGACCTACTAAAGTTCTTTTGTATCGATCAGGTCCCCAAAAATGAAGGAGGTGGGGATAGTACGAGATCGTTGCGGGCACTTGAATCCAAATATATTATAGATCTACAGACCAAAGCTCCTCTTGGCTTGAACAATGATGAGGAACTATGGGCTCATCTAGAATGAATTCAACAGTTGTTCCTTTCCCTTTCGCATTTCAAATGTATAGTTGTTTTAGATACCAATACATAATTGTTGTTTTGCATGTAGGAATGATCCTTATATTCTTCTTTCCTTTTCTATTTCCGTTTAGGAGGTTCACCCATTCAGGGCTCAATTGTGGGAACCTTTCTGTACTCTAAACCAAAAACATCGTTTTTGAGAACTTAATGATGAAATATATTCCAATGCTATGATATGAATTTGCAAGGCATTAATTAATAACTAATCATGTTCCAAATGGATGGAATTGACATGTTCTTTAGAGGAGTATTGGTTACTAAGGATAATGTTCAATCGTCAGGAACATGTTCAAAGATGGCCGCCATGAATTCTACATTATGTATCAATGTTATTAGGCCGTCTTTGATGTCAATAGTTGTTTTTCACGTCATGCACTAATGCACTTTAAAATGGTGTTTTTCAAATGTATACACTGACATCGATAAAGGCAGAGTGCCGAAATGAGTCTGTCAGTGCGGGGGGGGGGGGGTTCCAGCACATTAAAAACAGCACTTTGAACAAAATCCTGTGAGTGCTCTCCTTTTTGTATGCTGACCGGAATGGGTTCGAGCAAGTGAAGTCTCAAAGATATATATGTATATATATATATTCACTGAAAAAACCATAGGTTTCAGGGACGTTATAGTTACAAAATAGCATTTCAAAAACCTTTGAAATTCATTGAAAAAACCATAGGTTTCAGGGACGTTATAGTTAGTTGGACATTTCACTCATACAAAACCATAGAAATTCCGCCGTTATAGTTAGTTGAGCTAACTCTAACTCGCGCCCCCGCAATGCACTGCTGATGACGTCACATATTACATCATTCATGACATGGTCAGTGACATCACTGATGACATCACTGATGACATCTCAAATGACATCACTGATGACATCACTGATTACATCATCCAGTGACTGTGTGTTTCTGTAAAGTTTAAATATGTTTTATATATATATTGGCCAAGTTGTATTGAAGAATGAGTGGGTGTATAAGTGTCTGGATGGAGGATTTAGTAGGTGCGTGACTGACTGTATAAGTGAGTGATTAAATGTGTCTTACTGAATGCATGGGTTAGTGACTAAACTGTGTGAATGCCTATATCATTCTTCCTATTGCTGTGTAAGTTGCTGCATTGGTTGGTGAGTAGCTACATGAGTGTCTATATGGGTTATTGATTGGTTGCGTGAGTATTTGTATGGGTGCCTGAGTGTGTGTGTGGGTGGATGGGAGGTGTGTGACTCTGTGCATAGATGTGAGTGGTTGATTCACTGGGTGTATGGGTTCAAGAGTGCATGAGGAAACAGCTGTATGGGTGGGTGAGTGTGTGTATGGGTGTGTTGGTGAGTGAATGGATATCTCAGTGCTACATGTCCAAGTAACTACATATGTAAAACACAGTGCATGTGAGAGTTGGAGTATATAAATGACTATACATGAGAGCCAGTGATTGTGAGAGTGGCTGTATGGATCAGTGTGTACTTGTATCAGTGATTGTATAAGAGAGTAAGTATATGTTAGTATCTGTATGAATAAGTGAGGTTGTGTGTGTATAACTGTATAGGTGAGTAAATAGAAGTGTGATTGATTCTTTGCATGACTGACTAGGTGTTTGAGTAACTCTGGATGAGTGGCGGTGTGTGAGTGTTTGTATAGGTGTATGAGTGCCTATAATAGCGTTGTATTGATGAGTCACTGCATGTATGAGTGACTGTATGGGTGAATGAGTGGATATGTGTGTAGACCTATAAATCAGTGAGTGCGTACGTAGTAACTGGTATTGGTGTCTCTATTGTTTCGAAAATGGTAGTCTGTATTTTAGAGTGGGTGTATCAAAGGTTTTACTAAGGTATGAGGAGGTGCATCACATTTGCACGTGGATGATGTCATCAGTGATGTCATTTGAGATGTCATCAGTGATGTCATCAGTGATGTCACTGACCATGTCATGAATGATGTAATATGTGACGTCATCAGCAGTGCATTGCGGGGGCGTGAGTTATAGTTAGCTCAACTAACTACAACGGCGGAATTTCTATGGTTTTGTATGAGTGAAATGTCCAACTAACTATAACGTCCCTGAAACCTATGGTTTTTTCAGTGAATTTCAAAGGTTATTGAAATGCTAATTTGTAACTATAACGTCCCTGAAACCTATGGTTTTTTCAGTGAATTTCAAAGGTTTTTTAAATGCTAATTTGTAACTATGCCTACAAAGGTAGGACATGTGAAGAAAGAGGAAGAAAAGCGCAGAAAGAAGCAAGACAAATGCTGAAAGAGTCAACAGAAGTTCAGAAAGACGAACAAAAGTGCAGGAAGAAGCAAGAGATGTGCAGAAAGAACCAACAGAGGAGCAGAAAGTTTTCCTGTGCCCCCAACATTTTACTGACGGGTACTGGTGGTAACTGACTCTGACTAAGCAGGATCAGAGCCAGTGCTATGCTAAAAGACACTTAGAATACAGTGAAAACACCTACATACACTTGGGAACACTATGCGTTGGGGTACCCCTGTGATTAGCATGACCTCCTCTGTATTTGCCATGAGTTAGTGCCTGGGTCATTGCATGAGTACATGGGTACTGAGTGGATGATTAGAGTACTGCAAGGAGAGTGCATGGTGAATTTATAAGTGCTTAGGTTTTGGCGGAGTGATTGGATAAGTACATGGTGCTCGCTGGGTGATTGGAGGAGTGCATGGGTAGTGACAGGGCGATGGCTGGACTGCATGGGTACTGCTCAGGGTAGGGTAGCAGTGCATGAGTTAGTGCATGGGTCATTGCATGAGTGCATGGGTAGTGACTGGATGATTAGAGTGCTCCAAGGAGAGTGCATGGTGAATTTATAAGTGCTTGGGTTTTGGCGGACTGATTGCATAAGTACACACATGTCACATCAGGCCACGCCCCCACCCTGCACCACTGTGCAAACGCACCGCCTGGTGCGTTGTAAATTGGGGGATTAAGTCCCCTTGAGTCCTGAGGGTCCCTGGGGGCCAACTAGCCCACCAGCTACCTCCAGTAAGTGCCACAGAGCTGCGTTGCAGAGTGGTGTAAAAAGGGGGCATGGCCTTGGACCACCTCTCTGCAACACACTCCCTGGCACTTATTGGAGGTACCTGGTGGGCTAGTTAGCCCCCAGTGACCCTCAGGATTCAAGGGAACTTAATCCCCCAACTTAAAACGTGCCACACGTTTGCACACTTGTCACATCAGGCCACGCCCCCTCCCTGCACCACTGTCAAACGCGGCCCCTGGAGCGTTGTAAATTGGTGGATTAAATCCCCTTGAGTCCTGAGGGTCCCTGGGGGCCAACTAGCCCACCGGCTACCTCCAGTAAGCGCCACAGAGCTGCGTTGAAGAGAGGTGTAAAAAGGGGCATGGCCTCTCAACACCTCTCTGCAACGCAGCTCCCTGGCACATACTGGAAGTACCTGGTGGGCTAGTTCACCCCAGGGACACTCAGGAGTGAAGGGACTTAATCCCCAATTTACAATGTGCCAGGGGTGCTTACACACTTGCTATGTCAGGCCCCACCCCCTCCCTTCACCACTGTGCAAACACGCCCCCTGGAGCGTTGTAAATTGGGGGATTACATCCCCTTGAGTCCTGAGGGTCCCTGGGGGCCAACTAGCCCACCAGCAACCTCCAGTAAGCGCCACAGACCTGCGTTGCAGAGAGGTGTAAAAGGGGCGTGGCCTCTCAGCACCTCTCTGCAACGCAGCTCCTGGCGCATACTGGAGGTACCTGGTGGGCTACTTCGCCCCAGGGACCCTCAGGATTGAAGGGGACTTAATCCCCCAATTTACAATGTGCCAGGGAGTGCGTTTGCACACTTGCTATGTCAGGCCCCGCTCCCTCCCTGCACCACTGTGCAAACTTGCCGAAATTACAAAAAAAAAAAAATCTTTTTTGGGCCCTGAGCAGGCCTAGGGGGTCAGGGTGTTTCTACCCTGCCCCCTTCTCTTGTTTTATACCTTTGTTTCTCTGTTTTCTAGCACTGGCTTCTACCAAGTCACAAGATGGCTGGCCACGCCCCTCCCTGCTCCACTGTGCAAACGCACCCCTGGTGCGTTGTAAGTTGAGGATTAAGTCCTCCTGAGTCTTGAGGGTCCCTGGTGGCCAAGTAGCCCACCAGCTACCTCCAGTAAGCGCCACAGAGATGCGTTGCAGAGTGGTGTAAAAAGGGGGCGTGGCCTTGGACCACCTCTCTGCAACGCAGCTACCTGGTGCTTACTGGAGGTACCTGGTGGGCTAGTTGACCCCAGGGACCCTCAGGATTCAAGGGGACTCAATCCCCCAACTTAAAACGCGCCACAGGGCGCGTTTGCACACTTGTCACATCAGGCCACGCCCCCACCCTGCACCACTGTGCAAACGCGCCCCCTGGAGCGTTGTAAATTGGGGGATTACATCCCCTTGAGTCCTGAGGGTCCCTGGGGGTCAACTAGCCCACCAGCTACCTCCAGTAAGCGCCACAGAACTGCGTTGCAGAGGGGTGTAAAAAGGGGCGTGGCCTCTCAACACCTTTCTGTAATGCAGCTCCCTGGCGCATACTGGAGGTACCTGGTGGGCTAGTTCGCCCCAGGGACCCTCAGTATTGAAGGGACTTAATCCCCCAATTTACAATGTGCCAGGGGTGCGTTTGCACACTTGCTATGTCAGGCCTCGCCCCCTCCCTGCACCACTGTGCAAACTTGCCGAAATTAAAAAAAAAATCTTTTTGGGCCCTGGGGGTCCTTCTGGGACCCCTGAGCAGGCCTAGGGGTCAGGGTGTTTCTACCCTGCCCCTTCTCTTGTTTTATACCTTTGTTTCTCTGTTTTCGAGCGACTTGCTTCTACCGAGCCACAAGATGGCTGGCCACGCCCCTCCCTGCACCACTGTGCAAACGCACCCCTGGTGCGTTGTAAATTGGGGGATTAAGTCCTCTTGAGTCCTGAGGGTCCCTGGGGGCCAAGTTGCCCACCAGCTACCTCCAGTAAGCGCCACAGAGCTGCGTTGCAGAGTGGTGTAAAGGGGAGTGGCCTTGGACCACCTCTCTGCAACGCAGCTCCTGGCGCTTACTGGAGGTACCTGGTGGGCTAGTTGACCCCAGGGACCTCAGGATTCAAGGGGACTCAATCCCCCAACTTAAACGCACCACAGGGCGCGTTTGCACACTTGACACATCAGGCCACGCCCCTCCCTGCACCACTGTGCAAACGCGCCCCCTGGAGCGTTGTAAATTGGGGATTACATCCCCTTGAGTCCTGAGGGTCCCTGGGGGCCAACTAGCCCACCAGCTACCTCCAGTAAGCGCCACAGACCTGCGTTGCAGAGAGGTGTAAAAAGGGGCATGGCCTCTCAACACCTCTCTGCAAGGCAGCTCCCTGGCGCATACTGGGGGTACCTGGTGGGCTAGTTCGCCCCCAGGGACCCTCAGTATTGAAGGGGACTTAATCCCCAATTTACAATGTGCCAGGGGGTGCGTTTGCACACTTGCTATGTCAGGCCCCGCCCCCTCCCTGCACCACTGTGCAAACTTGCCAAAATTACAAAAAACTAAAAAATCTTTTTTGGGCCCTGAGCAGGCCTAGGGGGTCAGGGTGTTTCTACCCTGCCCCCTTCTCTTGTTTTATACCTTTGTTTCTCTGTTTTCTAGCACTGGCTTCTACCAAGTCACAAGATGGCTGGCCACGCCCCCTCCCTGCTCCACTGTGCAAACGCACCCCCTGGTGCGTTGTAAATTGAGGGATTAAGTCCTCCTGAGTCTTGAGGGTCCCTGGTGGCCAAGTAGCCCACCAGCTACCTCCAGTAAGCGCCACAGAGATGCGTTGCAGAGTGGTGTAAAAAGGGGGCGTGGCCTTGGACCACCTCTCTGCAACGCAGCTACCTGGTGCTTACTGGAGGTACCTGGTGGGCTAGTTGACCCCAGGGACCCTCAGGATTCAGGGGACTCAATCCCCCAACTTAAAACGCGCCACAGGGCGCGTTTGCACACTGTCACATCAGGCCACGCCCCCACCCTGCACCACTGTGCAAACGCGCCCCCTGGAGCGTTGTAAATTGGGGGATTACATCCCCTTGAGTCCTGAGGGTCCCTGGGGGTCAACTAGCCCACCAGCTACCTCCAGTAAGCGCCACAGAACTGCGTTGCAGAGGGGTGTAAAAAGGGGCGTGGCCTCTCAACACCTTTCTGTAATGCAGCTCCCTGGCGCATACTGGAGGTACCTGGTGGGCTAGTTCGCCCCCAGGGACCCTCAGTATTGAAGGGGACTTAATCCCCCAATTTACAATGTGCCAGGGGGTGCGTTTGCACACTTGCTATGTCAGGCCCCGCCCCCTCCCTGCACCACTGTGCAAACTTGCCGAAATTAAAAAAAAAAAAATCTTTTTTGGGCCCTGGGGGTCCTTCTGGGACCCCCTGAGCAGGCCTAGGGGGTCAGGGTGTTTCTACCCTGCCCCCTTCTCTTGTTTTATACCTTTGTTTCTCTGTTTTCGAGCGACTTGCTTCTACCGAGCCACAAGATGGCTGGCCACGCCCCCTCCCTGCACCACTGTGCAAACGCACCCCCTGGTGCGTTGTAAATTGGGGGATTAAGTCCTCTTGAGTCCTGAGGGTCCCTGGGGGCCAAGTTGCCCACCAGCTACCTCCAGTAAGCGCCACAGAGCTGCGTTGCAGAGTGGTGTAAAAAGGGGGAGTGGCCTTGGACCACCTCTCTGCAACGCAGCTCCCTGGCGCTTACTGGAGGTACCTGGTGGGCTAGTTGACCCCAGGGACCCTCAGGATTCAGGGGACTCAATCCCCCAACTTAAACGCACCACAGGGCGCGTTTGCACACTTGACACATCAGGCCACGCCCCTCCCTGCACCACTGTGCAAACGCGCCCCCTGGAGCGTTGTAAGTGGGGATTACATCCCCTTGAGTCCTGAGGGTCCCTGAGGGCCAACTAGCCCACCAGCTACCTCCAGTAAGCGCCACAGACCTGCGTTGCAGAGAGGTGTAAAGGGGCATGGCCTCTCAACACCTCTCTGCAAGGCAGCTCCCTGGCGCATACTGGGGGTACCTGGTGGGCTAGTTCGCCCCCAGGGACCCTCAGTATTGAAGGGGACTTAATCCCCAATTTGCAATGTGCCAGGGGGTGCGTTTGCACACTTGCTATGTCAGGCCCCGCCCCCTCCCTGCACCACTGTGCAAACTTGCCAAAATTACAAAAAACTAAAAAATCTTTTTTGGGCCCTGGGGGTCCTTCTGGGACCCCCTGAGCAGGCCTAGGTGGCCAGGGTGTGTCTACCCTGCCCCCTTCTCTTGTTTTATACCTTTGTTTCTCTGTTTTCTAGCGACTCGCTTCTACCGAGCCACAAGATGGCTGGCCACGCCCCCTCCCTGCACCACTGTGCAAACGCACCCCCTGGTGCGTTGTAAATTGGGGGATTAAGTCCTCTTGAGTCCTGAGGGTCCCTGGGGGCCAAGTTGCCCACCAGCTACCTCCAGTAAGTGCCACAGAGCTGCATTGCAGAGTGGTGTAAAAAGGGGGCATGGCCTTGGACCACCTCTGTGCAACGCAGCTCCCTGGCGCTTACTGGAGGTACCTGGTGGGCTAGTTGACCCCCAGGGACCCTCAGGATTCAAGGGGACTCAATCCCTCAACTTAAAACGCACCACAGGGCGCGTTTGCACACTTGTCACATCAGGCCACGCCCCCTCCCTGCACCACTGTGCAAACGCGCCCCCTGGAGCGTTGTAAATTGGGGATTTCATCCCCTTGAGTCCTGAGGGTCCCTGGGGGCCAACTAGCCCACCAGCTACCTCCAGTAAGCGCCACAGACCTGCGTTGCAGAGAGGTGTAAAAAGGGGCATGGCCTCTCAACACCTTTCTGCAAGGCAGCTCCCTGGCGCATACTGGGGGTACCTGGTGGGCTAGTTCGCCCCCAGGGACCCTCAGGATTGAAGGGGACTTAATCCCCAATTTACAATGTGTCAGGGGGTGCGTTTGCACACTTGCTATGTCAGGCCCCGCCCCCTCCCTGCACCACTGTGCAAACTTGCCAAAATTACAAAAAACAAAAAAATCTTTTTTGGGCCCTGTGGTACTTCTGGGACCCCCTGGGCAGGCCTACGGGGTCAGGGTATTTCTACCCTGCCCCCTTCTCTTGTTTTATACCTTTGTTTCTCTGTTTTCTAGCGACTCACTTCTACCGAACCACAAGATGGCTGGCCACGCCCCCTCCCTGCACCACTGTGCAAACGCACCCCCTGGTGCGTTGTAAATTGCGGGATTAAGTCCTCTTGAGTCCTGAGGGTCCCTGGGGGCCAAGTAGCCCACCAGCTACCTCCAGTAAGCAGCACAGAGCTGCGTTGCAGAGTGGTGTAAAAAGGGGGCGTGGCCTTGGACCACCTCTCTGCAACGCAGCTCCCTGGCGCTTACTGGAGGTACCTGGTGGGCTAGTTGACCCCCAGGGACCCTCAGGATTCAAGGGGACTCAATGCCCCAACTTAAAACGTGCCACAGGGCGCATTTGCACACTTGTCACATCAGGCCATGCCCCCTCCCTGCACCACTGTGCAAACGTGCCCCCTGGAGCATTGTAAATTAGGGGATTACATCCCCTTGAGTCCTGAGGGTCCCTGGGGGCCAACTAGCCCACCAGCTACCTCCAGTAAGCGCCACAGACCTGCGTTGCAGAGAGGTGTAAAAGGGGCGTGGCCTCTCAACACCTCTCTGCAACGCAGCTCCCTGGCGCATACTGGAGGTACCTGGTGGGCTTGTTCACCCCCAGGGACCCTCAGGATTGAAGGGGACTTAATCCCCCAATTTACAATATGCCAGGGGGTGCGTTTGCACACTTGCTATGTCAGGCCCCGCCCCCTCCCTGAACCACTGTGCAAACTTGCCGAAATAAAAAAAATTTTAAAAAAATCTTTTATGGGCCCTGGGGGTCCTTCTGGGACCCCCTGAGCAGGCCTAGGGGGTCAGGGTGTTTCTACCCTGCCCCCTTCTCTTGTTTTATACCTTTGTTTCTCTGTTTTCTAGCGACTCGCTTCTACCGAGCCACAAGATGGCTGCCAACACTTCCTGGTTTGGAGTGTTGGCAGCCAATCACAGTGAAGCTCGTGCACAGGACTTAGGCTCCGCCCAGATATCGAAACTTTTATTTTTCTAATTTCTAAGCAACTACTGAACGGATTTACACCATTTGAAAAAAAGGTCGCTTTCTGATACAAGCACTACATTTGTGCCAAATTTGGGGTAATTCCGTTCAATAGTTTCGGCTGTAGCCTTCCACAAAGTTTCCTATGGGAAATTGATTTTTTGACTCTTATTTTTTGAATTTCTCAAAAACTACTGAACGGATTTACACCATTTAAAAAAAAGGTCGCTTTCTGAACCAAGCTCTACCTTTCTGCCAAATTTGGGGTAATTCCGTTCAGCAGTTCGGGCTGTAGCTCATCGCAAAATTTCCTATGGAAATTAACATGGGGAAAACGCGTTTTGGGACCCCCCTTTTTTCTCAGCCCCCGCTTGACGAATCACCCCCAAACTTTCCGGATAGGAGCTGACCTGGATAGACTTTTGTTTTGAAGAATTTCACAAAGATTCATCAAACGACGCCAAAGTTATTAGCAAATCAAAAAATGCTTTTCCTATGGAAACTAGGTTGTAACTATAACTACCTACTGGCGACCGTAAGTAGGTAATATATATATATATACATCACTCTATATATATATATACATATATATATGTATATATATATATATATATATATATATATATATATACCAAAACGAAGTTCGCTCTTACCCAAGCCTCTTGTGACGGCGTTCGCGCGGTGGGGTGGCGAGTCCCAACAAATCCTCTCAAACGCTACTGGAAATGTCAATAAAACAGCATGCCTCGGACTCAACTTCTTTTGCAAAGATGTTATTTTAATGGTGGCACAACAACTCTACGCGTTTCGGAGTCAACACTCCTTGCTCACGAGTAACCTCTCCCATTGGCATGCAGTTTTACTGAAAAAAACTAAATACCTTGCAAACTATAATGTGTGGAAATCGGGTTTCAGCAAATATTTATCACTTGCACATCACCAAGTAAAGTGCTCTGATTTGTTTTGATCCTATTAAAACCTGTGTTCCCATCAAACTTCAGAATTCCTGCACCAGCAATTAGGGATAGGCAAAAGAGCATGCCTGGCAAAAAGTTTTCACCTGAACAGAAAGAATCTACAGCTCCACCCTCACACCTACCATCAACCAAATGGCAGAGCTCTGAGAAAATTAATCAAGAGCCCCTTTTTACAAAGTTTTCAAGACATTTCTATAGTTCTGTCTCAACCCCATCACTTTAGTGTCTGGATCTCCACTTTCTACCACAGGAATGAAGGCAATACATTTCCATTGGCTGGAGTGGTTCTACTCTCCCCAATGTTGCTCCACGCTAAACCTGGGGCATTCAAATGGATCCACTTTGCTTTTATAAATATTACGGTGAGATAAACTAAAACGGCCCAAGAAGACCTTTGCTCCAGCATTTGCAGAATTATCTTTTCGATGTTTACATTATTTATTAAAATTTCCTGACATCCCAATGTATGCATCCAGTCAATTACACTGCCAGCACCTGAGCTGGAGAACTGTCCTTGCTGAAGTCATAGTGTGGCTGTAGCCGAGCAGCTGCCAGACTATTCATCTGAATCTAGTGCCTATCAAAGATACATAGTAGAGAACTGTATCTATCACATGCAAATAGTGTTTCTTTCTACAGTGTTGCATCCTCAGATTGCATGCTATCACAAAATTACCTTCCTCTGTATTCATAAAAACCATGCATGAAAAACTGACATTGATTTAAAACTTCTGATGGTCGCATCTTTTTTCAAATGGCATTGAGCACAGTTTACTCCGTTTGGTGTTTGCCTTAAGCTCTACTATTGCATTTCTGATTGTCCACACCTCATTTAAAAAATCACAACAAACTCCTTGGTAGGTAATACCCCTTCATTTACTCTAACTCATTCATTAATAAAGCCAACTATGTACATGAACACACATACCCCCCCACACCCCATGCAAATGATCCCACCTAACTCCTATTAATTTAATCTACAAAAAGAAGCTGGAGTGAATGCTTGGAATGGATTCCTTGAGAGTACAAATTTAATCAAAATAACTAACAATAACCAGTGAACTAAGTAACCTTAAGCAAGCTGCCTGGCATACAGCCCTTCCTCACCTCGTCAATGGTAGTAAACGCTATATAAATGCAACGTGTTCAGATGTATTCGAAGGGAATACACAGAGGTACCCATATACTGATCAGGTGGCACTACTGTGTCAAGCGCAGAACTCTAGTCTTAAATGTTTTAGGCCAATGATGTCATACCTCCTGTATAGGATTTCTACATATGATTTACCTAGCCATGCCCCTGTTACAGACCGTCCGCTCTCTTATTCCACTTAAAGCGCTACCCGCAGGAACGCATTTCATATACGCTTATATCAGTGAAGTCTAAACCGAAACTATCTCAAGGAAGGATGCCGCGCCTCCTTGGCACTTACCTCATTATTAAGATTCAGCACGAGAGTCATGCCTGCCTCACCGTCAGTTGCCACTCTAGTTCAGCGCAAAGCACGGCTAGCTTCCACGCTGCTTTTTTTTGGGCACTTCCTCTGCACTGGACAAGCTGTTCTAGTAGCACGCAACCCACGTGGGACAGGTAGAGCAGTAAACAAATGTAACTTCCGAAGCAGAGGTAACGCAATTTCCGGTGCTGAGAAACCTTTTAGAGTGTGTTTTGGTTGTGACCGCGCGCGCCCTCGGCCTGGCAGTGCGCGTGCCCGCTTAGACGTAGCAGTGTTCGCATCACGTGTCTGTAAAGTTTCTGTGAAGCTTAGGACGTTCCGAGGTAGCTGTTTCCCTTCTGTATTATTGGCAAACTATGTATTTTTTTTTTTACACACTGCCCTCCCTAAAGCAACTTTGAAGCGTAATAATAAAGCTGTTACAGTCGCTGGTGGGAGGTGGAGTGGGAGCGGTATATGTATTTATCTAGCGCTTACTAGTTTAAGTGCTTTGTTGATAGGTTGCACGCGTTTGCGCTTGGTGGCCCTTATTCAGTGGTTGAAGTGGGAAAAAAAGCATTTGCAATGCAATAGGACTCACATTTACACGAGACCTATTGCATTGCAAGAATGATGCGGGCGGGCGGGGGGCGAGAAGGCACGAACAACGGGAGTGCGGGGGGGGGAGAAGGCAAGGACAGCTGGAGGGGAGGAGAAGGCACATTAAGAAAATAGTGCTCATGCAACACTCGAAGTAAAGGGGCCAGTAGCCATGGAAGGATACAAATGACGACATGGCCATCAAAAGGAGGGACTAACAAGTCTATAAACCAATCGGAAGGCAGCATTTAGAAAGGACAAAGACACAAGCCAATGAAAAACATGGGTGGGGGAGTGGGAGTGGCTTCTCTCCCGTACTCCACTACCACAGATCAAACCCAGAGTAGCTCTTGCGCGCTGGCTCAGGGCTCGACCTAAAAAATCATATTACTTAAGCTCAATCTTAGGCTGTTCTTATAGTTTTTCACTAAACCTTATTCTTAATCCGAAATCACCACTATTAGAATAGTGTTTAATAAAACATTTAAAATGCGCTAATATTTAGAATGATTTAAATCACACTGCATATATAAATATATATATATTCACTGAAAAAACCACAGGTTTCAGGGACATTATAGGTAGTTGGACATTTCACTCGTACAAAACCAGAGAAATTCGGCCGTTATAGTTAGTTCAGCTTACTGTAACTCGCGCCCCCGCAATGCACTGCTGATGACGTCACATATTACATCATTCATGACATGGTCAGTGACATCACTGATGACATCACTGATGACATCTCAAATGACATCACTGATGACATCACTGATGACATCATCCAGTGACTGTGTGTTTCTGTAAAGTTTAAATATGTTTTATATATATATATGCCAAGGTGTATTGAAGAATGAGTGAGTGTATGAGTGTCTGAATGGATGATTTAGTAGGTGTGTGACTGACTGTATAAGTGAGTGATTAAATGTGTCTTACTGATGCATGGGTTAGTGACTAAACTGTGTGAATGTCTGTATCAGTTTGTCTGTTGGTGTGTAAGCGGCTGCATGGGTTGGTGAGTAGCTACATGAGTGTCTATGTGGGTTATTGATTGGTTGTCTGAGTATCTGTGTGGGTGCCTGAGTGTCTGTGTAGGTGGGTGGGGGGTGTGTGACTTTGTGCGTAGAAGTGTGAGTAGGTGATTCACTGGGTGTATGGGTTCAAGAGTACATCTGTGAAGGGCTGTATGGGTGGGTGAGTGTGTGTTTGGGTGTGTTGGTGAGTGAATGGATGTCTCAGTGGTACATGTGTGAGTAATTACATATGTGAAAGGCAGTATATGTGAGTGTTGGAGTATATAAATGACTATATGTGAGAGTGAGTGATTGTGAGAGTGGCTGTATGGATGAGTTTGTGCTTGTATCAGTGATTGTATAAGAGAGTAAGTATGTGTTAGTATATGTATGAATAAGTGAGGTGGTGTGTGTATAACTGTATAGGTGAGTAAATGGGATTGTGATTGATACTTTGTATGACTGGATAGGTGTGTGAGTAACTCTATGGGTGAGTTGCGCTGTGTGAGTGTCTCTATAGGTGTATAAGTGCATATGATAGTGCTGTATTGATGAGTGACTGCATGTATGAGTCTAACTATAACGTGCCTGAAACCTATGGTTTTTTTCAGTGAATTTCAAAGATTTTTTAAATGCTAATTTCTAACTATGCCTACAGAGGTAGGACATGTGAAGAAAGAGGAACAAACGCACAGAAAGAGGCAAGAGAAATGCAGAAAGTGGCAACAGAAGTCCAGAAAGTCGAAAAAAAAGTGCAGGAAGAAGCAAGAGATGTGCAGAAACAACCAACAGTGGATCAGAAAGAGGCCTTGTTGCAAAATCATCCTGTGCCCCCAACTTTTTGCTGATGGGTACTGGTGGTAACTGAGTCTGACTAACCAGGCCTAGAGCCAGTGCTATACTAAAAGACACTTAGAATACAGTGAAAACACCTACATACACTAGGGAACACTATGCGTTCGGGTACCCCTGTGATTGTCATGACCTCCTCTGTAAGGCCCTAGTACATAATAGGGCAGGGAGATTAAAACTACCTCTAAGTCAGAGGTGCAGAAAGATGCTTCTTTAAGTAGTAGTCACGTTTGCAGAGTGGTGGAGAAAGGGTGCTGGGCCACCAACCAGTGCTCAGGAATTCCGCTGTGTAGGACTTACAGGAGGTACCAGGAGGGCTTCTTGGCCCCCAAACTCCCTCAGGAGTAAATTGGACTTCATCCCCCATCCCGTATTCTGCCAGGAGACGCGTTTGCAGAGTGGTGGAGAAAGGAGGACATGGCCTCGGAAGAGGTCTTAGCAATCCCACTGTGTGGGACTTACTGGAGATAACAAGAGGGGTAGTTGGACCCCAAGGACATCCTTGGGGGCCAACTACCCCTCCTATTACCTCCAGTAAGTCCCACACAGCAGCATTGGTAAGTACTTGTAGCAGGCCACCACTCTACAAACGCGCTCCCTGGCGCGCTCTTGGATTGGGATTGAAGTACCCTTCGCTTCTGGGGGTCCTTTAGGGGCCAACTAGCCTACCTCTTACCTCCACTAAGCCCCACAGCAGTGGGATTGCTGAGATGTAGAAATAGGCCACGCCCCCTTTCTCCACAACTCTGCAAACGCGCCCCCTGGTGCGTTGTTAGTTGGGGAATTAATTCCTCTTGAATACTGAGGGTCCCTGGGGGCCAACTAGCCCACCAGGTACCTCCAGTAAGCGCCACACAGCTGGATTTCAGAGAGGTGGTCTGAGGCCACACCCCCTTTTTACACCACTCTGCAAACGCGCCTCTTGGCGCACTGCTGCTCGGGGGATAAAGTCCACTTGTGTCCTGAGGTCCTCAGGACACAAGAGGATCTCATCGCCCCACCAGCAGTGCGCCAAGAGGGGTGTTTGCAGAGTGGTGTAATAGACGCTGAGGTAATTCTTTCTTCGTAATAAAGAGCCTGAGCACATCTAATTTCTTCCTTATATACTTTTATAGCCTCCCTGTATTTAACTTTGTTAATTGCAGAAAAGTCTTTTCTCCATCTTCTCTCAAGTCATTTACAAGATTGATTGAGCTCACGAAGCCTGGGAGAATACCAAGCTGTTCTATTAGCTCCTATCTTATTGTTAGTCCATTTTTTTGGGAGCACAGTGTCTAGTGAAGATTCAAGCCATTTATCAAACTTATCGTTCGCAGTGATGGGATTTGAATCAGGTATTGGTCTGGTGTTATTGAGGGTTGACACCCAAGACTCTATTGGAAGTTTTGACCACTTGCAGACCAGTTTTCTGGTTTTCACAGCCGGCATGATGGTGGCCTGAGGGGCCCAGGTAAATGGAACCAGGCGATGGTCTGACCAGGGCACCGGGATGGGGTTCCCAACCAGAAGATTTTCGATGTTTGAAAAAATAGGGTTGAGTAAGTGACGTGTAGAGTGAGTGGGACCTCTCACTTTTTGATTGAGTTGAAAAGCCTCCAGGCCATCAATCAACTCACATGTGGCTGGCAGTGAGATGTCATCAAAATGAATGTTAAAATCCCCTAATAGGGAGAAATTGGGCAGGGGGCTAGCTAAATTGGCTGTTATATCAGGTAGCTCCTTGCAAAATTGGCCAAGGGCCTCTGGGGGACGATATATTAAAATCCCAGAAAAAGTACAAACATGGGATAGACCGATTGCAAAAGAAAGACTCTCGCAGTCGGGAATAGGACTTGCTAAGATACGGCAGTTGAATTCAGTTTTATAAATAATTGCTATACCGCCTCCTCTGCTTAACTCTCGATCAAGCCTCTGAATAGCATACCCAGAGGGGAGAGCTTGAGCAATAGCAGAGTCGGCCTCGCTTGTCAGCCATGTCTCTGTTAAAAACAGAACGTCAGGGCCCTCTTCTTCCAGCAATAGCCGAATTTCCATAAAATGTTTCAGGATGGATCGACAGTTCAGTAGAAACATTTTAAAAACAGTCCGAGAGGGTATGACCATAGGAGTTTTAGTAACGGGATGTAGTTTAAAAGAACAGTGAGGGCAGCGATTAACATTGCTGTTAGGCAAAATTGAATAAACACACTTACTCCTCGTTGCCTCTCTAAGATGGTGAAGCTGGTCCGAGGTGCAAGAGTACTTTTCCCTTGTAAAACTGGCAGGGGTTCTGGCCCCTCGACCCTGTCGGGCGCGGGCAGGCTCAGACGGGCTTGCCTTAGGCGTGCCTTTGGCGCGCCGGTGGCGTGCCCGCTGCTGGCATCCGCTGCGCGGTTGAGTCTTCCACCCCTTTTCTAGTCGGGCGTGCGCGTCAGCGTCAGTGTCTGGAATGCTGACCTGAGCGTTAAAATCCCGTTAAGTATCGTTGCAGCCCCCCGGAGCTATAACACAGCTCCCTATCAGTGCAAACAGATTAATGTGCAAACAAAGCGAAATTTAAATCAACACATTAGCTTTTTTAAAAAAAGGTTAAGAACCCTCTGTGTGAACACGAGCGGTGTTCACACAGAGAGTTCTTAACCTTTTGGTAATTTGGTTCTTAACCTTTTGGTAATGGTAGTTACCCCATCTGCCCCCCATGGGAGCCAGAAAGACTATTGCCCCATTTAAATGGTGTGGGGACATGGCCATGCCCATGGTGGGCACCTCAACTCCTAAACTAAAAAAAAAAGCTTTCCCTGGCTTCTAGTGAGCTTTCTGCCCCCCGGGTGTGGATGAGCAAGGGTAATTACCCCATACACCACCAGGGGAGCAGATACACTGACTCCCTATTTAGTTGGGGTGGGAGCATAGCCACCCCTATATTTTAAAAATCATTTTTCCCCCCTGGCATCTAGTGGGCTTTCTGTCCCCACCATGGGAAGATTGGGATAATTACCGTCATCTGCCCCCCCAAGGGGGGCAGAAAGTCTGGTTCTCCATTTGAATGGGGGAGCATAGTCATGCCCTTGTGGGGCACCCCCACCGGTATATTTAAAAAAAATGCTTTCCCTGGCATCTAGTGGGCTTTCTGCCTCCAAGAGGGACAGATGGTGGTAATTACCCCATCTGTCCCCCAGGGGAGCAGAAAGACTGATGCCCCATTTAAATGGGGTGGGGGCATTGCCATACACACAATGGGCCGCCCCCACCCCTATATTTATAAAAACATGCTTTCCCTGGTGTCTAGCAGGCTTTCTGCCCCCCCAGAGGGGCAGATGAGGGTAATTACTCCCATCCACCCTGGGGGGCAGAAAGAATGATGCCCCTTTTAAAAGAGTTGGGGGCATGGTCATGCCCATGGTGAGCAGCCCCCACCTCTATATTTAAAAAATGCTATCCCTGTAGTCTAGTGGCATTTCTGCCCCAGGGGCGATCTGGGGTAATTATCCCCAACTGCTCCCTAGGGGGCACAAAGACTGATACCCTATCTAGTTAGGGTGGTGGCATAGCCACCCCAATTTAAAAAAAAAATGCTTTCCATTGTGTCTAGTGTGTTTTCTGCCCCCTGAGGGCACATTTGTTTAATTACCCTCATCAGACCCCCAGGGGGGCAGAAAGACTGATTGCCCATTTGAATGGGGTGGGGATATACTCATGTCTTGGTGGGCAGCCCCCATTCCTACACTAAAAAAAATGATTTTCCTGGTGTATAATTGGCTTTCTGATCCCCTAGGGCGGCAGATCAGGGGTAATTACCCCATAGGCCCCTCCAGTGGGAGCAGAAGGACTGATGCCCTATTTAAATGGGGTGGGGGAATTGCCATGCCCATAATGGGCAGTCCTCACCCCTATATTCAAGAAAGCATTGCAGTCCCTAGTGTCTAGAGGGCTTTATACCCCTCCAGGAGGGCATATTGAGGTAATTACCCCTGTTCCACCCCAGGGGGGCAGAAAGACGAATGCTCCTTTCAAATGAGGTGGAGGTATGGGCATGCCAAAGCTGAGCAGCCCCCACCTTTATTTAAAAAAATGCTTTCCCTCACATCTAGTGGTCTTTCTTCCCCCCGGAGGGGCATATCGAGGGTAATTACCCTAAATTCTCCCCATTGCGGCCATATAGACTGATGCCTCATTTAAATGGAGGGAGGGCATGACATGTTATATTATAAAATAATGCTTTGCCTGGCGCCTAATGGACTTTCAACCCCTCCCCCTGGGTGGGGCAGATCGAGGGTAATTACCCCATTCACACATGAGGGGCAGATAGACTGAGGGGTGGGAGCATAGCCGCCCCTCTATTTAAAAAAAACAAATGCTTTCCCTGGCATCTAGTGGGCTTACTGCCTTCGCCAGGCAGCATATCGGGGAAAGTACCCTCTTTTGCCCCCCAAAGGGGGTAGAAAGACTGGTTCCTCATTTGAATAGGGAAGGGTGATAGTCATGCCCATGGTGGGTAGCCCCCACCCCATGTTTAAAAACAATGCTTTTTCTGGAGTCTCATGGATGTTCTGTCCCCCAGGGCAGATTGGGGGTAATTATCCCCATCTGCCCCGCAAGAGAGAGCATAAAGACTGATGCCCCATTTAAATGGGATGGGGTTGTAGCCATATCCATTGAGGGCAGCCCCACCTCTATATTTAAAAAAAAAATGCTTTCCCTGGCATCTCAAGGGATTTCTGCAATGCTGGAGGGGCAGATCGTGGATAATTTCCCCAACTACTCTTAGAGGCAGAAAGACTGATGCCCCATTTAAATGGGGTGGGGTATGGTCATGCCCATGGTGGGCAGCCCCCACTCATATATTTTTTTTAAAAATGCTTCACCTTTCTTTTAGTGGGCATTGTGCCCCCATGGGGACAGTTTGTGGTAATTACCCCATCCCTTCTGGGGGGGGGGGCAGAAAGAATTATGCTCCTTTTAAATGGGGTGGAGGCATGCCCATGCCAATTGTGGGTAGCTCCCATCCCTATACTAAAAAAAATGCTTTCACTTGTGTCTAGAGGGCTTTCTGCCCCTGGGGGGGCACATCAGTGGTAGTTACCCCATCTGCCCCTCATGGGAGCCAGAAAGACTGTTGCCCCCATTTAAATGGTGTGTGGACATGTCCATGCCCATGGTGGGCAGCTCAACCCCTTTATTACAAAAAATGCTTTCCCTGGCTTCTAGTGAGCTTTCTGCCTCCCAGGTGGGGCAGTTCGATTGTAATTACCCCATATACCCCCAATGGAGCAGATAGACTGACTACCTACTTAGTTGGGGAAGGAGCATAGCCACCCCTATATTTTAAAAATCAAATGCTTTCACTGGCATCTAGTGGGCTTTCTGTCAATCAATCAATCAATCAATCACAGAATTTGTAGAACGCACTACTTACCCGCGAGGGTCTCAAGGCACTGGGGGAAGAAAAAAAGGGGGGGGTGCCGCTACTGGGACTGGGTCTTTCTGCCCCCCACCAGGGGGGCAGAAAGACTAAATTTGAATGGGCGGATCATAGTCATGCCCATGGTGGGCACTCCCACCCCAATATGCTGGTGTCCAGGGGAGCAGAAAGACTAATGCCTCATTTAAATTGGATGGGGGCATTGCCATACACATGGTGGGCAGCCCCCACCTCTATATTTATAAAAACATGCTTTCCCTGGTGTCTAGAAGGCTTTCTGCCCACCCCTAGAGGGGCAGATGGGGGTAATTACTCCCATCCACCCCGGGGGCGGGCGTCAGAAAGAATGATTCCTTTTTTCAATGGGGTGGGGACATGGCCATGGTAGGAAGCCCCCACAACTATATTTAAAAAAATTGCTTTCCCTGGCGTCTTGTGGTGTTTCTGCCTTGGGGTAATTATCCACATCCGCTCCCTAGGGGTTCAGAAAGGCTGATGCCCCATCTAAATGGGGAAGGGGCATTGCCATGCCCATGGTTAGCAGACCCCACCACTATATTTAAAACAAAAAGATTTTCCTGGGATCTAGCGGGTCTTCTGCACCCACAGGGGGGCAGATTAGGGGTAATTACCCCCAACCTTCCCCCCCAGGGGGGCAAGAAAGTCTGATGCCCCATTTAAATAGGCTGGGAGCATGACCATAACCATGGTGTCTAGCCTCCACCCCTATACTGAAAAAAAAATTGCTTAGGTGGGATCTAGTGGGCTTTCTGCTGCCCCAAGGGAGCTGATTGGGGCTAATAACTCCATCTGCTTTGGGGGAGCACAAAAACTGATGCTTGATTTAGTTAGGGTGGGGACATAGCTGCCCCTATACCTTTCCTTGGTGTCTAATGTGACTTTTGCCCCCCTCGGACAGATTTGGTTAATTTCTCACAACAGCAGAAAGACTGAATCCCCATTTGAATGGAGTTGGGATATAGTCATGCCCATAATGGATAGCCCCCATCCCTAAGTAAAAAAAAAAATGCTTCCCCTGGCATCTAGTGGCTTTTCTGTCCCCCAGGGCGGCAGATCTTGGGTAATTACCCCATCGGCCCCCCAGTGGGAGCAGAAGGACTAATGCCGCATTTACATAGAATGGGGGAATGGCCATGCCCATGGTGGGCAGCCCCCACCCCTATATTTAAAAATAAATGTTTTGCTTTGTGTCTAGTTGGCTTTCTGCCCTGCCTTCTGGGGGGCATATCTGGGATAATAGCTCCCATCCACCCCCCAGGGAGGGAGTAAGTCTAATGCCCTTTTAAATGGGTTGGGGGCATGGCCATGCCCAACGTTGGCAGCTGTCATCGGTATATTTTTAAAAAAATGCTTACCCTGGTGTCTAGTGGGCTTTCTGTCCCCTCCCGGGATGCAGATCAGAGTAATTACCCATCTTCCCCACAGGGAAGAAGGAAGATTGATGCCCCTTTTAAATGGGATGGAGGCATGGCCATTCCCCTGGTGGGCAGCCCTACACCTATATTTCTTTTAATGCTTTCCCTGGTGTCTAGAGGGTTGTCTGCCCCCCGGGAGGGCACATGGAGGGTAATTACTGCATCCACCCCCAGAATGGCAGAAATACTAATGCCTCATTTAAATGGGATGTGGGCATGGCCATGCCAATGGTGGGCAGCCATCACCACTGTATTAAAAAAAAGCTTTCCCTGGCATCTAGTGGGCTTTCAGCCCCCCCCGGGGGTTGGCATACTGGGGGAAATTACCACCCATCTGCTCCCCGGGTGGGCAGAAAGACTGATGCCCCATTTAAATGGGCTGGGCCATAGTGAGTATTCCCCCACCCCTATATTTAAATTTAAAAAAAAGGCTTCCCTGCTGTATAGTGGGCTTTCTGCTCCCCTGGGGGGGGGGGGGCAGATTGTAGGTAAATACCCTAATTCAGCTCCCATGGGGGCAGAAAGACTGATGCCCCTTTTAAAAGGGATGGGGGCATGGCCATGCCCATGGTTGACAGCCCCCATCCCTATGTTAATAGAAAAAAGGTTTCCTTGTCGTCTAGTGATCTTTCTGCGCCCCACAGGGGCAGAAAGACTGAAATATTTGAATATGCTGGGAGGAGCACAAGCCCTTGCCTAAGGGGCCTTTCCCCCCAATCCCTGGTGCCTAGTGGGTGGATTGCTGCTTGAGGATTGCTCTCCTGTGGAGATCCCAAAGCATGGATCCACTGGCAAGTGCCATTGGAAAGGTGAAATTCTCCCTTTCTCCTAAAAGAATCAATGCTCAGCGTGCTGAGATATGTCCCTGAGCACTGATTCCTTGAAAGTAAAAGAAGCCAATCCATTTGCTTTTACTTTCAGTTTCCAGTAATGATGTCAGTATGCCCTGCACGCCAGTGGCTGACACCCACACTTAAAAGGTTAATGTTCCAAAACAGGACTGTAGCAGAGCTGTATGGTTGCATAATGCACTGGAAGCACCTTTCCATTGTCCGCTTAGTGCAAGGGATGATACACCAATCTAATCTCATAGGCTGGGCTGCATACGGCAAAGCTACTTACAGGTAGATGGAGAGCTACCAGTACCTCACAAGCTATTTGTTAAAGAAGCCTGTGCTAAAACCTATAGGCAGGTTTTTTGATACACTGATTTTTAAGCTAAAGTGGTAGTCAAGGGTTTTAATGTTGGTGATCCACGCGAACAAGCCATGAGGATAAAAGAAATGCACTACAATAATTCTTGTGAGGACCTCTTAGGAAAGATAATATGTCAGTATGCCCTGCACGCCAGTGGCTTACACCCGCTTAGTGCAAGGGATGATACACTGATAGCTGTGGAAATGGTCCACTAACCTTACATCACAATTGCAGGCTTCTCCCATGCTCCTACAACTAAACATACCCAACTGGGCCAATCTTATCATCTTCCACATGTAGTATAATCAGATGCTCCCCTCTCTTGGAGCACTGAAGAGTAATGCACTCACAATTTAATTGACGTTACTGTAGGAAGCTGCCTACTTACTAACTACCCATTCCTAACGCTCCATAAAATAATTATTATCTAGATGGGTGGTGAACAGTTGCAAATATGGGTCTCTGTTTACTGGATGGCTGTGAAAAGCTTTAAAGTCAGGCGTAACATTGGTGACCTTCTCTACCACTCCGACCACCCATGGAGTGATGAGAAGCTGGTAGTTGACTCGGAGTGTCAGCGGTGTAAGTGTGAAAAGTACACATTGTAAAGACTGTTGGCTATTGAGGAGGTTGGAATGCCAAGCGTGCCATGCTACTTTTTTTGTAACAGATGGTAACATGTGGTACCATGCTTTGAAACATCTCCAAAATATGGACATGTGAAATACCAATCCTAACTGAAATAGGAGTGATTCCCAAAACAGAAAGGATACTAATAGCAATCTAAGGCTCCTCTGGACAGCGTCTCATTTTAAAATTCTTTGAAAGAGAGATATGGGAGTGAACGCATTTTAGGAATTCTAGAGACCTGGCAAAGCTTGTCAGCCTTGGAGCATATGTGGGCTTACTGTCTGCGGTACTCTAATGTGCACTTTACTATCAAGGAATAATTGTACATGCAAATAAGCAGGAGCTGATACAGTGGTGTTGTGAACCCCTTTTTTAGCAGCTACAGCGGGGCTGTGGTTCTTTATGGGCCTCTTCTGTCTGAAACTCTGCAGATAAAAGCTGATAATTAATGCAAGAAAGAAATACAGCATCAATAGAAGAGCAAGCAGGAGCAAGGAATAATGAAAGATGGGTAAATCCAAAACAGAAAGAAGGAAGGAATATTGAATGGAAGCAAGGGTGGAAGGAAGGAAGGAAGGGTGAATGGATGAGTGGGTGGGTGGATGAATGAGTGAGTGAGTAGACAAAAAAGGGGGTTGGGCGGATGGATGAGAGGGTGATAGGATGAGTGAAAGGGTAGGTGGAAGGACAAGATGGCAGAATACAGAGATGGTTGTAGAGATGGATAGATGGATGAGTGAGTTAGTGAATAAATAGGTGGGTGGACAGGTGAAAGGATGGCAGAGTATAGGGATGGATGGACAGGTGGATGATCAGGTGAAAAGATGGCTGAGTAAAGGGATGAATGGATGGATGGATAGATGGATGATTAGTGGGTGAAATGATGAATTTATGAATGGCTGAGTGGATGGATGAGTTAATAGATGGTAGAGTGGATGTTGGAGTGGATGGATAGATAGATGACAGGGTGGATGGATGGATGTATGGAAGGCAGAGTGGATGGATAGATGGATGGTAGAGTGGATAGATGGATGGATGGCATAGTGGATGGATTGAAGGCAGAGTGAATGAATGAATTAGAGTGGATGGATGGATGGTAGAGTGGATGAATGGATGTAGATTGAATGATGGGTGACAGAATGCAAAGGTGAAATAGTGGATCTCAGCGGGTGAATGGAAGGGTTTAAAGGTGAAATGAATGGATAGATGCTTGAATTGAGAAGACCAGGGAGCTCTTCTAGGGAGGGTTAGGTGCTCTCTTGCTTGGTGCCATCAGAGTTATAGTTCAAATGGTGAATATTTTACTTTTCTGGCTATGCCCTTGAGCTTAAAGCATTACAAATTCATTCATTCAGTGAATGCAGTATAGGCACATTCCTTCCTTTCATTGTCTCAATGACTGCTTATCTCACTTCCATCGAACCTGGACATACAGATTACCCCCTTGTAGAGTATTGCGGGGGAAATGGCAGAGAGCTTGCCATCTGTCATCAAATCTAAGAGCATAAAAGTTGTAAAGCTGTGACTCGAGAAGGTGTTAATGAAGAGGGCCCTAATCAAGAAATAAATATTCAAAAGAAACTTGGCAATAAACCTGAGGACAAATGTTGAATAGGCTCCTATATTTGGTCAAAACACTTTCTAGCATAGTCTCAAGTGTTTAGAAACTAGTCAGGTGACTCATTTGAAGCAGAGACATAAAAGCGGCCAGCCAAGCTCTAGCTACAGGTCAGCCAAGTTCTGGCTACAAGCAATGTATATGGAATGCTTTTCAAAAGAATGGAGAGGTGGCAGATTTCAGCCAAGCATGAAGACAATCAGACAGGGTTACACTGCTTGTTGCTAAAGTATAAATAAAATCTATGAAGTGTGTATCTTACAGCTATGTACGAACATCTCCAATGCCCATCTATGTACAATGCACTAGAGATTAAAAAGTGGGTGTTAAGTCATCAGAAAAGGTAATGTTATCCATAACAACTAGATTAGTGAGCATTGGAGAAGTAGGTGGAAAGGGTTAAGGGGCACATGCATCAAGGTAGGCTTTTGCGATTCCTTAATTGCGATTATTAAGGAATCGCAATTATGGAATCGCAAAAGCCTATGCATGTAGGAATCGCTAAAAAATAGCGATTCCTAAACATTCCTTAATTGCGATTCGCAAATTGCGAGTCGCAATTAAGGAATGGCTTTCCATTCATTCCAATGGGCCTGCCCATAGGAATGAATGGGAATTGCATGCGCAATTTGCGAGTACCCAATAGGTACTCGCAAATTGCGCATGCAAATTCAAGGGTGCAAGGTTGCCAAAAGGACACCCTGTTGCACCCCTGAAATTGTAATGTGAACACATGTTGCTCACACACATGCCCCAAGGGCATGTGTGTGTGTAATAGGGGTGGGCGGCAAATTCCGTTCCGCTCGCGGAACTTGCGAAATTTCAGCTTTTCCGCGTTCCGCGCGGAAGTTGGAAATGTCGAAACTTCCGCGAACCGCGGCGGAACGGAATTCGGGTGCATGAGGTAATTAAACCTCACCAGGAAGCACTTACAGATTTAAATAAAGTAGGTGCCCGAGTTGAAGCTCAAATTCTGTAACGCATTAATCAGCACAAAAAATTTGTGAGCAAGGTCAAGGCTAAGCAGGAGTGCTTTCTGCTCAGATCTACCATCAAACATTAGATGTAATCCCTGATGGAGGACTTTGCATCCTTGATTTTCTCGAGTGCAATCCCCGTGTAGGTCCAGTGGCCAGGAGGTTCTTTCTCCTCATCTGCTGCTCAGATCGTGCTCTGACCCTTTATAAACAAGATGCATGTGAACCCGCATGGATGCCCAGCCCGTTTTGCCCTGCCCCACATACACTAGCGGTATGCAACGTCTTCCCGCCCTTTCCCCACTATGATGGACAGCTTACTCAAAGGACCCCGGCGCCTTTCCGGCGCGGTGGCAAAGTTACAGACACACGAGGTCACTGGAGACAATTCTTCTGGTCCTTTACGCAGCTGCAGTGTAGGAAAGGCACTATACATTTACCCAACGAGGTAGCACTTACTGATTAGCCAGTAGAAAGTACTCCAGTTGAGTAGAGGTAGTGCACAAAACGGTGGCATCTTCGTGGATAAATATGCAGGGCAGGATTCATTCTGGCACGATGCTCCTGTCACAAAAATTAAACCTCAACAGGAAGCACTTAAAGAAATATATAAAGAAGGTGCCCGAGCTGAAGCTCAAATTCTGTAACGCATTAATCAGCACAAAAAATTCGTGAGAAAGGTCGAGGCTAAGCAGGAGTGCTTTCTGCCCAGATCTACCGTCAAACATTAGATGTAATCCCTGATGGAGGTCTTTGCATCCTTGATTTTCTCGAGCGCAATCCCCGTGTAGGTCCAGTGGCCAGGAGATTCTTTCTAGTCATCTGCTGCTCAGATCGTGCTCTGACCCTTTATAAACAAGATGCATGTGAACTCGCATGGATGCCCCGCCCGTTTTGCCCCGCCCCACATACACTGGCGGTATGCAACGTCTTCCCGCCCTTTCCCCACTATGATGGACAGCTTACTCAAAGGACCCCGGCGCCTTTCCGGCGCGGTGGCAAAGTTACAGACACATGAGGTCACTGGAAACAATTCTTCTGGTCCTTTACGCAGCTGCAGTGTAGGAAAGGCACTATACATTTACCCAACGAGGTAGCACTTACTGATTAGCCAGTAGAAGTACTCCAGTTGAGTAGAGGTATTGCACAAAACGGTGGCATCTTCGTGGATAAATATGCAGGGCAGGATTCATTCTGGGACGATGCTCGTCTGCCCCTGAGAGTGACCCTGCATAGATTACAACGGGCGCAGCAAAATCTCCGCGAGCACGCGAAATTCCGCGTGGTCGCGGAGATTTCTTGCCGTTTCACTGAATTTTGCGTAAGGCAACTCCGCAAATTCCACCCACCACTAGTGTGTAAACAGGAACTTTGAAAAATGCACTTTAGTGCATTTTTCAAAGTTTTTGCAAATTACCATCAAGTTCAAACCCAATGGTAATTTGCGACCCCTATTTGCGAAATCGCTATTTGCGATTTCATCATGCATTGCATTTAGGGAATCGCAATTTGCGATTCCCTAAATGCAATCGCAATTTAGTAATCACTATTTTTGCGATTACTTAAATTGCGATTTTTGCATTTGGGATGATGCATCCCAAATGCAAAAATACCGGTCGCAAAGGGGCAGATTCTGCGAATCTGCCCGTTTGCGACCGGTTTTTCGGTTGATGCATGGGGCCCTAAGTCTCTTACCCAAACTGCGGCTACACACATATGTTGTGGTGAAATCGAATCATTAGGGATTGATTAGGGAAAATCATACAAAGGCTAAAACGGGAATCTCAAATGAACCAAAGTCTAATGGTGAATTCTTTATGAGGCAAGAGCAATGGAACAGTTATGTTTTCAACCATCAATCGAGAGGGAGGCTCTGTGAGAACAAATATAAATCCTAGCTTCAAGATAATTTCCATGTAAAAAAGTCATGCAGTTGGCAGAGAGCAAGAGCATTCAGATTACTGTTTTTCACTCCATACATTAGAGACCATGCTTCATAATGGCCCATACAATTCATCTGACCCCAATTGGAAAGGGTGGTTTGTTTGGCCACTAGACACGAATGGATGTCAGGCACTCTTCCTCGACAACACTGAGGCTTATAACACAATTAGGTGTTATAAGCGGTACGTTCAGTCTGAACACTCAGGGTGGTGACAACTTACAGTGTTGAGAAGTTTTGCCTTGACTGGCTAAAACCATTGACACGGTCTCAGGGGAAACAACACTTGTCTCTTTTATCTGATTACCTTTTTGTTAGGTCCTCAAAAACCTTCCTGCATGCCATATCCCCCTTTTTCACAATGTCTCCAAAAGTCAGGGCCGATTCTGTGGTTGTTGACACAACAGTCTTTTATTACTTTCTCAGGCTTTCATTTAAATCATTCATTTTATCTCAGTGTTCCTATTGTTGGATATGGGGTAGTTTACAGTTTGCGTTGAGACATGAGCTAGAGTACCATTTTGTTGAACAGCACTGCCTATGGGAGAAAGGGTGAGAGAGTACAAATATCTGGTCCTCCAATTAATGATTTTTGATTTTCTATTTATGACATTTCTTACCCTGTTACTTTTTATTATTAAAGTTTCCTCTTCATTGAAAAGCAAGGCACCAAAACCACCATGAGCTAGGGTTGAGAAAGAGCACATCATAAAGCCTTTCTGGAGAGAAATCAAGCTATGGATACTGTTGCAGAAAAAGGAAGTAAAAATCAGGAACCCAAATGGAATCTAAGTGAGAGATTAAACTAATTAAATATAGGGGTATGTCGTCATTGAGATGCAACTTTTGATGACCAAGGTTTCCTTTTATGTGGTTTCAGCAGGACATGCCACCACGGGAAAAGGTTTAAAACCATCTTGGATAAGAATAGATTTAATGGTGGCCACACCTTCTTGATTAAAGTGGAGTTAATAACCTTATTAAGTATCAATCTGTCTGTTGAAAACCTAGCCAACTCAAATGCAAGGATCAACAATATTTTATTGTTTAATGCCTCATGTCTATGGTTTCCTGTATTTCGTTTCAACCAAATATCATTGGTAGGAACCCATGAAACACAAATATGGCCATTCAGTTGAATCTGAAAACCACTATAAAAAGTTCCCTCTAGGCCAGAGTTCTCCAAAGTCTGTCCTGGAGGGCGGGATCCATGCCAGATTATAAGATAACTTGAATTAGCAAGGCACCCCCCTAGAAAATTAACTAAACAGGTCAGGGAACAGGGGGAAGAAAACACCAAATACAAACTACCAAAGTAGTATTCCCTCAAGACCTAAATTTCTTTTAATAGCGGCTTCTCAGAGCTCAAACATGGGGCATAAGAAACATTCTTCTCCACACAAAGTAATTACTTATTATTACATCTTTTATTTCATTTTTTCTTTTTTTTTAAATTAAATCTTTTCGTATTTCATATCTTAAAACAATATTTTCAGTATGTGTATATATTTATCAATTACAACACAGTGACTATCATCATTTGTCCACTAACATTAGTGGACAAATGATGATAGTCACTGTGTTGTAATTGATAAAGATGAGATGCCTCTCCCCCTCCTCCAGAAGATTTTTGCACACCAACTAGTAGAGAGGTGGCTTTGATGTGAACAGCGGAGGACGTTGGCGAACATTATTCCAACCGAGCCCTTGAGTCATTTCTGATCTGAGTCCAGTGTTACCAGTGGGCTGACAAATTTCAGTCCCATTGCATTTGTTTTGTACTGGAGGGGTTGAAGCAGTCTGAGCCCCAAAGCATCAATGTGACAAACTGGCCTCTATAATAACGTACTCGTAATCCTGAAGAATCATTTTTCTCACCTGTGGAGTACTTTGAGGTTCTTGTCTGAGGCTTGTGGTAAAAAGTCTCCTTGGCCTTAGAAAGCACAAAGGTCTTTGTCAACTGCAAGGCTGTCTGGAGTCTAATGGTTACCACTTCTGTGGAACCCAGCGTTTGGCTCTGACTTTTTTCTGACTGCTTTTATCTGCAGCACGTCGTCCTTTGGATGATTAAAGAAGTTATTCCCCATAGTATTGTGAAGATCTTACCTTGACTTTGTGTTTCATTGAAAAACACTTTACATTGACTTGATAGCATACGGTTTCTTTCGTCATGGCATTATGAGCTCGATCCACGCATCTTTGAAAATAGGCAGTTTTTGCTGCAGCATTACATTTTATGTTGAGCATAAACATAAGTTCCTGCTGGACAGCGTTAGGCATCAGGAAATGGCATGATCTGCCAAGCACAGATTAAGCAGTATAAAGTTTGCTGTAAAATGGACACACAAACACAGTTTTTTTTTAGGGACATAAACAACTCACCATACGGAATAGAAATTATGTTGTCAGTGTCTATGGGTCTCACATCAAAGGCTCCCTTAAATGACAATAAGCACAACAGCATCATTAAAGAAGCTAAGTGTTTCTCATTAAACTGTGAAATATCCTTCAAACGAAAATATGCCCTTTATTTTTTGAAAATGTTAAGTTACCCATTGGCCAAACATCCACTTTCAATGTTCATTGCTTACAGAATCAAATGGTTTGACTGCTAACTTGTGGGTGTGATTACACATGTGTATTTTCCATTTTATTCAGGACTGATCTTATGTCAGCATATCAGAAAAGTCTGGAGACACCACTAAAATCCAAATCATCTCAAATGGAGTCTCTTAGAAACATAGGGAACACTTTACCATAATTTAAGTAATACTTCTTGAAGTTAGAGAAAGTTCATTGAGGCACTGGCAACACTAATTGAGAATGAGGCTATGGTGATGTTTGAAGCACCCCTAGCCTCTTCAAACCTAACACTCATTATCAGCTCTCAGGTCCTCAAATTGGTTAAAAAAAACTCTGGCAAAAGCCACACTTAAAGTTTTCTATCTCAACATATCTAATCTAAAAATAGGGGGTATCCTAAGATGCTCCATCTTGTTTTAGGTAAAACTTCTATTTAGTCTCTGGTGATAATGGCAGCTTTCCTGAAACAAAGTACTGTCCTGTCACGTGAAAAAATAAGAGAAATGTTGAGTTCTGTCTAAATCCAGACAGTGCTTGCTAACCAAGCCAGTGACAATCATTGGGAGCTGTGTGTTGTTATGCCTCCTTCTCCCCTGACTGACTGTGTATAGGATGAGTGTAGTTGTATGATAAGGCTAGCAAGGTAGAGGTTGAACAAAAGCTGCTGATTTTCTCAGAACCCTAGTAATATGACCTCTGGTCTTTACAAAAACAACAAGCACAATTGAAGTCTTTGTACCTGAAACACAGCCAATTCCTCCTCAAATAAAAGCCACCAGAAGTACACACAATGATTAGGGTTATGAAAGAATGAAGGAGTACCCTTGAAATAATACTGGCCAGATCTCATGCCTCCTTTTAATATGAAAATGTCTTTCAGTATTTCAAGGTGAAGGGCATTTATCGCCTGAGGATTATAAAACACTCTCTTAGCCCCAGTCCCTCCACTAAGCTTGTTTTTAATTGTAAGTGGAGTATTATAAAACACATAATTTTTTTCTTTTGGATACGCATTAACTTAGATACATATAAATGCATTTTTCTGTGAAGAGCATGCTCTGAGATCCCACAGAAAGGCTGAGATTTTGTATATTTATGAATATGAATCAAGATGCTCTGGTGAAGACTTATCAATGAGTCCTTTGAATAGATCTTTCTGTAGATGAATCTGCTCTACTAGTTGTGACCTGTGGTCTGTAGACCCTTCCTTAAGTATTGTTATAGTATATTATATTACTGTATTGCTTTCTGTCATAGATATATTCACTGCTGTCATTTTGAATTTGTTCATGTGGCATTGGCAGACTTTGTCCTGATTGAAATACAGTGTAGGGGTGGTGTCATTTATCAAGATGGTATCCAAATGTATCCTTCAGTAAGAGAATTACCTTGCATGGTCCTCCACAATTCAAACATCTGATTTTAAACAACTGCAAACAAATATAAACACTATTTTGAGATGTGGGCAGTAGACTCTCTTGATCTCTTTGTGACTGAATAAATGTCAACACTTTCACATGCATCTAATTGCCATTATTAATATACCTCTAAAAAATAATAGGGCATATCAGCAACGCTTTGCGATAAATATCGCAAAGCGCGCTTAGCGAGTATTTTCACATCGCCAGCTATCGCTGGATTCCATCGCCAAGATAGCGCTTTATTAGCAATGGCCATCTCCACGGCGATGGAAATCCAGCGATAGTTGGCGCAAAGCGGGATTATCTCATGAATTACAGCGATAATAACCCAACGTTAGGGGGGTGGTTGCTGATAGGCCATGGTGGTCTCAGCCTCATAATCCACCCCCCCCCATTGAGTAGAATGGACAAGTCAGGTTTTGAGCAGGTGTTAAAAACCTGTGATAACCGCGTTTAGTGCGACTTTCATCATCGCTAACCGGGTCCCAGGGCTGCCTTGCTGATAGGAGGTAGGTGTGTTTGCGAGTGGATTCCTGTTGTTTTTGTGGGGCACGCCTACTTTGCATGTCATTAGCGATATTTATCGCTGACATGCAAAGTGGCAAGGGAAACGGTCGCTGTCACCTGAAAGCTGTCGCTAACAGCTGTTAGCGACAGCTTGCTAATAGGCCTGAAAAAAAATTGCCGCTAAAGCGGCGATAAGACCCTTGGTAATATGCCCCAATGTCTTTGTTATTTGTAAGCAGGTTGGTCAACAGTTTTGATTTCCCACAGTTTTTTGATTTGCTGTTTTGTCCTGTTGACAAGCTTGGACTCAGCATAAAGACACTTTTAAGATAGGTTAGGATAGCTTTCTTAACAGAGATCAGATATTTTTGGCTCAAAGTGTTCAGGAACATTGAGCTAGCATAAAGTAAAGGCATGGCCCTTAGTCTAATCCAGTTCCTCTTTCTGTTTCTTCTCCAAAAGGATTCTTTAACTACCATTCCTTCCGCTATGCATTCAGTTGTTGCAGCAATTCATATACATCTTCATTTTTTACTATTAAATAGTTATTTAATTCTCACCTTCTGTGTCTTGGGTCCTCTCATATGTTTCACAGTTCTCCATTTCCTTTCCTTCCATAATTCATCTCAGTATTTGACATACCAAGTACAATTAGTAATTAGTGCAACACTAATCTCTTTAAAGTATAGGATATTATTTCTAAGGAAAGCACCTTCGCAAAGTAAGGTGCTCTTCAATTCCTGTGCTCTTAGGATAGTGTCTTTGTAAGAAACTGTATTATAATTTGGGGTGGGTGACTACCCAACTCAAGGAGTAATCGCAACCCTTGTCGGGGTGAACCCACAAAGTCACTAAATTATCCTGAGCGCAACCCCCGGTAGCTATGGCACAGAGCAGTCCGACTTAATTTAGGGAAATGTGTACAGTATTTATGAAGTACCAGAACAAGAATAAAGTTGAAATACAAAACAAATAAAAATCCCAAACTAAATTAGAGAAATAGAATAAAATGCAATAAACAATGGCACCAAAATGACAATTTCCAATAAAGGGACCCGAAGATATGAATTTTTAAGTAGACACGGCATCAATAATTCCAAATTGCCAATGATAGTCAATGGCCCTGGTAGTCGGGGACCTCTGCACCAATTGATGCTGATCTGGGGCGCAGATCGGATATAGGGACCAGGTTCGTACTGGTCAAAGATTTTATCTTCTGACTTGGGGCCCCATTTGTACTTAGGCGGGCAGCCCATTTCTCCGCCAGGGTGATCAAGTAATGCCACCTACCTAATTTAGAAATAACCAACAAACTGGTGGTCATTTCTAAAACATTGCAAGGAATCTCCATCACTGCGGTACATGTCAATGCCTTCTCCACTTTGATGCAGGGCTCTATCAAAATGACGGAGCCTTGCACCAAACTGTTTTCTTTTCTTTTCTTTTTTTAAAATGAAAATCCCAAAACGAGTTTTTCTTTTTGGAATTAAAAAAGATAATGCACCCATTGCCATGGGAGTTCTCTCCCATGCCAAGGGTGGCATTTCTTACCATCAGCTTTGCCTGGCTGTGACAGACGGTGAAAATCAGCTATATGTTCACCCATTCTAATTGGGTGGACATACATATAGCTATTTCTCTGATGGCCCTCAATCCATTGGGCCATTGGTGAAGTTTGCTCATGGTGGTGACGGAGTAGTCACTGCTATGTCCAAACTTAAGGTCCACCCTGGCAGGGAGACCACTATTTTTGCAGGAATGGAACACCATCGCCATTGCGACAGTTAGCGCTCCGCCAATGTATAAATTCAGCCCATAGTTCTTCAAGCTATACATGGAAAGCACATCCTCTTTTGGGTGCTTCCTGCCTGCCTGCTTGCCTTCCTTCCTTCCTTATTTACTTACCCTTAGGACCCACCATTTTATTTTTGCCCTCATCTAGCGCAGTTAAACTATATCTGCAGTGTTTTTATTTGAGTCCCCCCAAGCAAGACTCCTTTCATTTCCGACTAGTTTTAATGCCTCTTGTCCAAACCTGGTACTTTCATCTGGACTAAAACATATGTTAAACAAGAGGTTCAACACAAACAAAGTTTTTATGTATACACAAAACAAGATAAGGTCCTATTTCAAAGGTATATCCCAGCTTATATTGCTGGTCTGCAATTTCTATTTGCTTTTAATCACTGTTGTTACTATTATCCAAAGTAGTACCTAATGTTCTGATAGAGGAAGAATGGAAAGCTGAGTTTGAACTTATGAGCTGCAGATGGCAGCAGATGCCAGCGGCCAGCATTAAGACAGTTTGCTCGTGTTCTGCATGTGCTATGTGTCTTTAAATGCAGCTACCCTCTATTGGTACAGCCATAAGGGGAAGCTGTAAGGGTTACAACACCAGCATAATCACTCCTGGGTACTGTAATTTTTTTCAAGCCATGCTACATGCTCCATCTGCGAGTGCTTCTTACATCAATATAATAAAACACATATTGCTGTATACAGAGGAATCCTGTCTTTCCTGGTTCCCACGTTACTTCTAGCTCATTGTCAACCATTATTTTGTTCACACAACTTTCTTGGTAGAGTAAACATAGCAGTTGCAAAATAACAAAACAACGCAAAAATTGTTTGGTAGCTTTGCAGTTTGATTACAAGTTTAATAGATTTGATCTATTTATTATGAAGCGGTATAACAAAGCCAGAAGGCCTGATCTACCTATTGTGCTAAGGACAGTAGGCTTTTAAGGATGGAGTGTTGTTACATTGTGCTAAAGCAGGGGTCTCCAACCTTTTCTCTAACAAGAGCTACTTATGCTCAATGAAATGCATCCTGAGCTACTAATATTAATAGTGTTGTCATAGTAATTGGAATGGGCAAGTTGACATGTGTGCCCGCCCCTTGCAAGATTACCAGCAGTGGTCAAGTAAGAGCGTCAGGGAGGATAGCCAGTTGTAATGTCAAAAAGGCTTTGTCAATTTGGAATGCCTCTCTATTTGGGTAATGCATAACAACTGTAGCTACAATGCTCTTCTCAATAAGATAATAATGTGAGTAATAAGCCTCCCGCAAACTAGTGCAAACTTCATAATTCAAATATCAGATTTAAATATATTTTGCAAATTCAACCTTTTGTGTCCAAACATCAGCATGAGATCTGGAAATACACACATTTAATTCTTGTATACACACTTTTCAATTTAGGTAGACATATATTCAACCCAAAAAAGCATCTAATCTCATAGCCTGGGATGTACACAGGAAAGCTACTTACATGTAGATGGAGAGCGACCAGTAGCTCATGAGCTACTTGTTGAAGAAGCCTGCGCTAAAGCCTATAGGCAGGTTTTTTGATACACTGATTTTTAAGCTAAAGTGGTAGACATGGGTTTTAATGTTGGTGATCCATGCGAACAAGCCATGAGGATAAAAGAAATGCACTACAATAATTCTTGTTAGGCTCTCTTAGGGAAGATAATATTTCTCTTTGCCAACAGGCATTTTTATATACAATTGTACTTTTATGATTGTATGCCAAATGGTTGCCATGTAGAAAGCTTACACTCAGTACAGTAGGTATGAGCTGCTTAGGGTGACAAGCCAATGATAAAGGTTATGAGCCTCGTTGTTTACGAGGAAATTGTAATAAAGGCAGTAATCCTGACATATTGATTGTAAAAAACATATGTTAAACTCAATGGGCATTAAAAGATAGATTTCTATTACTGTGTATTAAAGCCTACAGATGGGTAATTTGTTACAAAGAATCTCACTGATGTCCTTAGTAGGTAAGGGTTTTGGTGTTGGTTACTAACTCTGACCATACATGCTTACAGAATATGTGCACTGTGAAAATCCTTATTAAGCCAAATTAGGAGAGATAGTATTTTGCTTTGCCAACTGGATTTTGTATACATTTGCAATTTTGCGACAGTATGCCTGATATTTGCATTGTGGGAAAGCTTTTGCTGAGTACAGTAGGCCTGAGGTGGTTATGGTCACATGCCAATATTACCAGCTAATGCCTTGATTGGTATGCAGGGAAATGTTATGCCAGATGCCATAGGTTTGGCATGTTTATTATAAAAAATTATAACAAAGGCAGTAAGCCTGGCTTATTCATTGTGAAAATCACTTGTTAAAGCCACTACGTCTCTAACAGTGGGTTGTTATCACATTATGGTAATGGCATAGACATGTATTTTGTTACATGTAATTTCACTGATTACCATAGTAGGCAAGGGTTTTGTTGTTGCTTACTCACTCTGACAAAGCCCAGGAGTAGAATTTCACTGTGATGATTCTTGTTAGGTGCAATTGAGAGATGTTTATATTGGTTTGCCAAGCAAAATGTTGTACATACTTGGAAGTTTGCTAATGTATGACTGATGGTAGCCTTTTTATATGCACTTTAGTATGCCTGTGTTGTATATAGTGTCAAGCCATTGGTAAAAGCTATAGACCTTATTTGTTGACCCAGAAAAGGTATGTGAGATTCCTTTGGTGTGATCTTTTTTATAATGAAACGTTCTGAGAGCAAGTAAGCCTTATGTATGTATTGTGAAAAGCATGTGTTGAAGGCAATAGACTTTTATGGATGATTGTTATTACACTGTGCTAAAGCATGTATACTGTTATTTAGCTAAATTGAGTATCTTGGATTACCATAGTAGGAAAGGGTTTTGGTGTTTGTGACCCAGCTGAACAAACCATGGGAAGCGACTATTAGCACTACAGTAATTCCTATTAGGCTATATAAGTAGGGATTTCTATTATTTTGAAAACTGCTTTTTGTACTTATTTGTAATTTTATTACAGGATACCTTATGGTAGCATTGTGGGACGATTTATGACCAATATAGTAGGTCTGAGTTGGTTATGTTGATAAACCAATGATAATAACATATTGGTTGTGGAAAGCATATGTTAAAGTCAATAGGCATTTATGGGTGGATTGACATTGTTGCAGGGATTCTGCACAAACACAGAACTATGTGCAGGATTATAGGACCTTGGGGAATAGGGACTGAGCCATCCTACCACCTTAGGACCCATGAGCCCAGGACCGACTAACTATAGTGTCTAACTTGCTCTACTACTCACTCACAGAGAAGCAAATGATTAGACACCCCAGAACACAACACTCCCAGATCTCTCAGGAATTGCGGTAACAAGACACAACCTTTCGATTGCACTCTTGTACTCGTCCACAATAATATCTGACAGACACGAAACAGTTTAAAATATTTATTTTAACTAACGTGCCCTAACATGCAGTATACGTGCCACAACAAGCAGGAAAATGCATAATACAAATATAGTCAGCATATCAGCTAGTCCATAAATCAGCAACCTTGGCCGATACCCGGTGGAGCTGTCCTATGCAGCTATAGAGGAGTTTGGCTCTGGTTCACCCCTCGGCCGTCACCTACCCAGCCGGACATCGGACATTGTTTTCCTCGTCCCCCCGTTGTGTTTCTTTTCCCTCCCCCGCCTCCTCCCTCCGTGTTTCATTGTCTGCCCCCTAGGAGGAAACCATAACTGTCTGTATGTACCGCGGTGCACGAGCAACCTTGGCCGATGCCCGATGGAGCTGTCCTATGCAGCTATAGAGGAGTTTGGCTCTGGTTCACCCCTCGGCCATCACCTACCCAGCCGGACATCGGACATTGTTTTCCTCGTCTCCCCGTTATGTTTCTTTTCCCTCCCCCGCCTCCTCCCTCTGTGATTCATTGTCTGCATCCCCTTTTCCAGCCTGACCTTTCTGTGTCCCCTGAAGTACTTTCCCCCTTGACGGTTTTTTCTATGTTATGCTATGCTTTAGTAACTCATGTAACTATGTTATACTGTTTCCCTTTCTATGTTATGCGACGCTCCAGAAACTGATGTAACCATGTAACAATGTTCTGAAACAATGTCCTACCTCATGTAAAGCGCTCTGATACCTCTGGGTCTAGCCAGCGCTATATAAAACTTTTCAAATAAAATCATGAAGAGAGATGTCATCATAAAAAGACAATGGAGCCTAACCTCCATCCCCTTGCTAAGAAGAAGTATTATATATGTTGGAAGATCTCTGATTGCTAAGAAGAAGTATTATTATATGTTGGAAGATCTCTGGGCTTTGTCAGCAGACCCCATACCTTAGCCTATAGATTGTAGATCTACATCATAGGTGCTGTCTCGCTCTTCTCCCTGGAAAGTTCCCTCTCCAAGTGTCTCTAACCTACTCGTGTACCCCACTAAAAACCCAAGTACGCTGTCCAAACAACAGCTGCATCGGAATGTTTTGTCTAAGGGCTAAGGCCTGGCCAGAACAAAATAACAAGGGGCATTGTTGTTCGACCTTGCACATAATGTTCAGTCAAAATCCCAGGAACATGCAGAGTGTGAACACAGCGATGAGTTCTCATGTGAAAGCAGTCATTGAAATATTGCAACAATAAAGACGTGTAGTAACGTGCGCAAAAGCAGCAGGCAAGCTGCAACGTGCTCATGCTAAGTTAGTGAAAAACGACAATATCCCCATGGGCCACGTGACAGCATTACTTTGTGATAAAACTTACAGATGGGTATTTTGTTATGTGAAATATCAGAGATTACCAGAGTATACAAGGGTTTTGGTGCTGGCTATCCTCTGACAAACTGTGGGTATGGAAAATTTGAACTGTCAAAATCCTTGTTAGGACTTCTTAAGAGAGGTGGTATTTGCTTTGCCAGTGGTACTTTTGTATAGTATGCAATTTGATGACTGTGAGCCTGATGGTTGCCTTTTGTGGAAACTTAAACTCAGTGCTGGAGGCCTCGGTTTGTTATGGTGATAAGTCATTGACAATAGCTACTGGCCTCATTGGTTTAGCAGGAAAAAATATGTCTGTTGCCATAGGTCTGATCTGTTTATTATGAAAAGTTATGATAAATGCAGTAGGCCTGACATTGATTGTGAAAAGCATATGTTAACAGCAATGTCAATGAAGGGCGGATGTTGAACTCTCTGTATTAAAGCCTACAGATAGGTATATAGCTACCTAAAATGTCACCAATTACCTTTGAATGGATGGACTTCAGTGTTGGTTACCGCCTCTGAGAAATCCTTGGGGGAGAAGATTTTGAGTTCAAGACCTAGGGAGCTTGCCGTCAGTCATCAAATCTAAGAGCATAAAAGTCAAAAAGCTCTGACTCCAGAAGGTGTTAATAAAGAGGGCCCTAATCCAGAAATAAATAATCAAAAGAAATTTGGTAATAAACCCAAGGACAAATGTTGAATAGGCTCCTGTATTTGGTCAAAACACTTCTAGCACAGTGACAAGTGTTTAGAAACTAGTCAGGTGACTCATTAGAGCAGAGACCTAAAAGCAGCCAGCCAAGCTCTAGATACAGTTAAGCCAAGTTCTAGCAACAAGCAATGTAAATGGAATGTTTGTCAAAAGAATGGAGAGGTGGCAGATTTCAGCCAAGCGTGAAGACTATCACAGGGTTAAACTGCTTGTTGCTAAAGTCAAAAAGAAACCTATGAAGTCTGTATCTTACAGCTATGTATGAACATCTCTAATGTCCATCTATGTAGGATGCACTAGAGGTTAAAAAGTGGGTGTTAAGGCATCAGAAAATGTAATGTTGCCAATAACAACTAGATGAGTGAACATTGGAGAAGTAAGTGGAAGGGGTTAAGTCTCTTACCCAAACTGCAGCTACACACATCTATAGTGGTGGAATCAAATCATTAGGGATAAATTAGGGAAAATCATAGAGAGGCTGAAACGGGAATCTCAAATGAACCAATGTCTAATGGGGAATTCTTTATGAGGCAAGAGCAATTGAGCAGTTATGTTTTCAACCATCAATGGAGAGGGAGACTCTGTGAGAACAAATATAAATCCTAGCGTCAAGATAATTTCCATTCAGAAAAGTCATGCAATTGGCAGAGAGCAAGAGCATTCAGATTACTGTTTGTTTTTCACTCTATACATTAGAGACCATAGTGCATAATGAACCATAAAATTCGTCCGACTTCAATTGGAAGGGATGGTTAGTTTGGCCATTAGACACGAATGGATGTCAGGCACTCTTCCTCGACAACAATGAAGCTTATAAAACAAGTAGGCCTGATATGCGGTACGTACAGTCTGAACACTCGGGGTGGTGACAACTTACAGTGTTGAATTTTTTTGCCTTGACTGGCTAAAAACCTTGACATGGTCTCAGTTGAAACAACACTTGTCCCTTTTATCTGATGACCTGGAACTCAAAAACTTTTTGTTAGGTCCTCAAAAACCTTCTTGTATGCCATATCCTTCTTTTTCCCAATTTCTCCAAAAGTCAGGGCCGATTCTGTGGTTATTGACACAACAGTCTTGTATTGCTTTCTCAGGCTTTCATTTAAATCATTCATTTAATCTCAGGGTTCCTATTATTGGATATGGGTAGTTTACAGTTTGCGTTGAACATGAGCTAGGGTACCATTTTATTGAACAACACTGCCAATGAGAGAAAGGGACAGTGAGCACAAATATCTGGTCCTCCAATTAATGCATTTTGATTTTCTATTTATGACATTTCTTACCCTGTTACTTTTCATTATTAAAGTTTCCTTCTCATTGAAAAGCAAGGCACCAAAACCACCATGAGCTAGGTTTGAGAAAGAGCACATCATAAAGCCTTTCTGGAGAGAAATCCAGCTAGGGATACTGCTGTAGGAAAAGGAAGCAAAAATCAGGGACCCAAATAGAATCTAAGTGGGTGATTAAACAAAATAAATATAGGGGGTATGACATCATTGAGATGCATCTTTTTTTTTGTCAAACTTGTTTTATCATCATTTCATATCATACATATCATACACAGCAATACATTCAATCATTGTCTTCGCTTGTATCCAATGTGAAGCTATATCTTAGTACAGAGTCAGACATGAAAGTGGAAGAATCATCTCTTCGAATGCTAAGGCATGTATTACCATGAACCATGCAACTCGTTTCTAACTTTTCCCCATATACTATCTTCTCCCACCCCTTAGATTCTCTCATTTATCGTGAGGCCAATTCCTACCTGAGGAATTGTCATTGTGTCGGTCCCATGAGTTTGCCAATGGAGAGGCGAGACAGTGAGAGATCCAGGATTATGATATAAAGGAAAGATAAAGAAAGCAGGATATAAGAAAATAGGAACTTAAAATAATATGGCCTAGTTGAGAAACTGGGTGACATCGGGTTGTGTCTTTTGCCGTGACAGGAGCTCTAGCAGGAGTGGTGGCCTCACTCAAAATTGGAAGAGCTGTAGTGCCCTGACTCTTGAGGGGCAGGTGGTTAGCGGGAGCCCTTTAGATAGGTAGCTGACAAGTGGGCCCCAGGCGTTTTCAAAGTTTATATATTCATCCCTGAAAATGTCACTCATGCGTTCCATAGTGAGTGCCTGCCATAGGCGTGCATGCCATTGTGTCATGGCTGGCGCCTCTTTCTTTATACAGGCTGCAGCTATTGCCTTCTTGGCCGCCCCCAAGCAGAGCCACATTATGGCTTGATCGGCTGTCGCTGATATTTCAGACTTGAGTCTCTGAGACCTAGGAGTGCAAAATCTGGGGTATCTGGGATCGGGTATCCCAGAATCTCTTTAATTTGGGCTAGAATTTCCAACCAGAAAGTCTGAATTGTCGGTCAGTCCCACCATATGTGGCGAAAGTCCCCTAGAAAGCCACAGCCCCACCAACAGAGGTCCGAGGTGTTCGGGAATATCCTTTTTAGTTTGGTGGGGTATAAGTACCAATCATAGAGTAGCTTATAATGTGCCTCTTGTTGCCCTAGAGAGTGGTTGTGTCGTCTGATGTCCCTCCATAAGCCCTTCCATGTGTCTCTGTAATGTCGTGGCCCAACGTACGTTCCCAGATCTCAGGGTGTCGTGGGGGTCTGGATGGAAGAGTTTTTAACAGCAGCAAGTAGAGGAATGAGATACTCCCTTTTATTGTCCCCGCCCCCTTTACATAGTGTTCTATTGCGGTGCGTTCCCTCGTGGCTCCTTCTCTGATGTCAGGTTGAAGGACCCATTGTCGCAATTGGATAAAGTGGAAATATTCTGTGTGTGGGAAGTTAAAGTTTCTTTGGCAGTTTTCGAAGGTCAGTATGTCTCAGTTATGGAAGATATCACCTAGAGTGAGGCATTCCGCCTCTTTCCAAACATCGAAGGGCCCCGACTGTAGTGCTGGAGGGAACGCCAGGTTGTGATGAATGGGGGTGAATGGCGAGGGAAATGTTGTCCATTCCTCTGTTTTAGAATTGTGTCCCATGTTTTCAGGGTCATCGTAGTGGGTGTGCTTAGGTAGGCATTGACAGGACGGTCCACCTTCGGTTTCCAGAGAACGTTCCAAATCGTCCTCCCTGTTATTGCCCGGTCCATGTGTAGCCAGTGTTTATCTGACTCACGTTGGGACAACTCTACCATGACGCGTAGTTCCGCTACTCTGTAATATAGTAAAAGACAAACAATTGATGGACGGAATGCATAACAAATCAGAACATTCACCCCCAGTCAAGAGATCTGGGTTAAATCCATCATTCTTTTGCTCACCATGCCACCCCAGTTTACACCTGGCCATATGCAAATCAGTCTTGACCCTGTGCCTCATGGGAACAGTCCAGCCCAAACTGCCAAGCCAGGTCCTCTCTGGACCGGAAACAAGCATCCTAGCACCGGTTTCGGGGTTTACCCCATATCAGCCAGGATAGCTTGAATCCAGTGGCGCAGTGAGCACGGGACCCACGTCTGGGCATATCAGGCGCACTTAGGGCAAGAAAGCAAAAGACAATCAATTGATGGACGGAATGCAGAACAAATCAAAACATTCACCCCCAGTCAAGAGATCTGGGTTAAATCCATCATTCTTTTTCTCACCATGCCACCCCAGTTTAGACCTGGCCATATGCAAATCAGTCTTGACCCTTAGCCTCATGGGAACAGTCCAGCCCGAACTGCCAAGCCAGGTCCTCCCTGGACTGGAAACAAGCATCCTAGGACCGATTTCGGGGTTTCACCCCTCATCATCCAGGATAGCTTGAATCCAGTGGCACAGTGAGCCCGGGACCCACGTCTGGGCATACCCGGCGCACTTAGGGCAAGAAAGCAAAAGACAAACAATTGATGGACGGAATGCAGAACAAATTAAAACATTCACCCCCAGTCAAGAGATCTGGGTTAAATCCATCATTCTTTTGCTCACCATGCCACCCCAGTTTAGACCTGGCCATATGCAAATCAGTCTTGACTGTCAGGGACTGTCCGGGACTATGTCGGGAACACAGTCAGGGACTTGAGCAAGGGCTGGGGACTGGGTAGAAAACGTACAGAGAGTAGTACAGCGCTGCCCAGGATCACACAGGGAGTCAGAGGAGAAAAAGGGATCCAAATGGGAAGCCTGTACAGTGAACAAGATGGCTAAGGCTCAGAGAGGAAGGGCACTCACGAGGCAATTTAGCATTCAGACTAACTACACCAAGGACAGACGTGCAAGACATATATATATAAAACAACATTAACAATAAAGGGAATGTGTGGTAAAGCACTCAGTAGCTCCACACGGTAAGACTGAAGCTCGATAAGGCAGGGTCTGTGGAGCTGATACCTATGGTGATGTTATAAATGTAACTCAAAGTTAATACTCACAGTGAACAAGAAACACCACCTAGGTTATCAGCTGGGTCCAATGATCCTGGCGATTAAACAGGAACACGCAAGGCAGTAACAGCAATGGGGAAGAACTAAATACAGGCACAATAGACAAGGAGCTAGCAAGGAGGAGTGCTTAACAGGAAAGGAAGGAATTCACAGGGCATACTTGGCAGAAAACAAGTAACAAACATATAAGGTAATAGAAGCAAGACAGCAGGAATAGCAAAACAGTAAACTAGGAACTGGAACCAAGGAAATGGGAAGAAAAGCAGGGACTGGAAGAGGATATACAGAAGGGGAGGCTACAAGGGTATACTAGAATAGTGCTGGATCAGGAGTCAAGAAAACAAAGTAGCACTGAAGGCTGTGCTGGAGCAAGACAAGAATTTAGCAAAAGCTCAAAGGCCAAGGTAGCACTGCAGGCAGTGCTAGTTAAGGAACAAGGGAAACTGCTGTAGCTCAGAAACAAGGAATACTAAGGCTCAGGAGCAGGAACTAGAATTGAGATAAAGCTCAGGAGTCAAGGTAGCACTTCAGGCAGTGCTAATTCAGGAACAAGAGAAACTGCTGCAGCTCAGGAAAAAGGAATACTAAGGCTCAGGAGTCATGGTAGCACTGTAGGCAGTGCAAATTCAGGAACAGGGGTAACAGCAGCAGCTCAGGAACAAGGAATAACTAATGCTCAGGAAACACTGGAAACTAAGATATCAAAAGCTCAGGAAACACTGGAAACAAGGATATCAAAAGCTCAGGAAACACTGGAAACAAGGATCGGTCTCACCAGTACACAGCTACAATGACCAACCTTGGCCTGAAGGGAGCTGGGGCTTAAAAGAGCTCACAGTAATCACATGCATCAGGTGTGAGCAGGCTAGCAGAAGGCAGCCACAGGTGATCTGAATTCCTCCACCCACCCTTGGCCTGCAGGGGTGGAGATGAAGCAGTGATCAGGGAATTCTAGGTAATGGAGTTTCAGGCATGAGCAGGCTGGCTTCAAGCATGAGCAGGCTGGCTTTCACAAAACCCGGCATGGATTGGGAAAGGTTGGCAATTTGCAAGTAGAATCCAAATGACTTGAAGTCAGTATGTACATGAAGGGGAGGGTCTGGAAGCTTATTAGACCACTGGAGAGTCCCACAGTTCAGCCCCCTGGTGGTGGACATGAGAACGCAGGGAGCGAATCGTGACATTGACCATGTGCCTCATGGGAACAGTCCAGTCTGAAATGCCAAGCCAGGTCCTCCCGGGACCGGAAACAAGCATCATAGGACCGGTTTCAGGGTTTCACACCTCATTAGCCAGGATAGCTTGAATCCAGTGGCACAGTGAGCCCGGGACCCACATCTGGGCATACCCGGCGCACTTAGGGCAAGAAAGCAAAAGACAAACAATTGATGGACGGAATGCAGAACAAATCAAAACATTCACCCCCAGTCAAGAGATCTGGGTTAAATCCATCATTCTTTTGCTCACCATGCTGCCCCAGTTTAGACCTGGCCATATGCAAATCAGTCTTGACCCTGTGCCTCATGGGAACAGTCCAGCCCGAATTGCCAAGCCAGGTTCTCCCTGGACCGGAAACAAGCATCCTAGGACCGGTTTCAGGGTTTCACCCCTCATCAGCCAGGATAGCTTGAATCCAGTGGCACAGTGAGCCCTGGACCCACGTCTGGGCATACCCGGCGCACTAAGTGCAAGAAAGCAAAAGGCAAACAATTGATGGACGGAATGCAGAACAAATCAAAACACTCACCCCCAGTCAAGAGATCTGGGTTAAATCCATCATTCTTTTGCTCATCATATCACCCCAGTTTAGACCTGGCCATATGCAAATCAGTCTTGACCTTGTGCCTCATGGGAACAGTCCAACCCGCACTGCCAAGCCAGGTCCTCCCTGGACCGGAAACAAGCATCCTAGGACCGGTTTCGGGGTTTCACCCCTCATCAGCCAGAATAGCTTGAATCCAGTGGCACAGTGACCATAGTGTCAGGTCTGGCAACGCCATTCCTCCCTCATCTGATGGCTTCCACAGTAAGTTAAATGGGAGCCTCAGTCTTTTATTCAGCCATATAAATTTCTTAAGGAGAGTATGTACTCCCTTCAGGTAGTCTCTTTCTAGGTAGATGGGTAGACTATGGAATAAGTGGAGAAATTTTGGGAGAACCACCATTTTAATGTCATGTATTCTGCCAATCCAAGATAGGTGTAACAGTGCCCATCATTTGAGATCTACTTGGAGCTGTCGTAAGAGTGGGGGATAATTAGCTGCAAAGAGTCCTGAGATTTTGGGAGTGAGCTTTATGCCAAGATAAGTTAATTCCTTCTTGGCTCGTGAAATGGGGTGTGGCCACTAGTGCTTCTGTTATGGTCAAGTTGAGAAGGAAGGATTTGGGGAGGTTAATGCGTAGCCCAACCACCTCCTCAAAGCTTTTCAGCTCTTACTGGAGTGTTGTAAGGGAGCGGTGTGGTTCTGTAAGTGTAAGTAGGATATCATCAGCGAACAAGGAAATCTTGTGCTCGTCAGAGCCAAAATCAATTCCTTTGATCGACCGTTTCTCTCTGATTTTTGCTGCTAATGGTTCGATGCTGAGGGCAAAGAGGAGCGCGGACAACGGGCACCCCTGCCTCATCCCCCGCCCCAGCGTAAAAGTGTCCGAGCTTGTCCCATTGACTAGGATTCTGGCACTTGGGGCTGCAAAATTGGCCCTTATCATGTTTAGGAAGGTCTCACAGAAGCCAAACCTCTGGAGGGCTTGAAAGAGGAACGGCCAGTCCACTTTGTCAAACGCCTTCTCGGCATCTAGGCCTAACAGAACTGCAGGGACTTGTTTTTTAGTCATCTTTTCTATGCGGTGTATTACCCTGCAGACGTTGTCATGTGTCTGTCTGCCCTTAACGAAGCCGGACTGGTCCGGGTGTATCAGTCCTGACATTAAGTCCTCCAGACAGGTGGCAAGGATTTTGGAGTATAGCTTAGCATCTAAATTGAGGCGGGCAATAGGGCGGTAAGAGCTGCATTGCTTTGGGTCTTTCCCTGTTTTAGGAATCACTGTAATAAGTGCCTCTCGCATGGATTTTGTCACCTGCTGGGTGTTCGTGATGTGATTAAACAGGGTGGTCAGTTGGGGAATCAGTGCTGCACTAAATGTTTTATAAAATTGAGCTGTCAGGCCATCTAGGCCTGGTGATTTGTGCAATTTTAATCCCATCAGAGCCAGGCGCACTTCGTCATCTGTTATGGGGTCTCCTAGTTTTCGTTCTGGGATGGGGTGACTTGTGGGAGGTCTACCTCCTTGAGGTAATCTGCTTGCGCTTGTAGGTTAGGTTGGTCGGCTGTGTACAGTGTGTTGTAGAAGACCCTTATTGTGTGTGCTTTCCCTGAGTCTTCCCTTGACTTGATCCCCGATGGGCCTCGAATGTCCCTGATGTATTCCTTCTCTCTCTTGACCCGCAGCTGTCGTGCTAAGTGGGATCCCACCTTGTTGCCCTGTGCGTATGAGGTCTGCTTAAGTCTCAATAGTGTCATTTCCGCTCTGTTGGAGTAGATCGCCTGCAGTTTCCCTTTCAGGGCAGTCACCTTCCTCTGTAGTGCCAGTGTAGGGTTAGTCTTATGTGTGTGTTCTAGAGTTTTCAGTTCTCTCTCTAGGTTCATCCTTTCCTCCGCTCTTTGTTTGTTAAGGGTGGCCATCAGTGTTATGCATTGGCCCCACACCACTGCTTTGAATGCATCCCACGTGGTTTACCATGATGTGTCGTGTGGGTTATTTAATTGGAAGACCTCTCTGATGGTTGTCCTGAATGCATCTCTTATTGTTTTATCCCGAGCTTGTGCATTGGGGAAGAACCATCTTCTAAACGTCGGCGCAGGGCAGTGCCAATCCAGGGAGACTGACACCGGAGCGTGATCGGAGATTATAATGGGTTGTATGGTGGCATCTCTGACGTATTTGTTTAAGGCTTGACTCATAAAAATGTGGTCGAATCTAGAGTAGGTGCGGTGAATGTGGGAGAAAAAAGTATAGTCTCTGTCTTCAGGGTGTGCCTCTCTCCATATGTCTCCTGGATATCTTGTTTCAGTTGTTTCAGTAAGCTCCCTGTGAGTGATCTACATGGATGTGTGCTGTCGTCCCTGAGTGCCAGGTGAGGTTGAAGTCCCCTATCATGATTATGTCTCCCACTGCGAATCCTCCCAGTAAGGCTAGTGTATTGTGTATGAACGCCACCTAATTAGTATTAGGTGCATATAGTAATGCTATTGTGCATTGTTTCCCCTGAATCCAACCTCGTACCATAATTATCCTCCCCTCCTTGTCGGCTTTGTAATCTTCGGGTTGAAATTTGTGTGAAGAGTGGAATAGAAGGGCAACACCGTTATGTTTAGTGGATGAAGAGGATTTATATATTAACGGGTATGCCTTATGTTTTAGTCTGTGATCTTCCGCTCTCTTAAGATGGGTCTCCTGGAGTGCCATTATATCGTAGTGTTGGTCAGTGAGGTATTTCCAGATCTTCTGGCGTTTGGAGGGGGCGTTCATGCCCCTAACGTTCCATGAGAGTGTGGTGAGTACCATTACGGTGATGTGTACTACCTGTACGTTTGTGAATCCTCTTTCTGTGCCCCATGTTCCCCTCCTCTTCTTCCTCTCCGATCTTGCCCGCCTTTCCCTGATTCCTCAAGCCTTTCTCACCACGGTTTGTCACCCAACTGTGTACTCCCCTGTGTGCCCTGTCACACAGGCCTCCAAATAAGAAAGAAAAAAACAACAATATAAAAGAGAGAAAGTAAAGATCTAACTGTATAGTGCTTAATGATGGGACAACGGGTCCCCAAGGTAGTCCACCATTATAGTAATGGTCATGCAATGGAGGAGAATTGGAACAATGTCTGCCACCAAAATGTCTAAAGATGTTCACATTAATAAGTTACGATCATTTTTCTTTATTCAATCTTGTTGATGCAGTTCTAAGGCGTGTGCCTGGGCATTCGGCGTTTGTAAGGTTCGATTCTGTTGTTGTCTGGTAGCGGAGTTCATGTGGGGGCTGTTTCACATCTAGTCTTTATGCTGTTTCACCATTGTCCGCTTTTAGGCCCGATTCACAGGTCCACTAGTGAAAAAGCCCCTATTTCGGTGTGAATCTTGTTGGTCTTGTTTTTTCATGAGTGCTCTGGTTGCCCTTGTTTCTTCTGTTCTTTGGGAGATCGGTGAGTGTGCCAGGCGTTTCCATTCCGTGTACATGGGGGGTGTTTTCACGTTGGTCTCGGCTGCCTCAACTAGTGTCGTCTACTGGCATCTGAAGCCCCAGAAGGGTGTGTGCTTCCTTGATGTCTGTTATGTGGCGTGCTTTATTACGGAATTCAAAATCCAAGCCAAAGGGATAGGTCCATCTATATTTAATGTTCTCGTGCCTCAGTTTTTCGGTGATCGGTCTAAATTGATGTCGTCTCATGAGAGTCACTGGCGAGACCTGTTACAGGTCACATTCGAATCCCTGGAACTCCACTATATTCTTTTTCCTGGCGGCATGAGAATGGCTTGTTTTGTTTTGAGAGAGTGTAATTTCGCCAGAATGTCGCATGGTCGGGCCTTCTCGCTCTAGTTGGGTCTTCCCACTCTGTGCACTCTTTCCAATTTGATTTTAATGGTTGGTGTCGCCAATGTCTCCACGAAGAGACCGATTATGAAGGCCTCAAGAACTGGGCCCTCTGTCCCTTCTGTCAGGTTCCGGATTCTTATTTTCTCTCTCGTCTTGACAGATCTTCATTTTTCAGGAGGACCGCCTGTAGTTGAATTTGTAAATCCTTCAAGGTCGATGTTATTTGGTCTAATTGCTGCTCAACGTCTGTAGCCTTGGTCTCCACATCCATCACTCTGGCTCCCACCGAGTCTAGGTCCTGTTGAAGAGTGACGAGTCAGCCACTATGATCTGCCCTTAAGGTTTCTAGTGAGTTTGTCATGTCCGCCTTAACTTCCTCCCGTAGTCCCTGCTTGAACTCCCGGAGCGACGCCAGGAGATCCTCCTTCACTAGCGCCATTTCTGTCCCCCCTCCTATGGTCGGTTGTGAATCTTTGGTGGACGTGGGGGTGAAGTACGTGGAGACTTTATTGTTTTGCTGTTTTTTGGGTGGCATAAGGGCGCTCCCTTTCATGCCCGAGTTACTTTGGTCATAATCAGGTTCCACTGGGGAGTTGGTGTTTGCGGTTATGCGGCCTCCTTGTCATTTTAGTGTCCCCAGGTGGTTCTATCTGGTGCGCTTGTGGTGCCAGAGGTCACCGTAGGGCCTTGTGGGAGAGCCTCAGATTGTAGCCTGAGTGTGGACTACTCAGTGTCTCTCGTTTTGTTCCCCTGGCCTCACTTTCTGTGGTGGAGGAGTCAGGTCCGCTTTTAATCTGCCTTGTGGCTGTCTTGGCACCTCTTGTACCTGTGTACCTGTGTGTCTCGGGTCAGCGCTCTTGTTGAGCTTTACGCTCTCCAGGCGTAGTATTGCATCTTGAATGAGTTTGCTGTGAGAAAGCCTTCCTGCGCTCTTTATCGTTTCTGCTGCACTGTCTTCCCTTGTGATCTGACTGACTGACTGTATTCAGGCTTCTTTTCTGCTCACATCGCTTCTCACACGGGCACCATTTTAGAGTCAGGCATGAGGGGGATATTGATGGATAGTCGGTTATTGTTTTATCAGAGTTCTTCATTGCTGTATTGGGCCAAGAGCCGAGTCGCTGCTTGCTTAATGGGCCCCGTGGCTCTAGCGCTGTTAGTGGTCTCCTCGCTGCTCTCCTTTCATTAGGCCTCGTGGGTTCGCCATTGTAGGGTCAGGCAGGAGGGGGCTATTGATGGGCCGATGGGTATTACTTTACCAGAGTTCTCTGGTGCTGAATCGTGCCAGTATCAGCGTTGCTGTCTGCTTAATAGCTCCTACGTAGCTCAAGTGCTGTTAACGGCCCTCCCGCTGCTTGGGTCTTGCAGCCTCGCCATGCGCTTCTCGCTCTCCTCTCTCACCGTGTCTTTTGGGCTGGTCTCCGGTGTTGCCTTCGTCTCTGTGGCAGGGGGTAGCAGCGCCACTTTTTTTATTCACCGAAGCTGGGGATGCTTGACTTTGTCGCGTGGGCTTACCTCTGCTTCAGACGCAGGCCGTTTCCTCCGTGGGGCCTGTCTCTCACCTGCAACTCGTTAATCGCCTTCCATCCGGTCACCGCCACTCCGATTTGCCGCACCAGACGTGTCTTGCCCACTTGCAGTCTGCTGCCGGGTAAGGATCACCTGTTTACGTGTAGTAAAACAATTGTTTTCTTCTATAATTCAAATTTCGACCGCAGAGCCGTCGTTGATCACGTCCACACGGCCATCTTAGCTGGCCACGCCTCCGAGATGCATCTTTTGCTGACCAAGGTTTCCTTTTATGTGGTTTCAGCAGGACATACCACCACAGGAAAAGGGTTAAAACCATCTTGGATAAGAATTGATTTAATGGTGGCCACACCTTCCTCATCAATATGGAGTTTCCACAAGGCATCAGGCATATAATGGTCCTTCTGTTTACCATGCTTTACCAATGGGAATTCCCCAAACTGTAGTGGCTATGGAAGTACCACCTTTAGCTGGATTGAGCAGCAGCAAAATGCTTAATATGTGCTAAGTTCAAGTACTAAAGCCTTCTCTTCAGAAAATGCAAGGTTTAGCAACCACACCGCTGTTTCTGATGAGATCCATTCCCAGGTATATCACCATTTGACATAGAGTAGTGTATTACCTGTGAACTGAGTTATATCCGTGCCCAGTACATCTCCTCCACCCTCTAAGAATATTATCTTCTCTTATCTGTACCAACTGCTACTACATGTTTAAGGTAATAATTATGGGTGCTTAATTCCTGTCTGCTAAAAGTCCTCTGAGATGTCGTTGTCTGTTTAGACCCTCCCTTTAATAACCTTATTAAGTATCAATCTGTCTGTTGAAAACCTAGCCAACTCAAATGCAAGGATCAACAATATTTTATTGTTTAATGCCTCATGTCTATGGTTTCCTGTATTTCGTTTCAACCAAATATCATTGGTAGAAACCCATGAAACACAAATATGGCCATTCAGTTGAATCTGAAAACCACTATAAAAAGTTCCCTCTAGGCCAGAGTTCTCCAAAGTCTGTCCTGGAGGGCGGGATCAATGCCAGATTTTAAGATAACTACATTTATCTAAATGGGGATATGCTAAAAATCTGGCATGGATTCGGCCCTCCAGGACTGAGTTTGGAGAACCCTTCTCTAGGCGATAGCAGGGACAGGGCAGACAGGCAGCAGACAGGCCAAGTAATGACAGACTCGTTGAGCCCCTCAAGCACTACCTGCGGCTTTCTTTGCACGGCAGTCAGCACTATCAGGAAAAGCTAGGAGGCAGGTAGTGAGTTGTTACTGTTGCTGGGGCATTCTCCTCACCTTTGTCCTGCTGATTGCCCCAACTCCCAGCATTTTCTCACTAAGTCCACTCATGGCAACTCATTGCACCAACTTTTGGCACTTGTTCCTACTCTGCAATGCCTGCCGGGGTTGGAGCATTGCAGGGTTGTATGTTAAATGGGACTGTGCTCAAATATGCCTTTTGTCTTCTCACCTCTTCATGGGAGCCATGTCTGCTGACTTTCAACTGGGGGATTAACTGGTTTAGATCATACAAATCAAGCAGTGGGCAGACCACCCCATCTCTTTTCACAATGAATAGTGGGTACCATAGCCATAGCCAATCTTGGAATCTTGGCCAGACACTGTGGCCACTGAGATGAGATGCCTCTCCAGAAGATCTTTGCACACCAACTAGTAGAGAGGTGGCTTTGATGTGAGCAGAGGAGGACGTTGGCGAACATTATTCCAACCGACCCCTTGAGTCATTTCTGATCTGAGTCCAATGTTACCAGTGAGCTGACAAATTTTAGTCCCATTGCATTTGTTTTGTACTGGAGGGGTTGAAGCAGTCTGAGCCCCAAAGCATCAATGTGACAAACTGGCCTCTATAATAATTTACTCGTAATCCTGAAGAATCATTTCTCTCACCTGTGGAGTACCTTGGGGTTCTTGCCTGAGGCTTGTGGCAAAAAGTGTCCTTGGCCTTAGAAAGCACAGTCTTTGTCAACTGTAAGGCTGTCTGGAGTCTAACAGATACCAACTGGATGGAACCCAGCGTTTGGCTCTGACTCTTTTTCTGATTGCCTTTATCTGCAGCAAGTCATCCTTTAAAGGATTAAAGAGGTTATTCCCCATAGTATTGTGAAGATCTTACCTTGATTTTGTATTTCATGGAAAAACACTTTACATTGACTTGATAGCATACGGTTTCTTTGTTCATGGCACTGTGAGCTCGATCCAAGAGATCCCTGAAAATAGGCAGCTTTTGCTGCAGCATTACATTTTATGTTGAGCATAAACATACATTCCTGCTGGACAGCATTAGGCAGCAGGAAAGGGTATGACCTGCCAAGCACAGATTAAGCAGTATAAAGTTTGTTGTAAAATGGACACACAAATACAGTTTGTTTTTGTAGGGACATAAACAACTCTCGATAAAGAATAGAAATGATGTTGTCAGTGTCTATGGGTCTCACATCGAAGGCTCCCTCGAATGACAGAAAGCACAACAGCCTCATTAACGAAGCTAAATGCTTCACATTTAAATATGAATTATCTTCCAAACAAAAATATGCCCTTTAGTTTTCTAAAGTTTTAAGTTACCTATTGGCCAAACATCCACTTTCAATGTTCATTGCTTAGAGAAACAAATGGTTCGAGTGCTAACTTGTGGGTGTGATTACACGTGTGCATTTTCCATTTTATTCAGGACTGATCTTATGTCAGCAAAACAGGAAAGTCTGAAGACACCACTAAAATCCAAATCATCTAAAATAAAGTCTCTTTCAAACATAGGGAACACTTTACCATAATTTAAGCAATACTTCTTGAAGTTAGAGAAAGTTAATTGAGGCACTGGCAACCCTACTTGAGAATGAGGCTGCGGTGTGTTTGAAACACTCCTAGCCTCTTCAAAACAAACACTCATTATCAGCCCTCAGTTCCTCAAACTGGTTAAAAAAACTCTGGCAAAAGCCACACTTGAAGTTCTCTAGCTCAACATATCTCATCTAAAAACTAGGGGTATCCTAAGATGCTTCATCTTGTTTTATCTAACACTTATACTTAGTCTCTGGTGATAATGGCAGCTTACCTGAAAGACAAAGCACTGTCCTGTCACAGAAAGAAATGAGAAAAATGTTGAGATTTGTCTCAATCCAGATACCGCTTGCTAACCAAGCCTGTGACAATCATTGGGAGCTGTGTGTTGTTATGCCTCCTTCTTCCCTGACTGATGTGTATAGGATGAGTAATTTATGATAAGCCTAGCAAGGTAGTGGTTGAGCAAAAGCTGCTGATTTTCTGAGAACCCATCAATAGTGTTGCTAGGAATGTGACCTCTGGTCTTTACACAAACAACTGGCACTACTGAAGTCTTTGTACCTGAAACACAGTCAATTCCTCCTCAAATAAAAGCCACCGGAAGTACACACAATGAGTGGGGTCATGTTAAATGAAGGAGTACCCTTGAAATAATACTGGCCAGATCTCATGCCTCCTCTTAATCTGGAAAGGTCTTCCATTATTTCAAGGTGAAGGGCATTTATCAACCCAAGGATTATAAAACGCCCTCCACTAAGTTTGCTTTCAATTGTAAGTGGAGTATTAAAAAACACAGAAAAGTTTTCTTTTGGATACGCATTGGCTTAGATATATATAAATGCATTTTTCTGTGAAGAGCATGCTCTGAGATCCCACAGAAAGGCTGAGATTTTCTATATTTATGAATATGAATAAAGATGCTCTGGTGAAGACTCATCAATAAGTCCGTTAAATAGATCTTTTTGTGGATGAATCTGCTCTACTGGTTGTGACCTGTGGTCTGAAGACCCTTCCTTATGTATTGTTATAGGATATTATATTACTGTATTGCTTTCTGTCATAGATATATTCACTGCTGGCATTTTGAATCTGTTCATGTGGCATTGGCAGCCTTTGTCCTGATTGAAAAGCATAGTAGGGGGTGTGTCATTTATCAAGATGGTACCCTAATTTATCCTTCAGTAAGAGAATTACCTTGCATAGGCCTCGACAAGTCAAACATCTGATTTTAAACAGCTGCAAACATATATAAACACTATGTTGAGATGTGGGCAGTAGGCTCTCTTGATCTCGTTATGACTGTATAAATGTCAACACTTTCACATGCATGAAATTGTCATTATTAGTATACCGCTAAAAAATAATGTCTGTGTTATTTGTAGGCAGTTCGGTCAAAAGCTTTGATTTCTCTCAGTTTTCTGATTTGCTGTTTTTTCCTCTTGGCAAGCTTGGACTCACCATAAAGACACTTTTAATATAGGTTAGGATAGCTCCCTTACCAGATATGAGATCTCTGGGTCAAAGGGTTCAGGAACATTGAGCTAGCATAAAGTAAATTCTAAGGACATGGCCCTTAGTCTTATCCAGTTCCTCTTTCTGTTTCTTCTCCAAAAGGATTCTTCAACTACCATCCCTTCCGCTATGCATGCAGTTGTTGCAGCAATTCGTATACATCTTCATTTTTTACTATCAAATAGTTATTTAAATCTCACCTTTTGTGGCTTGGGTCCTCTCATATGTTCCACAGTTCTCATTTCCTTTTCTTCCACAATTCATCTCAGTATTTGACATACCAAATACAATTAGTAATTAGTGGACGCTAATCTCTATAAAGTATAGTATATATTTTTTCTAAGAAAAGCACCTTCGCAAAGTAAGGTGCTCTTCAATTCCTGTGCTCTTAGGATAGTGTCTTTGTAAGAAAATGGATTATTATTTGGGGTGGGTGACTACCCAAATCAAGGAGTAATCACAACCCTTGTCGGGGTGAACCCACAAAGGCACTAAATTATCCTGAGTGCAACCCCTGGTAGCTATGGCACAGAGCAGCCAGGCTTCATTTAGGGAAATGTGTAAAGTATTTATGAAGTACCAGAACAGCAATAAAGTTGAAATACAAACCTAATAAAAATCCCCAATTGAATTAGAAGAATAGAATAAAATGCAATAAACAATGGCACCAAAATGACAGTTTTGCAATAAGCGGACCCGAAGATATGAATTTTTAAGTAAATATAGCACCAAAAATCCCAAATTGCCAATGATAGTCAATAGCCCTGGTAGACAGGGACCTCGGCACAAGTTGATGCTGATCTGGGGCGCAGATCGGATATAGGGACCAGGCTCGTACTGGTCTAAGATTTTATCTTCTGACTTGGGGCCCGATTTGTACTTAGGCGGGCAGCTCATTTCTCCACCAGGGTGATGAAGTAATGCCACCTACCTAATTTAGAAATACCCACCAAGCTGGTGGTCATTTCTAAAGCATTGCCAGGAATCTCCATCACTGCGGTACATGTCAATGCCTTTTCCAGTTTGATGCAGTGTTCTGTCAAAATAACGGAATCTTGCACCAAACTGGTTTTTGTTTTTTTAAATAAAAATCCCAAAACGAGATTTGCTTTTGGGAATTAAAAAAGATAATGCATGGGGGCGTGGCCAACTACAGAGGGAAATGGCCGCACGGTAGCTCTGCTCTGTCGCGCCACTCCCTAAATATCCTGAACAATTGTACTTGCCCCGAACAAAAATGACTGCAGTGGAGCTCACCTGACCCTCGCAGCGTGCCCATCAGTTGTGCCAAAGATCGCTCCGATCGGGGGCGCCTGGGTGGAGGAAATCGATCAGACCTGTGCTGCGGCGTCGGAGGACGTAGTGCGTGCCGCGTTGACCTCCGGCCACGCGCTGGCAATCAACACCGTGGCTGCGGCGAGAATCCTGGGCCTGCATCCGTGATGGAGGGGCCGCGCTGAGCGTCCACCTTGACCGCACCGGAGCTGGTGAGTTCTCTGCCCCCCCGCCGCCCACGCGACAAACATCCAGCCTGTTAATACGCCTTGAGGGCCAGCGGTTGCCCGCGAGTTCACCAGCGGCGGCGGCCAGGGGCTCGGGTCTATCGGCCGGTTGAGAAGGCCCCATATTACATACACGGACTCTACGTGCCGGCTTGGGCTCTCCCCCCCGTCATTGCCAGGGAACTGCAGGCCACCACGTAAAACGGCGCAATCGGCCTCACGATTGTACCTACGCCCCAAACAACGAGGCGCTGTGTGGCGCAGCTGCTCAACTGCGCAATAGAGGAGAGATCCTGGGCTATAGCTAAGGACGAGGCCTAGTTAGTGGGCTCCTGCGCCATTCCCAACAGCGACTGTGTACGTGGCGGAAAGCGCTGTAACGACGAAGTGCAGGCTTGGAGCCTGCATTGATTTGCTGCCATTGTGAGGGGGGACACCTGGGAGGCACTGGACATTTGGCCTTAACGGCGGTGGAGGCGAGAGGCATGCTTGGACCTGGCCGGTCTCCTGTGAAACAGCCGCGTGGGTAGCGGACAGATAGACCATTTGCAAGGGGAGGGGAGCTGCATTCTTTGTTCCATTTGACCCAGGCCACCTTCCTCAGCGCAATTAAGGCTTGGTGTAGCGTTGCAAGTCGAGCGGCCGGCGAAGCTACCTGCATTATATCAGTGCTTCTCCCTCCCTTCCCCCATCGGCGTGCACCCTTTCTGGACCTGTTGCACTCACTGGTCTGGGCCTCGCTGGCGAAAATCGACAGGTCGGAGAGGGCTTTGTCCCTTACGCAGGTGGCGGTGAGTAGCTAGCACTGCCTGGTCCCTCATCTAACGTGCCCTACCTACCGGCTACAACATGGCGAGTGGCCGCAGCGGCACGCTCCAAACAAAGCTGGAAAAATATGCGTGGCAGAAAGGCCAGGATGAGACACAAACTAACCCCAAAACTAGTGGGGATCAGCCAGACCCCACGCTGCATGATATCTTAACAGCCATAACGACGGTGCGCACCTCCCTGGAAGGCCGCATTGCTACTGTCACCTCTGAGGTTTCCCTGATCAGAGCGGATATGCGAAAAATGGCTGAACGCTTCAACGAAGTTGAAATTACGACCAAGGACCTAACGACCGATACTGACCTTCTCAAACACCAGGTTGCTGAACTCCAAACCAACCAGGATGTATTCGAATGACAACTTGATGATTATGAATGCCGAATGCGCCTTAACAATGTCCGTATACTGGGGTGCCAGAGGGGCCGAGGGGCAGGCGGCGGACCTCTTTGTTGAGGAGTTAATACTTAAGCACCTTCAGCCAAAGGGGCTGTCTCAATATTTTGCCATTGAACGAGCACATCGGGTGCCAGGCGGACAGTCCAAACCTGGTGCGCCGCCTCGGCCTCTTTTGGCAAGAGTTTTCAATTTCCGCGACAGGGATGTCATACTCCAAAAGGCAAGAGCTGCTCCACCGCTTGCCATAGACAATAGTAAAATCACCTTCTTTCCAGACTTTACTTTACGAGTCCAGAAACAACGTCGTAGCTTCTTGGATGTGAAGCGCGCGTTACGGGACCAAGAAATCAAATACGCCATGCTGTTCCCGGCAAAGCTGCGTGTTGAATCCGAGGGGAAAGTGTGTTTTTTTATTAGGCCTGAAGATGCTTGGGACTGGCTCGACGGCTGGCGAACTTTCAGCAAACGTCACCGCAAACCCGCCTGTGACACCGGCAACAGAGACAAGTCGAGCCGACAGCCTGGGTCCCCGCCAAGCGGTGAATCGACGACACAGGGTTCAACAGAATAGAGACCGAAACCATCTCGTATCAGGACTCTTGTATATCTTGGTGTTGCTGCATACTGCTCTGAAACCGTACTTGCTTCCTGTGGAGAGGTATCGTTGTCTTTTCTAATATCTGCAATTTGATATGCTTTACTTCAATGTCATGGGGTCAATGCTTGGGGTAAATGTACTCAACCGAATTGATGTCCCAGGGAGTGGGGTTGGATCACATTCCTTTAAATGTTAAGGGTGGGCTATAGGCACTCTGCAAGTTTGGGGTGGCGGGACGTTTTGCCCGTCGTGCAGGGAGGCAGGGTGGGGGGAGGGGGATGGGTGTTGGGGGGGCTGGTTTGTTTAAATTGTTTTGAATGTTGTTTTATTGTGATGGAGGTGATGCACTACTCATTATTTATTCAGGCGTACTCAGGGCCTGCAGATTCGAGGCATTGTGACTTGCTGCCTACACTTGAGATATGGACAGGTTACACCCCATTTCACTTATATCCACCATGGCTGACCGCAACGTGAAGAGGACCCTCCGCATTCTCACGTGGAATGTTAACGGATTGGGTGATAAATTAAAGAGAGGAGTTGTACTCCAATACCTCAAGAGACAGGCCCCAGATATCGCCCTGTTGCAGGAGACACATCTCCACGGCAATACTTGTAAAGCACTAGACCTATGGGGCTACAGATTAGTGGCACATGCGGGTTTTACATCTAGTTCTAGAGAGGCGGGCATTCTTATCCGCAAACAGTGTCCATTCATAATAAAAAGTACTTGAACTGATGGCCTGGGTAGATACGCTGCTATAGCGGGGACGTGGGAGGGGAAGCCCTTTAATATCCTCTCAATCTATATCCCTCCAGAGCTGAAGACATCCACGTTGTCTGACCTGGGTAAACTCCTGTTAGATCTCCCAGTTGGTATATTGGTAATGGGAGGAGATTTCAATCTCACAGTGGATGGCCGCGTTGACCGGCGTCCCCCTCGACCAGACCCACATAACACCTCCCCCCTGATGGACTTTCTCATGGCTTTTGGCCTCGTAGACCTCTGGCGTAATTTCAACCCCCTGACTCGGAGTTTTACCTTTCATTCCGGGGCCCACGGCAGTCAGTCCAGAATCGATCATTTGCTCACACATACTGACGACCTCCCCTACTTTATTGATGCTAAATCCCTGGCACGAGGTATCTCGGACCACTCCCCTGTTCTGACTCAGCTGGCTTTACCCCAGGAGCACTGCCGCCTTACCCTATCTATAAATCCATGGAGCTTGAAGATCCCACAGGTCAGAAGTGCTCTGATCAAAGGAGTGGATCACTACTTTACTGAAAATACACATTCTGCTCAATCCCAGCGCATGTTATGGGGGCCTTTGGGGCAGTAATCAAGGGTCAGGCACTTTCCTTGATGGCGGGACACAAGAAGGAATGGACGGCTAGATTAGCAACCCTGGAACAGGAGATAGGTGAGCTAGAGGACGAGGTGGCAACGAGCGACAACGAGCAGCTTGCCCACACCGTGAGTATTAAACGCTTAGACTACCGTCAGCTAGTGGTGGAGTCTGCCAAGGTAAAACACAAGGCAACTCTCCATAGAATATACGAGTTAGGCGACTCCACTGGTAAAATGCTCGCATGGCTAGAGAGGTGAGAGTCCGCTCAGAGATGGGTGCCCCTTATTGAGACTGACGCTGGCGAATCAGTGACAGATCCGCAGCACATTGCTGAGGCCTTTGCCTCCCATTTTGCCTCCATATACTCCTCCACCACCCATGCCACCCTGCAGGACTCACGAGACCTTCTGGCCACTATTTCTGTGGCTGTACTTACGTCAGATGACCGTGATTCCCTAGAGGGAGACCTCACTGAGGAGGATCTCACGACCGCCATTGGCGGCATTACGTCAGGCAAAGCTATGGGCCCCAGTGGGCTCCCCATAGAACTTTTTAAGCTAGTGTCCTCCAAGATAACACCTGCTCTCCATGCTATGTATTTGGAGGGTTACCAGGCAGGGTCCCTACCCCGTGACTTGATGCTGGCCTCCATTGCTGTCATACACAAACCGGGCAAACCGGTGACGAGATGTGAGTCTTATCGACCCATCTCGTTGTTAACTGCCGAGGTTAAAATCCTGGCCATGGCATTGGCCAACCGTTTAATCCCAGGTATATGCAAGCTTGTCCACCCGACCAGTCAGGCTTTATGCCTGGCCGTAACACGGCCCTTAACCTCCGTAGGCTTCACGGGGTGATGGGGAGAACCAACACCATCTTGGAGGATGCTGCATTATTGTCATTGGATGCAAAAATGGCATTCGATACTATTGAGTGGCCCTATTTATTTGCCCTCCTCGAATGCCTGGGGTTTGGCCCTCACTTTATACAGTGGGTTAGGCTGTTGTATACGAGTCCCACAGCCCAGGTGGTGGTTAACCAGCATACCTCCCGAAGCTTCCGCTTAGAGAGGTGGACTAGGCAGGGTTGCCCCCTGTCACCTCTCATTTTTGCTTTACTACTGGAGCCGCTGGCGACTTGGGTCAGGGGTGACCCCATGATTAGAGGCCTGAAGTGGACAGATCAGCATGAGGACAGAATCTCCCTCTATGCTGACGATGTTTTGTTATACGTTGCAGCTCCCTCGGCCACAAGCCATAGAATCCTGCACATTTTTGCAATTTTTAGCGCCCATTCTGGTTACACTATTAATTGGACAAAATCTGTTTAGTTTATGCTGCGGGGTCCTGTACCGCGGATGCCCAAAGACACCAAAATTACGGTCGCTTCTGAGGGCTTTCGATATCTTGGTATCTATATCACTCCCCACCCAACCCACTTTTATGAGGCTAATCTTCAGCCCCCATTGGTCAGTTTTTGGAAAGACGTACTTCACTGGCGGACCTTACCTCTAACTTTGCTCGGAAGAGCGGCATTGTTTAAGATGCTGGCTCTCCCTCGTTTTTTATACGTATTACAAAACACCCCCACATGGTCCCGGACGCCTATTTTGTCAGTGTGGAGAGCGAGGTTAGAACTCTTTTATGGGGCGGGAAAAGCCCACGCATAGCGACACACAAACTGACCAGAGGGTGGTATGAGGGGGGAATTGCGCTGCCTGACTTAAAACAATATTACTGGGCCTCCCAGCTTGCGGTGGTCAATCAATGGGTCTTTGCCCCACCATCTGAGCCGGCGTACCGCACGGACAGATGGGTAATGGCTAAGGGAGGAAACCAGCGTGCACTCTACTCTAACCTCAAAAGACTGCACCTTACCGGCCCTACTGCACAAACAGTGTCACTCTGGCACTGTGCGACAAAGAAGTTGGGTTGGCACAAGAAATTAATATTGCTCACTCCCCTTTGGGAATCCGAACAACTTGTTATATTGAGTAGATGCCTGGGCTTTGACAAGTGGGACCTCATTGGAATTTCCACAGTGGGGGACCTCTGGAAGCGAAATGCTATGGTTTCATTCGCTGATCTCCAAAAAGAGTACCAGTTGGCTGAGTCTGAGACATTTTGCTATCTCCAAATCCGGCACGCAGTCACCACTGTTGTCACTAGTGGCGAGGCTTTACCTGAGGCCTCCCCGCTAGAGGATAGGCTCCTGACAGATCCCCTAACACGTAAAGCGATCTCGCTCACTTATCGCAAACTAATTAACAACAAGCCTGATCCACTGGTACATCTCCGACAACTGTGGGAGACGGACCTGGGATACTTAGAGGACGATGACTGGCAGGAAGCCCTTTCCTCCCCGAGGGAAGTTGCCATCCCAATGCGTCTCCGACTCATTCAGCTCAGAATTCTGCACAGAACATATCTATCTGCACACATACTGGTCAGGATGGGCATTCGACCGGATCCTAGTTGCCTTAGAGGGTGCACATCAGAGGGTACTTTCTTTCATATAATTTGGGAGTGTCCAAAGCTCCAGTCTTACTGAGGGAAAATTGTCTCCACTCTGGCGAGGGTCAGCGGGAAAGCTATCGTCCACTCCCCGCGACTATGTCTACTGAATGTGTGAGAAGCCACAGACCTGACTCAAACAGAACGCACATGGGCGTCCTTGGGATTTGTCCTGGCTAAGAGGAACGTGGCTCAGGGGTGGGGGACCGGAGTTCTACCTAAATACTCAAAATGGGCCAACGATATGGACAATGCCATGATCGCTGAGAAGGATGTGTTTAAACATAGAGGTTGTCCCGTGAAGTGGGATCACAAATGGGCGAAGTGGAACACGTTCCGTGGTGAAATTTGTATCTCTCCTTCAGTTGAATTGCGAAAAAATGAGGTGGTTCTTGATTCTCTTGATGTTTAATGTCATATTACGATGCAATGTAATCTGTGAGCATGTTCATGTGGCCTTTTTATTATATATTATTGCTGTGTGGCCGTGTGGCCTGTCACTGTACCATCACAACTGTTCAATAAAAAGAGAATAAAAAATAAAAAAAAGATAATGCATAATGCATTTCTTTCCATCAGTGTTGCCTGGCAGTGATGGACAGTAAAAAACAGCTATATGTCATCCCCATTCTAATTGGGCGGACAAACATATAGCTATTTCTCTGGTGGCCCTCAATCCATTGGGCCATTGGAGAAGTTTGCCCTTGGTGGTGACGGAGTAGTCACCACCATGACCAAACTTAAGGTCCATCCTGGCATGCAGACTATTATGTTGGCAGGAAGGGAACACCATTGCCATTGCGACAGAGTTAGTGCTCCACCAATGTGTAAATCCAGCCCATAGTTCTTCAAGCTACACATTGAAAGCACAACCTCTCTTTCTTTCATTCTTTCTTTCTTTCTTTTTTTCTTTCTTTCTTTCTGTCTTTCTTTCTTTCTTTCTTTCTTTCTTTCTTTCTTTCTTTCTTTCTTTCTCTCTCTCTTGCTCTCTCTCGCTCTATCTATCTATCTGCCTGCCTGCCTTCCTTCCTTCCTTCCTTCTTTACCCATTGGGCTCACCATTTTATTAATGCCCTCTTCGAGCATAGTTAAAACATATCTATAGTGTTTTTATTTGAGTCCCCACAACCAAGACTCGTTTAATTTTTGACTAGTTTTAATGCTTTTTGCCCAAACCTGGTACTTTCTCTGGACTAAAGCATATGTTAAAGGTTCAACACAACTAACGTTTTCATGTATACAGAAAAAGAGATGTGGTCCCTTTTCAAAGGTATATCCCAGCTTATATTGCTGGTCTGCAATTTCTATTTGCTTTTAATCACTGTTGTTACTATTATCCAAAGTAGTACCTAATTTTCTGATGGAGGAAGAATGGAAAGCTGAATTTGAACGTATGACCTGCAGATGGCAGCAGATGCCAGCGGCCAGCATTAAGACGGTTTGCTCCTGTTCTGCATGTGCCGACTATGTGTCTTTAAATGCAGCTACCCTCTATTGGTACAGCCATAAGGGGAAGCTGCAAGGGTTACAACACCAGCATAAGCACTCCTACATGCTACATGCTCCAACTGCGAGTGCTTCTTACATCAATATAATAAAACACATATTGCTGTATGCAGAGGAATCCTGTCTTTCCTGGTTCCCACGTTACTTCTAGCTCATTTTCAACCATTATTTTTTTCACACAACATTCTTGGTAGAGTAACCATAGCAATTGCAAAATAAAAAAACAACGCAAAATTGTTTGGTAGCTTTACAGTTTGTCTACATGCTTAATTGGTTTGATCTGCTTATTATGAAGAGGTATAACAAAGCCAGAAGGCCTGATCTACCTATGGTGCTAAGGACAGTAGGCTTTTAAGGATGGAGTGTTGTTACGTTGTGCTAAAGCAGGGGTCTCCAACCTTTTCTCTAACAAGAGCTACTTCTGCTCAATGAAATGCATCCTGAGCTACTAATATTAATAGTGTTGTCATGGTGATTGGAACAGACAAGTTGACATTAGTGTCCGCCCCTTGCAAGATTACCAGCAGTAGTCAAGTAAGAGCCTCAGGGAGGATAGCCAGTTGTAATGTCAAAAAGGCTTTGTCAATTTGGAATGCCTCTCTATTTGGGTAATGCATAACAACTGTAGCTGCAAAACTGCTCTTCTCATCAAGATAATAATGTGAGTAATAAGCCTCCCGCAAACTAATGCAAACTCCATCATTTAAATATCAGAATTAAATATATTTTGCAAATTCAACCTTTTTTGCCCAAACATCAGCATGAGTTCTGGAAATATAATCATTTAAGTCTTGCATACACATTTTTTAATTTTGGTAGACATATATTCAACCCAAAAAAGCATCTAATCTCATAGGCTGGGCTGCACACGGGAAAGCTACTTACTGGTAGATGGAGAGCGACCAGTAGCTCACGAGCTACTTGTTGAAAAAGCATGTGCTATAGCCTATAGGCAGGTCTTTTGATACATTGATTTTAAGCTAAAGTGGTAGCCATGTGTTTTAATGTTGGTGATCCATGCGAACAAGCCATGAGGATAAAAGAAATGCACTACAATAATTCTTGTTAGGCTGTCTCTGGAATTTTTTATGAGATGATTAACTCGGGTCATTTTCCAAAGGTTGGAAAAGAGCGTCCATCCTTCCGCTCTGTGAAAAAATTGCGTATTTTTTCAGAATCCAACAAGGTATTAGACTCCACACAATATGGATTTAGACGTGGACATAGTACTGAGTCTGCACTTATGACCACCTCAGAAGATGGAAGGGCTATACTGGACAAGACTGGTAAAGCCGCACTGATATTGTTGGAACTCTCAGCGGCTTTTGATATGGTCAGTTATGACCTATTGAGTGACCATGTTTTTAATTGATGTATTAGGGGTTCTGTCCTTGCCCTTCAGAAGTCCTTTTTATCTGGGAGGGAACAATTAGTCGTAATGGGCGAATTTGCCTCTGACCCATTTAATTTGCCTTACGGGGTGCCTCAGGGCTTTTCATTGAGCCCCACCCTTTTTAACCTTTATATCACCTCACTGGCTACTTTTATTAAAGCCAATGGATTTTCTGTTATCTCTTACGCTGATGACAAACAAATTGTGGCCTGAGTAGCTAGCATTCCGAAAAACACAGCCAGCAGATTTAACAATAGTATGAGGCAAGTCGACAACTGGAACCAATTGTCTAAAATTGAACTCTGATAAAATGGAGGTTCCTCTTTTGGAAAATGACACCACTTTTTGGTCAGATAGCTGGTGGCCTCAAGAGTTAGGCCTGCTCCCCATTCCAGTGACGAAGGTCAGGAACCTTAGGATCCTTGTTGACAAGAAACTGCCATTTGGAGACCACGTCAATGTGGTATCCTCCTCAGTCTTCCTTACTTTGAAGATCATACGAAAAATATGTCCATTTATCCAGATCGACCTTCATAAAATGGCAGAGGGCTCGACCGCCATATCCAGATCAGACTATTGCAACGCGCTGTTTCTGAACATACAGCAAAGACAGCTCTACAAACTATAAACCCTGCAGAATGCCACAGCTCGGCTTTTATTGGGGATCCCCAAGTTCCAATCAGCCTCCCAGGCACTGGTTAAGTTACATTGGTTGCCTATAAAATGGAGGACTGAATTCAAGACTTTACACGACTCTGACCCCGATTATCTTATGAAAAAATGTGTCTAGTGTATTCCTTTCAGTAGGCTTTTCAACTCCTAAGTTCAGGAAAAACTCGAGTGGCAGAAGTGTCACGGTTGGCACTGCCAAACTATCCAAACTATGGAACTCTCTCCCCCTCGAGTTGAAGGTAAGCCTCAATCTGCCCTCTATCAGAAAATTGCTAAAAACCTGACTTTTTGTAATTAAGTAGAGACTTGCAGCATTCAGTTTGTTAGCAGCGCCAAGACGTCTCTGAGCATTTGTTGTGCTTTAAAAGGTTTAATTTCATTTAATTTCTAAAAGTACAAAAAAACTATTGTTGGTGACTAGGAAGTCTGGCCAAAGAAGACAAACCCTTAAATGGTGGAAATATCATATGAAATGCCCAAATCTGCGGATCTAGTGTTCAAAATCCCCAAAAGATTTCTGTAGTGATAAGTGCTCTGACAATTATCTGGTTAATTTTTAATAAAGGGTCTCCCTTCCTTAAGATACAAAGCATCGTGTACTGGGCATATGAGGTGCATAAGTAAGATTTATAACACTCATTTCTCAAAACCTATCTATCTATCTATCTATCTATCTATCTATCTATCTATCTATCTATCTGTCTATGTACCTCTCTGCACCTACAAACCTTGTGTGTTCTCTGCCTCTCCTGCATCCGCTTTTCATGCCCAACACTTATAGCCCCTATATGTGCATCCTCTCGCCCCTGTGAGCTGCCCTGTCCCAACTCCTGATAGCCCATCTCTGTGTCCAACACCCATCAGCCCCTATAGGTGCCATATGACACACACTTGCAGGGGATCTATATGCCTTGCACCTCTATAGTCCATTGTGTAACCCTGCCTTCCTCAGCACGGGTTACCAGCAGCCCCTGTCCGCCCCAACCTTTGTGTGTCAACCTGCCATACGCCTGAAGCACTGATGTGTGCTTCTTCACCCCCTGCGAGCCATCTATGTGCCCGCTACCTCCTCCACATTCACTTTGTGTCCCCACACTCCTGCAGCCTTTGTATGCAATCTTGCTCTGGCACCACTGTTCCTGTTAATTGTCCTGCCCCTGTTGCCCTCGCACTGCTCTTTCATCCCCTGCAGACACTTTGTTCACCGCCACCAACTCTGCAGTGTCTCTGCATGTCCGTAGACCGCTTCAGCCTCTTGCTGTGTTGCCCTGCCTCACAGGCCCTATGTGGTAGAATGTACCCTGTTGGTCCTCTATGTCCCTTTCGGCCCTGCCTCAACCCATCTGTGTCTTTCTTTGTTTCAAGGGATGTGGTTTTGTATAAACTAGGCCTGGATTGGGCGGGCCAAGTTGGTGGCCACATTGGACATCAGCTAAATGAGCTCTGTGCTGGGCAAGGTTATAATCCTGCACCCCGGCGATAACTGCCTACTTATGAACCCCCCTGGACCCTCCTGACCACCGTTACGTGCCCCCGAGGGGCAAATCTGCCAACTAACACCGTAGAGCACTGCGGAGAAGAGGGACTGGAAGTGCGGGCGTAACTGGTCTGAGGCGTGTGCACTTGCTGCAGAGGCCTGGGTAGAACAGAATCGGCCCTGTGACAAAATACAGACTTAGACGGTGTGAGACTGCAGCAGACCTGAGCGGCGCGATGCTCAGCCTGAGCCTGAACTGACTGAGGCCCTCGAGCGGAGGGCCGGGAAAGGCACCCCACCAGGGGGTTTGTGGTGCCCCTGGGCTTGCCCGGGAGCTCCTGACTTCCGCACGGAAGCTGAGGCCCACTCCTGTCTCCCTGAAGGGCAGTGACCTGGGAGATCCTTGGGGGTTGCTGCTGACACAGAGAGTGAGCCCCGATCCCACCAGGATACACCACCTGGGGAGTGGCTGTTTAAGCCCCTGGCGCCCCCCGAGGACTGCGGTGAGACCCCAGGCAGATCCCGGCAGCACAAGAGACCCTGAAAGACTTTGGCAGGAGGAGCCGGGCCTCATGGCTCATGTGTGAAGCAGCAGCCAGAGATCGGGGAAAGGCCTGACTCCCCACATATAGAGAAGCTGCAGAACTGACTACACCGGCGCCAGGAGCCACTTTGAGGTATCACGGAGAAGTGGTGCACGCGATGGGCTGTGGGGGCATGGCTGTGGCCTCAAGGACTGTGGCTGCGACCAGCTAATGCATAGCCACTGACCCGCCCCGCCCTGTTACAACCCTGTCACCCCTGGAGGAAAGAACTGAACTGATGAGAAACTGTGGTGAGTGGCACAGTAACTGGTCACCCTCCTGCTTCTCTTGTCTGCCCCTGGGACACCCCACAGACCCCAAAAATAAGGAACCCCCTCTGCGGCGTGGCACCGCTGTGAAAAGACCTGTGCCCCGGCCATAGGCCTTACTCGCTGGATGCCCATATGCCGTGCTGCACTAAGGACTGGAAAATGCTGCACTGCACTCATTAAGCTCTAAGATACTCCCCTGTGGCTAGGGACCTCTGAGCCGTTTAGCATATGTCCAAGAGTGCACATCCCGCCCCTGGCCCCAGGATACGAAGCTCCCTGCGGTGCCCTGGACAGATTGTGTTGGGATGCTCTGGACCTCCTTGTGGCGTGAACAGGCTTATTCCTCGCCTACACCTGCACAGCTGGGGAAACTCAGACCCAGGCTGATAGGGGCCCGTGTGAACCTGCTGAACACTCCTGTGGTCTCTTGGTGGAGGATAACAATGGCACTCAAGCCATTGATCCCATAAAACTCCAACTTGACAAGATACTAGCGGCCATAGCGGATGCTAAGGCCACCCTTCAGCAGGACATTGGCACGGTATCAGTGGGCCTTGGCCTGTTGCATGCGGAGCACCACAAGCTAACGGACAGAGTCAAGGAGGTGGAAACGTCTGTGCAGGAACTCCGTCCCGAATGCAGGTCACTAACAAGCCAGGTAACCGACTTACGAGATAGAGTCCCGGTCCTTGAACGTCCTACTTGAAGGGCTGGCTGAGATCAGTGGTAGCTGAGGACTCGCTTACTCCCTTCTTTGCATTTGAACAAGCTCCCCAGGTCCCTGCATGCCTGCCGGCCCCAGATAGAACTCCCAGGCCGGTTGTGGCCTTGTTGCTACACTACCGGGATTGAGACATAATACTGCAGAGGGCACACTCAGAGAGCCCCTTCACGGTGAATAATAGCAGGGTCTTGATCTTTCCAGACTTCACAGCAGCGCTGCAGGACAGGAGGGCCTCTTTTCTGGAAGTTAAGAAGGCTCTACGTGACAACAGTGTACAATAATCTCTGATGTTCACCTCCAAACTACGGATTATCTTTGAGGGGATCACTCACTTCTGCAAGGGCAAGGGCCTGGTTGGTAGCACATAAGGTGTGGACTACCCTCCCAACGACACACTCGAGATTAGCAGCGTCAGGGAGAAGAGTGTGAAAACGCCTGCGCAAAACTCTACGAGTGGCTCTAGGATTGGCCCGTGCCCATCACAGACTGAACTAGAAAGAGCAGTGGCCCTCTAAGCAGTAGCAGACATTTTGATGGTGCACAAGCCGGCCTCAGGGGACAAGCCACTTTCTAAACAGAAATCCATACTGTCTGACTCAGTGTTCCCCCATGGTGACAACGCCGGCATTCCTGAGGTGACCCCTCAGTCAGCATACAATCTGCTTTGATATCCTTTGTTGTTTTAAGCTCACACTGCTTTTTGAGTAGGTTATTGTGTGGGGGCGGGGGAGATGGGAGAGGGGAAATATTTGAACTAAGTTATGCACTTCTGCGAAATGTGCAATATGTGGGTATGGTTGATCACTGGGGGATCAATCATTCCCCTGCCTACTATATACTGGGCTGGCATGGTACTGACTCAGCGAGCTCTCCTTGGTATGCCCTCTCCAGAAAAGCCCTTGCCGGCTGACTGGGGGAGTTCCCGACACAGGTTATGTTTCACAACAACCAGTTTGGACTGCCAGCCATTGCTGTGCTGCCCTTGTGTCAGGGTGTTCATGGTTATTGGATGTTCCTGCTTTTTTCCCCCTCCTTTCTCTTTCTTATTTTATTTACATAAGGATCGCGCTGCACGACACTGGAAGGGGTGGAGGCACGGGATGGGCTTGTGTGGCAACAATGGATCAGATATTTAGTGACACTATATGACTAACTACCAGTGCTGATAGAGCCAAATTACGAGTCTGGCGGTTTTTGACTGCCAGACTTGCGGTGGTGCAGCGCTGGTGGTCCTGCGGCCACCGTATTCTGATGCAGCCATTCGGACAGCCACCGATGTACCAGCTGTGCCAGGGAACCGATGTTCCCTGGCGGTGGCGCAGCGGAAAGGGGTATCCAATATACAAGGCGAGACTGCCGTGGCCCGCTGAGCATATATAGAGTTTCCCTACCGCCAGCCTTTTCACGGCAGTGAGTCTGTGGGGTAACAATGGGGGCCCATGCCCCAGACTCCATGGGGGGCACACCATGTGCTCCCTTGTTTGCATGCACCCCAAGTTCCAGCACAGCATGGACTTAACAGTCCATGCCATGCTGGAATTGCTTTTGCGTTCCCATCGATGTGCCCGTTTTCAGGGCACCTTTGTGGAAAACACAAAAGAAAAGCCCGCCAGACACGAGTTGAACTCGTAATCTGTTCGGCAAACCATGCAAGGCTTTGGTGGTGCTGTGCCAGCGCAAAGCCGCACAGCACCACCAAAGTCGTAATCAGGCCCTCAGTCCTTTATGTCCTGGAACATTAGAGGGATGGGATCGGCCTCCAAGAGACACAACATATATGTATACCTAGGACGGTGGGGAGTGCAGGTGGCTATGCTTCAGGAGACCCACCTGGTAGGGGATAAAATCGACCAGTTGAGACACAGATGGTGGGGCCAACTGTACGCCACCTCCTACTAAGCCTATGCCCGGGGCCCCCTGATTTGGGTCAGAGCAGGGGCCTCCTTTGAACTTACCCGTTCTGTTATAGACAAGGAGGGTAGATATGTCTTTATTGAGGGCCGACTGTTTGGGACAGAAATAATGCTTGGGAGTCTGTATGTCCCAAACCAGCATCAGTCCCTTCCTGTTCATATGGCAGGTCTCCTTACTGATAGTTTACTACTGGGTGGTGACTTTAATTGTGTATTGGATGTGCGGTTGGACCGCTCTACCCCCCTCTGCTGGGGACACCAGCCCAGTACAGTCTGCTGGACTGGCTGGGGCCCTGGGGGTGGTAGATGTGTGGAGAATTTATCTCTGGGAAGACTGAGGTTGCTCATATTTCTCCCATATCTATCGACTCAGCACCCGGATAGATTGATTTAGATGCTCCTGCCAACTCAGCCAGTGCCTTGTCTCATCTGAATACTTGGAGCATACATTGTCATATCACAGCCCTGTCCTACAGGGGTTCCAACCGGTGAGGGGCTGCCGACCCATCCCCATCTGGCGGCTCAACTCATCCTCTCTGGAAGACACATGCTACCGTGACTCCCTGGTGAGCGTCATCTCTGATTACTTTGCTCAGAACCAGGGCTCCGCATCCTCAAGCATAGTGGAATGGGAGGCCTTGAAGGTGGTGGTGCACGGCCATTGTATTGGTCAGATGGTTGGTGTCCAGCAGGAGCTGAATGGGGACTCCGAACCCTGGAAAGTACCTTGCACATCTTAGATAATGCCCTTAGTACCCAGCCCCAAAGTCTAGATGAGATTAGGGAGACAAGAGAAAGATATAATGCCATACTGGAGAGACTTCGCAACCATGACCATAAACAGTATATTGCTGAAGCACGTGAGGGGGAGGGGAAATCTGAAAGATTGCTAACGTGGTTTATCAGACCCAAAACCAGAGGGTCCCCCATCATACATGTCCGGCGGAGAGATGGCCTTTCCCTGCATTCCCCTGCTGCCATTAACGGTGAGTAATATGAAACTCTACATGCAGACCCTGAACCCCCCCGACAGAGGCAAGATCTGCCTTCTTGTCTAACATACCGCTTGGTAGGCTACCCGCAGAATATTGCGAGGATCGATCTGGGAGGCCCTCTGAAAGCGCAGGAGATTCGGGTGGCCATTGAAGAAATGGCGAGGGGCAAGACACTGGGCCCTGACGGGTTCCGGACAGAATTCTACATGACTTATGCTGGGGCCCTAGCTCCATGGCTTGAAAAAATGTATGCTGACCCCTGGAGGCTCGGCACACTGCCTGAATCTACTAATGATGAAATGGTTATCCCCCTACCCAAGACTTGAACAAAAGGAGCCTGAGTTACTGAGTTTGGCCTCTTTTCCATGTTAAATTTGGACTTCAAGATCCTCAGCAAGGTATTAACTCTCCGATTGTTCCAACACTACCAACATTGATTCATGGGGATCAAAACGACTTTGTCCCCACCCGAAGCACGTCTTTGCATCTTAGACGGCTGTACCACATGATGTACCACCCGAGGCCCATGCCTGCAAAGATGCCATGCTGATGTCTGTAGATCTTGAAAAAGCATTTGATACCGTACAATGGGATTTTCTCTTCGATATCACGGATGGACCTGGGGGAAAGCTGGGTTAAATGGGTCAGACTGCTGTATACTGCTGTATACTGCTCCAATGGCTCGAGTCAAAACTGATGCCATGCCATGATTTCATCACAATACAGGGTGTCGAGAGGCACCATTGCTGTTCTCTATGGCCATTGAACCACTCGCGGTGCTCTTCAGACAGGGGTGCAGGGGCACTGACTTGGTAGCTGAGGGAAAATTACATATTATCTCCCTCAATGACATCCTCCTCTACCTGACAGATGGCAACACAGGAGTGCATGGCCGGTGAGTCTCCCCCTGGACCTGACGTGGTCGCTCACCTTCCAATACCTGGGGATCCAGATTTTTCATTTGCTGGAAGACCTCCGTGAGGGTAATCTGGGGAAAGCTCTCCGGTCCCTAAAGTCATGGGCCAAATTTTGGCGCTCCCTTAAACTGCTCATTATGGCCCGATCTCGGTGTCTAAAATGATGATGCTCATGAGGCTCCTGTATTTCTTTGCTAACTTACTGATAAGTATCCCTGTCTCATGGTTTAGATAGCTGGACACATTGGTGTGGGATTTGATATTGGACGGAGGTCGCCATTGGGTATCCCTGGCTGTCCTTAGATGTCCCCCTGAGGAAGGGGGCTTGTGAGTCCTAGACTCTGAATTATATTTTCTGGCTTCTCAGAATCAATGGATTACCCTATGGCTGGATGGAGCTAATCAGGGGGAGCAGGGGGAGTTGGAACTGTCAGATCACATGGACATCCTACTGGCAAAGCTGCAGTGGCTGCTGTAGCAGTCACATGCCCAAGGGTGCAACTGTCGGTCACACTGTAGTGCTGGCACTGATATGTCCTATGAACCGTGGGAACCCCTCTGTATGCACCAGCACTGCCCTTAGTGGGACTCCCCCACGAGGAGCCCCTCTCTTATTTTACTACAGGCCAACTGTCGGCCTAGACGGACGCTGGACTAGTGACGGCGGGGGACTGCTACCAGCAGGGAATACTACTGCCATTGGAAGATTTGATGGAACACTATGACTTGCTGGCGGGACAATTCCTCATATATAAAGCACTGATTCGGGCATTCGAAGACCTGTGGGCTGGGGAGCAGGACGAACCAACAACTCATGCTGTTCTGCAGCTAGTGGTCACCATAGGCTTTGCTCGATACTTGGTGACCTGGTTCTATCGATCCCTCTCAGCAATGGTCCACAACCCTCTGTCTACTCTGTGGGAAAGATGGGAGGGGATCCTACAGTGTGACCTAACAGACCCTGAGTGGTGTAGAGTATTAGCCTCTCCATAAAAAATCTCTAGGAACATGAGACTAAAGTTCCTCCAATTAAACTATGTTCACATGGCTTACATGACACCGCATAAAATCCTGATAGTCTACGGGGGTGAACCTCACCCTTGTCCGAGATGTAGGCACTTAGATGCTGAGTTTGCTCACATGGTTTGGCATTTCCCCCAGTTGCGTCCCTTCTGGGAGGAGATGATCGCCGCCCTGGACTCCATGCTGGGATACATCCTTCCCTGCTTCCTAGAGACTTGTATCTTTGGGCTCTTCCAGAGGCCGAGCACATGGAAGCTAGGTACACGATTCATAGACCTGGCCCTCGCGTTGGCTGAAAGGAGCATCACCATGACCTGGAAATCTGTGATGGGACCAAGGATTAGTATCTGGAGATCTAATGCGACACAGTGGGTGAGAGCAGAGGAGAGGGCATTGGATAGAGAGGAGATGATGTCCCATAGCAGACCCATAGACTGAGGTATTGGTGGCTTGGGAACACCCGGAGTATGATCTGAGGGGGGAGCCAGATGCCAATGACAGTGCATCTGAGGGAGGAGCGGAGGATACACGGTTGTGGCAGCGGGGAGAGATGAAAGAGCGCTGAATTGGGAGGAAGTTAGGTGGAGCTTACCACACGCCCATGCACTGGTGCTGTGCACAGAGGAGAATTGATCCCCAAGCCCCTTGAGCAGGATTAGAAACAATGTTGCGAGTGGTAAGGTCATATGCTATATCACTCTAAGAGAGGCACATGGATATGGGCTCCTTGCACACCTCCACCGTTTGCCCACCTGATAACCGGTATTTTTTTATCCACCTGTACCATTGATTAATAGCGCAAACCCAATAGGGTTATTCACTTGTGTCTATATGATTTGTTTGTTACTTTCACTGTTTCCTCTTTTTCCCCCCAACCCTGTTAGGCCAACTGGCTACCATTATGACCAATGTTCCCTCTAATGTTTGTTCCTCTGTGTGCACTGCATCCAAGGCTATGTGCACCAAGCATGTGAGTGGAGCACACAAGTATATCAATTATGTGGCAATTACCACTCAAAACCTTTGCTTACAATGAGAATGAAAACAAGTGCATTTCACACCTATAGCTCTATTTAACAGGGTCTAAAGACAATTTTGCAATGTGGATATAGACCATCATTACATGAATTGTTTACTCAAGTTGCACCTATACCCAAATTCCCTATCAGTTGGCTAGATGGGGGGCACAGAGGAGGCAGACAGAAATGAGAGAGACAGTATATGACCTGAAAGTGTGTATACATGGAGCAAGACTCTAGGAGAAGGTCAGTTAGTGCGAGAGTGTCCAAGAAAATGTTTGTCAGTGCCTATATATTCAATTGAAATATAGTACTGGCACATTGTGTGCTGTAAAAAAGCTGAACAATACCCAGGGCCACTGGAATTATGCAGCAGGTGAAAGCACCAAATTATGCGGTGGGTTGACTAAATTATGCAGCAAGAACAGGCAGATTACATGGCATAATACAGCACATTTTTTCATAGCGTCACTTCATTATTTTATAATTTTGTTATACATGGTAATCCTGTTTTGACAATGATTTCAACTAATTAGTACCAGTTCTCTACCAAATACAGAAATAAGCAACTAAAAGCTGCTTAGCTCACCTTTGTGATGGGCCTTTGGTCCACGCAAACAAATGTAATGTTTTTTAGTAACTTTTGGAGTGTTTGAGCTAGAAGCAGTTTTTTTTAGATTAATCAAAAAAACTGCAGATTATGTGGCAGATGATAGATTATCTGGAAAATCCATAATTATGCCAAAAAAAAGCAGTGGCAGCAGAATTGCATAATTCCAGTGGCCCTGGCAATACCATATACTTCTGATGCTGCATTGTACCATGTGCTTGTGCAAGCCCATCCCGCACAGTTTTAGCTTAGTGATTCTTGTGTAACTTAATAGTGTGTTAAAGGAAGAGAAGGGAGCCCAAAGATGTAGAGCAGTAGAATTATTTGCTTGGAGTCTTACAGTACAGCCGTGTATTTCATGGCTCCTGTGGAAAAGTAGAGTGCCCTACAGGGACGGTGATGAGACAGAAGCGATAGCAACAACTATTAAATAAGCACATGACTATTTTGTACAGCGCACATTCTGAATGCAAGTATTTGGAAATGCTTTCATATGTGATAAGAACAAACAGGATACTCAGTGAAAAAGTATTTGAGCAGTATCGCACACTTTGGTCAAACATGGATTGATGCTAGATTTTCCAGTTGCAGACTGTGCAATTCAGCCACCAGAGTTATTTTTGGGCACTTTTACATAGCACGAATCTAGGGCAGATTTATCCAGCGCTTACATTGATGTCATTATTTGTTCTTTTCTCACAAAAAGGGATTTACAGCAAAATACATCAGTCCATTATGTGTAAATAATCAAGATTCTCTTTAAAGACTGGCTTTAAAAAGGCCCAATAAACAGTTTCAGTTGCAGCACTTGGATATCTCGGGCACTGGCCACTGGCCTCTGGCCCAAATGAACACATGGAGTCAAGATTTAATTCTTGAAGACTGCAATCAGGGGCTTACTGACTGCTTAGGAACGAGCAGGTCTTCTAGTTTGGGATGACCCGTTGTATCACAACATGGTTTCCATTACAAGAATGAAAGAGTATGGGAAAATATATATACTACCCTGAAACCTATGGTAAGAATACTCTCTATGCTGCAAATGGTGCTGGGTTATGTAAAGCAGGAACTAGTGGATGAGGTTAAAAAACACTGACTTCCTTCTCCGTGAATTCCCTCACAATCACCCTCCAACAGTGCCCCTCATATCTTCAAAGCCCCTTTCTGGCATGCATTTAAATTTTTTGTAGATCTACTCATTGTTCACTCACAGTCAGTTCTGCGATCTGCATGGTACACTTTACTCACACGTTCTTTGCAGGAGGCACGTTAACCCTCCACACTACTTTAGGATGAGCAGAAACTGCCACTAGACAAAACTCCATCTCTCTCCTGAAGGAGCATTAATGACCAGTGCACTGGACATTTTCATTGTTGCCTAAAGACTGTTGGACACCCAAGTAAATTTGCAGCACCTGCTTTTAAACCTAAAAGTGCCCCCCACCCTATAAGGTCAGTGCCAGGAGCTACTGAACCAACGCCCTAAAGCGGCCCTGATTGAACACACACAGCAACAGAGCAGTGCCATTAAAAAAAGCATCATGTGAAGCAATGAAAACATTTAAAAAGCAGTGAAAAAAGCAGAATTGAGCTTTTGAAAAACGAAAATATTTACCAACTACATGCTGGGGCAAGGCAAGTATGTCAACCCGTCTCACAGTTCCATCGTAATGTTCCCTACCTGAATGGATAGGGGGCGGGAGGGCACAGGGAGAGAGAAAGAGAGAACATGGCCTGCACTGGAAGAAGCTGACTAGTCTAACAGGAGGCATTTGTACAGTGGTGCAAGTTTGAAAATGTAAGTGGAAAGCACCTCAGATCTACAATGCGAACAGGTGAAGTATACCAAGGGTTTACAAATCATCAACAATAAACCACTGTTTCCTGTAACACGCCAGAGCGCACAAACGTTACAGACTGTGCAGACTCACTGAAATGTAAAATAAAAATTTCTGGTGAATCCGTGCAGGCCCTCCAACTCTCGAACACAAAAAGTGAAATATCTAATCTGTGTTATGATATTTAAATGGCCCATGGCAAGATTAACCTATATCTGCGCTGTAACTGCTGCTCCACCCTGCGTTAGAATTGCGCACTGCACTTTATCGACAACAAAAAGACCGTACTGATCACGGCGCTCACATTTTAAAGGCCATGGCAGGTGAACAGTCTTAATCTCTTGTGAAGCAGTGATGTGTGCGCTTTGCATGAGTGTGCATGCGCTTGGAAAAAGCACTGTGCGCACGAGCGCGCATGTTATAGGGAACAGTGATTATGACTGTATTATATATCCTCATAATGCACTGTTTGTTGATCCCCCCTTTGTAAAAGCAAGGGGACATCTCCTGTAAACAGCAAACATATGGAATTGATGTTATAACAGACGAGACTGGAGAGATCTCTGTAACACAGAAGTTAAGTCTTTATTACTTCTCAGACAGTATGTTGCTACATGATACTATGCTGTACACTGTAAAAGCTTTAAAAAATGCCAATAAACAGAAGTCTAAAAAAACAAAATAAAATAGGCCTGGATAAAATTTTAATTAATGCATGCAAAATTTGCAAAATTTCCTAAATTCACAAATTTTGTACTATATTAATTTTCCTAAAATTTTGTATTCTGCAATCTTGAAGAACTTTTTTTATGCGAGATTCCAATGGGAGACTGGTTCACACAGAACATTTCTTGCTGGGTGACATTTGCTGCTCAATCCAGTCCCTTGCTGGTTGCTAGCACAACATTTTTAATGAGGTTACCATTGGTCTACAGTAAATCATATGAGATGCAAGCAAAACAACATTCTTTTATGAAAACATTTTTTTGGTGCAATTTGTGATATTTTTCATAAACTTGCTCTACCATCAGTGGGGTGTATTAGAGCCTTGTCTTTCTCCATCATGCCAAAAGGCAGAGGTGTTGTTTCATAAGTTCTACTCCTACCTTGCCCAAGGGTGGGGGCAGTGTATGTCACCCACCCTCACCTTGCTCAAGGATGAGGGTGTTGAAATGTGGCCTCTCCCCCATTGCTTGGACTAAGGCTTCACTCTCCTGTGTGTGGCAGCATTCTGCATTAGTGAGGTATCTAAGTTAACTACAGAAGTGCAACTGGATCTGGAAACTTCAAAGCAATGAGGTCGCCAGTAGAGGGCCCTGGGCTTGGTTGGCGCTGGAAGTGACATCATGTGACGTCACCGAGGCCATATTGGGTGTACCAACATCATTTCGCTTTTTTTTGCACCTTTGATGTGGACCCAGAGCTTCACTACTGAGGAAAAATTTACCTCAAAATACTGACGAGGGGAGACCGGGAGCTTTTAGGAAAGGATAGGTCCAGTACCCATGCTCCCAACGTTAACGTATTAATCACTAGAGGGTAACTGTTCCTAATAGAAAAAGAAGCAAAACTATTTGGTAGCTTACAGAGACTCGTGAGTGAAAAACACTCACAGAAAAGGTTGGATTACGATGAAGGTGGAGGATTCCTCCTTTAGGAAAAAGTGCCCTCACACACCCATGCGGGTGTCAGACTTCATTATCGGGCGTTTTGCTCCTCGTGGGGGTGGCGCTGCTGTCCCTCACGGGCCCCGCGAGAGGGCTCTTTGTCAGAAATATTTTTAGGAGTGACGCCGCAGTTGTGAGTGTGGGTGTGTGGGTAGGTAAACTGTGTGAGTGAATTAAAATTACCCCCTTTGTACCCGGAAACAGTACTTTATTCAGGGGTCCGAGTGGTAAGATTAAAACCAGTAGACAAGGAAGGCCTCTTTGGAAATATTACAGAGGAGTGAGTATTTTCTTGCTGTTCTCTTGTCAATGAGTGTGAGTGCTGGTGATAGTGAGTAAATTAGGTCAACATGTTTCGCGCTTTGGATGGGTCCCTAGTGGATCCCGTTGCGCTTCATCAGGACCGTGGTAGAGGTGTAAAAGAATAAAAATAGGAATCAGAGACGGCGACACTCTATATTCCTATGGTACCTAGATTCAGGTTCTTTGGCGTCAGTGTGCCTATATGAACGTCCAGTGGGCGTTACTGGTTCCAACCTAGTGAGAGAAAAAATATGAAAAAGATACAGTAATGGGCTCACAGTGCTCACTCACTCGTAGTTGATTGGAGAATGAGTAAACTGGCGTTTACAATCAGAAATGCCACATGCAGGCATGCTGAATCAAACATACCCCTGTCACCAATAATCATCAATGCAGTGCGTGTAATCATTGCCGCACATGTGTGACACGCTCAAAATTGCTTGTCACAGAAGGAATGGTACCTCAACATCAAGCCAAAGCGTCGAGGGAACCCGGTGTATGCATGCACCACAATGTTATCAAGAATCTACTATCAAAGAGGACACGCCTCTATTGTGTGTCAAATCAAGGCGTGGGAGCCATAGTGGGTGAAGCAGTCCATTATGAATAACCTATAGCGCTTTGAGAAATGCGGCGTACTGACCGTGCGTGCACCAAAAAATCGTGGAGATCAATGCGATAACCACGGAGACATACAATGAACATGAAACACCAAACTTTCTCCTACCCCTCAAATAATCAAGAGTGGCCTCATCAGCATAACAGCGCGGTGATGAAGAGGAAAACCTGTGGGTAATATATCCATAGTGAGCTAGAGAAAGCGAGTGTCGCTTCAAATTATCTGCGTTCGTATCAGAGTCAGCCAGGAAATACTCACAATGCCTCTCCTTAGTTGCAGCCTATTACCTGCCCCACCGCTGCTCGATTGCCGGTAAGACGAGTAAAGCTGCTGAACCCGGTTAAATCCCTAACCCGGGAACCCAACCGGAAATGACATCATTAGTGTATCTTTTTCATATTTTTTCTCTCACTAGGTTGGAACCAGGAACGCCCACTGGACGTTCATATAGGTACAATGACGCCTAAGAACATGAATCTAGGTACCATGCACGCACGGTCAGTATGCCGCATTTCTCAGAGCGCTATAGGTTATTTATAATGGACTGCTTCACCCACTATGGCTCCCACACCTTGATTTGACACACAATAGAGGTATGTCCTCTTGATTGTTGATTCTTGATAAGATTTTGGTGCATGCATACACCGGGTTACCTCAACGCTTCGGCTTGATGTTGAGGAACCATTCCTTCTGTGACAAGCAATTTTGAGGGTGTCACTCATGTGCGGCAATGATTACACGCACTGCATTGATGATTATTAGTGACAGGGGTATGTTTAATTCAGCATGCCTGCATGTGGCATTTACGATTGTAAACGCCAGTATACTCATTCTCCAATCAACTACGAGTGAGTGAGCACTGTCATCCCATTACTGTATCCTTTTCATATTTTTTCTCTCACTAGGTTGGAACCAGGAATGCCCACTGGACGTTCATATAGACACAGACGCCTAAGAACCTGAATCTAGGTACCATAGGAATATAGAGTGTCGCCGTCTCTGATTCCTATTTTTATTCTTTTACACCTCTACAACGGTCCTGATGAAGCACAACGGGATCCACTTGGGACCCATCTGAAGCGCGAAACATGTTGACCTAATTTACTCACTATCACCAGCACTCACACTCACTGACAAGAGAACAGCAAGAAAATACTCACTCCTCTGTAATATTTCCAAAGAGGCCTTCCTTGTCTACTGGTTTTAATCTTACCACTCGGACCCCTGAATAAAGTACTGTTTCCGGGTACCAAGGGGGTAATTTTAATTCACTCACACAGTTTACCTACCCACACACCCGCACTCACAACTACGGTCTCACTCCTAAAAAGATCCAAGACAAAGAGCCCTCTCGCGGGGCCCGTGGGGGACAGCAGCGCCACCCCCACGAGGAGCAAAATGCCCGATGATGAAGCATGACAACCTCATGGGTGTGTAAGGGCACTTTTTCCTAAAGGAGGGAGCCCCCACCTTCATCCTAATCCAAACTTTTCTGTGAGTGTTTTTCACTCTCGAGTCTCTGTAAGCTACCAAATAGGTTTGCTTATTTTTCTTCTTCTATTAGAAAAATTTACCTCACCAAAACTTTTCATTAAAAGCAAAACCAAATGCCTCCTCCAAAAAAGTCTGGGTTCAAACACTATTGAAATTTTGAGGGACAGATATCCATCACGGACACCCTTGCCATCTGTTTGTGGTGTTTGTAGGTCCGACCATGACACAAACTCCTGTTCCTCAAGGCTCAGTATGAAACCTAAGGTCATTAAAGAGCGGAAGGTCAAACTGTTCCTTGCCCGAAAGATGCCTGGCGTCGCTGTAAACGCTCCCATCATTCTCGTTCTCTTTCATCATCGTCCAGCAGGAAGAAGCAAAAGCACAAGAAAATAGAGAAAAGGTGGGATAGCAGTAGGTCTTCACGTTGTTCTCCATCTCCAACAGGACCCTCGTCCTTGGAGCCGAAGCTCATCCTTATTCCCACAGAGGATCCTCTGTGCTGCCCTGCTTCACCTAGTGGGACTGGCTCTTGATTGACCTCCAGTCGCATCATCTCCTCGGCCACCGGAGCTGACCCTGGCTCTTCCTGAACTCCAAGTGCCGGGATCGGACCCGGCAACATTTCTCAACACAACATACGCGATCTTCATGAAGGAGGAAATGCTACCTGGTGCAACATTGAGCCCAGTAAAACTGCACCATTTTCAGCTCTTCTTGCCATTTGGGACTGTTCCTTCAGAGCTGGCGCCATACTGCTTTGGCCATGCACTTTTCTTCATGGCATCTCAACCGACACCGTGATTGGTGCTGATTCCATCTCTACCACCAACTCCATCACCACCGCCACCTCCTCTGGCTGTAGATACGGCTCCATTGGCACTGCAGCTTGATGACAAGCTCCGAGTTCACTGTCGCCGAGAGGCCCAGAGACGGCTGGAAGAAGAACTGCCGTGGATCCAGTGGTGTTCTGTCCTGAAGGTGACCCAGTTTAAGATTCCCTGGTGTTCAAGGGCCTGTGATCTGCTAGTGGATTGGACATGTCATTTGAGCTCGCCAAGGGGCCACCCTACTGGGCCACCTACACCCAGAAGTTGTTTTCTTATATAAAGTGATGCTAAAGGATGCTGAGATTTTGGACCATCAATTACCTACAAATGAGGCTAAGACTAATGCCCTCACTTGGTTAAAATAAAGGACACATTAATGTTAAAACATATTGAGCAATGAACCTGAGAAAACAACATTATTTTGCACTTTCAGGATTTCTTTGTGGGTGGTGCAGAGAAGATTGATCAATTCTTTTGGACTCACTTAAAGTCTGGTGGCCATTAAGAGCTTGCACATGAGCAATTATGAATGTTTACTTTGGAAAGACATCACAAAATATCCCTATCGCCAGGGATGGCATCAGGGATGAGAGCTAGTGCCTAAATGTTGCATTTTTTTTATTAATGTGAAGATCCATTTACTGACTTTCTTCCAACATGATGCTCCTCGCTTAGCTGATGACCTGATACCTATTTTATTATTTTCAGACAATGCAATCCTTGTACAGAAATGGGGCTACCGATCATCTTAGATGAGTCAGTGGTACTTTCTGGTCGTGAGTTGGGCTAGGACAAAGATTATGATCTTAGATGACAGGAAGGCAGTGAGCTGTCAGGTATGGGTTAATGGTGTCATATTGGAAGGAGTATCTGCTTTTGACTGTCTGGGTATCAGGTTGAATAACGTTAGCTTCTATAAAGACCAGCCTGGTTTATCTGAATTTATATATATGTAGAAAGTATTAGCATTTAAAAGATGCTGGTGCTGCAGAGCAATTGTCCTCACATAAGACTGTTATAAGGACTCAGTAGTCTAAACAACTTTACCTTGAGTGGATGCATGGGGACTAGAAAAATCTACATTTTAGGCTAATAGGAAGGGGCTGATTTTGAAACATACACTATCTTAACCGTTGTAATATTTTGGTGCTCTTCTTTCTTGGATTTTAGGATTTATGGTATTGCTCGTGAGCTAGCAATGTAGCTGCTACTCTTCTGGGCAAAAACCTGATCTAATCATAAGATCTCTATTTACAGAGGAGCATTGGAGGAAGTGATAGGACTCCTAGGCGCAGGCAGCTTACATTGTTTAAGATTTATAAACATCTATTCACAAATTCTGACTTCAGGATTATTCATAAACACAAGTTATTGCTCGTGTCGAATGAAAAGGTGATTTAAGGAGAAAAATTGAAGCTTGATTGAAACTAGATGGAGGCGGGAAAGAGTTGATCCTAACCTAACCTGCCTATATCTAGGTGTGCAAACGTATGGGGAATGAAATAGCGTTTATTCGGGCACTGATTTAGATGAATCTGGCCATGACATTTTAACTAGGATTCCTACCAATGACAGAAAGAACATTAGATGGGACAGGGGACGGGGTTATACCTCTGATGCATTCTCCTCTTATCAGGAGCAAAAGAAAGCATCAGAGCATCTTTTAGTTCTATGCCAATACTAATTACAATTTAGGTAATACTGGCGTGAAAAGATCTTAAATAATGCTCAATTTATAACCCAAATGCCTTGGATACGAGGGCCTCGCTATTTGTTTAATATTTATCGCACACATATATAATGATGCCTAATATTACTCAAGACAACTGACATCTCCTTCAAATCACACCATTGCATAATGCACTCTAACACACGAAGAAACTCACAAAATAAAGAAACAAATATATTGATAGTGCTCTACCTCACCATTGGTGTCTCAGGATTCCTGAGCAATGTGGTGTCTGTCTAATTTAGGTCAGAACTGCATTATACACAAATATAAACGCTAAACAATACTGGTTGCCTTCATTTGATGCAAACATTTTTAAATCAAATAACTCTGTGTGCTCATTAAATAATTTTGAATTGAGAAATACAATTTTTACATACAAACTGACATTGAAGGGTAGTGAAACCTGTGCCAGAAAACTGATGTTATATATACATACTCACACCACACTCTTTTATGAAGTAGAAAACTTGTCATCTGCTAATTATGTTGTCATAGCTGACCATGAAGGTTCTGAGGCTCCATTGTTGTTCATTGCACCTGGTAGCACATTGGGAGCAAGGAGGAAATCGTTTAGACTCCCAGTGGAGACTGATTTTCAGGGGACATCTTGAATGGAGAGGTACAACAAATACATAAGTGGGGTTGAATCTTGAATTTTATTCTTATATGTTTCCAAATTGAATGTGAGATATGTATACTGTAACTGTATTTGGGAGATATATTCATATTGAAAGCATTTAGTTGCACATCTTTTTGAGTGGTTTTCTGAGATGAACTAAATATGCTTATACAACCCTCTTTCCTGAAGAAAGTGAGACCTTCCTTGGACGCCTTTATTGAATACTGTGTAGAGACATGTATTCCTTTTACACATACAGCCCCTTCATACAAGTTTAATATTCCAAGGAAGACTGCTAGCCCACTGATTAAGAAAACATAATAAAAGTGTATTCTTAATCATTTTTTCAGTTTTAAAAAGAAAATTTTATTAGTAGAGTAAAGGTGTCAATACAGAGTTCATAGCATTAAATACACATCAGTACAATAAATAAATTTTGCTACAGTAAAGATTAAGAAATGAGAAACCAGACTTATGGGTAAATTTAGAAAATCTAAGCAGTACAAATGAATCTTGTAAGTAGGTGATTAATAGATAATGTGATTAATAGATATTGTAGGAACGTATAGGGGGTTTCAGGGGGTTTTGGAACTTCTTGCTGGGATGGTTGTAGTTGGAAACATTGTTTGGCACAAACGTCTAGGTATATTGTAACAGGTGACCACAGGTCTAAGCGTTTCGTAGCCATGCATATAGGATAAACAAAGGAGGTATCCAATCTGTGATTATGACAAACAGTATACCACCATGCCTTATATGAGATTTTAGAGAAATCCTTCCAATTTACGGTAATTTGTTGGAATGCAACCGCTAATAACAAGTCAATAATTTTCACATTAAGTGTAACATTCTCCCAACAAGGCGAGAGACCTACCTAAGAAAACATGAGTGAAGGAAAAAGAAAATTTAGTTCCGAAGATCAGATTAATTTGAGACCACACTTGCCTCCAAATTTTTTTTTACAGTTGTACATGAAAATATCATATGGAATAGGTCAGCATTTGAAGAGGAACATGTCCAACATGCATCCGACACAGTCACAAATCTCTTGCTCAAAACACTTGGTGTAAATAAAAGTCTGTTGTACACAAAAAAACAGCGTCTGTGTTGTGTTGGCTGCCCTAGATGATTTGCGTAATTTAAGCCATATTTTATTCCAAAAGAAATTGGCCATGTTGACGTGAGATCCCGTTCCCATGCCTCCTCTGTTTTAGATTTCTGCCTATTAATGTCCCCGCCACGTAAATACTTATATATAGTGGAAGCTCTGGGTCTAGTCTTTAGTAAAGTGCAAAGTGTAGAGGAAGGTTCTGATGGAGTGGAGATAGTGGATGTGGTGGATAATTGAGTGTATCTATCCATCACAGCAGTTTTAAGTAATCTATATTTGTGAATGCTCGAGGCAGGTAAGTCGAATAATTGACTAAGTGAGGGGAAGGATAAAAAGTTTGATTGTGCAAATAACTGATGGATCCAGATCAAACCCCTCTGTCGCCAAGTCTTCCAGTAGAAAGGTTTACTTCGAATAGTTAGGTCTTTGTTGTGCCAAATTGTGGAATTAAGGAATAGCTCCGTAGTATTGTGCGTGGAAGCAGATGTGGGTTCTAAAAGCTTCGAGGTCAATTTGATTATGGGAGTGGACATAGCCTGTGGTTTGCGTGAAAATTAGAGGTATTCCTGAAAAGAGAAAGGGGATATGAAGGAATGCTCAGTTATTGTCCATAAAGGGCAATCATCCACAGATTCAAGTAACCAAAAGGATGCTTGACGTAGGAGAAAAGCTGTCTGGTATGTCTGAAAATCTGGAAAGTTAACCCCACCTTCTGTATTAGGACGAGTTAATTTAGATAAAGACATTCTGGGACCTCTTGTTGCTCCATAGAAAGGAAGATAGTGTGGAATTAATCTTCTTAAAAACTTTTTAGGAATAGGGACTGGAATGTTAGAGATGGTATATAAAATTATAGGTGATAACATCATCTTTATAGTGTCTAGACGACCCCACCAAGATATATAAAGGGGATGCCATTTAGCTACTAAATCCGAAACCTTTTGTATGCATTTGGTCATGCAAAGTGCCACCGTGTCTGCTATTGAAGAAGTCACGTGTAACCCTAAATATTTAATGTGGTGAGGGCTCCAAGTAAAGTTGGAAGCACAAAAATCCGACTTGAAAGTATACTTAGTTAAGGGCAAAATTTCACACTTATCATTATTCAATTTATATCCAGAGATGCTAGAATAAGCCTGCACCTCCTCCAAAAAAGTAGGTATTGAGTCTTCCGGTTTGGACATGAAAAGCAGAATGTCATCAGCATATGCTGCAAGTTTAATATGGGAATTAGATGATTGGAATCCATGTAGGTCAGGATTTTGACGTAATATGGAGAGAAAGGGTTCTAAGGCCAAGTTGAAAAGGAAAGGGGAGAGTGGGCATCCCTGACGCACTCCTCTCTTTAAGTCAAAAAATGGTGAGATCAAACCGTTGGCACATACTGCCGCACGGGGAATGGAGTATAGTAGAGCGATTAGGGAGGAAAATTTAGGGCCAAAGCCAAACCACTTGAGAGTATAGAATAAAAAGGTCCATTCAACTCTGTCGAACGCCTTCTCGGCATCAAGTGCAATTGCTGCCAGGGGGTACTTTAAATGGGAGGATTTAGACAAGGCATTAAAAAGAAGTCTCGTGTTGTCGGTAATAAATCTCCCCTTAACGAATCCAGATTGTTCTTTCCCCAATAAGTCAGGTAGGTATGAATCTAATCGTATGGCTAATGCTTTGGAAAAAATTTTGTAGTCTATGTTAACCAGGGATATAGGCCTATAATTCTTGCAATATTTAAAATCCTTACCCTCTTTGGGGATGAGGCAAATATGAGCTTCTGAAAAAGAACCTGAAGAGCTACCTGATGTGCTAAAGGAATCTAGTAAAGAATGTAACTTGGGCATTATGAGCTTGGAAAAATGTTGGTAAAATTCTACGGTGAAACCATCTGGTCCTGGTGCTTTGTCCTTTTTAAGATGTTGGAGAGCCTTTAACAATTCTTGGTATGTTAAATCGGACTCCAGGGAGGATAGATTTGGGAAAGCGTTTTGAGGTTTTTGAATACCAGAGAAAAAGTGCAGAAGAGAATTTTCAGAGGGTTGTGTTTCAGAGTCGTACAGAGACTTGTAAAAGAGAGAGAATGTCTTGTGGATTGTTACCTGCCTTGTTATGTTGGCCTAGGCTTGGCTGCCATGCTGCTTTTCTTTGCGCACGTTACACTGAGCCGGGTCTCCCTCGCCCTTTGCTCGTGCCAAGTTCTTTTGCACTGTCTGCATTTTCTGTTGTTCACCTTTTTGGGCTCAGTCTGCACAAACATGTACAAGGTCGCATAACAATGTATTTTGGTTCTTCCTGATATGGCCAGTCTCGCGCACCCAGACATAACATTAGGTGCAATTGCCATGAAGAATTTGGTGTGCTTTTAATACTGTGGTTTACTAGCGCTTAACACACACTTGGAGAAATCCCTTTCAGTGAGAAGAGCTATGATGTCCTGCTGATGTAATTCTGCATCTAGAGACTGAGGTATGGGGGTTCGCTAGTCAAAGCCCAGAGGTCTTCTATTATTATAATAAACTTTCTTACTGCAAGGGGAGGGTGGTAATGTTATTTATACGTTTATCCACTGAGCTCTGAGATGCTTTCCCCGTTTGTATTCTATGGAATTGTAACCATGCTGCTTATATTAGTCATATGTATTATGCTATTAGTACTGACACGTGTACTGTACATTAGAGCACGTAAGTTGGAATAAACATTTTAACCTATCTAGTGTCTCTTCCTACGCACCTTGTGGACAAGTACGAGTGAGTGACGAAAGAGTGTTCTTGCTTCTGCGAGTCCTGAGATAAAGATACCGTGTTCTGGGTTGTCCAATCATTGGTACTTGGGTGCTAATGTGATGCTAAGCTAGTTGGGTTGGGGTTTTTGGGTGCTACGGTATATGGTAGGCAAACCTCTATATACCGGGGTCCCATTATCCTGTGCATAGCTCTGTGTATGTGCAGAAACCTTATGACATGGCGCGACCACCGTGGGGCAGCTTAACTGCGAGATGCTTGAGTAGTACTTGTGCTTGTCCACAATCCCCTCGCGTACGCTTCCGGAGGCGTATGTGACGGTGATACCTCCTATATTGAATGTTTTATAGGTTCTTTCAAGCTTGATGTTATTAAAAAAGGTTAGTTAATAGACCCATTTTAGTGCTCCCTGTTAGGTTGTCGAATATAACTGTTTAGTCATGGCTGGTGTGGCGATTGCTGCACATAGTCGAGGAGCACTCCGAGACCACTTACGGGTGTATGGAGTGCCTGATACAGGGATCGATTTGGTCTTTGTGGTTCAAGCCGATCCGGCTTACCACTTTGAGGTGTTTTACACTTGGATCACTTTTGAAGCGGTGGAGGCAGATGATAATCTGTTTCATGAATATAAACCCACCGCTATTCCTGCTGCCTATCGACCCTATACCAATCTTGAAGTACCTCTCACGGCTTGGCAGCACCGTGTTTGGTTTAATGGCGCCCTACCACAACCAACTACTGCAGTTCGTTTAGGCCCCTTATCAATTCAGGGGGCCACTTGGCCTGTATTGGCCGGGTATACCCCGCATCCAAATTATCTGGCATTACCGCTTGCGAACTGCGCACTATGCATACCGAATTGGTACGAGTGCATCGAGCCCTAGTGACATACGTTACAGGTAGCCTACATGGAGCTGCTCCTGTAGTCGCAGGCCAACCAGCTATAGCCGCTGGAGTGACCATAAGTCCTGTCATGGTAAATTCTGTGATGGGCAAACGTCCACAAAATAAGGACGACTATCCTTACTGGCTTGCAGAAAAGTTCGATCAGATAGAAGCAGTGTTTCCCCATACATCCCCAGTAGATAAACACCGCATCCTCACGATAAGTTTGCCAAAAGACTTAATCCCCGATTTGACATCATGTGAAAACTGGGGTAAGGTATTCGCAGCAGTTTATTCAAAATGTTTTGGTACTCCTTCCATGACGGTTCTACCCTCTGTAATTAAAAAAGTACAGGATGAACATGGCCCTGAAGCGGCTGTGGAATTAGGGATGAGACTAGTGGGAGTGTTTGATGTAGTAGCTGAGCTGATCCTTGGAAATGTCAAGGGCGATGCTATGAACTTTCAAGTAGCGAATGCTTTGGCTTTGGTCCCAGAGTTGGACAGGCCCCGCGAATTACCGAAAATTATTGCCTGGGCTTATAAAACAATTGGAAGAAATAGCCTGGGCAACAAGCCTTTTGTAAAAATGCAAACTCAATCGCAAACACAAGTTACACAAACAAAAAGTGCATCTGAGAAAGATGATAAACCGGTCTTCACTAAAAAGAGTTGGAGACAGAAAAAACAGGGTAAGCAACAAAAGAAGCCGGGGTCGAGAGGCGCTTCCCCAGTTTCGGTTTCTTCTGAACGTACTTATGATTTACGTGATAGGTCAAGGATTAAATCACCAGAAAGGTTTCAGAGCTCTGATACGCGTTCTCCTCGTTCTTCACAGGCCCAGACGTCGTCACAGGCTGGTGGAGGAGGACGGCAAGATAGAGGAAGGGGCCGAGAGGCTCCCCAGGAGCGAGACCAACCTCGACAACAAGTCAGAGGGAAAGCAGAAGACTTTCATCTTCCTCGACCGCAATTTCAGAAGAAAAAGTTGCCGCTGTCACAGCGAAATATGCCTCAGACCGTGAGAACGAGACTCCAGAATTGGACGTGGGCAGTGACCCTCCTAGACAGCGCCGCGGAAGTTACCATAGTGCGGGAGGCGCTACGTCCTCATATGGAGGCGACAGCAACTGAAACATTCGTTACTGTAGAGACAGCTGACACGAGAGTGGCACCCCCTGACAGACTTTACAACATAGTCATACAAATTGAAGGTGACATACCGCGTGAAATAAAAGGGATTTTTTGGGAAAATCTAACCTCTTCATATGACATTTTGTTAGCAGAGGTGGATTGGCCACCCCCATTCGTTTTAGCTGCACATAAAGGAGAGGAGGTAATCCTTCCAAGCTTCTCACGGCATGTCCCAAAAGACAAAGCTGAAGCACTTGCAGCTGAGTGGGCTGTGTACCTGGCACCAGCGTTATACCGCAACCATGTGGGATGGGATGAAGAATCACCTCCTCATGCAATACCTTTGCGGTCACTACCGCAGCCACAACCCCAATATCCCATCAAACGGCAGGCAAAAGGCCCCGTCTCCGAAATTCTGACACAGTTGGAATATCAGGGAGTAATTGAACCATGCGTATCACCTATGAACAATCCCCTTTTCGTGGTTTCTAAACCCGATGGATCGTATCGCTTAGTTTTGGATTACCGGCATTTAAATTCCCATTGTCGGAACTTTGCGGTACAGAATACACACAGTTCTGCGCTTGTAGACAGTCTTGTTCGTAAAAAATACAAAACGACACTTGACCTTTCAAACGGTTTCTACACGCACAACCTAGCCCCGGAGAGTGGTCAATGGACCGCATTCACTTCCGGTGGTAAATTATTCCAGTTCCGGCGTTTACCCATGGGCTATAAAAATAGTCCGGGTATATTCGCCGCCCGTGTTGTTTCTTTGTTAAATGACATTGATCAAGACGCATGTTCGTACGTAGATGACATCTATCTGACAGACGACGAGTTATATCAGCATCTGTCCCGTGTGGACCGCATTATTCTTGAATTTGCGGAGCAGGGTTACAAATTTAACTTTGCTAAGTCACACATTGCTGAATTTACCGTTCTGTTCTTGGGCTATGAGCTCAACAACGAAGGTAAGGGCTTAGCCCCCCATTTCTTGGAAAAATGTGCACATTTGTGCCCCCCAAATACTCTGAAAAACTTCAGTCTTTGCTGGGTTTCCTGAATTTCGGGCGTACTTACATTCCCGAATATGCCCAGCGTATCAAGCCTTTGTATGCTTTGATACAACCTACTTATTCAAGGTCTTGCTGGCTGCCTGAGCATACCTCAATTCTGCAGTCTTTGCAGACAGACCTATTGGAGTCTAAATATCTTTTGACTCGTGATAACCACACAAACCTGGTGATTAGAATAATTCCGGGGGCGGTGGGATTCACATACTTAACCTTTAATGAAGGTGATACAGTACCCATCGCATACAAGTCACATCTGTACACTTCCGCTGAATTGCGCTTTACATCTGTCGAAAAAGTTCTAACTGCAGTGCAAATGGCGATTCTAAAAGAACGCGCACTGGCACAGGGAAAGCGGATTCTAGTGGTAACACCCTGTCCTGCCTTAGAGGCAGTAACAAAGGCAAGTGTACCGAACTCAAAAGCAATGCATCCCCGTTGGATACAATGGGCTACATCCTTGACGTCTTCGGACGTCACTTTTGTTTTTGATTCTTCTCTTCAGACTCAGGAGTTTTTGCAGTATGAATTCGTTCATCCTCCTCCTTTGTTTTTACTACCGCTTGAGGATTACAAATGTGTGATCTACACCGATGGTTCGGCGCAACCGGCCACTGGGTCCAAGCACGCTTATTCAGCTGCATGTGCTATTGTTGCGGGTTCCTTTTAGATGGAAAGTTCAAATCCTCTGTAGTGCATACTCGCACACTTGGAGATAGTACCGCACAATTGGCCGAGCTGCATGCATTGCTACTTGCGCTTGAGTTCGCTTCTCAGGATGAGACCACTCTTATTGTATGTGATTCTTTTTACTGTGTACAATCTTACAATGACAATCTGTTTTTCTGGTCGAAAAACGACTACAAGGACGCAAAAGGGAGCACAATTAAGCATAAAATGCTTTGGGTTCGAGTGGCAGAATTGCAACAACGTCTGCCCCTCACACAGGTGGTTCACACCTTAGGCCATCAGCGGGTGGGCGCACACGCTATTGGTAACGATCTGGCAGATGAAGCTGCCCGTTCAGCAGTAGTCACGTGTTCAGTAGCAGCGGTTACCAGGTCCATGTCTAAAATAGACCCTGTTATATTAGCAGCTATTGCTGCAACCAAGGAAGGTAATAATTACCCTACAGGTTTCCCTTCCAAGTATTCTTACACATTAAGTCCCGATCAGGTTCCTTATGTAACTATACCTAACGTTGGAGATCGGCTGATCCCCAACGCGGACCGCAGGAGTGCCTTGATATCAGCTGCACACGAGGGCATGGCTTCTGCTCATGCAGGTGTGTCAGCTACGGTTTCCATCTTGCAGCAGCGTTATTGGTGGCGTGGGTTATATAAAGACACTCGTGCTTTTGTGCTTTCTTGCGACGTTTGTCAACAGATTAAGCCTTCCACAGTAACACGTCCACCACAAACACCGCTCTGCATTGCTAACAGACCCTTTGGGTGTGTTTACTTGGATCACTGCGGTCCATTCTCATCAGACACTGCCTATAAATACATCTTAGTGGCAGTGGACTCGTGCACACGGTTTCTCTGGGTCTGGCCACAACGGAGTGCTGACGCCCGAAATGTAATCAGGGATTTGCGTGTCTTTGTGGGAATTTTCGCATGCGGCACCTTCCATTCGGACCAAGGTCCAGCGTTTGCCTCTAGGGCTTACAAGGATGCAATGGCTTCGCTTGGGGTGCGGGTGAAATTTTCGTCTCCGTATAGGCCTGAGGGCAACTCTATCGTTGAACGAATGAACCGTGACTTAAAGCAATCCTTAACAGCTAGGGTTATAGGTACTGGAAGGAACTGGCTGGCCCATTTGTATACCGTTCAGCGTGCACTTAATAATCTCCCTAGAAGACCTCTGGGTGGGCGAACCCCATACGAAATGCTCTTTGGCATAAGAATGTTTGTGCCTGACCTTGAGGGTCCAGACATCGCGGCGCAATCCGCCAAGTTTGATGTAGATAACCATTCTGCTATGTTACAGGACTTACAAGAAGCCCGAGACAAACTTGCAACTACACATTTGCCTTCAGCCACAGATCCTGCGTTGCAGATTCCGGTAGCCGGCTGGCTTTCTGAAAGTTGGAGAACTGGTTCGAGAGAAGGTTGAAAACAAAAAAGAATTCGGCCCCTCTTTTCGTGCACCGGTTCCAGTTCTTGGCCTGAAGGGAACACGTACAGTCATTTTACCACCGCTTCCTGGTCGCAAAGAGAACAGATACATCTCAGTTGAAAATGTCAAGCTACAGCGCCTGGCCGATCCTGAATAGTGTCACACCAGCGGTCTTTTGTCCTGCCATTTATCGGACATATGTTCGTGGCACATCTACACGAACGGTCGCTGATACTGAAATTGAGATGGTTGATTTGCCTGAAACTACACTTGATCCCCAACTCTCCACCAATATCGACGAGGACGAGTATACTTATCCTGCATCTGAATCGGTGGCACATCAACCAATAACGCCACTGAGCCCGACTCGTTATTCCTTTGATTCGGATTCCACCTCTTCAAAAGTCCCATCCAAGTTCAGTATTTTTGTATCCTGGTTTAGAGACAATTTTTTGATTCCACCCTGGACATACATCTGGTTGGTACTTTTCTTGATTTTTTTGTTCATGTCCATTGGCTTTGTCACAGTGTTTTTTCTATTAATTAATGGTCACTATTTACCTGAACGCTCTGCTGTAGACTATGTTTCTGGAACTTTGGCTCCTCATTCCTCGTCTCACATCATGAAGCGTGACCACACATTTGTGAACATTTCAGCTTTCCCAGTTGCTGATGGCATCGTATGGGATGCAGTGAACTATCAAATCCATGGTCCGACGGAAATTATTAATGTACCTAATGTCCTTCGTGTTTCAATGGGTGATGTAGTACAAAATAATATTCATTCTGATGATTGGGATGTGCATGCCGTTGAAGCATTGTTTGCCGATTTAAAATATTATGCATCTTTTAATGCTGAAGATCTATATATGAATTCTGCTAATTATGCCGATTTGTATTGTTACCAACATTGGGGTACTCATTTTCTCCATAAGCCCAGTGCCCTGCGTAGTTCTGTTAACTATACCCAATGGGAATATTGTCCAAACCCCTTGCCAGGTAGCTCTCAAACTTTACGAAATAAGTTTAATTATTTTACTGATTTTAATCGGTCGAACCCTGCATCCTATTATTTTAGACTTAATAACACATCAACTCAGAAAATTATGTTAACACACACCAAATTGCTTTATTCAGGTTCCTTTCTAAGTTCCCTAGCTGTGGGTGGTTATGAGTACTGGGATAATACAGTGGATTTAAAATCTATTTGGGGCTCCAAGCCATGGCAGGTACAGGGAACCGAGGCATTACACCGTGCTTGCCTCATCCCTACACAAATTATGTTCCTCAATGTCTCCATCTATCAGACTACATGTTGGGGCTTAGCAACCACTAAACAATTGAATACTCCATCAATACCATCCCTGTCGAGTTTTCCCAATGAAAGCTCACGATTCAATATGTCCCTCGTGTCCCTGCAGGCTCTGTTACAGAATAATTTGTTTAATGTTTCTGAGCTAGTTCAGTCACCCTGGTTGGTATGGCCTACATCATCAAATGCATGTCAAATGCGTTTTCACGACTCAGGAGCTAGTTACACACAGGATAGGCCTGATCCGAGATTTACTGATTCCCGTACTGTCACTACATATTCTGTTGGTAAATTATGCAAACAATGGCTGCAACACTCGTCCCTTGATTCTGTTAAACAACATTTGTCCCTCCTTACAGGCAATATTGATCTGTCCGACTTTGTTTTGGGACCTCGTGGTCCCCGACCTAAAAGATTCATTTATGAGACATATAATGAACTCTGGAAGCTATCACAAATGGAAGCTGCTTCCCGTCTTCGGGAAATAGATCAAGCAAATTTGGAAAAGGTGCTTGCTGTTGTTGACAATAGTATTAATACCCTGTCTTCTCGCATTTATACTTTAGAGAATATTGTGTCCTCTGTTGTCGATATTGTACAAGATGATGTTTCTGTGTTATATCATGGTCAGAATCAATTGCGCTCAGTTATGCAGTTTGCATGGACTTTACAAACGCTTAAGTTAGGTAAAGTGCCTTGGCATTTTTTGAACACCTCTGCCTTGTTTCTACCTTTTAACTTAACTGACAAACAGCAATTTATGTCCATGAAAGATGCAACTTACACTCTATTACATATCGAAAAGATGGATCCTTTGCCGTTCTCTGTTGCAGAACTCGATTCTGCTGTATGGCTAGTCCATGGGGTTATCGCTTTAGCTTTTTCCTTGTTTGAATTTAACTCGTGCATGAAACATTATCCTGTGGGCCGTTACCGGCCCTTGGGCAGTGCTTTCCTGCATGAACTCTGGTCCCTGCCTTTCATGTATAAATGCCTTCGGGACGGCAAGGAAGTCTTTCTCACGGGGGAGTACTGCGACTCGACTATGGGTCATTCGCTTATTTGTAAACACATTAAATTGCATGGCTCATGTAGCGTTTCCTCTCCTAATCTTGCTTGTGTGCTGAAAGGTATTCCTGCTCCTGTTATTTCACCTACTTTCACTCTCCTTTCCAATGGTAGTTATTTACTTTTAAATAACGAAAACTGTTGTGGCCTGCAGGCTGGCATTCCTTACATTGTAACAGTTTCGCACAGGGTTGTCTGCTGCAAAAATGTGCTTTTTCCTCCCCCTCATGGCAAGGTTGATATCTCTATTTGGCCTTCCATCCCTACCATGGAAGCAGATTTCAATAGACTGAGCAGAATAAAGGCACTATTATTAAACGAGGAAGTTATGCTCACGTCCGCCCGGGAGACATTCATTCTCCAGGTGGCGAGTACCCACAGTGAAATACAGGCCCTTTTAAACACTAATCTCCCCCAACATTTTGGGGAGTTAATACATCGTATTTTTAACGCATCTAACACTGAAGGCCTAGTACACTTTTTTAAGGTCGTGGGGTCGGGCTTGGTGTCCTCCTTCCAAACTATTTTTGGTGTCATCCCGGCTTTCATACATTCTATTTTTTCCAGTGTCTTTGGCGGTTTCCCATTGATCCTCGCTTTAGCGGCTGGTGTCTTGCTCTTAATTTGCTTTCTGCGCAATGGCTGCTCCCCGATGGGACCTGCTCGATCCAGAACGCCTCCAGCTGCTCCGTGAGCGCCTTTTGGCCGGTTTTGGTGTCTTGCCATTGGCGACACTGAGTGTGTCATATACTCTTTCATTTCGCTTTGCGTATTTCACTTGCGTGCAACCTGTGATGACTTGTATCCGCTGTCCTTTCACCTGGACTCTGGATTATTGCCTCTCCAATTCGTCATTGTCTGTTCCGGATTTTGTTCAGTTGATGGGTCCCTTAGAGGCCCATGAGCAGGACTGTTCCGTTGCTGGCTGTAAGGCGCGTGCGGCTGCACTGGGGATTTTGGCGCAATGGGATATCTGGGCGGCTGCCCAGGATCTCCTACAACGAAGCTGTTTCAATTATCACGCAAGCTGTCCCGCATTGCTTCTGGATGCTCCCTTTGTTGAGGAGCATTCCTGCTCTTTTGATCTCATGGATTGGATGGCATCTATGTTTTTTGACAATTCCAATGATGAACTCTTGGAGGGTATGGCTTTTCTCTGCACTTACACTTTCATGGATTGACCTGCCCTTCGCCGTTTGGGCGCTCCCTGTGCTCCAACGGCTGTGTTGTCCTCTGATGGGCCTCTGTCCTGGCCGCTGGACTGACCAGGGGAGGGTGTCTTGTGGATTGTTACCTGCCTTGTTATGTTGGCCTAGGCCTGGCTGCCATGCTGCTTTTCTTTGCGCACGTTACACTGAGCCGGGTCTCCCTCGCCCTTTGCTCGTGCCAAGTTCTTTTGCACTGTCTGCATTTTCTGTTGTTCACCTTTTTGGGCTCAGTCTGCACAAACATGTACAAGGTCGCATAACAATGTATTTTGGTTCTTCCTGATATGGCCAGTCTCGCGCACCCAGACATAACATTAGGTGCAATTGCCATGAAGAATTTGGTGTGCTTTTAATACTGTGGTTTACTAGCGCTTAACACACACTTGGAGAAATCCCTTTCAGTGAGAAGAGCTATGATGTCCTGCTGATGTAATTCTGCATCTAGAGACTGAGGTATGGGGGTTCGCTAGTCAAAGCCCAGAGGTCTTCTATTATTATAATAAACTTTCTTACTGCAAGGGGAGGGTGGTAATGTTATTTATACGTTTATCCACTGAGCTCTGAGATGCTTTCCCCGTTTGTATTCTATGGAATTGTAACCATGCTGCTTATATTAGTCATATGTATTATGCTATTAGTACTGACACATGTACTGTACATTAGAGCACGTAAGTTGGAATAAACATTTTAACCTATCTAGTGTCTCTTCCTACGCACCTTGTGGACAAGTACGAGTGAGTGACGAAAGAGTGTTCTTGCTTCTGCGAGTCCTGAGATAAAGATACCGTGTTCTGGGTTGTCCAATCATTGGTACTTGGGTGCTAATGTGATGCTAAGCTAGTTGGGTTGGGGTTTTTGGGTACTACGGTATATGGTAGGCAAACCTCTATATACCGGGGTCCCATTATCCTGTGCATAGCTCTGTGTATGTGCAGAAACCTTATGACAAGAACTCATTCAAAATTTCATTATCTTTAAATTTTAGGTTTAATCCGTTGTCATAAATGGACTCAATATTCAGCTTGTTTTGTTTAACTTTTAAATAATTAGCCAATAGTTTCCCAGCCTTATTTTTGCCTCCGTAGAATTTTGCACTGGATTTTAACAAATATAATGAGGCGTCCTCCGTTGACTTCTTATTAAATTGCATTTTGGCGTTTATGAGAGCTGTGAGGCAATCTTTTGAATGTGAAGTGTAGAAGGAGTGTTCCAATCTTTTAATATCTTGGAGGAGATCTTTAGTTAATTTGCGGAAGAGTTTTCGTTTCTTTGCAACAAAGCCAATTATGAAGCCCTCGCTGAGGCTTTAAAAGCATCCCATATGGTTGAACATGATATGGAATCTGTTTGATTCATCTCGTAGAACTCATCAAAAAAGGAAGTAAACGAGGCAGTGAACTTTGGGTCTAGAAGGAGGGTATTGTTGAAGCGCCATCTTTTGGGACCTGTAACTTTAGGTAAAATATCTAGGTTGATCGAGACATGAGCGTGATCTGATAATAGAATGGGGCCAATCTCTGCATTTGTGAGATTTTGTGAGATGTTGTGAGAGACAAATATGTAATCGATCCTTGATTGGGTTTGATGGGAAGGGGAATCAAAAGAGTACTCTCTAGTAGTTGGGTTACAGAGACGCCACGCGTCCAAAAGTTTGTGTTGATTAATTGCATGCACAAAAGATCTATGGGACTTGTTGGGAATAAAAGAAACTTTGGAATTTCTATCTATAAACGGATCAAAGGTCTGATTGCAGTCCCCGCCAAAATGAAATTAACTTCCATGTGTTGGGTAATTTGCTTAGCCAGTGTGGGCCAAAAGGAAGGTTCTCCGCATGTAGGGGCATAGACATTGAGAAGAGAGACAGGAACACCCTTCAAAGATAACTTAACATTTAGCCATCTACCATCAGCATCCGAGTCCTGGGACATAACTGTAAACGAGAGGGATCTGCGGCACAATATCATCACTCCATTACGTTTGCCATCCCCGGGGGAAAAGAAGACCTCCCCACCCATCCCCTCTTCAACTTTAATGATTCAACATCCGATAAGTGGGTTTCTTGCAAGAATACAATATCGGCTTCTAATTTGGCTAAGTAAGAGAGAACTCTCTGCCTCTTGATGGGGGAGTTTAATCCCCTAACGTTCCAGGTGATCAATTTTAATGACATAAATAAATAAAAACAATTTGTACTGAAATTATGAACCATAAGTCCAATTCATTATAGTAGCAATGTGAAATAAGAGATATGCAAAACAGGAAAGGAGTATTTTCTGCGGCTTCAAAGTTGAGAAAAATAGGTAAATCATGTAACAAAGGCGTAGAATGTGAGCTGAAGATAGGAATAAGAGAAGAGAAAGATCTAAGAAACAGGCGAAAGGAAGATGCAAAAATAGAAATAAGCAGAGTTATGATGATCAAGAATGCGATAGATATCAAGAAGTGTGAAGAATTAGTTATACATGTGACACCAACATGTGAAAGGATACAAGCAATGAAAGAAAAAGGACAAAAAACGAAAGACATATCCAGCACCAAACTTGAGGGAATGTGGGAAAAGGACATACCTACAAAGGAAGGGTCATGGATATACGGGAGGATGGATGGGACCACATGGGTTAGGCAACACAACCGGGATCGACAAAACGGAGGACCAAGGAAAAACCACGGTAGACGAGTAGAAAAACCTGTGGAGACAATAACAATCAAAGATTAGGAGATGTTTCAGAACATAACTGTAAACCATTTATCTCATAAAACAGAATCAGGAAAACCAGCTTTTAACACTAAGCAACGTGAATATTTCTGTAACGTCCTAGCCGCCATATCAGATATATCGCCAGCTGCTAAAAGGCGCATCTAAAATGGCGGAGTATAGCTGTTAAGCAAACAGAGACTGAAGAACTTGTGGGAGGAAGAAGAGAAGAAACAGTCAATCAAGTATTGAATGAAGAGGAGGGTCCAGAGGAATCCATCTCGTGTGTCTTACAGGAATTAATGAAGTCTTGTAAACGCATTGGATCTTCATACACCGTTGTTCTGTTATTATACGTAACTTTGAAGAGACAAGGATGGAAAAGACCGTATCTGGCCCCCAAGGAACGTAAATCCGCTCTCAAATTCAGGAAGGCTCTGCGTCTGTCAGCAGTAGCTTTAGCATAGTCTTGTGCAAAGAATAGAGACGAGCCTGACCATGTTATTTTTTGGAGAGGTTCTAACCGCCGCCAGCACCTTCAATAAATCTGTATATTCTAAGAAATATAAGATGACTCCTCTTGGTCTCTGTGATGAGCTGGTTTGGGATGGCATCCGACCTAACCTGTGAGCTCGTTGGATGTTGAGTTGCGTCCCCTCTGGCAAGTGAAGTAGTTTAGGGAGAAAGGATCTAAAGAAAGTGAGAGAATCCGAACCTTCAAGTCCCTCTCCCAAACCGTAAATGCGCAGGTTGTTCCGTCTGTTGCGGTTTTCAAGCTCCTCGATTTGTTTCTGGAGTATGGATACCTGGGAGTGCAACTGAGAAACACCTTCACATGTGTTTTTAGGGAGGAAACAGTGTTTTCAACTTCTGTAACTCTCGTTTCCAATCGGGACCAATTGTCTGTTAGAGTTTGCAGCTTGGTGTTAGTCTCTTCCATAAAAGGTCGGAGGGCTCTGATTTCCTCCAACAGCATCTCCATCGATACTGGTGAGGCTGACTTGGGTGGAGAAGGAGGGTCCTTCTTGAGACGCTTGGTGAGAGATTTCCCAGCCGGGCCAGAGGGGGGATCCATAGTTGTTCTTAGTTGTCGAGGTGAGGATGGTGAAGACTCCTCAAGTCTAGAAAATTCAGTAAAGATTCTAGAATTTTTTATAAAAATGTTTTTCTTGGAGCTGGACGAGCTGGGTACTTTTAATCTGCCCATAAACCTCTGAATAAGTCTCTCCATCGCCGGTCAACAGTGTGGGAGTACAAGAAGCGCTTCTCCTGAGGATTTTTTTGTATAACCTGAGGTCAGCACTGACAAGAATCTCCGAACTCCCTCCTCTACTTATTACTATCGTACTTCAACAACTCATCACTTTGTCTTGTAGAGAGGCCAGACACCCAACAGAGGCTGAGCTATGCTGAATGCATCCAAAAAACAGTCTGTGGATGTAATAATGAGCTCATCTCGCTTACTTCCCTACAGCAACATATGACGCAAAACCATTGCTCTCTGTAAAGTATGACTCAAATGACTGAAGAGTCTTAAAAGTCTCAAAATGGCTGCCCTGCATTCCTGTCACAAACCTCCAAACAATTTTAAAAACGCTGAGTCTTCCTAAGTCAATTCGATCAAATAATGAGTTTCCCAGCGAGTTTTAGGCGAAGGATATGTTAATAACTTTAGCTTAGGAGTTATTAGAGGTTTAGGAAGCAAAATCGGGAAAGTCCGCGATCGCGGCAAAAATTCAAAATGGCGGCCGCGAAATTGCGTTTCTGACAGAGAGCAGATTTTCGGTTTTAAAATTACTTGCTGTTAGGGTTTGATGAAGGCGAGGGCTTCAGGTTGCTCTCCCAACCTTCATTCACGATCTGCCATCCACTCCGAGTCGTCACTCGGTCTTAGAATTGGGTTTTTCCAAGACTCCTCCGGGAGCTTCACCCGTGCGCTGCCATTACCGCTGGGCGCCAAGCCACGCCCCCGTGTATTCTTAATCATGACTTGAATTTTGTATATCCAATGATTTACCACTCAGACAAGGCTGTCATCCCTTGCATGATTCACCACAATAAAAACATTTGGGTCCATAGCAAACTCTCTGAAGGAAGGGACATGTGACTTTTAGGCCTTCACTGAACAGCTTTGTTTTCAATCAAAATATATCAGCACTTTCAAGTAGATCTATCTAACTACTGTAGTATAATTATCTGCTAATATCAATCCTTGTGTTATTTATAGACTCTTTGGTAAAATGTTTTTAGGTTCTGAAAGGAAAAGAATAATTTCTCATGGAGATTGTTTACCAGCAGATGGTAAAGAGAATAGTCATTGCAAAGTACAGTGCTCTTTTTGATCTGCCTGTTCTCGTTAGAGCTTATGTCAGATTTTATTCCTTTCCTCCACTTGAACCCTTGCTGTGAATCTCAACCTTCCTTGTCAGAAATCTCTTTAGCTAGTTTTCTAGATTTGTTTTGTTAAATCCCCTTTCCCTCCTAAAATGATAAATTAATTCAATGTATTTTACGCATTAGCCAACGATCTATCATTTTTTTTCTTTGTTAAGCTCTAGGTTCTGAAATTGTAGGCTGGTGTTCGTTAATATAGTGTGTGATAAACCATTCAAAATAACATTGACCTCACTGTTCCTGGGCACCAGAATCATAACCGGAACTTGTGGTGTTTACCTATGGCCACAAAGTACTCTTTGGGAGGTGGGTGGTTTTAAATAACAAAGTAGACATTCTCAATATGGATTGTTCGATAGGTCAATGTGTTCACACCATCTCTCTAGTGACCAGCAGCTGTGTGATCACTAAGCACTGACTTTTATCATTGAAGTTATAAAACGTACTCATTTGTTCGCAGTTGATAGGACATATGCTAGACTTAGAGCCATGAAGATCCGAGTGGCATCTGCTGTGGCTACAATTTCTGAATTGATTGATTCATGAAGGAGAGAAACAAAAGCTTTTTATTTCTTTGAATAGTTACATAACAGGATCCAAGAATTGAATTCTGTAATTCAGGGAGGGTATAAATGACCATGACAGAATTTATTTTTAGAAAAGGTTTTTCATGCTTTTTTCATACAACAGTTATTATTAAACAGTAACAATTCATTATTTGCTCAAAGTTTATTGTGTTTATTCAACAAAGTTTTCTTTGTCACATATGGTGCTTTAGTTTTCCAATTCATTTCAATTAAAAAAGCAATAGTTCTTTCAGTTGATACATTTGTCTTCCAAAAGTGCCATATGATCTAAAAACTACAGCCTACACATTTCGCAGCACGTTTTATGAAAGTAACTTTTTTATGAATTAAAAGCTAAAAACCATTTTAAAAAAAAACAAAGTTCTGTCACACTCATCTGTCAACCCCTTGAACAAAAGTACAGAATTCAGCTCTTGGATCCTCTTATGTAACGTAACATGTGTAGTTATTAAGCGCACGTTCACCAAAGTGTGTCTTGGCGCTGAATAATAGATGTGTATTGATATCCAACGGTACTCATTTTATCAACCTCAGAAGGATGAAAGGCTGAGTGAACTTGCCAGGAATTGAAGCTGTGACTATGAAGTCAAACACAGGATTTTTCAATGGATGCATTAGTCCACTAAGCCACCAGACCCGGTTATAATGTAACTCTTGTTAGATTGAGAAAGAAGGTAGGATCCTATCTGTATGGGAGGGTTTGAGCATGTGCAGAGCCAGTGATGCACACTTACATTAGTGTGTGTCATTACAGCCTAAGAAAACTCCAATACTGAGAGCTCTTCATTTCTGTCTTTGACTTCAGCTGCTCTTTGTAGCACATTCCATATTGCACGAGAAGCACATTTTCTTCTTAATCCACAAAGCACATATTTTCTAATAGCTGAAGACAGTTAACTTTTTTATGCGAGATTCCAATAGGAGATTGGTTCACACAGAAAATGTCTTGCTGAGTGACATTTACTGCTCAACCCAGTCTCCTGCTGGTTGGTAGCACAACATTTTTAATGAGGTTACCATTGGTCTACAGTAAATCATATGAGATGCAAGCAAACAACATTCTTTTATGAAAATGTTTTTTTGTGCAATTTGTGATATTTTTCATAAACTTGCTCTACCGTCAGTGTGGTGTATTAGAGCCTTGCATTTCTCCACCATGCCAAAAGGCAGAGGTGTTGTTTCATAAGTTCTACTCCTACCTTGCCCAAGGGTGGGGGCAGTATATGTCACCCACCCTCACCTTGCTCAAGGATGAGGGTGTTGAAATTTGGCCTCTCCCCCATTGCTTAGACTAAGGATTCACTCTCCTGTGTGTGGCAGCATTCTGCATTAGTGAGGTATCTAAGTAACTACAGAAGTGCGACTGGATCTGGAAACTTCAAAGTAATGAGTTCGCCAGTAGAGGGCCCTGGGCTTGGTCGGCGCTGGAAGTGACATCAAGTGATGTCACCGAGGCCATATTGGGTGTACGAACATCAGTTTCCTTTTTTCTGCGCCTATGATGTGAATCCAGAGCTTCACTTCTGAGGAAAAATTACCTCACCAAAACTTTTCATTAAAAGCACAAACAAATGCCTCCTCCAAAAAAGTCTGGGTTCAAACCCTGTAGAAACTGTGAGCGACAGATGTCCATCATGGACACCCATGCTATCGGTTGTGGTGTTTGTAGGTCCGACCGTGACACCAAGTCCTGTTCCTCAAGGCTCAGTAGAGTCCTAAGGTCATTAAAGAGCAGAAGGTCAAACTGTTCCTTGCCCAAGAGAAAGATGCCTGGTGGCGCCGTAAATGCTCCCATCATTCTCGTTCTCTGTCATCATCATCCAGCAGGAAGAAGCAAAAGCACAAGAAAATAGAGAAAAGTTGGGATAGCAGTAGGTCTTCATGTTGTTCTCCATCTCCAACAGGACCCTCGTCCTTGGAGCGGAAGCTCATCCTTATTCCCACAGAGGATCCTCCGTGCTGCCCTGCTTCACCTAGTGGGACTGGCTCTTGATTGACCTCCAGAGGCATCATCTCCTCAGCCACCGTCGCTGACCCTGGCTCTTCCTGAACTCCCCGTGCTGGGATCAGACCCGGCAACATTTCTCAACACAACGTACGTGATCTTCATGAAGGAGGCAATGCTCCCTGGTGCAACATTGAGCCCAGTAAAACTGCACCATTTTCAGCTCTTCATGCCATTTGGGACTGTTCCTTCAGAGCTGGCGTCAGTGCCATACTGCTTTGGCCCTGTTCTTTTCTTCATGGCATCTCAACTGACACCATGATAGGCGCTGATTCCATCTCTACCACCAACTCCATCACCACAGCCACCTCCTCTGGCCCTAGATACGGCTCAATTGGCATTGCAGCTTGATGACAAGCCCCGAGTTCACTATCGCCTAGAGGTCCAGAGACTGCTGGAAGAAGAACTGCCGTGGATCCAGTGGTGTTCTGTCCTGAAGGTGACCCAGTTTAAGATTCCCTGGTGTTCAAGGGCCTGTGATCTGCTAGTGGATTTGACATGTCATCTGAGCTCGCCAAGGGGCTACCCTACTGGGCCACCCTACAACCAGAAGTTGTTTTCCTATATAAAGTGATGCTAAAGGATGCTGAGATTTTGGACCTTTAATTACCTATAAATTAGGCTAAAACTAATCCCCTCACTTGGTTAAAATAAAGGACACATTAATGTTAAAACCTATTGAGCAATGAACCTGAGAAAACAACATTAATTTGCACTTTCAGGATTTCTTTGTGGGTGGTGCAGAGAAGATTGATCAATTCTTTTGGACTCACTTAAAGTCTGGTGGCCATTAAGAGCTTGCACGTAAGCAATTATGAATGTTTACTTTGGAAAGACATCACAACATATCCCTATAGCCAGGGATGGCATCAGGGATGAGAGCTAGTGCCTAAATGTTGCAATTTTTTTTTATTAATGTGGAGATCCATTTACTGACTTTCTTCCAACATGATGCTTCTCACTTAGCTGGTGACCTGATGCCTATTTTATTATTTTCAGAAAATGCAATCCTTGTACAGAAATGGGGCTATCGATCATCTTAGATGAGTCAGTGGTACTTTCTGGTCGTGAGTTGGGCTAGGACAAGTTTATGATCTTAGATGACAGGAAGGCAGTGAGCTGTCAGATATGGGTTAATGGTGTCATATTGGAAGGAGTATCTGCTTTTGACTGTATGGGTATCAGGTTGAATAACATTAGCTTCTATAAAGACCAGCCTGGTTCAACTGAAATTATATGTAAGTCGAAATTATTAGCATTTAAAAGATGCTGGTGCTGCAGAGCAATTGTCCTCTTATAATCTTGATATAAGGACTCAGTAGTCTAAACAACATTACCTTGAGCGAATGCATGGGGACTAGTAAAATCTACGATTTTGGCTAATTGGAAGGGGCTGATTTTGAAACAAACACTATCTTACCATTGTAATATTTTGGTGCCCTTCTTTCTTGGATCTTGGGATTTCTGGTATTGCTCTTGAGCTAGCAATGAAGCTGCTCTTCTTCTGGGCAAAAACCTGATCTAATCATAAGATCTCTATTTACAGAGGAGCATTGGAGGAAGTGATAGGACTCCAATGCGCAGGCAGCTTAGATTGGTTAAGATTCATAAACATCTATTTACAAATTCTGACTTCAGGATTATTTATAAACACAAGTTATTGCTCATGTCGAATGAAAAGGTGATTTAAGGAGAAAAATTGAAGCTTGATTGCAACTAGATGGATGCGGGAAAGAGTGGATCCTAAGCTAACCTGCCTATATCTAGGTGTGCAAACGTATGGGGAACGAACCATAGCGTACTTTTATTCGGGCACTGATTTAGATTAATCTGGCCATGACATTTTAACTAGGATTCCTACCAATGACAGAAAGAACATTAGATGGGACAGGGGACGTGCTATACCTCTGATGCATTCTCCTCTTATCAGGAGCAAAAGAAAGCATCAGAGCATCTTTTAGTTCTATGCCAATACTAAATACAATGTATGTAATACTGGCGTAAACAGATCTTAAATAATGATCAATTTATAACCCAGATGCCTTGGATACGAGGGCTTTGCTATTTGTTTAATATTTATCGCACACTTATATAATGATGCCTAATATTACTCAAGGCAACTGACATCTCCTGCAAATCACACCACTGCATAATGCACTCTAACACCTGAATTGGCTCATTGTCCACAGAAGAAACTCACAAAATAAAGGAACAAATATATTGATAGTGCTGTACCTTACTATTGGTGTCTCAGGATTGCTGAGCAAATTGGTGTCTGTCTAATTTAGGTAAGAACTGCATTATACACAAATATAAACGCTAAAGAATACTGGTTGCCTTCATTTGATGCAAACATTTTTAAATCCGATAAATTTGTGTGCTCATTAAATAATTTTGAATTGAGAAATACAATTTTTACATACAAACTGAAATTGAAGGACAGTGAAACCTGTGGCAGGAAACTGAAGTTATATATACATACTCACACCACACTCTTTTATGAAGTAGTAAACTTGTCATCTGCTAATTATGTTGTCATAGCTGACTATGAAGGTTCTGAGGCTACATTGTTGTTCATTGCACCTGGTTGCACATTAGGAGCAAGTAGGAAATTGTTTCGACTCCCAGTGGAGACTGATTTTCAGGTGACATCTTGAAATGGACAGGTACAACAAATACATAAGTGGGGTTGAATCTTGAATTTTAGTCTTATATGTTTCCAAATTGAATGTGAGATATGTATACTGTAACTGTATTTGGGTGATATATTCATATTGAAAGCATTTAGTTGCACATCTTTTTGAGTAGTTTTAAGAGATGAACTAGATATGCTGATACAACCCTCTTTCCTGAAGAAAGTGAGACCTTCCTTGGACGCCTTTATTGAATACTGTGTAGAGACATTTATTCCTTTTACACATACAGCCCCTTCATACAAGTTTAATATTCCAAGGAAGACTGCTAGCCCACTGATTAAGAAAACATATTAAAAGTGTATTCTTAATCCTGACTTGAATTTTGTATATCTAATGATTTACCACTCAGACAAGGCTGTCATTCCTTGCATGATCCACCACAATAAAAACATTTGGGTCCATAGCAAACTCTCTGAAGGAAGGGGACATGTGACTTTTTAGGCCTTCACTGAACAGCTTTGTTTTCAATCAAAATATATCAGCACTTTCAAGTAGATCTATCTAACTACTGTAGTATAATTATCTGCTAATATCAATCCTTGTGTTATTTATAGACTCTTTGGTAAAATGCTTTTAGGTTCTGAAAGGAAAATAATAATTTCTCATGGAGATTGTTTACCAGCAGATGGTAAAGAGAATAGTCATTGCAAAGTATACAGAGCTCTTTTTGATCTGCCTGTTCTCGTTAGAGTTTATGTCAGATTTTATTCCTTTCCTCCACTTGAACCCTTGCTGTGAATCTCAACCTTCCTTGTCAGAAATCTAATTAGATAGTTTTCTAGATTTTTTTTGTAAAATCCCCTTTCCCTCCTAAAATGATTTATTCATTCTATGTTTTTTACGCATTAGCCAATGATCTATCATGTTTTTCCATTTTTTTCTTTGTTAAGCTCTAGTTCTGAAATTGTAGTTGGTGTTCGTTAATATAGTGTGTGATAAACCATAGAAAATAACATTGACCCCACTGTTCCTGGGCACCAGAATCAAAACCGGAACTTGTGGTGTTTACCTATGGGCACAAAGTATTCTTTGGGAGGTGGGTGGTTTTAAATAACAATGTAGACAATCTCAATATGGATTGTTCAATAGGTCAATGTGTTGACACCATCTCTCTAGTGACCATTAGCTGTGTGATCACTAAGCACTGATTTTTATCATTGAAATTATAAAACGTACTCATTTGTTTTCAGTTGATAAGACATACGCTAGACTTAGAGCCATGAAGATCCGAGTGGCATCTGCTGTGGCTACAATTTCTGAATTGATTGATTCATGAAGGAGAGACACAAAAGCTTTTTATTTCTTTGAATAGTTACATAACAGGATCCAAGAATTGAATTCTGTAATTCAGGGAGGGTATAAATGAACATGACAGAATTTATTTTATTTTTAGAGAAGGTTTTTCATGCTTTTTTCATACAACAGTTATTATTAAACAGTAACAATTCATTATTTGCTCAGAGTTTATTGTGTTTATACAACAAAGTTTTCTTTGTCACATATGGTGCTTTAGTTTTCCAATTCACTTCAAATCAAAAAGAAATAGTACTTTCCATGATACACTTGTCTTCCAAAAGTGCCATATGATCTAAAAACTACAGCCTACACATTTCGCAGCACGTTTTATGAAAGTAACCTTTTTATGAATTAAAAGCTAAAAACCATTACAAAAAAACAAAGTCCTGTCACACTAATCTGTCCACCCCTTGAACAAAATTACAGAATTCAGCTCTTGGGTACTCCTATGTAACGTAACATGTGTAGTTATTAAGCGCACGTTCACCAAAGTGTGTCTTGGCGCTGAATAATAGATGTGTATTGATATCCAACGGTACTCATTTTATCAACCTCAGAAGGATGAAAGGCTGAGTGAACTTGCCAGGAATTGAAGCTGTGACTATGAAGTCGTACACAGAATTTTACAATGGATGCATTAGTCCACTAAGCCACCAGACCCAGTTATAATGTAACTCTTGTTAGATTGAGAAAGAAGGTAGGATCCTATCTGTATGGGAGAGTTTGAGCATGTACAGAGCCAGTGATGCACACTTACATTAGTGTGTGTCATTACATCCTAAGAAATCTCCAATGCTGAGAGCTCTTCATTTCTGTCTTTGACTTCAGCTGCTCTCTGTAGCACATTCCATATTGCAAGAGAAGCACATTTTCTTCTTAATCCACGAAGCACATATTTTCTAATAGCTGAAAACAGTTAACTTTTTTTATGTGAGATTGAAATAGGAGACTGGTTCACACAGAAAATGTCTTGCTGAGTGACATTTGCTGCTCAACCCAGTCTCCTGCTGGTTGGTAGCACAACATTTTTAATGAGGTTACCATTGGTCTACAGTAAATCAATTGAGATGCAAGCAAACAACATTCTTTTATGAAAATGTTTTTTTGTGCAATTTGTGATATTTTTCATAAACTTGCTCTACCATCAGTGGGGTGTATTAGAGCCTTGTATTTCTCCACCATGCCAAAAGGCAGAGGTGTTGTTTCATAAGTTCTACTCCTACCTTGCCCGAGGGTGGGGGCAGTGTATGTCGCCCACCCTAACCTTGCTCAAGGATGAGGGTGTTGAAATTTGGCCTCTCCCCCATTGTTTAGACTAAGGCTTCACTCTCCTGTGTGTGGCAGCATTCTGCATGAGTGAGGTATCTAAGTTAACTACAGAAGTGCGACTGGATCTGCAAACTTCAAAGTAATGAGGTCGCCAGTAGAGGGCCCTGGGCTTGGTCGGCGCTGGAAGTGACATCAAGTGATGTCACCGAGGCCATATTGGCTGTACTAACATCAGTTCCCTTTTTTCTGCGCCTTTGATGTGAATCCAGAGCTTCACTTCTGAGTAAAGATTTACCTCACCAAAACTTTTCATTAAAAGCAGAAATAAATGCCTCCTCCAAAAAAGTCTGAGTTCAAACCCTGTAGAAATTGTGAGCGACAGATGTCCATCACGGACACCCATGCCATCTGTTTGTGGTGTTTGTAGGTCCGGCAATGACACCAAGTCCTGTTCCTCAAGGCTCAGTATGAATCCTAACGTCATTAAAGAGCGGAAGGTCAAACTGTTCCTTGCCCGAGAGAAAGATGCCTGGTGGCGCCGTAAACGCTCCCATCATTCTCGTTCCCTGTCATCATCATCCAGCAGGAAGAAGCAAAAGCACAAGAAAACAGAGAAAAGGTGGGATAGCATTAGGTCTTCATGTTGTTCTCCATCTCCCCACAGGACTCTCGTCCTTGGAGCCAAAGCTCATCCTTATTCCCACAGAGGATCCTCTGTGCAGCCCTGCTTGGGACTGGCTCTTGATTGACCTCCAGTGGCATCATCTCCTCAGCCACCGGCGCTGACCCTGGCTCTTCCTGAACTCCCAGTGCTGGGATCAGACCCAGCAACATTTCTCAACACAACGTATGCGATCTTCATGAAGGAGGTAATGCTCTCTGGTGCAACATTGAGCCCAGTAAAACTGCACCATTTTCAGCTCTTCATGCCATTTTGGACTGTTCCTTCAGAGCTGGCGTCGGTGCCATACTGCTTTGGTCCAGTACTTTTCTTCATGGCATCTCAACCGACACCGTAATTGGGGCTGATTCCATCTCTATCAGCAACTCCATCACCACAGCCACCTCCTCTGGCCCTAGATACGGCTCAACGGGCACTGAGGCTTGATGACAAGCCCGATTTCATTATTGCCGAGAGGTCCAGAGACTGCTGGAAGAAGAACTACAGTGGATACTTTGGTGTTCTGTCCTGAAGGTGACCCAGTTTAAGATTCCCTGGTGTTCAAGGGCCTGTGATCTGCTAGTGGATTGGACATGTCATCTGAGCTCGCCAAGGGGCCACCCTACAACCAGAAGTTGTTTTCCTATATAAAGTGATGCTAAAGTATGCTGAGATTTTGGACCTTTAAATACCTACAAATTAGGCTAAGACTAATCCCCTCACTTGGTTAAAATAAAGGACACATTAATCTTAAAACATATTGAGCAATGAACCTGAGAAAACAACATTATTTTGCACTTTCAGGATTTCTTTGTGGGTGGTGCAGAGAAAATTGATCAATTACTGAAAGTCTGGTGGCCATTAGGAGCTTGCACGAAAGCAATTATGAATGTTTACTTCGGAAAGACATCACAACATATCCCTATAGCCAGGAATGGCATCAGGGATGAGAGCTAGTGCCTAAATGTTGCAATGTTTTTATTAATGTGGAGATCCATTTTCTGACTTTCTTCCAACATGATGCTCCTCGCTTAGCTGGTGACCTGATGCCTATATTATTATTTTCAGAAAATACAATTTCTTGCACCGAAATGGGGCTACCAATCATCTTAGATGAGTCAGTGGTTGTTAGACCTGTCAGCCCTAGGGTGGTCTTACCCCGTTTTTTTCTCTTTGCGCCTCATTTTTGCCACCATCTTTTTGTTGGACCTAGGTCTCTGGGCGCCTTACCACTGCCAAACAGTGCTGAGGTGCAGGTGCTCTCTCCTAATAATATGGCTGCCACAGGCCCCTGCTACTGCGGAGTGGCCATTGTACATGCACGCACCAGTAGTCAGGATCAGGCTGGGACATAATGTTACTGTATCCATGCCGTCCCGCCTCTGGGCCTCATAGACAGACATGACGGAAGCTTCTAGAACCTTGCAGCCCAGGGAGGAGTTATATTTTGCCGCCTTTCAGGAGGGTCACCTGACCTAGGGGTATAAGAGGTTTGGAGGGAAACCTAGCTAGTCAGTTGGGGCACCACTGGACCTGGGGGAACCTCTGCCGGAGTACAGGCTGTTGGGCCTAGGGGGAGACCTACACTACTGGTACTGACTGGGCTTAGGCACTGCTGTGCTAAGATAGATGAGGAACACCTTCCACCTGCTGACCTTGCCCAGCGTGAGGGGTCCCAGGGAACTACCTCCAGTGTGCCTGCAGGGCACCTACCTGCCTCTTGTGCCCACCAACTCAGCCCCCTTTCCCCTCAAGTAACCACAACCCAAGCAACTACAAACAAACTGCTGCAACAACCAAGAACCTGTAACAAAGCTATTGCAACCGGTGAAGACTACTGGGGGATCACCAGGTAAAGCGCCGTGCTTCTAAGCGCTGGACCTTCACCCCTTCGCGCCTTGTCTCGAGCGCTGTGTGCCCCCCTAGCGCTATACTCTAAGACTCTGCTGCCCCCGAGGTTGTTGGCCTGAAGAAACTGACTGCCCGGTTTGGCGCTATGCCGCGCACCCCTGCGCCGTGAAGGGTATAAGCGCTGTGCCCAAGATCACCGCCGCGGGCTACTAGCAAAAGAAGCGCTGTGAGCCCTTATCACCGCCGCGGGCCGGATACCTGCTGAATCGCCGCTGATAAGTTCACCGCTGCGGCTCCGGGGCCGGGAGAAGAGTGCCCGTGTGTCCGGGAGGTCCGTTGCGGCCCCCGGAGTGAGGAGATCGCCGCCGCGGAGGCGGGGATGGCCGCGTTAGGCCCGAGGAGCGCCGAGGCGCCGCGTTGATGGGCGACCAAGGCCCGGGCTGCGTCATAAGCTTGGCCGCGCTCCTATTGGCCCCGTGCACACGCCCCCGAGGAGCCTCGACCCCATTGGTTCACGGGTCCGGAGGCCAACGGAGGCCTGGAGCCCGGGGTGGAACAACGCCGGAGGTGCTCCACTGCAAGCGGGAGCCCCTAGACCATCTTCGAGGCCGCGAGGAGCGGGGAGGTTGGACACTACAAGGGGGATCCCCAGTGTCGCAAGAGAACCCCAGCCCCCACAGGAGGTAAGAACCCCGGGGTGGCCAGTGTAGCGCTTGGGGAGGAGTTGTCCCTAGGTAGGGGGGGTGAGTGGACAGGCTTGACCTTAGTTTCCCTGGGGGATAGAGAGATAATCCCACGGGTTCAGGTACCCTCGAACACTGCCAAGTACCAGCAGAGGGTCCTGATGAACGGGGAGGAGGTGGAGGTTCTGAGGGACACGGGTGCCAGCATGACGATGGTAAGACGTCAGCTGGTGTCCCCAGAGCAGGTGATTCCTGAAGTATTCCACCCGGTTGTCATGGCTGATAATAGCCTGGGTCATTACCCCGTGGCCCAAGTTCCCTTTGAGTGGGGAGGAGTCTCAGGCCTGTTGAGAGTTGCGGTGAGCCCTGCCATGCCAGTTGACTGTCTGCTCGGAAACGATTTGGAACATACTGCCTGGAAGGAGGTGGAGTTCAATGCCCACGCTGAGATGCTGGGATTACCAGGGTGGACTTGCGTGGTCACGCGGTCCATGGCTGCCCGGCAAGGAACTCAACCCGGGTTGGAGCCTGAAACAATGGCCCAGCCCACTGCTGGACAAGAGGACATCTCTGAGGATGCACCCGGCGAGATGGATGGGGAGCCCGCGGAGGTGACCCCGGAGTCCGCTGAGGTGGATGTTGTTCCCGTGGGGGACTTGCCGACCCCTGCAGAGTGGCAGGTGGAAGGAGGGCCTACCCGGGAGGAATTCTGTCGGGCGCAAAGAGAGTGCCCAACGCTTGAAGGCATGCGGCAGCAGGCCGAAGCCCAAGCAACTGGTATAGAGACCGGTAACTACCATGTCTACTGGGAGGATGGTCTCTCTACAGTGAGCCTAAGGCTCCGGTGCATGGGTCATCAAGGGCCTTAGTGGTCCCCCAATGCTACCGAGCCTTCCTGCTGGAATTGGCACACGAGATACCACTGGCAGGACACCTGGGCCAGGACAAGACATTTGCTCGTTTGGTCCCACACTTTTACTGGCCCAGAATGCGAGTTGCCTCTGACACCTTTTGCAAGACCTGTACGACTTGCCAGGCGAGTGGCAAGACTGGGACTAAGTTGAAGGTCCCCTTGGAACCGCTCCCGGTTGTCGGTACCCCTTTTGAATGGGTAGGAATTGACATTGTCGGGCCAATGGACCCGCCGACTTCTTCGGGACACAGGTTCATCTTGGTGTTGGTGGACCACGCCACCCGGTACCCGGAGGCCATCCCTCTGAGGACCATCACGGCACCTGCGGTGGCGCGGGCCTTGATGGGGATTTTTACCCGTGTGGGATTCCCCAAGGTCATGGTGTCAGATAGGGGCACGAATTTCATGTCGGCCTACATGCAGGCCATGTGGAAGGAGTGCGGAGTGACCTACAGGTTCTCCACTCCTTACCACCCCCAGACTAACGGGCTCGTGGAGCGCTTCAATAGGACCCTGAAGGGGATGATCCGGAGCCTACCCGAGGACTTGAGAAGGAAGTGGGATGTCCTCTTACCCTGTCTGCTCTTCTCCTACCGAGAGGTGCCGCAGAAGGGGGTCGGTTTCAGCCCCTTTGAGCTGCTCTATGGACACCCCATTAGAGGGCCCCTCAGTCTTGTGAAGGAGGGGTGGGAGAAGTCTTCCCAGAAGCTTCCCCGTGATGTGGTCAGCTACATGCTGGCATTCCGCAGCCAGATGGCCAAGCTGTGGAAGGAAGCCTCAGACAATCTAGAGGCTAGTCAAGCTGCCATGAAGGAGTGGTACGACCGGAATGCTCGGACGGTGGAGTTGGACGCTGGACAGAAAGTGTGGGTCATGGAGCCCGGAGAGCTTAGCGCCCTCCAGGACCGGTGGACTGGACCGTATGAAATTTTGGAGAGAAGAGGCCAGACCACTTATGTAGTAGACCTCAAGACCCCCCGTCAACCCCACAGGGTGCTCCACGTCAACCGCCTTAAGTCACACCAGGAGCGGTCAGAACTTACCCTCCTGATGGTGACGGATGGGAGTGAAGAGGAGGAGAGCGAGCCTCTTCCGGACCTTCTGGCGGCCCACGAGAAGGATGGATCGGTGGAGGGAGTGGTCCTCTCCCCTTCCTTGACCCCGGAGCAACAGAGGGACTGCCGCCAGGTATTGGAGCAGTACGCCTCGTTGTTCTCCCTCACGCCTGGGATCACGCACCTGTGTACCCATGATGTGGACACAGGGGACAGCCCGCCAGTAAAAACCAAGTCTTACCTGCTGTCCGACAAAGTCAAGACCAGTATCCAGGGTGAGGTGGCCAAAATGCTGGAGCTGGGGTTGATTGAGCCTTCCAGCAGCCCTTGGGCTAGTCCGGTGGTGTTGGTGCCGAAAGCGGCCCCACTGGGCACCACACCAGAACTTCGGTTCTGTGTGGACTACCGTGGTCTGAATTCCGTGACCAAGACTGATGCTCACCCGATCCCTCGGGCGGATGAGCTCATTGACCGACTGGGAGCAGCTCGGTACTTAAGCACAATCGACCTGATGTCAGAATATTGGCAGATTGCCATGACGGACGGAGCGAAGGAGAAGACTGCATTCTCCACCCCCGAGGGCCACTTTCAATTTCGGGTGATGCCCTTCGGGCTGAAAAATGCTCCGGCCACTTTCAAGCGGTTGGTTAACCAGGTACTTCTGGCCTAGAGGCCTTCTCTGCTGCCTACCTGGATGACATAGCTGTCTTCAGCAGCAGCTGGGAGGACCATCTGGAGCACCTCCAGGAGGTGCTGCAGGCCCTACAGCGGGCTGGCCTAACCATCAAGGCCAGCAAGTGCCAGATTGGACAGGGATCTGTCGTCTACCTGGGGCACCTGGTGGGCGGGGGTAAGGTGCAACCCCTCCAGGCCAAAATCGAGACCATCTTGGCCTGGGAGCCCCCCAAAACCAAAACGGAGGTCCGGGCTTTCCTTGGCCTCACGGGTTACTACCGCCGGTTTGTCAAGGGCGATGGGACCATCGTGGCCCCCCTGACTGAACTGACATCCAAGAAGCAGCCACGTAAAGTCATCTGGACGGCTGCCTGTCAAGAAGCGTTTGACACCCTTAAGCACGTGATGTGCACCGCTCCGGTGCTCAGGACTCCGGACTTTGGGAAGGAATTCATCGTGCAGACAGATGCCTCTGAGCATGGCATTGGAGCTGTGCTCTCTCAACTGAATGATGACGGCCAAGACCAGCCAGTGGCCTTTATTTCTCGAATGCTACTCCCCCGGGAACAGCGGTGGAGTACTATAGAGCGAGAAGCCTTCGCCGTGGTTTGGGCTTTGAAGAAGCTGAGGCCATACCTCTTTGGCTCTCACTTCCTTATTCAAACCGACCACCGACCCCTTCGCTGGCTCATGCAGATGAGAGGCGAAAACCCCAAATTGTTGAGGTGGTCCATTTCCCTCCAGGGGATGGACTTTCGGGTGGAACATCGACCCGGAGTAGACCACGCCAACGGTCTCTCTCGGTTTTTCCACCTTAGCGATGAGAACTCCCTAGAGGTTGGGTAGCTCTCCCCACTTTCGGCTGGGGGGGACGCGTGTTAGACCTGTCAGCCCTAGGGTGGTCTTACCCCGTTTTTTTCTCTTTGCTCCTCATTTTTGCCACCATCTTTTTGTTGGACCTAGGTCTCTGGGCGCCTTACCACTGCCAAACAGTGCTGAGGTGCAGGTGCTCTCTCCTAATAATATGGCTGCCACAGGCCCCTGCTACTGCGGAGTGGCCATTGTACATGCACGCACCAGTAGTCAGGATCAGACTGGGACATAATGTTACTGTATCCATGCCGTCCCGCCTCTGGGCCTCATAGACAGACATGACGGAACCTTCTAGAACCTTCCAGCCCAGGGAGGAGTTATATTTTGCCACCTTTCAGGAGGGTCACCTGACCTAGGGGTATAAGAGGTTTGGAGGGAAACCTAGCTAGTCAGTTGGGGCACCACTGGACCTGGGGGAACCTCTGCCGGAGTTCAGGCTGTTGGGCCTAGGGGGGAGACCTACACTACTGGTACTGACTGGGCTTAGGCACTGCTTTGCTAAGATAGATGAGGAACACCTTCCACCTGCTGACCTTGCCCAGCGTGAGGGGACCCAGGGAACTACCTCCAGTGTGCCTGCAGGGCACCTACCTGCCTCTTGTGCCCACCAACTCAGCCCCCTTTCCCCTCAAGTAACCACAACCCAAGCAACTACAAACAAACTGCTGCGACAACCAAGAACCTGTAACAAAGCTATTGCAACCGGTGAAGACTACTGGGGGATCACCAGGTAAAGCACCGTGCTTCTAAGCGCTGGACCTTCACCCCTTCACGCCTTGTCTCGAGCGCTGTGTGCCCCCCCAGGCGCTATACTCTAAGACAGAGGTCTTCAAACTTTTTGATGCCGAGACCCCCCAGTCAAAAACTTTTCAGAGTAAGGACCCAATCCTGACAAAAATGTCTAGACCTTGGTCCTCCTCCTCATTGGCAACTATCGACAACCATAAACGCCCCCAATTCCCACAGCAAATAATTTTTAAATCGGGGAAATAAATGAAACAGTGTTTAGCAAACCAAAGGTAAGTAAGAGAGCTTGGGGGCATGGCAAATGTGTGGCTAAAACAAAGAGCCTTATTTATGAGGCATTGGTGTACGGCAGCGCCACAAGTCTTCTTGCTGAGCTGCGCTACGCCAATGTGAAAGGGCAGGAATGCACCTATTTATGAAATATGGTGCATTTCTGTCCTTTCCCCCTGCGTTGGCGCACAAATTGCTGCCTAACGCCAACATAGGCAGGATTGTTTTTGTGCAGGAAGGGGCACCTTCCTGCAAAAAAAGAATCCTGAGAGGGGTTTTTCCTTTCTATGTGAGCTGTAAAATGCAGCACACATGGAAAGTGGAAATAATGAGGAGAAATGAAAACATTTCTCCCCGTTGCGCCTGCTGTGGGAGGCGTAAGGTTTTGGCGCTGCCCCAGGTTTACACGGTTTTACAAATCTGGGGCAGCGACCAAAATCCATGGGTGTTGTGTGAGAACACCCACCGCAACGCCTATGGAACGCCTACTTGACATAGTGTAAGGCAACGCAGCGACTTGCTCTGTTTTGTCATACTCCATATCTATGAGGCCATGCAAAGCCACGCAGGGTGACTCTGCGTCGCCTCATAGATATGATTGAGACGCTTGTGCTGCCAAAGCTTCAAAAAAAGTGACGCTCCGGCAGCGCAAGCCAATCATAAATCAGCCCCAAAGTATTCTGTTAGTTTTTTAAGTCTTTCACCATCAGGTAGCTACATATAAAATAATGGGTAGCTTAAATGAAAAATAAATTTACTCAATGAGAAATGCACTGTTGTGCATTATGAAACGTCTATTATTTAATGCACTGCAGAGGTCTGTGTGTAACCAGATAGACACAGAATTAAATGTGGTTGGCGCCGTGGAGAATAGTGACGTGTATTTTTAGGGCTATGAGGTCACAGCCTGTGACAGAAAGCACAGTGAATGTGTAAGTCGTTATTTTATACTTGCATTACACACATTATAATATAGACTGCTACAAACTGTGCAAATAGTTTTAAAATAAAATGGAGCATTCCAAAATGTAGACTTGAGTAATATAAGACCATAAGTAATGTTTTTTTTTTTTGCATACCTGTCCCTTCAACACCTCCCCAGGGGTACTAAGCACTGTGTAAATGCAGTTATGGTTAAAAGCATGCACTTCACAGCCCAGTTGTTAACTCTTTGCACCACCATGCAAAAAAAACACATCTTTGCCATCACAATGCTTGGAGTGATTCAAGCAATTAAAGCCAGAACCCCTCCCAAGCACCCTTTACATTTGGAGATCACCTCCTAGCGTACATTTGCATGTCATTCAGGCAAGCAGGCACCCTGGCATGAACAGTTACTTGAACGATTGTTTTACCTGGCCTCTTTTTTTTAGAGCACATGCGAGTCAATTAACTTCAGCTAAAGCATTTTAACGATCGGAATGAAGGGTCCCGGCCTTTGTCCAAAAGGAAAAGCACATTTTGCATTCCAGGCAGAAGTTAGGCCTGGAAATGCGCGACCCCTTCCCAGGACTCCACGGCCCCCCTGGGGGTCGCGCCCCACAGATTGAAGACTGCTGCTCTAAGACTCTGCAGCCCCCGAGGTTGTTGGCCTGAAGAAACTGACTGCCCGGTTTGGCGCTATGCCGCGCGCCCCTGCGCCGTGAAGGGTATAAGCGTTGTGCCCAAGATCTCCGCCGCGGGCTACTAGCAAAAGAAGCGCTGTGAGACCTTATCACCGCCGCGGGCCGGATACCTGCTGAATCGCCGCTGATAAGTTCACCGCTGCGGCTCCGGGGCCGGGAGAAGAGTGCCCGTGTGTCCGGGAGGTCCGTTGCGGCCCCTGGAGTGAGGAGATCGCCGCCGCGGAGGCGGGGAGGGCCGCGTTAGGCCCAAGGAGCGCCGAGGATCCGCGTTGCTGGGCGACCAAGGCCCGGGCTGCGTCATCAGCTGGGCCGCGCTCCTATTGGCCCCGTGCACACGCCCCCGAGGAGCCTCGACCCCATTGGTTCACGGGTCCGGAGGCCGACGGAGGCCCGGAGCCCGGGGTGGAACAACGCCGGAGGTGCTCCACTGCAAGCAGGAGCCCCTAGACCATCTTCGAGGCCGCGAGGAGAGCCGAGGGCCTCAGAGAACTGGCCGCCTCCCTCGGTCGAAGCCCCAACGAGTAGCCGGGAGCGGTCTGACCGGGGAGGAGGCGCCCTGCCCCATCGAGGCCCACACGCATACCGGGACAGAGGGGTGAGTCCGGGAGGCCTGGGGGGGGGGTTTCTAACTTCAACGGAGACCCGCCCCAGCGGCGCCTCTACCCCTCAGCATCACCGCCCTGAGTATACCTGGGAGGAGCTGAGGCCCCTTGTACTATTTCCAGTCACTGCTCCCTCTGTGCTGTGTGTGTAGGAGGCCGGGCCCTTGATTGAAGTTAACTGTGGCCCGATTGCATTACTTACACCTGCCCTATTGAGCCCCAATACATGGGTGGGTTTGGCTGGGCCTGCAGGAGCTGTTATTCTTCTCTATCGATACCTGCCTGGGAAGGGTTGTTAGTGTGGCCTTTATGACCTACCAGCTTGGGCCTGCCCACCTGCAATAGGAGTATTACTGATAGAGATGCTACCAACCTGGATTGCATACCTTCCTTACGTCCTTCAAGGAATTGAATGTACCTAGATGTATTGAGCCTCTGTGTTCACCTGCTATGATTTAAATGTTCCCATGTTGAATGCCTACCTGCATTGAGGCACCCACTGTACTGAATGTGGTTGCGCCTAGGTTGACACAGGTTCCTCATCACCTACAGTGTTAAGTGCATACCTGCATCTAATTTCTTGCTAATTGAATGTACCTGAATGCATTGAAGCCTATGTTTTGACCTGCAATCTATGACCTACAGGGTTACCTGCTTTTCCAGGAGATTATTGCTACTGCCTTCTTACCGGCATAAAGTTTTACTGTTATGATGTGCTTGAATGAATTTACGCACTTGTTTTAGGAAGCTAAATGAAATGAATGTTGCCCTGAGATTATCTTCCTCATCTACTGCTGATTTAAATTAGATAAAGAATCTTGTTTTTTTACATAACAGCCTGGTGTGGTGTCTCCTTATTGTGTGCGCATTACTGAGTCAGTGTGAGTGTGTGCTGCACAACTGCTTAACACATTGCCTTCGGGTGCCTTCCTGCCTCGCGCCAAGCTACCATGTCGGAATCGGTGACCCCGGTTCTAACAGTGGTACTTTCTGGTCGTGAGTTGGGCTAGGACAAAGATTATGATCTTAGATGACAGGAAGGCAGTGAGCTGTCAGGTATGAGTTAATGGTGTCATATTGGAAGGAGTATCTGCTTTTGACTGTCTGGGTATCAGGTTGAATAACGTTAGCTTCTATAAAGACCATCCTGGTTTATCTGAAATTATATATAAGTAGAAAGTATTAGCATTTAAAAGATGCTGGTGCTGCAGAGCAATTTTCCTCACATAACACTGTTATAAGGACTCAGTAGTCTAAACAACATTACCTTGAGCGGATGCATGGGGACTAGTAAAATCTACGTTTTTGGCTAATAGCAAATGGGCTGATTTTGAAGCAAACACTATCTTAACCTTTGTAATATTTTGGTGCACTTCTTTCTTGGATCTTAGGATTTATGGTATTGCTCATGAGCTAGCAATGAAGCTGCTCTTCTTCTGGGCAAAAACCTGATCTAATCATAAGATCTCTATTTACAGAGGAGCATTGGAGGAAATGATAGGACTCCTAGGTGCAGGCAGCTTCGATTGGTTAAGATTTATAAACTTCTATTTACAAATTCTGACGTCAGGATTATTTATAAACACAAGTTATTGCTCGTGTCGAATGAAAAGGTGATTTAAGGAGAAAAATTGAAGCTTGATTGAAACTAGATGGATGTGGGAAAGAGTGGATCCTAAGCTAACCTGCCTATATCTAGGTGTGCAAACGTATGGGGAATGAACCATAGCGTACTTTTATTCGGGCACTGATTTAGATGAATCTGGCCATGACATTTTAACTAGGATTCCTACCAATGACAGAAAGAACATTAGATGGGACAGGGGACGGGTTATACCTCTGATGCATTCCCCTCTTATCAGGAGCTAAAGAAAGCATCAGGACATCTTTTAGTTCTATGCCAATACTAATTACAATTTAGGTAATACTGGCGTAAACAGGTCTTAAATAATGCTCAATTTATAACCCAGAAGCCTTGGATAGGAGGGCCTCACTATTTGTTTAATATTTATCGCACACATATATAATGATGCCTAATATTACTCAAGGCAACTGACATCTCCTGCAAATAACACAACTGCATAATGCACTCTAACACCTAAATTGGCTCATTCTCCACAGAAGAAACTCACAAAATAAATAAACAAATATATTGATAGTGCTGTACCTTACTATTGGTGTCTCAGGATTGCTGAGCAAATTGGTGTCTGTCTAATTTAGGTAAGAACTGCATTATACACAAATATAAACGCTAAACAATACTGGCTGCCTTCATTTGATGCAAACATTTTTAAATCAGATAACTTTGTGTGCTCATTAAATAATTTTGAATTGAGAAATACAATTTTTACATACAAACTGACATTTAAGGGCAGTGAAACCTGTGGCAGGAAACTGAAGTTTTATATACATACTCACACCACACTCTTTTATGAAGTAGTACACTTGTCATCTGCTAATTATGTTGTCATAGCTGACTATGAAGGTTCTGAGGCTACATTGTTGTTCATTGCACCTGGTTGCACATTAGAAGCAAGTAGGAAATTGTTTCGACTCCCAGTGGAGACTGATTTTCAGGTGACATCTTGAAATGGACAGGTACAACTTATACATAAGTGGGGTTGAAGCTTGAAATTTTAGTCTTACATGCTTCCAAATTGAATGTGAGATATGTATACTGTAACTGCATTTGGGAGATATATTCATATTGAAAGCATTCAGTTGCACATATTTTTGTAGTAGTTTTCTGAGATGACCTAGATATGCTGATACAGCCCTCTTTCCTGTAGAAAGTGAGTCCTTCCTTGGATGCCTTTATTGAATACTGTGTAGAGACATTTATTCCTTTTCCACATACTGCCCCTTCATACACGTTTAATATTCCGAGGAAGACTGCTAGCCCACTGATTAAGAAAACATAATTAAAAGTGTACTCTTAATCATGACTTGAATTTTGTATATCAAATAATTTACCGCTCAGACAAGGTTATCAATCCTTGCATGATCCACCACAATAAAAACATTTGAGTCCATAGCAAACACTCTGAACGAACGGGACATGTGACCTTTTAGGCCTTCGCCGAACAGCTTTGTTTTCAATCAAAATATATCAGCACTTTCAAGTAGATCTATCTAACTACTGTAGTATAATTATCTGCTAATATGAATCCTTGTGTTATTTATAAACTCCCTGGTAAAATGTTTTTAGGTTTTTGAAAGTAAAAGAATAATTTCTCATGGAGATTGTTTACCAACGGATGTTAAAGAGAATAGTCATTGCAAAGTACAGTGCTCTTTTTGATCTGCTAGTTATCATTAGAGCTTATGTCGGGTTTTATTCTTTCACTCCACTTGAACCCTTGCTTTGAATCTCAAACTCAGCCTTCCATGTCAGAAATCTCTTTAGCTTGTTTTCTAGATTTTTTTGTCAAATCCCCTTTCCCTCCTAAAATGATTAATTCATTCAATATTTTTTTTACGCATCAGCCATTGATCTATGATGCTCTTCCATTTTTTTCTTTGTTATGCTCTAGTTCTGAAATTGTAGGTTGGTGTTCTTTAATATAGTATGTGATAAACCTTTGAATATAACAATGACCTCACTGTTCCTGGCCACCAGAATCATAACTGGAACTTATAGTGTTTACCTATGGCCACAAAGTATTCTTTCGGAGGTGGGTGGTTTTAAATAATAATAATAATAATAATAATAATAATACAATCTTTATTCGGCAAAGCATACAGCCATAAAAGATACAATACATTAAAATAGCGAATTCATTAAAAAAGAATAATTCATTTTTTCACAACTTCTAAAATAACGACACAATATGCTCTCCTCTTACAGGACCATAACATTTTGCTATTTGAACATATTGGAATTCGTAAAAAACACCCCTCCATCTTAATCATTCCTAGCTTTCCTGGATCTCACCATTGCTCTTAAAATGTGTGTGACCACGAACAAAGTGCGTTCATTCTGCAAGAGTTGCATGTGCAAAAGTGCAATTCGAGCCTGTCTAAAACCCATTTCTTTTAAATATGGTTTAAGATACAGTCGCCGGGGATACGTAAAATATTTGCATAAAAAAACCAAAATGTAAAATGTCCTGTGGGGACCTATTGTCGCAGCCACAGGGCCCTCTGTTGTCTGTTCGCGCTACAAAGCCAATAGGGGAGGCCACTAAGGGGGTCATTACGATGGCGGAAGGACCGCCACCGCCAGTCGTGCAGTGGTGATCCCTCCGCCATCGAACGGCGATTCACCGCCCGCCAGATTAGGATGGCGGGCGGATCCAGACTGCGACCGTGGCAGAGGCAAAGACCATCCGCCACGGAACTGCCACAGGCAATCGTACCGATTGCCAGGCGGAGCGGTCTGCATCCCTAAAATGGTGGCCGCCTAGCAGGCACCGTCCACCAAATTAGGATGCTGGCTTCAGCCAGCCTTTCCATGGCGGCGAAACCACCATGGAAAAGCTGGCGGGGATTGGTTTCGGGGTCCCGTTGCGGGCCCCCCTTGTGTTGGGGGGAGGTGTTTGTGCACTACATTTCACTGCACTAAGTGGCAGGCACCATGTGGTGCCTGCCACATAGTGCAGTGAAATGCACAACATGCATTTTTAACATTGCGGCGGGCGCTGCAGTCAGCAGTTAAATTGCAATATGCGACCGCCATGGTGGCGGTCGCATCCTAATTTGGAGTGCGGGACCGCCGCATGCATCGTAATGACCCCCTAAGTGATAAAACATGTTAAATCTAAAACGGGTAATTAAAACACGATCATAGGCACTAGTTAAAATAGTAAGGTAATGTTCTATTCCCTGCACTGCTTTCACTGGGGCATTTGCTCTGTCGGTTTTAACAATTCCTTTCCTTCTCGCTCCGTGATAACCTTTTTAAAGAATAGATCATTGATTAGTTTTTTATCCTCTTTCTTCACTGATCTACAATTCGTGATAATATCTGCTCTTCCTAGACTATGGAGTGCTTCTTTAATGTATCTTAGCCACGGTATTTTAAGGGCATGCTCCAATGAAAGGCAATTTAAAATTATCTCTTTGTTAAAGGAGGCCTCCTCATTGGACCAAATATTCACCCAACAGTGCAGAGGCTTAACTGCGATTAAATCTGACACGTGCCTCACCCCGAGTTCTTTGTGGACTGAGTGGGCGGGGGTACCTTGAGGGACCTTTAATAGCCGTCTCAGGTATTTATTGTTCATTGTCTGTAGGTCCCTCACTGCCTTGTAGCCCCAAATTTCACTCCCATACAAGGCCTTGGAGATGCAAATTGATTGATATAATTTTAAAATCACCCCAGGCGACCATGTACCTAATCTATGTGCAAAATTCGCTATCGCTCCCATTGCTTTCTTCGTGTCCATCACCTTCTCTTCTTTCAGGGTATTCCAGTTTAATTTAGCATCAAATAGGACCCCGAGATATTTAAAATCTGGAACTTTGGCTATACTCTAACAGCCTGCCTTATAAGATGTTTTACTCTTCCCTTGACAGCCCACTTCCATCACAAATTTGTGTAATTGGGAGACAAGTCCAGTCCCTTCATAAAGGAGACAAATCCATCAATTAAAATCTGCAATGCTCTTTGGGTGCGTGCTATAAGCATGGCATCATCTGCATAAAGCAGGACTGGCACTGGTCTAGTACCTATTCTCGGGGTATCGACATGCAGAGATATCATGGCAGATTCCAGCCCATTAATATACAGCGTGAATAAAAAAGGGGCTAGAATACAGCCTTGACGCACCCCTCTTGAGCATTTGAAGCTATCGGTAAAATCCCCCTCTTGAGTAAAACGTACTGCAGCTGAGGTATGGGCATATAAAGACATCAGGGTATTTATTAACGAACGCTCTACTCCCAAATCGTCTAACAGGGCCCATAATTTACTTCAGTTCACCCTGTCAAACGCTGCAGTGAGATCCATGAAACCTAAATAAATGGATCCCGCTTTAGCGATTGTAGATTTGGCTGTCACTAGGTAGAGGTTCAGACATTGACCCACTGTAGATTTACCTGCTAGGAAGCCATATTGGACCTCCGAGATAATTTGATTTTTGTCTGACCATTCCACTAGCCTATTGAGTATGACCCGCCCCGTAACCTTAATGGTCGAGTTTGTCACCGAAATGGGTCTGTTAGAATAAAACTGAAAATGACTATATTATTCGTATTATACTCAAAGTGATGTTAGCATTGATATAACTAATACATTAATATGTATATTGTGTGAAATATGTAGTCAGTGGATGCCGGCATTATATTCGTCCGATTGACATGTGCACTGCCATCTTGTCTTGTTAGACGCCATTTTATAAACAGAACGAAACTGTTATGTTTGTTCTTTCAGAGAAATAGTCCTTGGTAAGTTTTGTTTCTTCAATGCTAAGATTTTGCTTGTTAGTACATTCTTCTACTGTTACATCAAGGCCCTCTCCCACCTGTCTGGTGGGGAGGATAAGCTAGACGACCTTGGGCAGTAGATAGCGTGTGCCAGGCCATGGAACGGAAACTCATACTCTGTACCCCCATTGTATTACGACAGCTAGCAGTATTTTTCCATAATAGGCGGGTCTTAGTGGGCTCTGCAACCTACATAATGTAACTTTATGCTTGTTCAAGTCAGTCCCTCGTCAGCCAGTAGTAGAGGCTGGTTAGGATGGACTCCACTGCAGTGAAAATTCCGAATAAACTAGCTTGTTGGCATTCTCTACTGCATCATCGACTCTTCATTGCATGGAAGGCTAGTGGAGGTCTAGAGTGACCCTAAATGGGTCACTTCCTTCAGTTGGCGCCCGAACAGGGACTCCACCAGGTGACCCATCTCACCCGTAGACGGGTTACAGAGGTTGGGGTTGCGTCTGGTCGGATGGGCGGATCGGGGTACCCCACTCGATCGAGAATTCGTTCTCACAGCTGCCCTGCCTGTCTGATCGGGCGGCTCCTCGTCTAGTGGTCATCTTGGCTGGGGTCCTGAAGAGGCGAAACCCTTGGATCTGACTGTTTAGGTCTGAAGAGTCGGCAGTGGAGAATAATCTTGTTTGACCTGTGTGTACCAGGTGAGCTTTGGTAAGTGCGGTGCCGTCTTGATTAATTTGGTAGGTGTGCGGACCCTTGTGATACGGGGCGGTTGAAAACGTTCCGCCAGGCCACCTGGTAATTCGGTATTCTTGAAAAGGCCTGGGGCTAGAGCCTATCTTGTTTTGGTGCAGTCTGAGGACTGTCTTGTTTTGGTGCAGTTTTTGGACTGCTGCTTGGGAGCTCTTTGTTTGTATTGTGAGGGAGTGCGTGTCTGTGTGATAAGTGGAAGTGTCTGATGCTAAGATGTCTTGTTGGAGTAAATTGTGGCGTTTTGGGTGTCGAAGATGCTCTGTGGAAAACAGATTAGAGGAACGACAGCCCGCGCCTCCGGAAGGCACTCCTGGTTTTGAGATGTATGTGAAGCAAGGCATTGGCCCTATTATGTTTCGTACATTGTGGCACAAATATACGAGATATAAACAAAACAGGGAGCGACCCCACTAGCCAAGAGACAGGGTACCACTAGTAAGTATTAAAAGAAAACTCTCTTGGATAAACGTAGAAATCTACCTATGATCAAGTATGCATCAGCCAAACTCACGACCAAATATACACTGTTATGTCACACTTGTGAATGCATCCACATGAATAGAGACACAAATCTGAACCCAAAAACAACTATATAACACACAAAGACAAAAACTCAAATATATAACACAATCAGGGTTTATTAAAAATAATTTAAAATAACAATAGAGAAATGACGCTAATAAAATACATAAATTCACAATTAAAAAACATTTAAAAACATTATGAGAGACAAAGAAATATTTGTGAAACACTTAAATTCATCCAAAAACGGTTGTTCCCAACAGGAATCACATATATAGACACCATCAGTCTATTTGCTTGTAGTTGCATTATACATGAGGCTGTTCCTGGATATAACCCAATACAGAAATTCAGGCGTCGACGCGTTTCGGTGGTAGAAAATTATAAAAGTTCCACCTTCATCAGGACATATACAATGCTTGTCTCTCTCTCAACAGATTAAATGTTGATACACCGCTAATCGTGTATAAGGAGGGGATGATGGTTACACAACCAATCCTTCCAGAATTATTTTAAAATTCACACGTGGTCTATTTAGATCCACTGTTAATTCACCTTATCGGTGATTAAAATCCTCAGTTAGTTCGTGTATATTTTATCATATCACTGAGGGTCAGGCTCTCAAACACATTTTTTTCATAACTGAGTTTAATGTCTAGAGTCCGTTGGTCTGAATCCCGCAGATGAGATGCTAGAAGGCGATCGTTTGACACACGGTTATCTGTTTTCACCATATGTTTAAGGTGTGAAACCTATGTGCCACCTTTGGAATTGAATAACGGACTCTAGACATTAAACTCCGTTACGAAAAATTTTTGGGGGAGAGCCTGACCCTCAGCGATATGATAAAATATACACGAACTAACTGAGGATTTTAATCATCGATAAGGTGAATTAACAGTGGATCTAAATAGACCACGTGTGAATTTTAAAATAATTCTGGAAGGATTGGTTGTGTAACCATCATCCCCTCCTTATACACGATTAGCGGTGTATCAAAATGTAATCTGTTGAGAGAGAGACAAGCATTGTATATGTCCTGATGAAGGTGGTACTTTTATAATTTTCTACCACCGAAACGCGTCGACGCCTGAACTTTTGTATTGGGTTATATCCAGGAACAGCCTCATGTCTAATGCAACTACAAGCAAATAGACTGATGGTGTCTATATATGTGATTCCTGTTGGGAATAACCGTTTTTGGATGAATTTAAGTGTTTCACAAATATTTCTTTGTCTCTCATGAAGTTTTTAAATGTTTTTTAATTGTGAATTTATGTATTTTATTAGCGTCATTTCTCTATTGTTATTTTAAATTATTTTTAATAAACCCTGATTGTGTTATATATTTGAGTTTTTTGTCTTTGTGTGTTATATAGTTGTTTTTTGGGTTCAGATTTGTGTCTCTATTTATGTGGATGCATTCATATGTGTGACATAACAGTGTATATTTGGTCGTGAGTTTGGCTGATTGCATACTTGATCATAGGTAGATTTCTACGTTTATCCAAGAGAGTTTTCTTTTAATACTTACAAATATACGAGAGACAATGCTAAGCTTCAGTGGCCACTTGATGGTACTTTTGATGAACAGAAATTGAATTATTTACAAGATAAATTGTTCTCTAGAAGAAGTAGGCAGTCAATGTTCGATACCTTGCAGGTATGGCAGAACGAAGCCAATCAACGATGTATAAGGGCAGAGAAAGCGTCTAGGAAGAAAACAATGCAGACAGTGGTGCAGAAAGCTGTAGCGTATGATAGAGAACAGACAGAGAAAGTTATTGAGTGTGCAGATAGGAAATTCCGGTTACAGTGTGATAAGTCATATGTGGTTAGAGAGGAGGGGGATACTTTTGTGGAGGAACTATTGGAGACCCGTCCTCCACCTCCATATGCCCCACAGAGAATATATCACGATGTTCCTTCACCTGTTCCTTCACCTGTTCCTTCACCTTCTTTAAGTGTTCCTGTGAGCTCAACGGCTTCGGCCCCTGTTTTGTCTGCCCCCCTTTCTGCCTTACCGATTACGAGTGCGGTGACTGCGGGCACCCCTGTGATGTCTGTTATGTTTGCCTTTGTTTCCCCTCCTTCCCTCGCCCCCACTACACAGCCACTGATGAAATTGTCTCCTTTACCCGGGTCATTTATGTCTTCCCCAAGGTTGTTACCTACTGTGTTAAGTAGTGTTCAGACACCAGTAAGGGGGCCGGATAGAGGGAATTGGGCTACAGTACAACAGCGGATGGAACAGGTGTTAACTCGATTGAATGTAGGTGAGGAAGAAAAGAGGATGGTGGCGAATCAAGCAGTGCAGTAGGCTCGGGGTCCGATCTATAGTGCGGAGGATATATGGAGTGTAATGAAAAATGTTGATCCGTTTGTACAGCAGCATGCCCTCCAACATATGTCAGCTACTTTGATCAATTTATGGGAACAGTGTATTGAGGGCATAGCCCCTCAAATAATTTATGATATTCGAGATCGAGTATATTCAGCTGGCATGGCCCCCGGGGAGGTTTTTGGTAATGTGGGGACGTTGATAGGCTATCCGGAGAAATTACAAAGTAATACTCCGGTTGGGAAATCCCAGTTTCCGTTGAGGGAGGTGCATCCTATTTTTCATCCTGAGATCCCAGAGCAGAGGAACCAAAGAAATGAGGTGGTCCAACAACTGGTGGAGGCTCGGTTTCAGGAACAGTGGGTTTATACTCCATGGAAAAGGAGTGAGGTATTGGCCCTTAAGGGTCAATTACCAGACCCACGAAAGAATCCCTCAGCGTACTATAAGGAGCTGACAGAGGCAGCCTCCTCGTCAGTTATGACTCTTGCAGACATAGATATTTTCTTCGGGTTACTAGTACCGGTGGATATATGGAGACAGGTACATACTAAAGACCATAGGGTGGAGCTAGGCGGTACGTGGGACGAGATTAAAGGGTGAGATGCAGAGCAAAAGCCCGGTGAAAAACCTAGGGCTGTGATTCTGGCTTTGCTGAGTCGTATTATTACGTATATGCATTCCCTTATCCCACCTCGACAGGTTGATTGGGACAAGCTTACAGCATGTAGACGGAAGAAAGAGGAAAGTGTATCAGATTTTTTTACAAGGTTTGAAGGGGTTTTCTTGGATTTCAGTGGGCAGGACTTGTCAGTGGAAGGGGGCGTTCGCTTGTTTGTTAATAGGTTTGTTACAAATTTGCTTCCGGAAATTGCGGCCCGGCTACAGGCCTCAGAGAGTACTTGGACTACCTCTTCCCCTTCAGTGATATTGAGTATGGCTCAGTATTACGAGCATCGTGAAAACGAAGAAAAAGACAAGATAGAGAAGAAGAGTAAGGATTTAAAAACAAAAGTATTGTTGCAGCAAGTTGCTAGAGGGTCTGGAAGGGGACATGGTGGCAGTCCGACTCAAAGGGGCCGAGGTGTTGGTAGAGGTGGTGCACCTTTGGGGTTAAACCAGTGTGCCTACTGTAAAAAGGAGGGACACTGGCGGAGTGAGTGCCCAGATTTGTTACAAAAGCTTGCGGTTCCTGGAGGGCGAGGTTCGCGAGGAAGAGGCCGTTATGAGGCTAATAGGGAAGAAGGGCATGTTGGTGTGCCTTCAGGGGATCGTTCTGATTCAAATTATTTTGATGATCCCCGGGGACGACAATACTATCATGATGATTATGCTACGGACGATGCTGCGGGAGTGTTGTATGGCTAGGACAGCCAAGGGCAGGGTAAGGGTCCAGTCCAAATTCCTGTAGATCAGTGTGGTCCTTATGTCACAGCAGATTTGCATGGCTCCGTACAGAAATTTTTGGAGGACACAGGTGTGATGAATAGCTCTGTTTCGCATAAACTGGTCCCTGGGGCAACCCTGTCTGTAATAATGTTTCGGTAGGCTTTGCAGCCATGCCGGTTGTGAGCCCCATTTCCACACCCCTTGCTTTAACATTGGGTCCTTTTACTGTGGACTCTCCATTTTTGCTGACGTCTAATTGTGGCGAGAATTTGATGGGATTGGATTTGTTAAAAAAGTTACATGCTACCATTTCCTGTTCCCCAGATGGTGTGTATATGACTATTGGAACTAATGTGGCTGAGGCGAAACAGTGTTTGTCAAAAGATGCACCCCTTCCAGTTGAATTTAAAGACGTACCATCCTCAATGTGGGAAAAGGGGATACAGATGTAGGGCTGCTACCCATACCACCAGTTTCTATAAAAGTTAAGGAGAATGCTGTGCTCCCTCGTATTCCTCAGTATAAGATATCACAGGCAGGAGAACAGGCATTGATGCAGATTATACAGGACCTGATTAAATCAGGGGTGGTTGAGGAGACAGCAGGAAACATATTCAATAGCCCTATACTCCCTATTCTTAAGAAGGCACCGTTAGATTCACCTGATACCCACCCTCATGTCTATCGTTTTGTAATTGACCTCCGGGAGGTCAACAAAGTAGTTGTTCCACAGTTCCCCGTGGTGCCAGACATCACTGTTCTTTTAACAATGGTTCCTTCCACAGCTCAGTTCTTTTCTGTAATAGATTTAAAGAATGCTTTCTTTAGTATTCCTATTCACTCCGACAGCAAGCACCTTTTCGGTTTTGCCCGAGCTGGAATGAGTTTCCAATTCTGCAGGGCTCCTCAAGGGTATACTGAAAGTCCTACTATTTATAGTCAGGCTTTAAAAAGTCAATTGGATTCTCTCTCTCTTCCCGCAGGTAATGTATTATTGCAATATGTGGATGACCTCCTGATCGCCACCGATACTGAACAGGGTTGTAGGGAAGCTACCGTTATCTTGTTGAAAAATTTGGCGGGTGCAGGGCATACAGTGTCCCTTTCCAAATTCCAATATTGTCAACAGCAGGTCACCTACTTAAGTCACCTGCTGTCGAAGGAGGTTAGGAGGTTAACACCCGAACGAGTTGATGCCATAGTTAAGATGCCTGTCCCTGTGACACAGAGAGATGTGCGTGCTTTCATTGGAATCACCTCGTATTGTTGTCACTGGATTCCTGCTTATTCTTTACTAATACAGCCTTTACTTCATTTGATTACTAAAGATGTGCATGAACCTTTACCTTGGACGCATGAATGCCAGCATGCTTTTGAACATTTAAAAAGATTGCGCTTTGCTCTGCACCTGTGCTTGGTACGCCTGACTATCAGAAGCCTTTCGTGCTGTACGTATACGAGATGGCTGGGTGTGCACTTTCAGTGTTAACACAAGCCTTTGGTGGTAAGCAGAGGCTGTGTGATTATTTTTCTGCTACGCTTGATCCTGTCGCCAGAGCTCTCCCGAGTTGTTTAAGAGCCACGACGGCTGCTGCGGTCTCTATACGACAGTCGGCAGGGCTCGTCCTCAATCATGATCTCACAGTAATGGTACCCCATGCTGTGGATATACTTTTGAACAAGACAAAGACACAGCATCTTACCAGTGCTCGTCTTACTGGATATGAGTTAACGTTATTTGCACCACATATTGTCATCAAACGATGTGCCAGTCTGAACCCAGCCACGTTACTGCCCCTCCCTTCAGACGAAAAGGACCAAGATGTCCATGATTGTTTGTTTCGTACTGAAGAAGAGACGAAGGGACGGGTAGACTTGACTGATGTTCCTTTATCCGACCCGCAAGGGGAACTATATGTCGATGACTCTTGTTTCAAATTGTCAGATGGCACCACTACAGCGGCGTATGCTATTACTACGCTACACACTATAGTTGAGACAGTGTGCGTTCCCTACCAATCTGCTCAGGCTGCGGAGCTGATAGCTCTTTTGCGCGCATGCAAATTAAGCGAAGGACTGGCTGTCAATATTTATACTGACAGTCAGTACGCCATCGGGGTGGCCCATAACTTTGGACACCTCTGGGCAGAGAGAGGATTTTTGACTTCACATGGGACCAAGATGCAGCATGGTCCATTGATAGAAAGACTTTTGACAGCTTTGACCCTTCCTAAACGATTGGCAATAGTGAAATGTAGTGCCCATAAAGCAATAACTGACAATGTAGGGAGAGGAAATGCCTTTGCAGATCAAACAGCGAAAGAGACAGCTAGATCAAAGATGACGAAAATGTTTGTGGCAGGCCCTGTTAGATGGGTACCGGATGTTACCATGTTCAAAAATACACTGGACAGCATCAGGGAAATACAGTCTGAAGCGACACTTGAGGAGTTGGCTGTATGGCAGGAAAGTACAGGGCGGTTGGATGATGAAGGGTGCCAGACTGACAAAGGGTGAAGCAAAGATGGATGTTACCTAATGCATATGTTTTTCCTGTAGTTAGCATAGCACATGGCCCAGCTCATATTAGCGCAAGGGGAATTTGTAAAGTATTAGATCAAGTATGGCAGAATGACAATATTTCGAAAGTTGCTGCCCACTTTGTAAGGCACTGTATTATATGTATGAGACACAATCCTGGAAAGGGTACCCCTACACCTTCTGGAAATTTTGCAACACCTTCTTTTCCCTTTGAGGTGCTTCAGATGGATTATATAGAGATGCAATGGGTTAACAATTTGAAATATGTATTGGTAGTGGTTTGCACATTTAGCAAATGGGTTGAGGCTTACCCAACAAAGGAAAATACAGCCATGGCCACGGCGAAGGCTCTTCTAAAAGAGTTCTTCCCACGCTACGGTTTGCCCCGCTTGATCTGGAGTGATAACGGCAGTCACTTCAACGCCAGATTGATTCAATTGGTGTGTGAAGGTCTGCACATTAAACAGAAATTTCATGCAGCGAATCATCCTCAATCAGCGGACCTGGTTGAAAAATACAATGGTACCCTTAAGTTAAAATTGGCTAAGATAACAGAAAGTATGTACTAGAATGACTGCACACACTAGGATAGGGCTATCCCCATATGAGTTGGTTTTTGGACGTCCTGCAAATGTGTGGGGTGTCCCTAGACCCAAGAAATATTCCGAGATAGAGCACCCTTTGTTGATTGATTATCTGTATGACCTTACTAAAAGTCTACGTTCTATTCATCAACAGATACACGAGACGCTGCCTCCAACACCAGAAGGACCTGGGCACCTTATACAGCCCGGGGAGTACGTTCTGATCAAGAAATTTCAGCGAAAGAACTGTTTGGAACACCGGTGGAAGGGACCCTTTTTGGTCCTCCTTACGACGAGGACGGCGCTGAGAGTGGAAGGTCGAAAACACTGGATCCACTCTACGCACTGCCGACGGGTTCCGCTCCCCCTCTCTTATGATCGTTGGGTCCAAGAAGGAATAGGGGACCATGAAACAGAGCATGTCCCCCGCTTCGTGCCTTTTTCTGATGCTCATCTGACTTGGGCCAACACTGAAGACGAGAGTGAGGTCATTTTGAATGAAGCAGTTCCCCCAGAAATTAAAACTGCACAGGGCTCCTTCTCGCCTGATCGACAGGAACCTGAGCCTCGCTCTCCGACACCTGAATTTCAAATCCTGTTGCAAGATGAAACAGTTCCTGGAGTAAAAAGGTACCATTTGCGCCCTCGACGGAAGGATAGTGCACCAAAGGATTAGTGAAGTGTCGCAGGGATGGACTTCGTGGATAAAGATTAGCAACATGTTCTTTTGATTGTGTGCTTCTTTCAGTTAGGATCGGAATAATTGGTGCACTGTCAGTGACACTGGATGGGATAAGTTGAGGTTGTTTTCCCTGGGGGGGGAGATTACCCTATCCTGAGGTTCGTGAACATTTGCAGACGAGTTGCAGCAGTGTGACTCCACCGACCCGTGCGTCATAGCACCAACGAGGATTGAACAATAGAAGCCTGCCAGGGAGGCTTGTAACGGACACTGATACATTTCTTTTCCTTGTTTTTGATCTTACTTTTTTGTGTCCTTTCCACTGTGGGTTCCATTCAGTAGTCTTTTTCTGAAACTTCTCATTTGTAGTGAATAAAGTTGTCATATATCCTTTTGGTAGGCCGATGAGGGATGAAGAACAGCCATTAGAATTTGTTGTTTTCCCCCGTCTATTCTGGATAAGACAGCGGAGGATACATTTCCTTTTGGTTGCTATTTTGTTAATGATTATATTTGGTGGGATTCTCTGGGTATTAGAACATGCAAGTGATTCATATGTTTCTAGGAAGAATGTTTCTTCCACAGCAAGACGAAAATGAATGCTTTCTAATAATGTTTTTCTAGATACGCATAAAAGATTTTTCGGTAATGGTGTTGCTTGTTATCCTACAGACTCTGTTACTAGCCTATGGACTGCTTATCCTCTGTCTTTAATAAATTATACATATTCCAAGCAGACAAATTTCGTTGAGGTAAAAGGGGAATTCGGCTATCGTTACCCAGGGCCATGTTTGTATCATCGTCAGCCCACAGGAACAGGGTACCCCGGTTGTGAAAAAAATACCTATTGTGATAATTTTAATTTTGAAGAGCAAAACATCACATTAGTAGGCTGGCATTACAAACAAGTGATAGTTGCCCGAAAAGCTGGTTACTATCCTGCTTGTTGCCCCATTTTAAATAGTACTGACTCTACTTTGTACATCAATTTCTCCGGAGTAATTATGTCTAAACAGACTTTTCCTTTAAAGAGTGTGAGGGGTTCTACAACTGTTGTCGGTAATTCTCGTTATGCAGCTGTGGATTATGACAGACCACTATATGCTCACCTTGGATTCTTTTTCCTCACAAACGGAACATATTCAAATGTTCATAATGGTACCAATGATGTAGCCCTTGGTATGGCTCTACCTCTGGGAGTCCCTTGTAAATATACTCATAGACAGATAAAATGGATAAAAAGAACACTTATGAAAGAATTTTGCGAAGGAGTAACAGAAATAGAAATAAATAATTACAGTAATGGCATCACTTTTGGTTATATCCTGTCTGCTATTTTCACTTTAGGGGGCATGGCTATAAGTAGGACTGAAAAGGCCAGGGAATATTTCGACTGTAAATTACAGTTATTGTCCGATACTACTGTGGCAGCATTGCGTGACATCACTATTCAATTAGAGAGCATGAGAATATTTTCTGAACAGACTAGATATGCAGTTGATTTTATTTTAGCTAAAAACGGTGGTGCATGCTCAGTAATCGGAGATCAGTGTGTAGTAGGTATCACTAATATGGAGAAAAATATTCCCAAACATATTTAGACATTATAGAAAATGTTCAAGGCATGCAGAGTGGTAATTGGAGCTGGTCCCTGTTTGGAGGTTGAGGTTGGATTTTAGAGAAAATAATATACTTTATAGCTATCCTGATCTGCTGTTGTGTTTTGATTCAGTGCCTTCCCTTATGTTGCTCCTTTTAACACCTAAGAAATTCTCAATCCGCGTCACTAATACAAAGATCATGCTCCAACAGGAGGTCGACCATCTAATGAACATGGATGTCGACATTTTTGGTTCTTCACCTTCTATTGTTGAGTCTGTCCCCAAAGTTTCTTTTGATGACTTAATATCAGTTTTGGTTCTATCTTTTGTTTGTTAGTATATATAACGGCGGTCGAACTGCTCATGGAATCGGTATGCTGGATGTGCGCATACCTTCTAAGGCTTGCTGCTTGTGGCTGCTGTCCGAGTGCTCCTTGTACGTTGGGTACTCTTGGAGCTTTGACATTAAACGCGGCTTACCAACTGTGGAATTATTATGGACACTACAAATCCCAGACTACTCCGTTTGAGACGTGACGGAGCAGCCCATCCAGGGCGTACTATTCAGTATTTAAATGACGGGGTGGTGTCCCGCGCTTTTTCGAACTTCCGAAGCCTCTGAGCAGCAGTTGAGATACTCCAGAAACGCGTCAGGCATTAACGGCAGTCGAGCTGCTCATGGAATCGGTATGCTGGATGTGCGCATACCTTCTAAGGCTTGTTGCTTGTGGCTGCTGTCCGAGTGCTCCTTGTACGTTGGGTACTCTTGGAGCTTTGATATTAAACGCGGCTACCCTGCCGCGGAGGAGCACCACCCCGAGATTGAAGGGGGCCACGTGGTTTGGTATTTACCGAGCCATAAGAGTGGGACAGCAGCTCAGGATTTAGCGCGCACTAGCATGCCGAGGCCCATCGAGGGCTTGCTATTTTGCCAGCAGTGATTAACAGTGCTTACCATCTGTGGAATTATTATGGACACTACAAATCCCAGACTGCTCCGTTTGAGACGTGACGGAGCAGCCCATCCAGGGCGTACTATTCAGTATTTAAATGACGGGATGGTGTCCCGCACTTTTTCGAACTGCCAAAGCCTCTGAGGAGGAGTTGAGATACTCCAGAAATGCGTCAAGCATTAACGGCGGTTGAGCTGCTCATGGAATCGGTATGCTGGATGTGCGCATACCTTCTAAGGCTTGTTGCTTGTGGCTGCTGTCCGAGTGCTCCTTGTACGTTGGGTACTCTTGGAGCTTTGATATTAAACGCGGCTACCCTGCTGCGGAGGAGCACCACCCCGAGATTGAAGGGGGCCACGTGGTTTGGTATTTACCAAAGCATAAGAGTGGGACAGCAGCTTAGGATTTAGCGTGCACTAGCATGCCCATCGAGGGCTTGCTATTTTGCCAGCAGTGATTAACAGCGCTTACCATCTGTGGAATTATTATGGCCACTACAAATCCCAGACTACTCCGTTTGAGACGTGACGGAGCAGCCCATCCATGGCGTACTATTCAGTATTTAAATGACGGGGTGGTGTCCCACACTTTTTCGAACTGCCGAAGCCTCTGAGGAGGAGTTGAGAAACTCCAGAAATGCGTCAGGCATTAACGGCGGTCGAGCTGATCATGGAATCGGTATGCTGGATGTGCGCATACCTTCTAAGTGCTCCTTGTACGTTGGGTACTCTTGGAGCTTTGATATATATATATACACATAAAAATATATCTACTCTCTGCTTAGAATTGTAAAGACCCTACCTGATGGCACTAATAAAGACGATTGTCATTAGCAATCAATGCTAAAAGGAGGGTCTGTTAGAATAAAACTGAAAATGACTATATTATTCGTATTATAGTTAAAGTGATGTTAGCATTGATATAACTAATGCATTAATACGTATATTGTGTGAAATATGTAGTCAGTGGATGCCGGCATTATATTCGTCCAATTGACATGTGCACTGCCATCTTGTCTTGTTAGACGCCATTTTATAAACAGAACGAAACTGTTATGTTTGTTCTTTCCGAGAAATAGTCCTTGGCAAGTTTCATTTCTTCAATGCTAAGATTTTGCTTGTTAGTACATTCTTCTACTGTTACATCAAGGCCTTTTCCCACCTGTCTGGTGGGGAGGATAAACTAGACGACCTTGGGCAGTAGATAGCGTGTGCCAGGCTGTGGAACTGAAACTCATACTCTGTACCCCCATTGTATTACGACAGCTAGCAGTATTTTTCCATAATAGGCGGGTCTTAGTGGGTTCTGCAACCTACATAATGTAACTTTATGCTTGTTCAAATCAGTCCCTCAGCCAGAAGTAGAGGCTGGTTAGGATGGACTCCACTGCAGTGTAAATTCCGAATAAACTAGCTTGTTGGCATTCTCTACTGCGTCATCGACTCTTCATTGCATGGAAGGCTAGAGGAGGTCTAGAGTGACCCGAGTGACCCTAAACGGGTCACTTCTTTCAGGTCTATAACAGTTGGGGTTATCCCTATCCCCCTTCTTGTAGATAGGGACGATAGTAGCAGTTGACCAAGACTGGGGCATGACAGTCGACACCGCCGCGTTCAGAACCCTGGTTAAAATAGGAGCCCACACCTCGATGTTACTTCTAAACAGGTCTGGGGGAATCCCGTCTGGGCCCGGAGCCTTATTATTGGTCCAACCCTCTATACCTGTGATTACCTCATGTAGCTGAAATTAAATATGGGAATCACATGGGAGGAGCTCCCAGGCATTATTACAGTAAGCTTCCTCCCCATAGTTATGGCTCTTCCATTGATATTGTGTGATGTGATGACATATGGATGGTTTGTCAGGTTCAGAGAAACAGGGTCTATTAATAACTCTCCAAAATAAAGAACTATCTTTCAAATCACTGGCCTCGACCAATTCATCCCAAGCCTGTTTTTGTAGGGCAGACCTCCGTTCCTTTAAAGATTTTTTATAAATGCTACGACAACTAGTCACCCTAGGTCTACTACGGGGAGTCTCTTTCAAAGCCGCTTTAGGTTTTCTCAATGCTTGAGAACATTCCCTGTCAAGCCACCTTGGGCTATCTGATTGGGAAGTAACTACTGGGACAGTTAAGAGTGCTCTCACTGACTTAGCTATGGTATCAAAAGATCTGAGTACATCTTCCTCTGAAGATGAGATATCTAGGCACTTCCGAATCACCTGTTACCTCTCTTTAAAAAGGGATGAATAAAAAGCATTACTATCAACCTGTGACCATCGCAAGCACCTCCCCTGATCAGTTGGCTTTAATATCCCTCCCGTCTTACTATAATGAGCTAGATTCGGCCAATGTGCCCACATCCCCAGGGTCAGAGGGTTATGATCACTGAAGGGACTTTCTATAGTCCTGAGGGATGATATAATATAAGCCAACGCTGAAGACACAAAAATAAAATCGATGATGGAAGCACAGCCCCTACCTTTATAGGTGGGCGGATGAAGACTATTGGGTGGTATTACTGCCTTTTGTAGCGTATACATTAGGTCGTAGGTGTTTAAAAGAGCATTTAGTTCCTGAACTTCTACAGAGTGCTCCATATGCCATTCTTCTGCTTTCATGCATGGGGAAGTAGCCCTAGTGTTTTGTCCAATGTTTGAGCATAAATGACAATTGAAATAACCTAGCAAAATAATATTGCCCATTGAAATATCGTCCCCCTGTAGCTGATCTAGGAACCCGGCTAGCTCCTTCACACTCGACGAACCCAGCTTCCTGTTTTTGGCATTATAAAAATTTATTATTGTAAGCCGTTTTGTTCTACCTGTTGCCAATTTTAAACCTTGCGCCACTGTAGAGTTCCAATTTAGTTGTTTCACTGACCCACACAAATCAAGGGCAATGAATATAATTAGACCACCCTTAGCTTGCCATGTCTCGATCCTATCGCCGGGAGGAAGAACGACTTGTAGCCTTCCAAAAAGAAAATATTTTCCACCTCCCAGGTCTCCTGTAAGCAAATGATCTTATACGAGGTTATGGTTTGAATCCATCTTTCATCCTAGAATTTTGCGCCCAGCCCTGCCACATTCCAGGAGATCAGATTAATCTCACTCCTTACCTGGGTACTGGGAGAGATGGCCGATGTTGTATTATCACCTTGATTTTCTATTTGGTGATTCTGATTAGAGTAATATGTGGGAAGGACTACAGTCTCTCTCTGCCGTTCCCCCGTGGGCATAACTGTCTGTATTTGAGGGTCAATCACTATTGCCTGTACTACGCTGTATTCGATGCCCGCCCCCTGTCAATCCAGATCATTAAGATCCGACAAAGGGGGATAAGTGTTCAAACACACCTCCCTTCCCTCCTCAGTGAGAGCGCCCCCCTTCATCTGCATAACATTACTAGCTCCTTGAGCAATAGGGCCTGGTCTGTACAAAAAACCTAGTAGGAGAGGTTTAATATCTGAGGCATAAAAAGCGAGCTCAGCCGAGTGTCTCAATATATTGCGAGCTAATTCTGGGAATCTAAAGGTAACGATCACAGCGTCACCCTCAAAGGATTTCCTTGATTTCCCAATCCAAGAGACCCTTCTTGCCATCAGGATATGAGAATGATCCCCTATATTGAATCTACTATACTTCCCTAACCAATGAGACACTTTGTTGATAAGATTATCTGTGGCTTCTTCCGTGCCCACTCTCAGACTGTGCACTCCCACCAGGACTATGGTATAGGGGCAACAGGCCAGGGGGAGATCAATCACAGGCAGACCTGTTCTATAATTGTTCTTAGAACTTGCCCCCCCTTCTGCCTGCACACATGATGGAGAATGTCAGTCTCTCACACCCCTACCTCCTCACTCTACACCCTGTATATGGGGATTAAGCCTATTAATCGTCTCTCTCTCCTGGTCCCCTGGTGCATTCCGGGGCCCAGTCCCCAGAGACCTATTAACGTTTGGTGGGTGGTTTCCTGGCTCAGATTGCCCTCGCAGACTGGAGCACACCGCCTGTGGATAGACCCTACTCTGGGGCGGAGCATTAGAGATGGTTTTCAGCATATTCTCCACTTTCCCCAGTGTCTCTCTGGAGTCTAATAACCTTTTTTCCAACTTTTACCAGAGTTTAGATATCAGGTCGGCCATCAAGTTCGTGATTGTGCCCGTCAACGTGTTCCAAAAGTCCTCCAAATATGTTGGGCTAAACAGGGGTTTTGGTGCCTCCATTCTCCTTGTGGGCTTATTTTTCTTTTTCGCTTGGCGTGATCTCTTAGGGGCTGGTGACATCTCTTCCTCCGAGCCCTTATTGTCCATATCTTGGAGGACCGCTTGGCCCTCACCCACAGTGGCCGAAGATGAAACTCTTGTACCTGGTTCACTTATACCTGGTTCGCCTCTCTTTAGCTCCACCGCCCCTGTGGCTGCAGCCAGTGTGCTGTCCGTCACGTTAACTGGGGGGCTTGTGTTAATTGCTCCTACTAAATCAGCCTGCACTAGTTCAGACAGACCCATAGACAGCCTCCTCTCCACCTTATCAATCTCCTGGGTGACTGCCCCCACCGCTTTGGCTAGGTAAGAGTCAATAGTGGCCCTTTTATTATTGGACAAATGGTCCGAAGTCATTGCTTTTCTCTTGCCCATGATCGATGAGGGTTAATCCAGACTGACCCACACAAGTGCCTGTCAGAATCTAGAGTGTCCACAAATAAAATTATTATGCAATCAATAAGTGCTCACCGTGCTGCATACCACAGTCCTGGGCTTTCTCTAGCTCGGCTCGTGAGGGACCCGGCTCCCTTGTGTAAAATCTGGTCCGCTATGTCCAGTTGAATGCCTCTAGTGCAAGGTGACCAGCCAAAAGGGTAGGCCCAGCCCAGCCTCGTTCGGCCGTGGACGGGCGCAGACTGGCCCGCCCTTGGCCTGGGCACGGCCCGGGCATGCCGTGCGCATCCTGCACTGCGGGAGACCTCAGGGCCAATTAAGCGCCTCCTGGCACGGGTGTCACGGCATTGGCGGCAGTGCAGGGGCCGCGTTGGGCAATGGGGGTTGTAGTCCCCCTGCTCCCTCCACTCGGTGTCTGGCTCGGTATTCTTTGGGAGGTGGGTGGTTTTAAATAACAATGTAGACATTCTCAATGTGGATTGTTCAATAGGTCAATGTGTTGACCCCATCTCTCTAGTGACCAGCAGCTGTGTGATCACTAAGCACTGATTTTTATCATTGAAGTTGTAAAACTTACTCATTTGTTTGCAGTTGATAGGACAATCGAATTAGAGCCATCAAGGTCCGAGTGCCATCTGCTGTGGCTACAATTTCTGAATTGATTGATTCATAAAGGAGAGACACAAAAGCTTTTTATTTCCTTGAATAGTTACATAACAGGATCCAAGAATTGAATTCTGTAATTCAGGGGCAGTATAAATGAACATGATACAATTTATTTTTAGAAAAGGTTTTTCATGCTTTTTTCATACAAAAGTTAGCATTAAACAGTATCAATTAATTATTTGCTGAGAGTTTCTTGTGTTTATACAAGAAAGATTTCTTTATCACATTTGGTGCTTTAGTTTTCCAATTAATTCCCAGTCAAAAAGCAATAGTTCTTTCCATGATACATTTGTCTTCCAAAAGTGCTATATGATCTAAAAACTACAGCCTACACCTTTCGCAGCACGTTTTACGAAGATAACTTTTTTATGTATAAAAATCTAAAAACCATTAAAAAAAAAATGAAATACTGTCACACTCATTTGTACTCCCCTTGAACAAAACTGCAGAATTCAGCTCTTGGATCCTCTTATGTAACATAACATGTGTATTTATAAAGCACACGTTCACCAAATGGTATCTTTGGCGCTGAATAATAGATGTGTATTATTAACCAACAGTACTCATTTTACCAACCTCATCAGGATGAAAGGCTGAGTGGAGCTGCCGGGATTTGAACCCGGGGTCGGTTTTAGCGCTGGCGGCGCCCGGTGCAACAATCACTTTTGGCACCCCCCACGCCCCATGACCACCTCCTCAGATTCTCTTACTACCACAGGGCAAAAGTGTCCCTCATCTCTCCAATCATAAGATATTGCTAAACACAGCACCCCCTCTGCACAGGTCAGTGCCCAGTGCAGCCACACCAGTCGCATTGCCCTAAAGCCGGCCCTGTTTGAACCTGTGACCATGATGTCAAACACAGGACTTTACAGAGGATGCATTAGTCCTCTAAGCCACCAGATCTGGCTGTAATGTAACTATTGTTAGATTGAGAAAGAAGGTAGGATCCTATCTGTATGGGAGGGTTTGAGCATGTGCAGCGCCAGTGATACACACTTACATTAGTGTGTGTCATTATATCCTAAGAAAACTCCAATACAGAGAGCTCTTCATTTCTGTCTTTAATTCAGCTGTTCTCTGTAGCACATTCCATATTGCACAAGATGCACATTTTCTTCTTAATCCACAAAGCACATATTTTCTAATAGCTGAGGGCAGTTGACATCCTGAACATTCGAAATTTGCTCAAATGGTTGGTCCACTGCAGTGGGTAGAAAGTGCTGTAAGCCTGTGTGGATGAAAAATTTCTGATAGGAACTGTATTTACTCATTCAATCAAATATATCAATTCATAATTAAGGCTCCCGGTTTTATGGTATTTATTTTTTTGAAATTTCCATCTGTATTTATCCATATTTATTTTTTGTCAACTCTATCTGTATTTATCCATATTTATTATGGATTTTGTGAGAAAAATAAAGCTGAAAATTGTATATTTCCACATTTATTCAACCAATAAATATGCAGTCATGCTTGAATGCCTGCCAGGTTTCAGTGATATGAGCACCCGCAGAAGATAAATCAATGCACTTATATGAAAATATGTGCATTTCAGGTTCAGCTTTGTGCATATCTACTGCTGTTTAAGCCTATTTACTAAAATTCCTTTTTTTTTCAACCCCCTTACCTATCAATCCATACAGTTATTGGCCTGGCAGTCATGGCAAAGTGTATTTAGAATCGCTCAAAAAACACCCAATTTCCATTTTTATCCACATTTAAAAATAAATACAGACAACAGAATAAATGGTGTTCTATTCTTATTTAACTGTAAAAATCAGTAAAAACAGAAAACAGGGAGCCTTATTCATAATAATAAAAAATTGTTATAACTATTTGAAGTAGCTACAGCGTGATGCATTATAGAAATGATGCAGAGAACTCACAAGAGCGGGTGTAGTAAGCCAAGGATGAAGTTAAAAAATATAGTGTTTGTCTTCTTCTGTGAAATACATTGGTACTACAGACCATTTGTAGCACTTTCAGAATTGACACCTCTAGTTACCAAAGATGCAGCAAACAGCTTAATGTCATCTGTTGATATGAATACTCTGCTTTCTACCCTTCTTTGAGCTCTGAGTTTATCGTTGTCTCATCCCAGCAGCATGAGACAGCACAACTGTATCCCTCCTCTTTTATCTCCTTCAAAGATTACTTAGCCCAAATAAATGACAAATTACTGTTAATGCATACTGAGCAATGGACAGGAGAACACAAAATTATTTACATGTGCAGGCTTTCTTTGTAGGTGCTGCAGAGAAGGTTGATCAAATCTTTTGGATTCACTTAAAGTTGGTGGCCATTAAGAACTTGCACATGAGCAATACTGAATGTGTACATTGGAAAGACGTCAAAACATTTCCCTATAGCCAGGAATGGCTTCAGGGATGTGAGTTAGTGCCTAAACATTGCAATTTCTTTATTAAAGAGGAGATCCATTTATTGACTTTGTTCCAACATGATGCTCCTCGCTTAGCAGGTGAAGTGATGCCTGTTTTATTATTTTCAGACAGCCCTTTATCTTGTACAGATATGGGGCCTACGTTCATCTTAGATGATAATTTCTGGCTGTGAGTTGTGCTAGGACAAAGATTATGATCTTAGATGAAAGGAAGGCAGTGAGCTGTCAAGTATGGTTTAATGGCGCAATATTTGAAGGAGTTTCTGCTTTGACTGTCTGAGTTATCATGTTTGATAGCGAGAGCTTCTGTAAAGATGGGCCTGGTAAATCTGTAAAGATACATATGTAGAACGTATTCACATTTAAAAGATGCTGGGGCTGCAGAGCAGTTGGCCTCACATAAGACTGTTTTAAGGACTCAGTAGTCTAAACAATATTACAAAGAGCAGATCCGTGGGGGCCTGTAAAATCTATGGTGTTGGCTAATAGAAAGGGGCTGATTTTGAAACAAACACTATCTTAACTGTTGTAATATTTTGTTGCCCTTCTTTCTGGCTCCAATCATAAACTCTATTTACAGAGGAGCATTGGACAAAGTGATAGGACTCCTATGCGCAAGCAGCTTAGTTTGCTTAAAATCTAGAAAAGTCTCTTTACAAAAACTGAGTACAGGATTATTTCTAAATACAAGTTGTTGGTCGTGTCTAATGAAGAGGTGATTTAGGGAAGAATATTGAAGTTTGCATGAAACTAGATGGATGGAGGAAATAGTGGATCCTTAGCTAACCTGCCTATATCTAGATGTGCCAACGTGTGGGGAGAGAACCATACCATAATTTTATTAGGCCACTGAGTTCCCTGATGATGGCTATGACTTTTTAACTAGGATTTCCACACATGGCAGAAAGAACATTAGAGGGGGACAAGGGACCGGGTTATACCTCTGATGAAATCCCCTCTTGTAAGGAGCAACAGAAAGCATCAGAGCATCTTTATTTTTATGCCCATAGTACTTACGATTCAGATAATACTGGCATGAACAGTTTTTAAATAATGCTCACTTTAGAACCCAGAAGCCTTGGTTACAAGGGCCTATCTATTTGTTTAACATTTATCATACACATAAATAGTGATGCCCAGTATTAATCAAGACCACTGGCATCTCCTGTGACTGAAAGCAAATCACAACACTGTATAATGCACTCTAACACCCCAATATGCCTCGTCCTCAAAGAAAAAGCTAACACAATAAAGACACAAATATATTGATAGTGCTGTACCTTATTAATGGTGTCTCAGGATTAGTGAGGAAAGTGGTAAATGTCTGATTTAGGTCAGATCTGCATTATACACAAATATGAAAGTTAAGCAATATTGGTTGCCTTGATTTGATGCAAACTCATTTTAAATCAAATAACTCTGTGTGATTTTTAAATATATTTGAATGGAGAAATGCAGTTTTTACATATACACTGAATTGTATTTATTTATTTGTTAGATGTGACAAATATCCCTTATAAAAAGGTCAGTATTACAATGAGAAATATCGTGCATTCTCCAAAATTTACTGGCTATTTTTCAGAGGTAAATCTTTGTCCAACATGACCTGCTGACCCTGATGAAATTTGTCTGGGGAAAATCATAACAATCTTCTGCCACTATTTAAGGCTCCTTCTTGAGATGAGTGGTAAGGTGTCCAGATATTGTGCCAGTCAACTATCTAATTGGCAAGGAGGGACTGCTAAAAGGTCCCAAACATTTCCCGGTGTACATCCGTATTGAGTGGGACTTTGTTGTTGATATATAACTTGGCAGGCAGATTGTACTCTATCCGGGTGCTGGAGTAAATTACTCCATTGCCCTGACGGAGTACTTGCCTGCCAAATTTAGAAATGTCTGTAAGCCCGAGGGATATTTCTAATATTTGCAGTAACCACTGTCACAGCGTCAAACATGACGGAGCTGTACGGTAAAGTATCAAAACCTTTTTTATTTTCAAAAACAAAAACACAATGTGCCTTTTTATTTTTGAAAATAAAAAAAATCAATTCCCCCCTCGCCATGGCAGTTACCTCCCATGGCGAGCCGGGCATTTTTAGGATTTGTTGCCCCTTACCACCAGGATTTGCCTGGCGGTAATGGGCAGTAAAAATCAGCTCTATGTAAATTGGGTGGGTAGACAATAGCCAATTCGCCAATGGGCCTTACTCTGTTAGGCCGTCTGATACGTTTGGCCAAGGCAGGGCCATAGTAGTTTTGGCATTGCTAAACTATGGACCATGCACCTATCAATCAAGGCAGGCGGACCATTATATTGGTGGTAAGCATACTACATCTTTGTTGCAAAGGAGTATGCTTACCACCAATACATAAATAATGCCCTATATTCTTTAACAGAGTAATATTCATAGGAATGAAGATAAGTGTTTAAGTCTGAGTGCCGCTGTTGTACCCAACTGTTTAAATAGGCAACACAGGTGTTGAAGGATATACACTGCCTGATCAACAGGAAGCTCATCACGTTTAATGAGAACTTTGGGATACTAAAGTAAATGCAAGTGTCACAATTCGCTCCCTGCACTATCGTGCCCACCACCAGGGGGACTACATGTAGGACTTTTCATTGTTCAAATATTCTTTTGAAGCTTCCACTATATCCACATACTGACATTTAGCTTCTTATACACTATTCTGAAATCCCAATTCTTTCTGGATCCATGCCAGGTTATAAACGCCAATCTACGCTTACTAAAAACTCCAATACTTTGCATTCCATGCTCACTGCTTTATCTCTACCCCTGCAAGAAAATGATGGGTGGGGTGTGGCTGCTAAGTGCTAGTCTACTCAGACCTGAGGCATTTGATCACAGTGAGCTTTTAAAGCATAATTTTTTACAGTCTAGCGTTAGTCATTGTAGCAGTGTTCCTGTTTGACGGACCCCTTGTTTCCAGAGTTCCTGAGCTATTGGTAATCCTTGTGCCATGGAGATTCCTGGTACCTGAACTATAGCAAATTCATTGTTTTCTTGAAATAGGACTGCCTTCAGTGCTTCCTTGATTCCTGAGGTAGCACTATTTTAGTACATCCTTGTACCTTGAATTTTAACTGTCTACAGTGATATCTTGAGTCTTGATTCCTGAGCCAGCACTATTTTAGTGCATCCTTGATCCTTGAACATGATTTCTTTCTGTAGATACCGCCTTAATGCTTCCAGGAGATTAGTAGGTCAAGGAGAGTTTTTTCCAGTAAGGAAACAGTGACAGACTTGTTTATAAAATTTACAATAATGCAGTCCCCTATTTCCTTTTTTGGGTAGTAAACCAACCCAGTGCACCGCTGCATGTTTAATAAATTTTTAGAGAGGAATTCACAGGTATAAAGATTAACAGTTTTTACCAACCAGTCTCCTGCCTTGTTTTATAGCTGATAGATATCTGTGTCCTGATCTGAATTGAGAGGGAGGACATTTTTGAGAACTATCACACATGGGGTGGCTTCTGGTGGAAGCTGAAGGGGGTCTTTTCAAATTTGGATGTAACTGTATGTATCCCTTATTAGCAGGTCTAATGCTATCTTTATCTGAGCCCTTGTAGTTCATATGAACTGTTGCTAGGGTTGGAAGGGGGTTAGCAGATGTAGAAGTGCTTTGAACAAAGTTGTTAATTTGGTTCATATTAGATGGATGTAGGCGAGTTCCGTTATCACGTTGGCCACCCGCTTGACTCATACTGAGACCTTCTCGGTCCTCTACTGCATTTAATGCTTGCACGCAAGAAGCTGAAGCGGTGTTCTTTACAGGGGGAGTAGAATGCACTTGGCCAACCAGAGATTTAACGAGTAATCAATATTATTCAAAATAGACATTAATGGGTCGAAGGCTTTTTAAAGTTTTAAAGTGTTGCCTCAAGAATGGCAGTGAATGTAGCAAGTGTAATTCCACCGGGCTATCCTTCTCATGGCCGTCTAAAGTTTCATTCATGCTTTTAACAGTAGCAGTTTTACTGGAGTTAGCATACTTTTTTCAACGTATAGCAGTAGGTTTGGTGGAGCTTTTGACCTTTTTCAATGGGGGGGGGGACTTATGATTTCATTATGGTCACTCTGTATCTTTTTAACATCGATTATCAGGCCATTATTAAAAACTCATGGATTGGTATTTACTGGTGCGGATGCTTTATTGGCAGGCAAAGGGGGTGCAGTATGGCTTCTGGTGGCACCAGTGACCTGATTTAATTGTAATGCCTTTTTTGTAACACCTAGCTGCTCCTCAACACATTCTATTTCACTGCTAAGAGCACCCATAGCATTGGTAAGAAAACTCGTAATGGTGGCAGTTAATGGATGCTCTTTGGTAGAAGGCATTACATTTTTCCTTTTTCCCATCGTACATTACCTTTGAGATCAGGGCAAGGTCTAATCTGTAGTAGTGACCAGGGGCATAATATGTGGCAATAAAGAGAGGTGGCGCTGCCAAGCCTTGGTCAGTCTCGGACGGGTGTAGATGGGCACAGTTTTGGCCTGGGCTTTGCAAGTTTGCGATCCACCCTTTGTCCCCGGGAGGGGAGAGGCAGCGCTTCAAGCGTAATGATAGCGCCTCACCCTTCCAGTAGCTGTGGAGCTTGCACAGAACCCTGGGACAGCGAGTCCCACCAAGGTTTGAAGAGTTTCTTGCCAGTGAAGGTGAATGTCCCGTGCCTTGGGGGGACAGGCAGCATTTTAAGCGCAAGGACAGCACCTCCCTCTTCCAGCAGCTGTGGAGTTTGCACAGAACCCTGGGACAACGAGTTCCACCAGGGTTTGTAGAGTTGCTTGCCAGTGAAAGTAATGAGTCCCGCACTGCAGGGGGAGAGGCAGCACTTTGAGCATGATGACAGCATCTCCCCCTTGCAGCAGCTGTGGAGTTTGAACAGAATCCTTAGACAGCAAGTCCCACCAGGGTTGAAGAGTTGCTTGCCAGTGAAAGTGAAGAGTCTGCGGGTTCATTTTTCATTGGTAGTGGAAGGAATGCCGCCATTAATTTGCACAATCAGCTCTCAAAGCCTTTGATTTGCCTATGGGTGGTATTGATCATGCTAAATTGTGGAATGCTCAGTCATGCCTATATTTGTTACACATGCACCTGAAGTATTGTGTGATGCATAAAACCTAATATGAAACAAACATTATTAAAAATGAGAGGTCTGCCATTTTTAGAATTAAAGCCATATCTTCATTGATTGAGGAGCTTATGTAAGTAGACATGCGTCTGGCTGTAAGTGGATAAGTGGGAGGATGTGAGAATGAGACAATTGGTGTATAGATGGAGGAATTTAGAGTGAGTGCCTAAATCGTTGGATCAGTGAGCAATGAACATCTGGATGGGCACATATAAGCATGTGAGTTCGTGGATGGGCCAATGGGTCTGTAAAAGAATAAATGGTTAAGTGGCCTGATGAGTACAATGAAGGTAGAATGGGTGAGTGAGGGCCTGCATGGCAGACTGGATGAGTGAGTAAATGGATGTATGAGTAAGTGTGTGTTTCAATGAATGCTATCAGAGTTCCTGCTGTAATAATAACCTCAAAGGAGATCTTTATAGTGATAACTGAACTCTAAAAAAGTTGGTCTTAAAATCTTCAATCAATAACAATTAATTTACTTAAAACAATAGTTACATCGACGTAGCTACCTTTAAACCCCTTTCCTCATTCTTAAAACTACTGACCACAATAAACAGTCATGCTCCATGTAAGTTCCTTAACTGTCTTCTCTGTTTCAAAGGCTACTTGGATATGTACTGCAGTTTTCCTTAGTTAGTTTATTGCTGACAAACAGTATTACCTCCAATTCTCTTAAGCTTGCGACTTTGATACCACAACTAAAGAAACCCAATGTTGCATCTGATCGATTCTTGTAGTTTTTCCCAGGTGTGTAGGGCCCTTAGTTTTTCCCCGGTAGCTCCTCTCCAGCAGTCGAAGGGTTTTACGATGCTGTCATGGAACATTGCAGGTCTTTCGTCAAAGTTTAGTGACCCCAGGTGGGCGCGATATGACATATCCTTCCACATTATTATTTTTCAAGAAACTTGGGCTATCGATAATATTTTCTACTTAGAGGGTTATATGCCTTATTTTGTTCCAGCTATTCATTCATTGGTAGGAAGGGCAATAGGGGGGCCTAATGATGTTTGTTAGAGTTGAGTTGAGTGGCTACATCTCGGACCTTAAATGGCATATGTGTACAACGCAGGGACTTCCGTTTTCAATCCCTGGGTCCTGTCCGATGGATGTAGTTAACTTTTATAACAGTAAGGACGGGTGTCAAGAGCCCCTTGGAGTTCCCCATTTGGATCATCTCCTGAGTTCTATTTCAGCCAGGGGGGATGGTCAAGCTCAAACTGCTTTGGCTGGTGATTTTAATTGTCACTTATGTAACCCTCCCCTAGATGGTGGTTCCCTTTCTGGCAGTTGCTGGTTGAGCAAAGGCCTCCACTTTATTCATTCACAAGAGGGTAGGGAGTAAAATGAGCTCTTAGACCCCCACATTCTGGTCTTTTGTTTGGAGAAACTGGTGAATTCTTCAAACCCCGTAATTCACCCGTCTTACAAAGGGAGGGGCAGGGGCTCGCTCATTGATTTTATATTTGTATCAGCACCTCTATATCTGTCCATCTCTCATTTTAATATCATTGCTAGTCCTTTCAGTGAACACAATCCTCTATCCTTAACTCTGGATAATGCCTTGGGCCCAAAGCATCAGTCAAGGGGGGCCCTTAAGAGCCTTGTGGCCATTGACCAGGAGAGAAGGTTGAAATGGTCCCAGGTGGCCCTCAGTGCCTTTAATCCTCTTTCTTTGCAACTTGCCAGCGGGAGATTCATATTTGTTGGGATAGTGAGGCTGGTGGGGGGAGGTAGTGGAGGCTTTCAAAGGCATAGCTCTGCGGGTTTGAAAACGTTTGACTGTGAAGGCTCCTATTAATCAGTGGTACATAACCCTAAATGGTTTGACGGGGATTGCTCGCGATCCCTGCATCTTCTGAAAGGAGCGTTGAAGCAATTACTGAGAGATGGGCAGCTGATTAGAATTTGTAGGCGGGCTTACAAGCAAGCGCAAAAGGTGTGTAAATACAATTCACAAGAATTAGCCTGGGAGGAGCTTTGTCAAGCCAGCGAAACGGGGGACAGCGCTCTCTTCTGGCGCATTGCTAATAGGCCTTGTTTTGCAGAGGGCTCTGGCCCACTTTTATGCCATCATAACTCAGAGGAACAGTGGGTGGATAATTTTGAGAGCATTTATAATCAGGGGGCGGGTGGGGGTGTTAATAGCCATGCTGTTCCTGTGTCCATTGGCAACCGAGTGGTCTTCACGTTAGATGAAGTTTCCCAAGGCATTCTTGCCCTGTCTAGCAACAAGGCCTGGGCCCTGACAGTATACCTACAGACCTGTTTAAAGGAAATATGGAGGTCTGGGCCCCTTTATTTATGCAGGTCCTGAATGCAGCTGTGGAAGTGGGGCCTTTACCCTCTTGGTCAACCGCCGTGATTGTCTCCATTTTTAAGAAAGGGGATGAAGAGAACCCACAATTTTACTATCCAATTTCTTTACTGGAGTCTACGGTCAAGGTCTTGGGGAGGGTGATTTTAAATAGGCTGTGCGACTGGGCAAATGAAAATAAGATTTAGAGTGATGTCCAGTATGGCTTTAGGGTGGGGAGGTTGACTTCATACCAATGTTTGAACCTCCACTTAATTATTAATAAATACACAGTGGCTCAGTCTGACTCCTTACATCTTGCTTTTATGGACTTGACATCCGCTTTTGATAGGGTGAACTGAGCGAAACTCTGTGCCTTGCTCAGTGAAATAGGGGTCGATCCCAGTAAAGTGGGTCTTTTAGCTGATCTCCACTCATCGACTTCAGCCTCAGTGCGCTTTGCTCAAGGTGCTACGTGCACTCGATCATTTGTGATGAGTTGAGGGGTTCGGCAGGGATGCTTACTTGCCCCTTTTTTATTCACCTTTTATGTGAATGGGTTGGAATCTGCACTTTTATCAATTTCGGCTGATTGTCCTAAGATTGGTGACAGATCTCTCCCTGTCCTATTATATGCTGATGATGCGGTCTGGATGGCTCGGACTGCTCAGGGGTTGGATCGGTTGCTGACCAAGTATGTGTCTTTTATGGGGCTCCTGGACATGTCAGTTAATTTTTCAAAATTCTACAAAATGGTAGTGGGCCCCAAATCAACAAGGAGTAAGACCTTCAAGGTATCTAATGTTTTCCTGAGCAAAGTTAAGGCCTTTTCCTACTTGGGTGCTTTATTTGATGCTAAGAATTGTTGGAACAAAAAAGATTAAAGTCAGTTAAAACTATGGGGGCGGTTTTTAGTTTTGCACATAGGCTCGGGTCTAGGGTCCCAAGGGATCTTCTTAAAATCTATCAGGCCAAGTGTATTGCACAGCTGCGGTATGGAAGTGAGTTTTGTGGGTATGTCATATTGGACCAGATTCAAATGGAGACATTTGTTTTTGCGTAAGCTAATTCAAGTCACCCACTCAACCCCGCATTTTCTGTACATGAGGAATTGGGACTTGACTATATTTCAGATCTGATATCTCTAAGCCCGCTTATGTGTTGGATTAAGATCTGGAGCAGGGCGGAGCTGAATTTAAGTCGTTTGATTCTTGAGGACTGTTTGATGTTGGACCGGGCTTCCAGTATATCTCGGATTATTCTTGTTAAAACAGCCCTGTTTTCTATAGGTAGGCCAGATATTTTTACCAGCCTTACCTCACTCTCCGTTCAGGAGCTGGGGAGTGTCTAAAAGGTTGTTTTTAGTACGTTCCCATTTGGGGAGAGAAGGTGTAGAACTCCAGAAGCCTTTGGTTAGGGGTCATGTGCTTTTAAAAACCGTGCAGGGGTTGGAACCATATTTGGGTTTGGTTTGCTCACAGCACGATAGGTTCTTATTGACCAGGTTCAGGTTTAATCAATTGTATCACATGCTGGCATCCCCATGTGGGTGGGTCTGGGCTGAGGAAAGGGCATCCTGTGGCTGCGACGGTCTGTCTCCGCAGGATATGCTCCATTTTATAATGTCTTGCCCTTACTTCAGCTGGCCAAGGAAGCGTTTTTAATCCCCTTGCTGAAATGGATTTTAAACAAGCTAGGCCTGCCCTGACGTACTTTCTGATGCTTTCCACTGACTTGGTGATTTTTACAATTTTATCTTTTTTACAAGCTGTTTGGGTGTCCAAGAAGTTGAGACCAGATTAATTGTCTTAATGTTCATGTTTTTATGAGTCATTTTATTCTCTGTTTTTATTATGTATGAGTTTGATATTATTGTTTTTTTACTTTTATTTTTTTATGTTGATTCTGATTACCGAATAAAGATTTATTGAATTAAATAAAGAAAGCATCTGACCGAACAAATTATCGTTCAAGCTTTATCCTTTGTTTCCCAGACCAAACATTTGATAGAGTAATCTGTTAAAACTGCAGATCTTTGTTGAATCAAATGAACTGCTGCATCGAATGCAGGCAGTCTTTTATTTTGGCACTCGCACTGATTGACCAGGTGGAGAGGTGTGGTGCAGCGGCCAGGGCAGCTGACTTCAGAGCACAGGGTTCACGGTTCGATCCCCGGCTCTGGCGGCAGCTCAGCTTAGCACCATGTGACTCTGGGCAATAGCTCACTTAATTTCCACGATGGCCCCCAGCGCCTTGAGACCCGTAAGGGTGAGTAGCTGCGCTATATAAAAACGGACTTACTATTGACATGCTATTGGTCTTGATGACTTAAGAGTGAAATATTGATGTTTATCTGGCAATTGATCTATATCTTTTAGACGTAGCAGACGCATTCAACATTGTCTGCCCTATGATCTTGCTCAAGCCATTGTGAATGGTATCCAATGTAATGTTCTGGATTTGTGGCCCCCCTTTTTAAATAATTAATCTCTGTCTGGCTCTAGACCCTCTTTTAATTCAGCATTGGGAGCAGTGCATTGGGGAATTCCCCATGGCTCTGAGCTTTCACTACTGCTGTTTATTCGTTCTTGGAAACCTTTAACTGTCAAATGGCATCCTTGAGAAATTAATTTGTGATGTATGTGGATGATACCTAGAATGTTCAGCATACATTATGGAAAGAGTATCTACACGGTCCTTCAAAATGGCTAAATGGTTGCTAAAGTGCTTCTAAACCCCAGAAGGCTCGACCACATTTTACTCGACCTGGATCCCCTGCACTGCCACCCACTTTAAGAAATGTTCTAAATTTAAAGTCCTGACAGTTGCCCGCACTGACCTTTATTGTAATGGATATATATTTACTGCATGTACTATGTGCACCTTTTGACAGGCCCTCTTCAAATTGTCATATTCTTGCCTGCTTCATGTGGAAGTGGATCAGTTAGCTACCAAACTTCTACATTGTGGAATCAGTTTTCCCCAAATATTTGACTACTTTTATATCATTTACAGTTCCAAAAGGCCAGCGAGACAAGTCTCCTCCGGTTATAGGGGTTGTAAAGAACTCTTCCATTTACTGCTCAATGATTTCATGAATAGCACAAAGAGTCCAAGGCAAGGTGTCAAGAGGCACACAAAATAAGATATTCATATGTCAGCTTAAGGATTTCAGAAAGTTCTTTATAATAATTCCTCTGTAACATTATGTGTTATGTATGTAGACCTGGACCTGTTTTCTTCAAACAGCCTTGCCTTGCATTCTGTCAATGCTAGCTGACCCTTGGGCCCCTACTCCGAGTCACTTTGGGATACAGTGGCCCACGTCTAGTCTGCTGTACCTGAATATCTTTGAGCACTTCTTATTCAAGTAATCCATGATAGTCATGATGCTGTGAAACTGATGATTCGTTGTGGGCTGGACACCACGACTGCCTAGGCAGAGCATACAACACCTGCGTGGCACTCAGACGCCACATATGTATGAGGTCTACAGATGCGTCTAGGAATGTCCAGTCATCGTTGATGGACATGCCCTCTTTGGTGAAAAACTGATTCAATCATGGAACAGTTCAGAGATAGCAGGGCCGGAGGTCAATCTTGCCCTACCTTGACAATTGGCTGTTGAAGGCGGGCTTGCCTCAGGTAGTCATCAACCAACGCCAGATGACGTCAACCTCCTAACATCGTCTAAGATCAATATCAGCCTGTCAAAGTTAAACCTGACTTCTTCAAAGATACTCCAGTTCACCAAGTCATTCTAGACATGGCACAGTTTTGTGTCTTTCCCCTGGAGTTCAGAGTCCAGGACAATTGGGCTATGATCCTGATCTTTTAGCCTCTACCCTGGATCTCAGTAAGGATGACTCAGAGTTTACTAGGATGACTGGCCTCCTTCATCCTGCAGGTCAAACATACCAGGTGGCATATACAGGGCCTGCAGTGGGATCTGAAGTCTCAGTGGACACAACACCAGTAGGATCCTTCCTAATTTTTCAAGATTTCAGATGAGATAGCAAAAAAAAAACTGCAGTGGTACCTGCTGGAATGTAATTGAGCCAGTGGCAGATGCTCTCCTTACCTCACCCAGAGTTGACAATGGTGATCGCTATATCACTTCTAAGTTGGGGAGGTCATCTTGTAGAGGTGGAGATCAGAGGACTCCACATCAATTTGTTGATCCATAGGTGTTGAATGCCTTTCTGCCCTTCATCAGAGGAAGGTTAGTAGAGGGGCTCACAGACAACACTACAGCATGTGGTAGTGCACCAAGAAAGGAGGAATGGTGTTGTGGGCCCTGTGATAAGAGGTGCTGTGCCTCTTGAATTAGCTGGACCATCAAGGGATTTTCCTTGTTGGACACCACCTGGTGGCATCTTAAAACACCAGGGCATATTAATTCATCCACCAAACTCTAGGAGATCACGATTGGCAGTCACATCCAGAGATAGCACAGGGCATCTTCCACTAATAGGGAGAACCCTGGATTGATCTTTTCACCATAGTGTGGACCTAAAGATACTACTCATAAATGCCCTTTGTGAATTCCCAAAGTTGTAAAGTTAGACGTTTGCTCTAAGTTTAGACCAAACACCTAAGTTTATCTTTGTGAATCAGGCCCTATTTCTTTAGAAGCACCATCCCTAACAATAGATACAGAATCAGGAGATCATGATTTGTTGTGGAGGGAGAAACTCAAGCTAAAGCAGGCATAGGCCACGATCATGAGTATAACCTGATGTCAATGTCTGATAGGTATAATGCCATGCCTATCAGTGGGAGCACCTCGTGCACAAATACTAGCTATTATTGAGCATTAGACAGTCAGTATCAGTAGAGTACCTGGGTTCAGAGGTTAGGCACAACTAGCGAAATTCATCTGAAAAACGTAGTTCACTTTCTGAAGGTACCTCAACCCCTTCTTGTGTGCAGCTACCACAAACATTTGTGTGCTCTTTTTGGAGACCTCAGGATATTTAAAGACAATGATTTCATTACCAGACCGGAGGCTACCATTATGCATATTTCTTTTAATGCCACTCCAAGCAGCCACTTAGAAGCAATACATCACAAAGTGAAAGATCTAGAATAGAATCTTCAGGTTGTACAATAGCCATACATCTAGAATGATCTGCCTCTTTTAAATGCGGCTCCAGACAGATAAGTACTCTTTACATTACTCAATTATTGCTCTAGTCTTTCCTCATAATGACTGCTTTACATTGTTTTCTCCTCTCATAAGCTGTTCTACGCTGTTTATCCTCATACAGTATACTACCTATTTTATCTTACTGCCTTTTCAGCAACAATTTCTATCATTCCGCCTGCTCTTCAATTTATGGAGACCGTTGTTTTCCACCTAACACCCCATAGCCAACTTAGTTGGCACCCTTAGTGTCACCTTTAGCCCCATTCATACCTTCTGTCGACATGCACAACATACGGGCCGCTCCCCATTCGTCCCGTACTTTCCTCCGCTTCACACGGCCCTTAGTTGGCTCACTGTGCCGTGTGCCTCTTTCCCCACGCTTCAACCCATCCCAAAAGGCGAGCGCTTCACACGCTACATATTGGCCCTTCCCCCAGGGCCTTTTACCGGGCGTTCATCTCCCTTGCTTGCTCGCAGACAGGCGCCTTCCTTTACCACTGAGGAAAGGACCTTGGGGACGGCACCGATGTCTATGCATGACGCAGCCCATCTCCAGGGCTTAATAGATCGGCAAGCCCTCGTTTAAATAAAGCGCAAAAATGTATAAGAAAAGAATACAATAAGGGGAGGCAACACAAAGATCGCGTTTATAATGACCTAATCCAGACATCTCCGGCAACGCACTGCTTCCATGGCGTCGCATTGCTATGGATGCCTAGCAACAAACCAGCTGATCGCTCGGGACACAGAGGAAAACGACGGTTTAGGACCCGAGCGATCAGCTGTTTCTAGACGCATCTCAGGGCTACCAGGCGAGAAAATACAGATTTTTTTCAGTCCCTTTTAGATTTTAAACAGCCATCCCTGTGGAATTTAATGATATCCCCACCAACTGCCTATTTTCAACTAGTTTGAATTTCTTTTCCACTTACTATATATTTTATAGTACTCTGCCTGCCAACCCCTACACCCTAGCATGTCTGACATTGAATCAGATGAATCTGAGTCTCCTGCCCTGTCTGCTCCCACAACTCTTGACAATGAGCACATCAAAAAGATCATCCAACAGGAAATGCGCTCCTGCATGCGCAAAACACTCAGCCAGGTCATGGCAGGCAAGAGATCAATGATTGAAGTAGAGGATGATGCTGCTGACCCCCAAAGAGGGGGGAGCAGGGAATGCACTAAAAAAGGGGGCAAAAGCGCAAGGAAAAATAATAACATTGAGAGATTTAGCCCCTTGAGCACTGCGGGAGGTCTAACCACCTCGAACTCACTGGGAGGTCTACTAACCTCGTCTTTTAAAGGAGGTCTAAGCACCTCAAATTATAAGGGAGGCCTACGCACCCCAAAAGTATCGGGTGTCCTAAGCAGCACAAACTATCAGGGTGTCCTAAGCGGCACACAATGTCTTAGTGCTTACTCTGATCCCCCAGAGTTTGATTCCGACCCACAAGGAGACCTTAACACCATGGATGAGTACGTCCTTGACCTTGACCAAGACAAGCCCGACCCAGAGTTTCTCCTTTCTGAATTACCCTCTTCCTCTAATGAGATCATAACCAACCCTCTGGGTGAAGAGATGTTCTCCCCCTACAACATTAAACACCCCAGGAGCACAGAATGGTGGCCCCAAGCTCATGTGGCTAAATTTATTTAAAAAATGGATCAGAAATCATCTGGAAAGGGACACGCGTAACATCCTAAGAGCGGAATGCCCCAGACCAGTGGTTCAGGAAAAAGTATGCATCACGCCTAATTTGGACCCAGAGCTAATTCAATTCTTATTCAAGCTGGGCAGAGACCCTAGAAATGGCATGGAAAGGTCCCTAAAATCATGCCAAGATCACATGCTTGATATTCTAGGACCTCTTTGCAGAACATGACTGAAGAGAGCCACATTAACGGCACCTCCCTTAACCTTGAATTACTAAGAGGATGGAGTCAAAGAACCATGATCCTTCAGGGGAATGCAAATGCAGGAATTAATGCGGAAAGGAGATGAGTTGTCCTAACTAAGATTAACCCCAAACTAAGCGACATGGCTGATAAAAAACCCTTAGCTAACCCCGAGGGACTCCTCTTCGGTGAGGACATGATTAAAAGTCTATGGAAATACATGGCTACCTTTACTGCACTAGACAAAGCTCAAAGTAATATGCGCAAAGTGTTCAACCCTAGCAGTGTTTTTTCCAGGGCAGGCAGAAGAGGTCGCCCTGCCGGCTGTCCTTTCTAAAGACCCTTTTTTAGACAACGGGGATTCGGACGCTCCTACCAAGCGAACACCCCCTCTTCATTCTATACCCAGAGAGGATTACCCTCTACCCTTACCGCTCTAGAGGATTCAGAGCTCGAGGACAAGGCTCCTCCACTCTCCCAAGTAAGTACCAACTTACCTCCTCCTTCCTTTTCAGCGGAGAAAGTGGGGGGTCGACTGAGATACTTCTTACACACATGGGAGACTATTACTCAAGATCCCTGGGTTTTACAAACCATTCAAGGCTTCAAAATAGATTTCTTAGAAACACCAACACAACACACACACCCAAGAAACTTGACCTTAACAAAAGAACAACAAAAAATAGTGGAAGAAGTGAATTCCATGGTGGAGAAAGGAGCAATTGTAGAGGTACCTTGGGAATGTATGAATTTCCTAAGCAATTTATTCCTAGTAGAGAAAAAAGACAAAGGTTGGAGACCTGTCATAAACCAGAGAGAACTGAACAAATCTCTCATTTACAGACACTTCAAAATGGAGGGTATCCACCTCCTCAGAGACATGCGTCTGGAAAAAGACTGGCTAGTGAAGCTAGACTTAAAAGGTGCCTACTTTATGATTCCGATGGCCTTAGAATCCCAACCTTACCTCCAACTCACTTGGAACAACCGTCTATTGCATCCTTCTCGAGGGAAAGAGGAATCAGTCTTATCGTCTACCTCAACGACATTCTTCTTATGTCTCAAAATCACTCCCAAATTCTGAAAGACTTAAATACTACAATAAATCTCATAGAGAGCCTATGTTTTATAATAAACAGGGAGAAATCTATTACGACCCCCTCGGGGTCTCTAGAATTTTTGGGCTTCACAGTAGGCACTATAAAGTCAATGTTACTCCTACCATAGAAGAAGATCACCAAAATTCGAAAAGAGATCCGGCATGTTCTAAAACGAGATCTCTTATCCCTAAGAGAATTAGCCAGACTCCTAGGCCTCTTTTCATCCTCTATCCAAGCTGTTTTCCCAGGTCCTTTACACTATCAGGCCCTTCACAGGGTTTGGTACGGAGATCAAATATCCCTAGACCAGGAAGCAAAAACAGAACTGACCTGGTGGCTAGAAAACCTAGATGCTTGGAACGGCAAAGCTATTTTTGGGAACTCTCCAGAATTCATCCTGGAATCAGACGCAAGCCTTCATGGCTGGGGTTCGTGTTTTCAGAACCAGAACACGGGAGGCTTATGGTCCTATACAGAGAGTTCAAACCACATAAATGTCCTGGAATTAACCGCTGGGCTTTAAGCCCTGATGAGTTTCAAACAATACCTTCAGGACCGATCGGTCATTCTGACATTGGACATGTCAGCTGTGGCATACATAAATTGCCTAGGGGGAACACAATCACCAGATCTATCCAATCTAGCCAAAAAACTATGGATGTTCTGCCTAGAACACAAAATAGCTCTAAAAGCAGAATACCTTCTGGGAAAAAACAATTTTTACGGATTGGAACTTGAGATTCCTTGTAGACCACAGCGACTGGAAACTCGACGTGAATGTTTTCAGAACTCTAGATCACTTCTGGGGCCCTCTAGAGGTAGACCTCTTCGCCAGCATGCTGACCTTCCAACTGCCAAATTACTTCAGCTGGATGCCAGACCCAAGTGCTCTGGCAGTCAATGCTTTTCTTCAACCATGAAAATCGATTTGGGGATACGCCTATCCACCCTTCACAATGATCCAACACAATGATCCAACGAGTACTCCAGAAATTGAGACAAGAACAATGTTCGATAATTCTAGTAACACCCTTCTGGCCGTCCCAACCATGGTTTCCAATGACTTTGAAATTAGCCTGCGAGATACCCTTTCTACTCCCAGCCTCAAAAGGCCTTTTAAGAGACATAGACGGTTGGGAACACCCTCTAGTCCAGACGGGGACTTTCAACCTTCTTGCCTGGAAAGTGTCAGGAGATCCCACAAAATCTCTAACATTTCAAGACAGGCACCAATTCTCCTCCAAAAGTCTTGGGCCCCTGGAACACACTATAGGTACAATGGCATCTGGAGAACATGGGTACGTTGGTGCCTGGAAAGGAACCTGGATTCCGTGGAGGCTCCTATTGTACACGTAGCAAACTTCCTAGTGGAACAATTTGAGAGGGGGCTTACCTACAGATCAATTAATTGCTACAGATCAGCTATTTCAGCAGGTCACATTCTATTAAACGGCAAAACTATAGGTAAAAATACCATAATATGCAGAATTATGAAAAGCATTAGACTTAAAAGACCACCTAAATATGAGACACTCTTGGACGTCAAGCTATTACTTGATCTCTTCTCTAGCTGGCCCGAAAATAGGTACCTCGACAAGAAGAAACTCTCCATTAAATTAGCGTCTCTCCTATGCCTAATCTCCTGCCATAGAGCATCAGACGTTAGGGCACTGGAAATATCTAATAGAACGTACAACGCATTTGGCGTCAAATTTGAAATTATTAAAAAAACTAAGACCATGTCAGATACGATCTTCTACCCAAGATTTGATTCATGCAAAAAGCTATGCGTGGTGGATTGTATGAAAGAATACGATTCAAGAATGAGCGAACATCGCTCTGCTGGTGTCAACCAATTACTTGATTCCTTTGTTAAACCCTTCAAACCCATTACTTCAGCTTCTATTGCAAGATGGGTTAATTTGGCAATGGAATTAGCTGGTGCAGACCTCAAAAGATTTCAAGCACACTCAATAAGGGGTGCCATGGCTAGTGAATCCTTATGGAAAGGGGGTAAGCTAGATGACATCCTTAAAGCTGCCGATTGGTCTAATTCCAACACCTTTGCTAAACACTATTGTAAACCTTTTGAACACATGTCTGACATAGTTTTACATGACTACCAACATGCATAATGGTAGCTTCCGGTCTTGTAATGAAATTGCAATTCTCCTAATATTATGACCAGAGAATCTGAATTTCAGTAAAGAACGGAGGCTAACATTATCCCATCCCTTCCCGGAAGTGGATAATGAATTTCTATATATTAATTGGTAATTATTAAACAAGTTTTACTCAATTTTATTTATCTTGTTCTTTGGATAGATTGTTCATCAGCCTGTATAAAAAATTATATAATATAAAATGAAAAAAGGAATAAAACAGAATACATAGTTTATTTTAGTAACTATTGGTATTTTTGATAACTGAGAATTTATGACAATCATTAAACGTATTGTAACACATTGCTTTCATTTGACAATTTTTTTCCTAGGGTGTACGAGTTTGGAACACTAACTCTTTTCAGATAATTCTGCATATATGGCTCTCCTATAAGGATGCACCCGTAAGATTTTGCTTAAGGAGATTCAAGTCCAACTACTCTTCTCCCAAGCACCTTCACTGCATCCTCCTATACTTCCACGTTGTTCCCGTTTGGAAGCTATAAGTTTCATAGAAGAAGAAGAAAAGTTTTAAGTGTTTGATTACAGAAAATACTTATTTCCTCGCATTTAAAAGAGGCAGATCAATCTAGATGCATGAATATTGTACAACCTGAAGATTCTATTCTAGATCTTTCACTTTGTGATGTATTGCGTCTAAGTGGCTGCTTGGAGTAGCATTAAAAGAAATATGCATATTGTTAGCCTCCGTGTCTTTAATGAAATCCAGATTCTCTGGTCATAATATTAGGAGAATCGCAATTCTCAAGTAAGTAGTGAAACGTACATCTTTTTAAAGCAGTGCTGAACTATACCAGTTTTTCATAATCCTTCCTACAGTGGGAAAGGGCCACTGGGCATTGTAAACCATCCATTTATAATGTTGAGTAGCCTCCAATTGATACGTCCACCACCGGATGACCATCCATTAGTGGGTGGATGGTTGTGATAGTATTTGCATGATGGCACCCCGTTCAAATTAAACTGCTAATTGTTTTTTTTTTATGCACTACATAGTGCCACTGTTTTTAAGGCTTGAGTGTCATGGATGTTGCTATTAATTATGTTAACCATAAGACTTTGCCCCTGCTTTTGTTAGTTACTAATTTTGAACAGACTCAACATTCCCAGCTGCAGAATGCCCACAACTGCTTTCACTGAGGCCAGCCTTTGAGATCTGACTATCGAGTATTCCTGTTCTAGCAGACACTCACGCTCGGGATCACTATTACGCTCTGCCCATTGGTTGACACCAAGTAAGGAGAAAATATTTCTGAATGGCACTCTGCAGAGGAAACTAGGTGGATCAATGTACTAGTCCCTTTTTCCAACCCATCATGGTGATGACTGGTTACTTTGCATGATATCTCTCCCCAATTGTTTTGCCACTCTTGTCGTCCTATGTGGCAATGTTCTGTAATGGGGATGGAATGTCTAAAAGTTTTTGGAACAAGTAATACTAACATTTTGTTTCTTTCAGAATTCACAACTTTAGCAGAGAACAGACAGATATGATCTACTGTGCAGTTAAACCATAATAGAGATGTTTATTGATTGAGTTTGAATATCTATTTCTGTAATCTCTAACCGTGGTACTAATCTAGCTGTGTCAATATTTGACCTTTGCACCAAATCTTTTGAAAACCTTCAACATCCTAGATTCTGTGAGAGACTGTGTTAGCAAATGTACTGAATAGGAAAGAGTGTCAGCTGTACAAGTTTTAGGAAAATATCTAGCACCTACTCATATGGCCCAGGAACAATAACACTTGCCTTGAGAAAGAGAGATCCTTAATGGGTAAGAAAGGGCCTGGAGTTGTCACAATCTGAATTCTAACATCCTACTGGGTACAGAAAGTGTAATCCAAAGGCTATGTTATCAAGGAGGAAGGGCTGAACTGGGGGTCATGAGAAAAGTACACATTGTGGCACAATGTTCATTGTAACTACATAAAAGCCAATGCCACCTAAAATCTACTTTCTTTTCCTTCTGCCTCTTATAGAACTTACCAACCTGCGGGATCCTCCCATCAAGAAGACCCATTGCTGAAGGCAATAAAAGAGCTTGTAAGTGATATTATATCCTCCATTATATTTGTTTGCACTTGCATATCTGCAGAATGTTTGGGAAAGGGAGTGCAGTGCTACTTTCATCTTGCATCACACCTGTGAGAGATAAATGTGGGGTGCGGGAAGAGGTATGATAGAAAAGACTGAAGAGTATAAAGAAGGGCAGACAAACTGTTCGCACATTTCAGAATTGTGTGTGTGGAAATTTCCACTTGCAAGGGCATTAACTATTCTTACAATATACTATCATGGTTTCTTTTAGCCAGACAACAGAAAGGTTCCCATCAAGTGAATCAAATAGTATTCAACTTTTGTATGGTGCTTTATACAGCTTTTTCGATTAAAAATGATACCTTGAAAAAATATGAAAAAAAGGTTGCCATTCTGTTTCTTAATCAGGTATAACATAGAAGATGCAAGAGTATTAAGTGTTGTTCCACCAAATTTATGCAGCAGTTTTTTCAGGTTAACCAGAGATGATCTCAGAACATGTTGACCCTTGTTTTAGGACTTAATTTTCATTCAGGATCTCCTCTTTTTACCCCTTATGTCTAGATTAACTTTTAAATTATTTTGGTAGGGTGCACTCTGGAATTGTTAATGGCTAGAATTGTTTCAAGTGTGAGATAAAGATAAACAAAGAGAAGGACCATTCTAGTTGTTAGGTTTGCTTCTCTGACCACTATGTTGTGGAGAACTGTGAGCAGTTTGTATCACAAAATGCCAGTGAGTGGAAGTACTATGGCCAAGATGTACTAATATCTGGTTTCAGAAAACTGGTCACAAACTGGCCCCAGTATTTTTGAAACCAGTAAACATTTTTAATAATTGACCTATGTAGTAGTGCATCATAATCCAACCTATCTCATTCATATTGGTGAGGTAGCTTGCAAACTGCGTCTCACTGACATTGGAAGTCATCACAAGGGTAGTGGCCTGCTCAAGTCAGCGCCCTTCACAGCTGTAATTTCTTTTTAATAAAGCAAACATTTTTTTTTTGTAAAGGAAACTTTGTTTTACATTCATATACAACAAACTTCCCTTCTGCGAATGGATTCCCACCTCTTTTGAGGTGTCAGTTAAATATCAATGTTTTGCAACCAATCGGAAAACACTGATATATTAGATACCAATTCAGTATTTGGAAAGGACACCTACAGCACACCCCTTCCAAATATCAAATCTGTATCCATTCTGAATTACACTTTAGGAGTATGAAAAACTTTTCAAACTGCTAAAATCGGAATAAAAGAAGAAAAAGCATTTTAAGGGCAGCAAATGTAGAATTAGTACATTTGCAACTGTTAAAATGCTTAGCACATCTGGGCCTATGTCCTAAAGATGCATCTAGCTTTTTCACCCCATACACTTTCTATTCAGAATCTATAAACAAGCACTTTATACAAAGAAATGGAGTATGCTGATGACCCATATAAATATGTTACAAGACCCAATAATAGCGCAATTGCTCTATCCACAACATGTGGTGGGAGACTGGTTGAAAATCAAACGTAGGCAAATTAGAGCTATACTCTTGGCAAGTTCAATTATTAATATTCATTGGAAAACTCCCAACCACCCTGCTTATGAGGAGTGGTGGAAGAAGATTAGATGGGCTGCTCTTTGTAAAGGGTTTATGCTAAACATATTTTTGGGGAAATATTTTTATTGCATTTTTCATTAAATACATCACATGGATGAATATTAGACCACGGAGGTGCATGAAATTCATGTCAAATGCATGTCTGAAACAATGACAATGCAAAACCCACAAACCAACCACGCCTCCCCTCCCTACAGCATCTGACAAGGCCCAGCAGTATCATAGTGATAAACGAGCACATGGAACAGCAGACAACAATACTAAAAGATGGAAGCCCCATGTCTGTCACTCTGCCCCCTCTCCGTTCAGTGTTCCTTCTTCCAGTATCTCGTCCAAAGAATAAATACGATATCCACTTGTCCCAGACTTTATGGAATTAGCTTGGGCAGCCCCTACTAGAGTATGTGGCCTTCTCTGCCACCATATACATGTCCAGCCTCCTTTTCCAATCCAGTAGTGTAGGGCATTCCCCAGATACCCAGTGTTGAGCCACATCTCTGTTTGCCACTGCTAGACTAAGGTTGCAGAATAGCAAGTAGACAAGGGGCAAGTCAACATCATTGCAGATATCCAATATAAAGAATTTCGGTTCCAAGGGAAGAGACAGTGAGAATATAGTTATAAGTTCCCCCATAACAGCACACCAGTAGGTCTGTATGTGGGGACAATTCAAAAGTGTATGAAAAAAGGAACCCTCTATATCTCCACATCTCAGGCAGTGTGGGTCAGGGGCCCTCCCCATAGTGTAGAGACGATGTCTATTATAGTAGATGAGGTGAAGAATTTTTAAATGGACAAGCCGGAGCTGCATCTTAATTGCCACCTCCCTAGGGTGCATTAGGGCAGCGTCCCAATCAATATATTCCATGCTTCGCACATCGGCCTCCCACCTCCCTCTCAAGCCCTGCAGGTTGTTGGGTTTATTGTTAATGAGGGTTCTATAGGTAGATGAAACCGCGCTTCTTCCCAGATTTTCCATCAACAGCTTCCCTTCCAGTGGTGCGAAATCAGGGATATCTTCCCCCGGGAGCCTTTCTGCCCTCCATGCGTGTCTGACCTGAGCATATTTAAGGAATTGATTTTTGTGCATGGCATAGTCTCGCTGAAGGGAGGAGATCAATGAGATCTCCTAGTTTAGAAACCCCAATCAAGTCCCAGGCTTGAAAGCCTTTCAACTTGTTGAATTCAAGCAGCCATCTTCCCTCCCACAGCGGTGTCTCCCTAGAGGGTTTTCTTTGCCACCCCGTGGACTTCTTAGCCTTGACCCAAGCTGCAATTGCCACTTGTGTTGCCCGGAGGAGCTGGCAGGCCCCACTACACCAATATAAATAAGGAAGATAGGATTTCATTGACCACTGGGAGTATTCTAAACAAAAGGTAGAGTGATCCTGGAGGGAGTAAATCCAATTGTTGATATTGTTGAGGAGGGATGCCTAGTATCAGGCACGTATGTCCGGTAGTGCGATGCCACCGCTGTAGTGATTTCTTTGGCAGGTCGATAGGGAGTGCCTGCGATCCCACAGAAGGGTCTGTAGATCGCCCTCTATCATAGTAAACGTCTCTAGCGCGATCGGATAGTACATGTGTTGTAGGACATAGACTAATTTAGGCAGCGACACCATTTTAAACATGTGTAACATAAAGGAGAGTGATCCAATTAAGAGCATGGGGGCTGGGATCAATACATGATTCATCTCAAAGGAGTACCATCCTACACTATGAATCTTATGACATCTCACCTAGAAAAACCTTGTCATTGTTTCTCTAGCCGTCAATTAAATGACACATGACGATTTAAGCAATCTCAACCAACGTACACTGAATTTATCACGTCCACAACTTAACCATAGTCCCAGGAGATGAACAAGGAATTATATTTGTCAGTAGATATTTTAGTCAATAAAATATCTTACATTTGAAAAAGACAAAGAGTGTACATATAACATTGTTGCCCACATGTACATATGTGTGCAATTTAAACAAATCAATTAAAGACAAACATGCATAAACTGGAATATTACATCAAAATGTTTAAACATGTGATTATAACAATCAAGGCAACATATGTAGTGTCCTGCAGTTTAGAACCTATGGGGTTAAAACAAATTTTAACCCTCTCCTGTACAGTCCAAAGCATACTGTTAGGCCTTTCTAGTGGTGGTCGGAGCACTTCGTCTTTTTGAAGGTGGTGTCATGATTTGCATCACCAATATTGTATGAGTCAATATATAATTTTTACAATTGATGATAGCTCCTGGCCACACCCATAGGTGCAGCGACGCATTTCGACCTTCGTGTTGGGCCCGGAATGTATTTCAATGAAGGTCTTCTTCAGGGCTCAGGGACTAATTGAAGGGACACTGTATAAAATATCAAATCAAACAAATATTGTGTGTTAGATATTCTTGTATTTCCTAAATCAGTTTTAAAATGGGAAATATTTCCTTAGGGGAATATACTTGTGTGGCGACATACCATTTATGCAGGAACTTCCTGCTGCTGTACTCAAGATGAACGTTATATTTCTTTTATGGGTTCGAGTCGTGCATCGATTCAACATGTGACGCTAAATATAAGAGGAAAGGAGATTTCTAATCAATGTTGTTCTTTTTTTCTATGTTGGAAGACTTTTTAACAATTAGATACTTATTCTTTTTATAAAACAAAGGGAATAAATGAGCAGACATACCTGATGGAGTAAATGATCTGAGGGTGAGTGTAACTAGACACCATAGTGTTTTTGTGGTGGTGATGTGCCTCCCGTTGTGTGAATACTACATGCGAGTGGTCGCCTTATTTATTCAAAATAATATTTATTCGTGATTTTGAACCTCATATTCATGCAGTCCCATCATTTATAGATCCAGATAACTCTGAGGATAACTGACACTCTCCCTTTTTGGATCTCACATGTGTCGCTGCCAGGAAAAACTTACGTATGCCCCAATGTGATAGTCGAAAACCGTTTTAGTGCTCGCCCGGATATTTATCGTGACCACGACGCGCAAATTGGGTGCGGACTGAACTATTTTAGGAGCGCGTATTGGCAACCAAGTGTCTCAGGGGATAGAGGCGATATACCAATTCTTTATCATTTACCTCAGTCATGTGCTCTGAACTCTTTCTGCCGAAGTGGAGTTCATGTTTCCTATTGGTGAAAGCGGAAGTGTGGGGGTGGGGGTGGGGCCTTTTAAAAAGTCAAATTTCCCTTACGTGTGGGCTTCTAATTGGATGGAGGACTCCGTCTTGGAGCGTGTTGGTTTTCATTGCCATAGTGAGGGCTGCACGCTAACACCAGGGCACGGGAATACCAGCGGAAAATCAATCATTGTTATTCACTGTTCTGCTGGTTCTATCATTTCGTCAGCTTCAATTTGCACCGGTGTTACAACAATAAATTCATAAGTTGTTCAATTTGCATGAGGGATGCTTCCACCTTCCCAAATCGGCATCTTTGTTCAAACGGTCTCCACAGCAATTATCTGCACATCGAGGAGCATTCTTTTGAGTGCACACAACTTTATTTACTTACACATACTGTATCATTGTACCATGGCATGAAGCTAGCTGGGCAGGATTGTAATCTTTGCCTTCCCTGGGGCCTGTGTTCTAATAACTCGTCTCTAATGCTACAACCCCTAATTGTCTATGAGGTATAAATTGTCTGTTGGCCCTTGCTTCAGGAAGGTGTATTTTAGCAGGGCTTAACTCGTATATCAGTCTCCCGGATCTTCTACATTATTCGCTGATAGTACATCCGTTATCGGTCCACTGGCATACATCCTCATTCTCTCTGTGGGTACATTTCTAAATTACACAAGATGGTAGACGCTTTTATTCAATTAGCAAGGATTTTAAACATAGCAGCCCTCCCAAGCAGTGTAAGGAGCAAGCCTCGCCCATCTCCCCATCTCCTCCCAGCAAACACGCACAACCCTTCCTAAGTTTCGCTTAAAACATAGTTCCCTCGGCAACGTCAGCAACATCCCTAGATATTTAAAGCCCAAAGAGTATGCATTAGGCGATGATGGGGGTGGACTACAGTATTCTCCTGGGGGAGATAGAGTATGGACTTCTCCCAGTTAACACAGTATCCAGAGTGGCCTCTGTATTCCTCAAGCACCTGGAAATGCAGAGGAACAGACCAGGTAGGATTAGTAATGAAGAGGAGAAAATTGTCTGCATACAGTGAGATCTTTTCTTCAAAGATGGTTGTCGCAGAAACACAGAAGCCCTGGATCTCTGTGTGATCTTGAATCTTACATTCAAGTGATTCTATGGTAAGAGCGAATATGAGAGGGAAGAGGGGGCATCCCTGTCTTGTGCCTCTCCCTATCAGGAATTCAGAAGACTGCACACCATTGACTCTAACGGAGGCCATCTGGGCCTGATATTACAATCAGGCCCACTTCCTATACTGGGGGCCAAAACCGAATATTTCAAGGTTTTTTCTAAAAAAAGGCCAATGCACCACTTCAAAAGCTTTTTCAGCGCTGAGTGCTAACAGAGCATGTGCGTCGGGTCGGTACTGTATTGTGTTTAGCCAGATATGTGCTCTACGTAGGTTATGCCGGTTGGATCGTCATAAAGCCCAATTGGTTCCAATGTATCAAACGAGACCGGGCGATAAGATCCACACTGTACCTTGGGCTTACCATCCTTATGTATTACTGCGATGGTCGCCTGCATGAGATCAGGATGGAAAGCCTCTCCCTGATAAGCCTCCAGAAACATATCCAGGAGATGGGACCCCAAGAGATCCAACTACATTTTATAAAAATCCACGGGTATCACATTGGGGCATGGGGTCTTGTTAGGTTTGAACTTGTTCACGGCCTTGCAGACTTCCTCTAAGGAGATCTCTGCGTCTAGGGCTTCCTGGGCCAAGTCTTCCAGGATGGGCACTGTGATCGATACAAGCTAGGATGCAGTCTGAGGCGAGGGTTGCAGTTGTCTAGCCCTGCACAGGTCCGTGTGGTAGCTGGCGAAAGCACCCGCAATTCGACTATTTGTTTCAGCAGTCTCTCCATCTGGCAGGACTATCCAGTGCACCCATCTGGCCTCTAATTCCTTCTTTGCTAGCCAGGCAAATAGCCTGCCTGCCTTATCGCCGGCCTCACATAATCTATGGAAGGTGGCTCTTATCTAGGTCTTGGTAGTTTCCTGCTCAAGTGCTCGGTATTCCTCCCGCAGCAATGTTAATTGTCGGAGGTCCGAGGGGTCAGGCTCGGGGTCCAGAGATTTTCAACTGCCAGGAGCCATCTGTCCAGGAATTCCATGGAGCTGGAGGCTCTCTTTCTCTTCTGTGCAATTAAGTTCTGGGCCTGTCCCGGAGGACCGTTTTTTATGCTTCAGGGAGTACTATTTTCGAAGTGACGGAGTCTACATTCTCCTTAAAGTAAAGTTTGGCATTAACCCTAAGGCCGATCACCACCACGCAATCCTGTAGGTCCCAGGCATTCAGTTTCTACTCCTATACCCCCTGCCCAACAGCACCAGCAAGGGCAAGTGGTCTGACAGGCCCCTGGCCAGATAGTCTACCTGTTGCACTACAGTCGCCTCTCCTTCAGGGGACAGAATGTAAACTAAGCAGGAAAAAACCCTACGGGCTCCTGAAAAATAGGAGTAGCCCCTATCAAATGGACGTACCCTCCTCCATAGGTTGGAAAGTCCCAGGGTGCTCGCAAAGTTCGCAAGCGGGGTGGTGTGGATGTGGGAACCCACGGAGCTCAACCTGTCTAGCTGTGGTGCCATCACATTGTTTAAGTCTCCTCCCACAATATGAAGTGTGGATCCCACCTCTAGTAGGATATGTGCAACTTTCTCCAGCATAGGGGACTGTAGCTGAGGGGGTGCATAGAAACTGATCAATGTAATGTCCACATGTCCCCATAGCCCCTTAACTCTGACATAGCGACCCCGTGGTTTGACCCATGACTTTGTGATCGCGAAGTGAGGATGTTTCCTAATAAGGATGGCTGCCCCTCTGGACCCGGATGTATATCCTGCATGTGCGAGCGTAATGTATACTTCCCATCCCATGAATTTACACTGTGACCCCTTGAGATGGGTTCCCTGTAGGAATACTATAAAGGGTTTAACCCACCTTATATAGTGGGAGACCAGACCCTTTTTGACTGGCTCCAAGACCATTCACATTCCAGGTTAGGACTAAAAACTCCCCAGTCTCCATTGTCGAGGTACTCATTGCACTAGCTTATAGAAGGGTGACACCCCTCGGGACGACAGACGGGGTGCCATCTAGGACAAGAAGGCGGCCAATATAGAGACAGGTTTGTTGCTCCAAATAGATCACTTGTCGGCATGGTGAATCTCCTCGAACAGTATGAACAAAGAAAACCAAAAACACCCAATAGCACCTCAGGCCCACCCCCAACCCACACCACAAGAAACCCTGCGAGTAAAACCCCCATCACTAAAATGAAAACAACTCAACAGGGAGTTTGAGAGGTCTGTAGCCCCCCCACCCACTAATACAATTTAATCCACTCCAAAACTATAAGACCACGCGCGACTGTCCCTGGTAACAGGTGACCCATCGAAAGGTAACCAACAGAAGTCATTGTGCTCACAGGTCCAGCATCCAGTGCAGGTTGAAACATTTGGCCTTTAGCTGGCCCCGGATGTGGTGCCAAAGTGCTGTTTATGGTTCTGCTACAAGGTCTACATTGGGTGCGTACGCTTGGGCACCCTCCAGGTCTTTTTCTATGGCATTGACAGCCTCCACTAGAGGTTGGGGAGTCTCTGCTTCTGTTCCTTGGCCTACCCCCGTGGACTCTAATGAGGGAGCCTCGTCCAAATCTGTGTTAGTTATACTGAACATATTTGAACGCCAGGATGATTTTTTCACATTAGATTTCAAAATTGCATTTTAAGACGAATAGATTTGCATCCCCGTTGTCTCTTAATATGTGTACCTGGTCATGATTTCTTCTTTTATCCAAATGTCATTTATTTCTCCTAAATGTTATATGCAGATGATCACATATTAGTTTGAACATTTTATGATTTCTATTTTTCATAAGAAAAATAACTCCAAGAAACGTAGTGAGAGCAGACTCACCCTAAAATAAAATGAATGATTTTTCATCTGAACTTTCATTTTTGGGTCAAAGCATCTCAGTTATCCAAAGGGTCACTGTCAGATGGTACAGTGTCTTACCTTTAGAGGTGACATTGACATGCTTTCCAGCTTCTACTTCAGCATCAGGATTGATACTACCTTCAACAACACGTCAATGTTCCTTAAGCCTCTCATGCATATAGAATTGGCTTCGACAGTGAGGTTCTCTATGCTGGATGTCTGCCCCTGTGGCTTTTGCAATTGACAAATTCCTCAATATTGAATCACTTGTCAACATACATGAGTATACTAAGAGCAGCAATAAAGGTATTAGCATCATGGAGACTTTTGAGACTGAGTAGCCATCATGGCACCTAAAAATAATTGCTATAACTTCTAGAGCTGATAATGCAAATTTGTTTAACTGCAGCAACTACTTGGCCAGGCCCTCAAAGGCAGGATAAAAATTCTAAGGTTCCTTAAGGAGATTCTCTTTTTTGTAGAGATCAGGGTCCAATTAAGTGGGTTATGGCTTTAAAAGTTAAAATAAGTTAATCTTATTCAGGCACCCTTCTCTCTTTGGGAAAGCTCGATAAATAAAGCAAAATAACTGAAGAGATAAGCAAGATGGTTTGTGCCACCAACTACCTACCTATTGTTTTGCAATAACCTGGGCCTTGGTGATCTCAACTCCAGTCACCTCTCCTATAGGAAAGAATCTAGGTGTTCCAAATTATCATTGATTCCTCAGATATATCCGTCTCCAAAAAGCTACTTCCTCCAGATCTGTACTTCAAAGATTTTTTTTAAATACTTTTGCATGTCTGCACAAGTATTCTGCAATTAATGCACATTTCTTTTCTTGCTTTGATTATTTTAATGTAGTATATCTGGTACAGCCAAAAGACGTCATCTGCAGATTCTTATTCAGAATGTGGATGTCACATTCCTGACAAAAGTCAATACGGCATATCATATAACACTAGCCTTATTTAGCTTGCATTGGCTTGTGGTGCACTGGTATTAATCGTATTTCACTTTGTTTGGTACTTAAGGCTGTATGATGGTGCAAGAACTATGTCACCGTGTACTAATCCTTTTGGTAGTGCAACCAAGGAGATGCATGTATCAGATGGAGAGATTGTGGGAACACTTTAATTAAACTTGTCAGTTCGAAATGACGGCCGTGGTCAAGAGGTGTTCACTAGATGAAAGCTGAGTGTGTTGAGAGAGCATAGTATGAAAAATTAGTGGCAGTACAGAATGCTGCCTGATATCTGTGGATACAAATCATAAGGACCTCTCTACCCGAGTGGGCACAAAATGGAGGGCCGATGGCTCTAGATATGACAGTTGTGAAATAGGAGCCTGATTGATGGCAGCACCAGATTAGGCAGCAATGCAAGACTCCTTAGGATAATTGAGAACATGATTAAAAAGCAAACATGCATTGGCAAAACTAATAGGCCTGATGTTGGCCTCCAGCCTTTTGACAATTCTTTTTTCATTTTACCATTTATCACTCAGGAAGCTGCAGGGCCCTCAATAAATCTAAAAATATATATTTAGGCTAAAGGCAATACTTTATTTCTGGTCTCAAAACAGTACACATTAACATGGTTCACCTGGCAGTGAAGGGAACTACTGTGTGTGTGGGTGTGCTCCTTGTGAAAGGGCAAAAGACACACAATTGATGGACGGAATGCAGAACAAATCAAACTATTCACCCTCAGTCAAGAGATTTGGGTTAAATCCATCATTCTTTTGCTCACCATGCCACCCCAGTTTATATGCAAATCAGTCTTGACCCTGTGCCTCATGGGAACAGTTCAGCCCGAACTGCCAAGCCAGGTCCTCCCTGGACTGAAAACAAGCATCCTAGGACCGGTTTTGGGGCTTCACCCCTCATCAGCCAGGATAGCTTGTGAAAGGGCTGCATGCCATAACTCATAGTTAAGTCAGTCAATGGCTGAAATAACATTGGTTTATGATGCATCCTGGAGTGGGAGGAAGAAAATGTGACTGAAACAACCACAGACTAATGGATGAAGTCTGTCTGAAAACCCCTATAAGTAACTATGTTTTACATATTTTTAGTGAAATTAAAAGGTTTTGGCTAACACAGACCTATAAGGTAGGAAGGAAGGCAAAGGGAACAAAGGAGGGAAGAAGGAAAGAAGGAAAAAAGAAGGAGGGAAAAAAGGCAAGAAAGAATAGAAGAAAGAAAGAAAGACAGAAAGAAACAAACAAACAAAAAAACAAACAAACAAATGAGACAAAAAGGAGAATGAAAAAGAAAGAAATATGGTAGAAGAGACAGAAAAGGGAAAGAATTAAAGAAAGAAAAGAAAGGAGGAAAGCGACATAAATAAGGAATGAATAAAAGAATGAAGGAATTAAGGCAAAACAGAAATAAAGAAAGAAAGAGGGAGAGAATGAAAAAAGGGAAAGAAAGCAAACAAGAAAGAACAAACAAAAGAAGGAAATAAAAAAGGAAAAAAGGCAGAAAAGTAAAGAAAGAAGAAAATATGATAAAAAGAAAGAAAACAGAAAGAAGAAAGAAGAAAGGCAAAGCAAAAGTAAGAAGGGAGGAAGACACAAAAGAAGGAAAGAAGAAAAGAAAGAAGGAATGAAAAAGTAAATAAGGCAAGAAATAAAGATGCAAAAATGAAAGATAATGGAAAGAATGAAAGCAAAGTTAAAGAAGGCAAAAAAGAAAGAAAGGGAAGAAGGCAAGAAAGAAAGAATGAAAGAAGAAAAGAAAGGAAATTAGACAATAAGGAATTGAAGAAGGCAAAGAGAAATAAAGAGGAAAAAGAAAGAAAGAAGGAAAGAAAGAAAAAAGAAGGAATGAAGGAAATAAAAATGGAAAGAAGGAAGAATCAAAGAGGAAGAAGGCAAAAAGGAAATAAAAGGAAAAAGGAAACAAAGAAGGAAACATGCAAGAAAGAAAGAAAGGAGGGAAAAAAGTAAAGAATAAAGGAGAGTATAAGAAAAAGGAAGAAAGAGAGAAGAAAAAGAAAGAAAAAAAGAAAGAAAAAAGGAAAAAGGAAAAAGAAGTCTAAAATGCAAAAAGGAAAGAAGGGAAGAAAAAGAGAGGAATGAAGGAAGGATAGAAGGTTCAGATCATAAAACATTTGATTCTAAAACCCAAATTACACCCCATCTATATTTAAATAAAACTGTTACAAGGGTGCTGCAAATTGAAAGTTTGGTGTTCTTTCTGGGCAAAGTTTATTAACCAACTATTAGTGAAACCAGGTCCAGGAACACAATATGGTATACTTTGAAATAGCAGCAGCCACTTCAAAAGGAATTTACCACAGCATTGAAATGAGACAGGAAACTGATAACGCTGGAATGTGCCCTGTGCTCACTTCAAATGCCTCCAACTATCATGTAAGGCTACACTGGCACCAAAGGGAAAAACCTTGTGTGTGTATGTCCACCTTCTGAAAGGCCAAAATACAGTCACACAAAGTGACGTTAACCAGAGGCTTAAGTAGGCTGACCCACTGCCCCATGGTCTATGCTGAAGTGGGCAGAAGTAAAATAGGAATGATGCAACATCAGACCAGTGGGTGAAGCAAAGTGGCTGAAAGCCCATTTAAGTAAGTATATTATACATATTATTTTAGTAAACTCAAAAGGCCTTTGCTAATAACAGATCTAAAAAGGAAAAAGGGAAGGTAGGATACAAAATAGTTACTTAGTCCTGGTTTGGCATCATAGGAATTTTCATTGAAGTCATAAACAGTAGAATAATACCTCGCTGCATGTGTGGACAATTCATATCAATATATCATCTCAAACTTCTTTCTACTACTCTTTCTAATTCACTACCCTATCTCACCCTATACATCTATCATTATATCCTTTACACCCACTCTCTCATTTATCCCAAACGCCATACCACTACTAAATTCCCCAAAATAACCCTTTCTTGACTCTCTCCTACTCTACCCCTCCTTGCATCTTCTGACACCTCCTTTACTGTACCGATCCCCCCAAACTAACCTTTCTAAACTCTTCCCTCTGACTCTTCCCCTCCAAAACCCTTTTTACTCATCCAAAAGCCTCCTCCTACTGCTATACCTAAAAAAAGAAATCCTTCACTCTTCTATCCCTCCACTATCCTTTTCAATCAAAATAACAGACTAGCATGTTCACTTCTCTAATTCCATATTCCACTATACTAATTCACCATTAATCCTTTATGGGTTCCAGAGTAGCGTGCTACTCGCCAACAAAGCATTTCAACACCTCATCAGGGTTACAAGCGCTATATAAATGCAAACCTTTTTTCCTTTTTTACCCCTCCCTAACCCTTCTCAATCCAAATAACTGACTAACATATCCACCACTCAAATTACTTCATATTTCACTATACTAATTTTCAACACTAATCCTTTATGGGTTCCGGAGTAGCCTGCTACTCGCCAGAAAAGCGCTTCAACACCCCATCAGGGGTAACAGGCGCTATATGAATTCAAACCTTTCTTTCCCTTCTATCCCTCCGCTATCCTTCTCACTCCAAATAACTGACTAATATCCACCACTCAAATTACTTTCATATTTCACCATACTAATTCACCACTAATCCTTTATGGGTTTCCGGAGTAGCGTGCTACTCGCCAAAAAAAAAAGCGATTCAACACCCCATCAGGGGTTAGAAGCGCTATATAAATACAAACCTTCTTTCCTCTTCTATCCTTCTGCTATCCTTCCGAATCCAAATAACTGACTAACATATCCACCACTTAAAATTTACTTGCATGTTTCACTATACTAATTCAACACTAATCCTCTATGGGTCCCGGAGTAGCGTACTACTCGCCGAAAAAGCGCTTCGACGCCTCGTCAGGGGTAGTAAGCGCTATACAAATGCAATTACAATACAATTAGTCCATTTTTCAAATTAGGGTGATAGGTCTATTACGCCCATGTCTTGCGAAGTACCTTTAAGAAGCCTATCAAAGGCAAGATTTTCCGAAATTTAGTAAGTTTTACAACCAAGAGGCTATTTCCAATACTGTATTCTACTGTCTAATACTGAAACTTCTGCCTAAATTCCTTAAATAGAGGAACAAGTTTAGCCTAATGGAATAACATTAACGGAGTACAGGAAAAAGCATTGTATACCTTTTAGAGTAAAAGCTTTCAATACCGATGATGCCTTGTACTTATGTTTGCAGGTTCCAACAATCAACAAGCATTTGCAATGCAATAGGTCTCGCATTTGCAAGAGTTTGAGCTATTGGCATTGTAATGGTAATGCTTTTAATTTGAGTTTTGAAAACCTACAAGTGGTGCGTAAACACCCACTTTGTACTTATAGTGCTTGCTGACAAGAAGCAAAGCTGCCAGTAAAAAAGGCACAGTTACCTCCAGCCTTGCTTCTCATAAGCAAGGAATGTAAGTACAAAGTGCGTGTTTGCGCACCGTTTGCAAGTTTTCAAAACACATAATTAAAAGGCATTGTCATTTACAATTCTAATAGCTCAAACGCTCGCAAATGCGAGACTTATTGCATTGCCATGAAGAAACTGCTCTCGCCTTGACATCACTCTTGGAAATCTAGAATCCAGTTCCGAGTTCCGAGTTTTCGCGCTGATCGAGTAGGCGCGTGAGGGAGACGCGAGGAGGACGCCGGCTGCTCCAGACTTCAGTCCCTTGCTCCTAGCTTGCGACCCCCCTTGCTTGCGGCCCCCCCGTATTTCACACACAGCGGGGGCACGGGGGGCGCGGGGGAGATTTACCTACCCATTAATTTATGGAAAGCCGGTGAGGCGGGAGCGCGGCTGTAGACGAGTGTTTCAACCCCCAGCTCTGCCACGGAGGACGCGTGGTGCTTCTAAACAACAGCAACAGCGGGCTTCATTGGGCTCAGTGTTGCTCCAGGGCCGTTCGGAGAGCCCACCGCCAGGAGCGAGTCCCCGCAACAGGCGGCACTATCGTGGCATCAATCAAGTGGCAAGCGGTAAGTAGGAAGCCGCAGCGAGTGTGAACGGCCTGATTAAGACCCGGTGATCGGCGTGCCTCCCGCTCTCCCCGCTTGCCCCCCCCCCAACTTGCCCAAATTTGCCCTTCAGCTGCTCCATAGCTACGCTGTTGGAAAGAGAAAGAGAAAGAAAAATAACTAACTCCACGCCTCTGGGAGAGATAATTCAACTGTGCCTTTCCCCGAAGGTTTCATTCTAACAAAAATAACCACTTAACTACTAACTACTTAAAGATTCTAATTGTACAATCACCTTCAAGCAAACTTCAGCCTGACGTGCAGATACACAAACGTTTAGTGTCCAGTGCCCCGGACTTAGCGATCTGTTTGAACAACACAGTGGCTGGTAAACGCTACAGTCCGGAAAGAGCGTGGGAAAGAGTGTGGGCTCCAATAATCTTGGTAAAAAACCAGAAATGCGATCAGGGAAAATAAGAGGAGGTGACAAAAAAGACAAACACTTGCAAGCCCCAGCTAAAAACGGAAAAGATGAGGATAAAGATGAGGACAAGGAAGGAGACTTGATCAATATCATAGCCCAAATGCATAACCCTTCTGGTAAGTCCCCGGTAAATCCTGGCACGCTAAACATAGAGGGTATAGAAGCAACAGAAGCAACAGAAGTAAGGCACGAGCACGGACCGATAATAGATGTATCATCTACCATGGCGAACATCTCGGAAACTACAGAAAAAACCTCCGCAGAGGCCGCAGAGGCCGCCCCACAAGCCAAGTGTGTCGGAAGTAAGAAGGCAACCCGTACGGCAACCCGTACAGCCCTCAATAGGCATAACTCTTGCCCGAATAGCAGCAAACGGGCACTGATAACGGACTTCTTAAAGGTTGCTATTAAAACAACGGAGGGAAACCGGAGTCGTTATGTTATGAAAGCTACTAACCCTATCAATTTAATCAACAATGATAAAGCTAATGATGCCAACATGTCCTCACTAGGGGACAGAAGTACAAGTATAAGTACAACCAATAGTGAGGTTGTATGGAAGGAAAACAAAGATCTCTGGCACACGGGATTGGGTATCACGGGCGATAAAAATCAGGAAATTCAATGCCCCCAACTACTAACTCCCAAAATTTTCTGCCCTTCGGAGATCCATCAAAGAAAACATTCCCAGGTAACTGAGGTATTACACCACCACTCGTCTTACCCGGATTTGCCTTACCAGTCACAACAACAACAATCTCGACCTGGACACAGTGGTCATAACGGCCACAGTGTTCATGATTATCACATTGAAAGTAACCCAGTACATCAGTACAATACAACCACTTCGAGTCCCTTGGGTGTACTAGATCCATCGCCGGGGGCCCACTCCCCCACCAGTCAGGGGGTAGCCAACTCAAACCCCGACATCCAAGTCCATCCTGATTCACCCTTCCACATGCCGGAAATATCAGAGCACTTTTGTCAGGATAAACCAAATGATGCGCCGATATGTCAACTAAATCACTCCGGATTAGTCTTCCAGACACCATCTATTCAAAACAAGGCACCACTCAACAGGTTCTCAGGTTGCTTGAGCGAGCCATCCCCAGGGCAACCGCCCCATCGGGACCACCGTGCCAGCTCACTTTAATCAACGTCTCCAGTCTGGCCCCACTTGCTAGGCACAATGGACACAATTGGCAGAGCAATGATTCTCCATGCAGACACATTGGACACTCAAGTAGACCTCTTAAATATTCTTGCAATTCATGTTCAGGGGGTCGAACAAAAGCTTCATAGCTTTAATGAGATGATCCTGAAGGTTCAGCGAGATCGGGAAACAGCTTTTCAAATGTGCCATTGTCACTGTACCCGAATAATCGATAAACTAGCGTCTGTTCCAACCATCCTTACTGAATTATTGGGTACAACAAGGGGAGTTTTAACCATGCCTGTAACAGTAATAGAGAAAGAAAAAGCAACAACAGTAGAGAGAGAACATGCAGCCTCAAAGGAAACAGATTCGGAATGTCCTAATCCCTTAGTGGGGCAAAAAAGTAGCAAAACAGAGTTAACCTCCAAGTTAACATCATTTACACTCAATCCATCAAGTGTTCTCGATAATTTAGGCGACCAGGACCTCTCATTTCAAGATCAATGCAACCAGTCTCTAGAAAGACATTCAAAAGTACCTAAGCTTTTATCAAAGCGGGAGCGAAAACGATTGAGAAAATCCAGAAAGCGCAAACAAACAAGCCAGGTACAAGACTCATCCCTGGCAACATCAGTTCAAAATGGAATTCATCAAGAAAACAATGTAACCCAAAACAGCATGGAAGTAGTAATCCTTAAGGAGCGACCGATCTCATTCCTTAATCCGCCCGTCACGCCCAACACTTCAAACCACAATATAAGGGAGCCACCTCCGCCAGAAAAAATATACAGTTTATTCAAACCTGTAGCTGGGACGGAAAAACATATTTCAAAAACTCAGGCTACACAATTAACAGCGAGGAGCTCCAAGTTGGTAATAAGGAAAACAACCCAGGGTGTGCCTATCCTGGCTGAGGAAATTGGCACAGACGTAAGCCGAGTGCCGGAAATAAATAGGGAGGTGAAATCCACCCACAAAAAAATACTCTAGAACCTCGAGATTTACCCCAGATCTCCCGAGAGCCCACAGTGGTGAAAAAGAAATGGAAAGGACCTCAGACATTGAATCGCAGCACGATTCTCCAGTTAACAACAAATTGGTCTTTAATCCACAATACGTTTCAAGGGGAACGCATGACATTCTTAACAGAAGTGTTTTGCTTAAATTATTTAAAGCTCTTCCACCTCTAAGCCATATAAATACCAATGATATTGAAAGTATCGAGTTTAATCAAAACCCGAGTCTCATTGGTCAAGAATTTACAACAGCCACATTTATCAACAATATGTTCACCGAACAGATCTGGCAGCAGAAGGACTCGTTCGCCAAATGGGGAATTGAGTTAAAAAAGATAATCCCCCCTCGTTATCCTAGTCCACTTCAACCACCTCTTTATATTGCGAGTCTTTTAAAAGGGGCAAAAGGCCCGGATCATCATAGCCAAATAAGGGATAAAGATTACTCGGCCAGGAAAATTACCATCACCTTTGATCATTCTGAAGTCAGTAAGTTTTCGGGTCCTTGGGACTCGAACACAGAAGGCACACCCTTGGGAACGGCATGAACAACCTTACCAATAGCCCCACACGTACATCAAGGTTGTAACATCTGTTCCTGGAACGTGCATGGCCTTCACTCAAAATTAGAAGACCCCGACTTCATGGACTTTATCACACAATACAACATTCTCCTTTTTCAAGAATCCTGGCAGATAACTCCATCCCTAATAACTGGTTTCAAAGAATTCTTGAACCCGGCTAAGAGAGCCAAAAAATATGGAAGAGCAAAAGGGGGCCTCTCTACCTTCATTTCAACAGAAATCCCATGGCACGCTTCTATTATTGATTTAGATTGTTCTTGGTTGTTGTGCGTCAAAATAGACGTCTCGGTGTCCTATACCCTGCTTATACTTAACATCTATATTCACCCCGCATCCAAACAAAAGAGGTTAAGAACTGAACAATTAATTACCTCATTAACAACATTAAAACTCACCTATCCAGATGCTAAAATCATCCTGTCGGGCGACTTCAATATGAATATACAATATGCCAGGAGTAAGGGCAAAACAGAGGCCATCCCAGCCCTTAATCGACAGGACACATCTGGTAAGAAATGTGCAGCCCGCTTGAGAGATCTTTCAATGTGTGTACTCAATGGTCAAGGCTCGACCGATCAGCCCGCAGCATACACCAGGGTTACTCAAAAAACACGATCTACCATTGATTACACTTTTACGGATTACGACCTTCTCCCGTATATCACGAACTTCCAAATAAAAGACAGGGCGGAAAGTGACCATCAACCGCAATCCTTTACCCTATTAAAATCCTTTGCAACTTCAGAGAAAGCAAAGGCGCTATCATCTTTAACACAATGTTATAATCTAAAACGCCTTCGCTGGAATAAGGATAACATCGAGGACATTACAAGTACATACACCAGTCTTTTGGAAAGATCCAACTCTGAAACACTGACCATAAAAGCTTGGGAGTCTTTTATTTATGAAATTAACAAGAAATTTTCTAAGAATGCCCACGCCCACAAAGCAGGAAGCCTAAAAGGGGCAGTCTGGTTTACCAATAGCCTGAGGAAACAAAAACAACAACTAAATAAGTACCTCAGACAACTACGATCCCAGGGACCAGAAGGCCACCAGGAACTCCTGCTCTTAATTTCAAAAACAAGAAAAAAGTTGAAAAAGGACATAAAATTTACCAAAATAGTGTACCAAGAACATATTTGGGCGAAACTTCTTTATGCTTGTAAATTAGGGGACTCCAAGCTCTTCTGGGAACAAATCAACCAACTAACTAATGGCCGGAACCGACATCATAATTCGGATATATTGGAGGCCACATGGAGAGCTCACATCGAACTTTTATTTAATGAAACTCCACCCCTATTGGCCCCAAATAGCAGATTATTAACAGGGAAGGAGGCTGGAGGTCGAGGTAAAGTCAACGAAATCACGAACCATGAATCCCCCGAAGATTTTGTGTCGTTTTCAGACATTCAAGTCCTAAAAATTATAAAAAATTTAAAATCTGAGGGAGCCCCAGGTCCGAACGGATTACCAAATGCCCTGTTTCGGCATGACCCCCCATTTTGGTCTCAAGTCTTGACTCCTCTTTTTTCCAAAGCTATAGCCGACATGCTGATCCCTGAGTCCTGGAGAGGAAGCATCCTTAATCCAATCTATAAGTCGGGTTCCCGCTCGAATCCCTCCAACTACAGGTTGATCGCGCTGATAGATGTGGAGGCAAAAATTTACACATCTAATCTCCTGGTAGAGTTAGAGGCTTGGGTCAGTCGAATAAACCTAATACCACATACGCAAACTGGTTTCCGGGCTGGGATGGGCACCCTTACGAACATCTCTGCGGTTACCCTTCTAGCCAACCAAGCTTTTGCAAAATCAAGGCCTCTGTACGCCTGCTTCGTAGACCTCAAAGCGGCTTTCGATAAAGTTCCAAGAGCCACTCTATGGGCAAAAATGCAAGCCTGGGGGGTCCCGCCTAGACTTCTGGACGCTATTATCAATCTGTATTCTCACACGTGGGTCCAAATCAAGAAAGGAGATGGGTCTAGCGTAACCGGTATGATTCCAACATTAAACGGGCTAAAACAAGGATGCGTTTTAGCGCCTTGTCTGTTTAACATTTACACCTCTGATCTCGATAAGTGCCTTCAGTCAATTCCAGCTGACCCCCCAAAATTGGGCAAAATACCGACACCGTGCCTCCAATATGCAGATGACATTGTGTTGCTAGCACAAACTCCGGTGGGCCTGCAGAAATTGATCACGGGATTAGGAGCCTATACTACCATGAACCAACTCACGATCAATCATCAAAAGACAAAAGTAATGTGTTTTTCAAAACATAATAAATTATTGAAAAGGCACACCTTTTCTTGGAAATTGGGCGACCAATCGCTGGCCCGGTTTGCTTCCTATAAATATCTAGGCTTCCTTTTAGACTGCAAGCTCAACCTTAAGCAACACGTGGAACAAGGACGCACGAAAGCTAAACAACTGTTATTTGCCTTCAAAATCCTGAGAAAAAAACTCATAGGTTGCTCTACCGGTCATCTGCTAAAAGTGATCGTCGCAAAATTTCTACCTTCCATCTCGTATGGCTCAGAACTCCTGAATACTAAAGATGCTACAATATTAAATACAGCACAATCTATATTTTTCAAAAGACTGTTTTTAATACCGCTACACACTTCACAAGAACAAATTCGTTTAGAATTTGGACTAAAAAATCAGATCATGGCCAGACAAGGTGCCTTAGTAAAGTATTATTGGAGGATGAGGGAGGCAGAAGATAACACTCTAGCCCACCATTGTTGGGTTGAGATTGAAAATCAAGGAAGACAAGCTAATTCAATCACGATAATCCTGAAGGAAGCTTTGTCGGCATTACAGCTAGAGGAGGCCTGGTTAACACCAGTAACGTATGTTGGATTTAAAAGCGTGGTGAATACTGCAATCAAGCGGATCTCTTTAATAACTGATAAAATGATTTTTTCAAAAAAACATCATGCTTGGGCATTGATACAGGCCTACCAGAGGCTGAAGCCGCAACAGTACCTGATTGAACATTTCTCCCACCATAAAAAGCACTACCTGATGTTGCTACGAATGGGATCATTCCCCTCAAAGGATTTGACCCCAACATGGAAACATACATGGCCATCTAAGGAATGTCGCCTCTGTGGTCAAGGGGAGGTGTCACTACTACACCTACTATGTACTTGCCCTTTTTTACTGAAAACCCGTAAATCCATTCTTCGGGAGATTTTAAGGAATGAACAGATAAGAACATGTAGAGCCGCAGTCATCAGGTGTCTTGGAGGGTTTTCGATTCCCCTGTCTTGTAGCGCCATAAAATTCTGGAAAATAGCAGCAAAGGAACTGGAAAAAACTGATTCATGCCAAGCAGCCAATAAATAATCTGCTGGCTGACATTTCTAAATGTATTGTAATATTCGTTAGTCTTTTAATTGTGGCCATGACCCTACAGCCTTTTTCTCTTTTATGTTTTTAAAAAAAATGCTCATTTAAAGTATAGTGTTTTATGATGGTTTGCCATCCTTTTATGATTTTTAACGAATCAATAAAAGTATTTTTGACTGACTGACTGACTTATTGCATTGCAAATGTTCATTACCATTTGCTGTTGGAGTGAAAGTAATCTGCAAGTACTTCAGCCTTTCAAAATTCTAAACTACATTTCAGATACTTTATATTCATTCAATAATATACAATTGTCCTTAAAACTAATTTCCGTGCATCTGGTTGGTAAGTGATTATTTAAGAGCCAGTCTACACTTAGGAGATTTGAAACAAAACTGAACCCATCAATGGAAGCATACTGACAGCATACACATTTGGGGTAGCCCAACGGCGTTGTCTATTATACAATCGTAGTGGGTTTTTGTACAAAAATATAGGCATATACATCTGGCTTCCCACAATGTATCCGATATGCTAAAACAAGAGTCCCATACCAAAAGCCATAGCAATATTTGCCAAAATGTTTCTTCTGCAAATTGCAATTTCTTATTGGCATGCTTTTCTTTTGCTCAAGGTGGAGTGCCTTAGGTGATTCTATGTAAGCTATTCCTCCACTAAGATGATTTAATAGCAATAAAGCTCATCCCCCTAATCTCACAAAACATAGGTAAATAAATATGCCTGATGGCTGAATATGTCATGTCCTTTCCCTTGAACTCAGATGTTCGTAGATGTAAACAACAGTAGTTTGCACACTTTGTGAAAGCCATCTGAACCACTGATAGCACTGTACATAGGATCGGGCTCTGAAGCAGGGTTACAATTTCTGTAGGTTCAGTACAGTTTTGAAAACAGCCAGCAAACCCATCCCATTGATTTAAAGAATATAAGCATTGTAGCCAACATATAAAAGTCACAGTATCAGTGGGCACCTTAGTTTCGAAGAAGGGGAAGATTATGCCCCCAAAAGATGTGGAAGGCAAAAAGTAATATAACCGAAAATTGCAAAGGCGCTTACGCACAGAATGGAAATCCTAAAACCTTTCATTTTGTGTAGGCGTGGCACTTACAAATACCATGGAGGACAACCTCTGGTCCTAAAGGCAGAAAGAAACCCTGGATAAATAAAAAGGAACATGATGCACTACAATTCAAATCTAGGTAGTCCAACGACAAGAATGAAAGAAATCACCTTACTGCCTATAACACAATATTACAAATCAGCAATCAAAACCATAGAAACTTATTTTGATCAATGCAGACATCTTTCCCCAAAAAAATGTTCTGCAGCCTAGAAAGCGCCACCACTAAGATGCCGAACTCACAGGTCTTCTTTGGCAGAATTGCTGACCAGCTTATCTCCAGAATAAAACTGGAAGACTGCCTGCAGAATAGAACAAAAAGAGCTCAACACACAAAAGACAAAAACCCACGGAACCAAAACAACCACCAATCCTTAAGCTCCTTCAAACTGTTTTCCAAAACTGAATTCAATGAACTGGTCAAAGCAAATAGACCATCAGGCTCTCCAGCAGCCCTCGCAACAACAAATGTTTTCAAAAGCATTGTTCTAACAACATGTGCTGTGTCTAAACCAAGACTCAAGACTGTTTATATCAGATTGCTAAAAAAATTAAAAAAATCATTCCAGACAGGTTAGAAAAACCATAGAGCAAAATGTGAGCTCTTGAGCACATAAGCCTATATTCCGTTGTCTCTGTTCTGTCTGTCAAATGTATGGCAAATTTTAGAGATGGTGCACTTTGCAGTAGCCATCATGTTTGACGATATATTAATTTCTAGTGATGGAGTTATGCAATGCCCAGGACGTTTCAGTGTGTATTACAGTTTATGTTTTATAGATGAGTTAAAGAGAGGTCAAACGTGACATGCATTAAAAATGTAAATGATCTCCGTTTATTTTACTTTGCAACCCACATAATAAGTGTTTACCCTTTCAATCTGTTTGTATGAAATATTTACTGTCACAATCACAAATACATAACTGAGTCACAGGCCTAATTGCGCACCACAGTATTAAAAAATGAATTAATGGTCGCTTCTAACCACACTGATATGCATTAACGCTGACATGCGGCCTTGCCCAGGCTTCAAAATGTACGCACGCCGGTGTCGTTCGTGTCTGACAAGCAGCGGCGTCACTAGGGGGGTGCGGGGGGTGCGGACCGCATCGGGTGACACCATCACATGGGGCGACACTGTGAGCCTCTGCACGTCGGCGACCGGACGTCGACGACGTTCGAAACGTCACTCACGTGACACCATCACATGGGGTGACACCGTGAGCCTCTGCGCGTCGGCGTCCGGACGTCGACGACGTTCGAAACATCACTCACGTGACACCATCACATGGGGTGACACCGTGAGCCTCTGCACGTCGGCGTCCGGACGTCGACGACGTTCAAAACGTCACTCACGCAAGGAACGCTTTTGGCGGACTCGGAGGACTCGGAGCAGGTCCATCATGGGGTAAGTCGTGAGGGGGTGACACCATGAGTTACCGCACTGGGTGACACCAACCCTAGTGACGCCACTGCTGACAAGCACTGAGTAAACAATATGCCGCCTTGAGCCGGCAGGAAGTGCGGGTAAATCACCTGTGGAATGAGACAATCAGAGCCGGCAGCAATGGCCCATTATCAAACGAGCTGCAACAAGATAACTTTCTCTCCTCGTGCCTTGTCTCTGTTTAGATGGCAAACACGCGTAAAATAATAATCAACAGATACAAAGCAGGAGCACATTTTAAAATAACCCCGTCTCTCAAACTCAGCAAATAGATGTGTAAAGTGAAAGTAGCCTGTGCGTGCGTATAACAACCTCACACCAGTTACTGTAAAAAAACTTAGGGGCATATTAGCAAGACCGGCAATAAAATTATCGCCGTTTTAGCGGCAGGAAACTGCCGCTAAAACGTCGATAATGGGCTTGCTAATATGCGTTATAGAATTCCAATAGAAGCCCAGGTTAGATGTGCAGGACATCTAACCTGGGCTTCTATTGGAATTCTATAACACATATTAGCAAGCCCATTATCGCCGTTTTAGCGGCAGTTTCCTGCCGCTAAAGCGGCGATAATTTATCGCCGGTCTTGCTAATATGCCCCTATGTTCCACAAACTCTTCGCAAAAATTGACCGACTGCTAATTGTTCAAAAGAAAAAGTGTTGTAAACTTACGTTTTTGAAGTTCCAAAACGTATTTCTCGCAGACATGTGTCCTTTTTAGCAGCACTCCTGAGCTGATACACAAAGCATGAATGCTTCCATGGGGGAGGATTGTCTGCAGTGGTGCCAGATTTTGAGACCCGTCCGAAGGCCAAAGCGGTCCAAGTATAAGCCCAAATTCAGCCCAACACAGAAAAGCATCAGCCCAAAAACCAGCCCAAAGTTGCAACTCTCCAGTTATGGACAAATAGCCTTCAGAAAACATTTTAAGGATAAGTCTAAAGTATATTCAGCATACATGTAGTTAGAGAAGGTACAATAGACTCCAATGAATGTCTGCAATCATGCACAAAATCTATTAACAACACTAATTTTGAAGACCAATGCCCACTGTCACCTTTTAATTGGCACTTCTGTAATCACAAATCCACACTCAACCTGGCATTAATGAATCTACATGAGCAGATTATAATCAGTCTAAATTAATTCTAAGAACTAGAACATCAAAGCTATTTCAGCAGTGTGGCTCCAAATAAATAACACAGAATGGATCTTGCAGAAGTAACACCACACAATGCATAAATGCCAATAGACCAGATTCAGACAGGAGACCCCCAATTCTTTAAGCCAAAATGTGGTTTATTTTGGCTGTCTTCTGCCTGAAATTGCCTCCCGATCATTTTTTAAATATCTTCCACTTTACTCTTCTAAAATGTTGGCATGCATAACAATGATTTATGTTTTATGACACAACCCTTGTGTAAAAGTAATTCCTGTAGGACTTGTCTTGCAAGGTTTCCATTATATCGATTTATGTGAAGATATTTGAACAAAAAACTTATTTTTAGAAGGCATTCATGACAGTATGGGACAACAATAAAAATAAAAAGTGTGGCAGACTACTAACTATTGTGCTTAAATATGAATTGACGGGGTAAAAACTTAAAGACTAGAAGGAGAAAAGTCTTGTTTGACAGCTGCGAGGGTCACTACAATAAGATGACGGGCTCACAACCTTCAGTTAAAATGTCAGGAAGAGGCAGAAAAGAGACAGTCACTTGCTCTAACCAATTCCCTTCTCTGCTCTCCACTCCAGAGTCCTTCACCATGACCACATAATCGGGCACTGAAAGTGATACAGTACCAGTGTTGTTGGCTTCGTGCTGCAGCAAAAACTAGAGTAAAGCTCCCAGTCTTGGCATGAAACCGATGTGTTTGCTTGGTGTCTAAAAGACCCAATTTCACAGAACTTTCGGCAACATCCTCCCCTCAACATCTGAACACTCTCTCAACTCTGTTGACAGGGTCATCAACCCTCTTGTTCCACCCCAATCGATTCCACTTCATCATTTGGGCTGTCCCGCTGTCATACCACTGCTGACCTGGGCAATCTCATGAGCCTGTGCAGTTGCTTTATACCGATCACCCCCCAATGGACTTTCCATGAGGGGGCGCTGTAAGAATTCCCAATGAATGTCTGTATGAGTAATTACACCAATTACGTAAATACCACTCACTAATTAATTTTTGTATTAAATTCTTTATAGCGCTGTTAATCCTAATGTAGGGTGTCAAATTACTTTACTACAGACAAACATATTATACACAGACAATGTATCGTACAAGTGTGTAAATCAATGTACACGAGGTTTCTATATAAAGTAATCAGTGTTACAAGGTGTAGGAGTCACATATCATTCATACTGTTAGGCACTATCCTTTAAGAGTACATGATCGGGAGGAAAACAAGGTCTGGCTTTAAAACATAATGCAGTGGTTGCATGTGCTGATAAGACTTTATTACCCAAATGAACGCTTTTTTAGCAACCTTGGAATAATGAAAGCTTGAGGGAAAAAATTACCAAAGCTATGCCTTACAGTTTGCATACAGCTCCTTGATGCCCGTTCATTGCTCACTGTGCTATATTAGAAGAATGTTAACTTATTAACTGCCAGTAACTAAAGATCTTCGTAACAAACGCAGTAACCTACTGAGTGCTCTAAATACAATACAAATCCGTAATCTGCATGTTGCAAATAAGGTTGTCGCCTGGTCGAATTTGTACCGGCATGACCAGTGTTTTAGGGTCCCACAGTACTGCCTAGTGCCACACACAATGGTGGTTTAATGTAACTCATTATAGTGTCACCCTGTATTACCACAGGGTCACCAATTTGTCAAGTTTATTAATAGATCAGAGATGATAGCGCATTCATTAACAGTCTGCCTTTCCAGCTTCAGGAGCTAACAATACTTTGTTCTGTCCTAGGACACAGTTTGATTAGTTAAACGTGAGTATTAACCATGCAGTTTTCATTCTATCGCTGCAACAAGTACTTGAAGTGCCTCATCCACACGGATGGAACCACACCTTTTGACCAGCACGTGTCATTTGCAGTCCCAACTCCGGTCGGACAGATAATAGTGCACTTTGCAGCTTATTTTACAAGGACGAGTGGAAGCTGCTGCATTACATGTTCAAGTCAGGCCAGGCACAGGTGACAGACTTTGTCACAGCATGGGGTCTGCCCAGGAGCAAAGCTATGGATGATGCAGTAGGTGCAGTTGGCACCAGGGCCCAGGGCTGGGGGTTGCCCACTTCACCCTAATTGTGTCGGGCTGATGCACTGTGTCTTGGGAGTCTGGGCAGGCTGCACTGGACTCACAGATTAATCTCTGCCTTCAGCTAGATTAGCTCTCAGAAACGGCACAAGCTAGTGAACCTAGAAGAAGAGAGGTGAAGCGGCCATCATAAGTTAGATACAACAACTTACAAACGTGTAATGCTACGAAGTACAGGCCTGTGTGTGGAAAGGAAAGAATGGATGTCTGAGACTACACAAAAGCTTGATAGTAAGGGAAATAGGTGCCACTTAAACTCATCCTGTCATCATGTTCAGCTACAGTGTTGTTTAATTCACTGTGTTAGCAAGAGCTACAAAGGCAACACACCACATTATAGGGGTGGCAGTGAAGTTCAGCAATAGCCTGGAGGGAAAAAGTGCACTCATTTAGGACACATGAGAGCCAGAAGGATGGGTGTGCTCAAAGAGCTCCCCACACAGCCGTTAGCTGACTAATAAGGGACACTTTCAGCAAAGACCGTTTTAGTTGATAACAGTAAGCATCCTGGGATTTGGAGTTTCACCACATAAGTCACAGTGTTACTGACTAAAACAGCCCTGGGTGAAATTCGCCGTTACATTGGGTCAATTGACTGCTATAATGAAGTGAGTAATGCAGACCCAGAGAGGGGGGGATTCTGTACCACTACTTGTGGAGGAAATACTAGAGGAAGTCAGCTGGGTGTGTTGCTGCATCCTGAGAAAAAAGAAGTGTGGCGTAGACTGATAAGAGTGGGGGTACTGCAGAAGCACAGAGGAACATGGGGGCAGTGAGTTCAGGCTGTAGGAGGTTGAAAGGAGGTACTGCTACAAGATCATGGAGGGGGGAGAGAACACTCCTGTAGTGGCACATTTTGGAGGAAATACCTCTGCAGGGTCCTATTGTCACTAGAGAGAGTCCTTCTGCTGGAGCCGAAAGGGAAGGAGGTCTGCAGTACGAGCGAATACTGCATTAACCAGGATTAAAGCAGTCAGCGTTGTAGTCGTCTGGAGGGATAGTGGACATTGGGTGCCTGGGAAGACGGGGTGCTCCGAGGATATGGAGGATGGGTGAGAGACTACTACATTAGCTGTTCAAAAGCAGTGTTGGCATCAGTTCAGTCATGATGGCACCGAATTTCTGGTGCCGAGACAGACTACATTGTACTCAATTAATGCGGGACAGAGTTCTGAAGTGTTCTGATTTTATGTGAGTACTAAGACCAGTCCAGGATTTTAATTTTAATTTTGGTGGCAGTAGTATTTTTTCTTTGATGATTAATGCAAGACTCAAGGTACGAGAGAGCAAAGGAAAGTTCTTTCCTGGATGAGATTTTCACACATGGAAACAGTAAAGGGCAGCTTTGGAGCAATCTACCATGTCCATGTTATTTACTCATGGGCATGCCGCTGGTACTGCATAGAGAAATTAAATGCGGAGGGCACTATGTTGCACTGCTTTGGCAGTTTACATGGTTCGAGTTCATAATTAAACTTTCAGTGAAGTGTCACTCCAGGTGTCACACAGAAGACATACAAAAGTCACACATAGGCATTCTGCAAACATGTAAATTTCACAGAGAAGTGGGATGAAAACTAGGTAGCACGGGTCCCAGTTGGTAGAAAAATAGCAAAATCGCCAAAAGGCAGTCATTTTCCCCATGCCAAAAATGAATGCATTGGATTTTATGCAGGGCTTGACGTGGGATGAAAAAACTGGGGGAGTCTCTCAAAATGGCGTGGCTGATGTAATTGGGGCATGGCTTAAAACACTTAAGCTAAAAATCTGTGCTTAGCGTAGTGTGCCGCCCGACTGGTAATTTGCTGCTTCTGTCATAGCATCCAGATTTATAATATAACAAGTAACATTACACCTACAACAAGCCAGGACTATTGGCTTTGCCAATTGGTGTTAGTTCCATAAGCTAAATAAGGAACAACTATGGCTTTGTTGTATATAATATTGAAAATGCTTCAGTGCTGAAATGATGAGAGTGTGAAATAACTGTAACAAGTCTCTTTGAAGTTACATCTAAGGCCGGTGAAGGGTGGTACTGCTGCAGAGTTATGATTCATTTTTTCTAATCTTGTGAGTGAGGTCAAAAACAGAGAGCCCGATAGCGACCCGTCTCAGCACCTGCTTTTAAAACTGCTGGACCACTTAAAGCCCTGATTTTATGTAATCACACATTATCTTACCTGGCTTTAATCCTGTGCAAATTTGATGACACGGACATGCTCTCAGCACAGCAGCACGCTGAGACAGTCAAGACCTGCAGGATGCCGCCCACACTGCAGGGCCGTCATAGGTAGCGCTTTTGCGCTATGAAAGATTGACAGCCCTACTCTGCGGAATCCGGGAGCTCTGCAGGATTTTCATTGGCTGCTCTGCCCCCTCCAAGATTTTGCGCATACAGGGCCAAGTAAAGCTCAAGTTTCTGCCCCCGGCTGGAGAGTTATTACCCGCAAAAATTGGAAAAATGTCGCACATTTGTGCGGGAAATAGCCCAATCTGGCAACACTGATTGTCTGCAAAGAAGGCGTGCCCTGAAAGCCTAAACACGGATGTGAGGAACTCGCCTCAGGCAAATATTTGTGAGTCACCTGAATTACGAGAGCCTTAACCTAGGAGTCATGCCGTCTGTCTTTACAACCTCATACCAGTTACTAAAAAAAACCTTCTACAAACACTTCTCAAAATTGACCGACTGGTAATTGTTTAAAAAGATGGTATAAACTTGTTTTTGAAGTTTCAAAAGGCACTTATTTCCCGCACACCCGTGTCCACAAACATTAATCGTCCGTTAATTAAGATTTTTTTTTATATAAACTTATGTTTTTGAAGTTCCAAAATACACTTATTTCCAGCAGACCCGTGTCCTCTTTAGCTGATACACAAAGCGTGAATGCTTGCGGGAGGTTTGACCGAAAAGAAGGCGCACCCTGGAAGCCTAAACACCAATGTGAGGAACGCGCCTCAGGCAAATGTTTGTGGGGAGAGCGCTAACCTAGCTGAAAGAGGGAGTTCAGTGCCTCTGTTTATATAAAGTGGTCTACTGTTTATTTTTTCACTGTATAACTAATTTTAGATTACCTTCAACCTTGCCACTTGTTGACGGCGAGAGCGCGATGGGAACCGCCCACAGTGACCAGCCTGCACTGAATTCCAGTTGCTTGGCTGTTCATACCTAAAGACTGGTGCCTGAGCACTGCGGCCGCCCTGCACAGAAGCAAAGGGGGGGGGGCACGCTCTCATCACCAGGTGCCCAGTCTGTGCGCCTTTAAAGCATGCTGCCTCTACACAGATTGCGCTGCAGCAGCAGCAGCTTTCACAAGAGGAACAAGTCCAATCCTCCTTAAAACAAAGCCCAAAACCAACTAACATCCTACAAAAAAAAGCCCAAATGACGGTCGACAGCGAAAATTGCTAAAAGCCTAAAAAATATAACCAACGAAGAGGGAGGCATGGCGAAAGACGTACCCAAAATACATTTGTGGAATTAGGAGGAGGTGGGAGGGAGGAAAACTATATTTAAATGTAATCAGCTATGGTGCTGAAACTACACACAGGCAAACAGAAACAGAGCAGGAAACCAAGAAAAAAAGTAGTCCCCCAGAGAACAGACAAAGAACTGTAGTGTGATGAGACAGTACTTAGTCCCTGCTGCATGGGAGGAATGGAAGAGAAAAAGGAGGGACAAAGAGGCAGGACTGACCACTGGCAAGCAAGGATTTTTGAAGGACACTGAAACAAACAAATCAAAAGCAGGGGGATGGCTTTAAGCCAACATAAGAAATTGCAACAGGTCTTGAATGCTCGACCTAAAAAGAACACTGACAATCACCTCACATAGTTCTTTTGAAGCATGTAGTTTAGATTTGGAATTACTGAAAATAAAGCTTTTATTTTGTTTGCTCAAGATAACAAAACCGTTAAAGGTAGAGGATCATTCCTCACAACCTTTTATGCGCCAGACAGCTCCTGTACGCCGATACATGGGTCCAGTTAAACTCGGCATAACGACCGTTTCTCCAAAAATACACACTCAAAAAGGCCTCAAGCAAGACTGAGTTCTTGCCCCCACGTTCCTTAATCTGTATTTTGCCGATATGAGCACTAGACACAGCAAACTCAAACCCTTCAACAATCAATCACAAGCTGATCACTTCATTACATTACGCCAATGATGTTGTCCTTGTAAATCTAACAAAAGTCGTAGTCAAGAAGTTACCAATTAAACTTAATTTCTACAGCAAAGCAAACCAAATGGCAGTCAAAAAAAAAAAAAGTAGCTTTATTCGATTTAAAAAATAAACCATAAAAGCACATATGTGATACACAGTTACATAAAAACATTAAAAATCAATTGAACATGACCTTAAAATAAATACAACAGATCATAAAATTGGAAACCAGAATATTAGTTACACATAGATTTCCTGAACTTTATAACATTTTTAAAAAAAGTTACAACAGGCTTTATAAACATTTCATTATCCAAGATTTGTAGAATCAGAAAAGCTGCGCGACATTGTCTTAGACCCAGAGTTTTTAAAATCGGTAGTATAAACCTTTTTCTGGGGTTAGAATAAAATTTACAAAATAAAAGTATATGCAACGTAGACTGGCTTGATACATCATCACAGGGGCATGATTCGAGATTCCTACACCAATCATTCAGAACTGGGAAGCTAGTGAGTCTGTGAAATATCCCCAAATGAAAGCGTGTCAATAGCATTCGATCATAACTTCCCAGCACTTGAACCAAGTATGGTTGAATGCCATGACACCACAGTGTCAACTGATTAGCCATAACAGTTGGCTTGGCACTCTCCATGTCCCATCTCTTAGATTGTAAAAATGCAAGACAGTATATTTTCAGTAACTTTCTCGAAATGGCTCCCAAACTATCTGGTCTCTCATGGTATTCTGGGTGACCCATTTTACTCGATAATTGCTTAATATACCTAAACCAGGGAATGAGAGAGGCCTTCTCAAGCCTTAAGCAATCCTCGATAATATCACGGTTGAAAGTAGTCTTTATTTGTTACCCAAACCTTATGCCATAACAGTATGGGTTCAATTTTAAACAGGTCCGAAATAAAAGACATACCCAGCTCCGAATGGCAAATAAAATTAGCAGTGGAATTAGGAACAGCTAACAAATATCGAAAGAAGGCGTTTTCAATCACTTGTAATTGCTGTACATCCGTAAAGCCCCAGATTCCTGAGCCATATAAGGCCGTCGAAAGACACTTTGATTTGTAAATTTGTAACAATTCTGGGACTGGTCTGCGGCCTAATTTTCTTGCAAAATTAATCACTGCGCCTATGGCCCTTGAAAACATCAATTTCCTAGCCTGTACTGCAGGATACCAAGTCCCTTTATCGTCAAAATTAATCCCTAGTTACGAAAACTTATTAGTACTTTCAATTTTATTCTTATTGATAAAAATGTTGCGACATTTGGCACACTTTTGCCATATCTCATAATATAGGTTTTAGTGATATTCACACTCAAACCCCTGGAATTCATAAAAGTGACAAAACTAGTAACAATTTGTTGAAGCCCCAATGGAGTTCGTGCCATTAAAACCATATCATCTGCATAAAGTAAAACAGGAACTGGACAATTATTAATATTCGGAAGATCCTGACAATTATCTATTAAAAATTGGCCCAGGCCATTTATATATACAGTAAAAAGGAAAGGGGCGAGCACACAGCCCTGTCTCACTCCCTTTCTGATTGGGAACTTGGGTGTACATGCACCCTGCTTCCCAAACCAAACTCTTGTCCCGGCATCCTTATATAGTTCTCTAATAAAAAGTATAAGGGGGGAATCAACACCCATCTCCTCCAAAATGCACCACAACCTTTCATGCTTCACACAGTCAAACGCGGAACTAAGGTCCACGAATGCCAAAAAAAGTCTTTCATCCTTGGCCTGTGTATATTTACTAATTATAAGACTTAAATTTAGTCCCTGTTCTATGGTCCCAAGACCCGATCGAAACCCATATTGTAATTTTGATAAAACTACAGAATCCTCTGCCCAAGTTTGTAACTTGTTTAACACCACCCGTCCTACCACCTTAAGGAAGGAATCTAAAAGGGAAATTGGGTGGTAACATGAAGGGTCATTTCGGTCCCCCTTTTTAAAAATCGGGATCACTACTGAGTCTGACCACGAGGGAATCAGGCCTTGCTGACAACAAATTGCTAGGACATTAGTTAGAAGTGGTGCCCATATAAGAAGATTAGATTTAAACATATCTACGGGAACTCCATCCGGCCCCGGGGCTTTTCCAGCAGCGCTGGCATTAATAGCGCATAATACCTCCTCTAAGGAGAAGCTGATATCTAGAGGAAACGTTTGTGCATGAGCATTCGCAATGGTGACAGATGGAACTATCTCCATATCCCCTTCTGACTGGACCTGGCTATTGTCATTATATAAGGCAGAGTAGTGTTCTACCCATCTGTCCTCACTTATTGCAATTTCAACCGACGGAGTGTTGTTGGCGCTTAAGAAGGGAGCATTAACAGCTTTCCAAAAGCCATTATTATCCCTCCGTTGGCATGCATCATGTAAAGCCAGCCAGGCATCTGCCCGTAGTTTCTCCTTACGTAATTTTAAGGCTTGCCTATACATGGATCTAGCCTGCTTTATATCAGCATGACTACTGTTCCTCTTATGTAGGGTTTTCTTCAGGATTGAATGAGCCTTACTACATGCCTTATCAAACCAACCCCTAGACTTGCGGTCAGTCCGCATAGATTCTACCGTCAGGAAATTCCTAGTCTCTGCTGTGATATTGCAGAAAGCATTTAAAACAGCTTCACCCCTAGCGTCCTCACTAAGGCACGTAGCAAAGTCCTCTTTACATGAGGATACCAGTCGCTCAGTGAATAAAGATGGATCTACCTTATTCCAGCTCAGAGAATACCCATTGATTCTAGTAAGATTAATGTTGAAATCATATTGTGCTGCCTGTCCCTCTTACCACTGACAGGGCACTGCAAGTCAAAATCAATACTTAAGGGATAATGATCACTAATGGCAATAGAATGAGTTGCAAAGTTGTGGACCTTAGTAGAATGTCTATTCGATATTAAAATAAAATCTATAATAGAATTGCAACCTCTGCCATTATAAGTTGGCTTAAAGGGAACTGATGGAATCCACTGGTCATTAGCATAGCCCAAATCAAAATGGAAGACAATTGAATTCAACAGGTCCCCTGTCGCAGAATGTACAAAATGTACCTGTTCGCCTTCTCCAGCATAGCTTAAACCGCAGATACCCTTCCCATAATTTTGACACAGGACATGATTAAAGTCCCCGCCCCACAAAATGCACATATCATGAGACACTTCTTCCTGCAAATTGCAGAGGTCCTTCTGCAGATTCGACAATGCACTAACTATCTGCTCTTTGGGAATATTATTATAAAAATTTAGCAAGGCTACACAAAATGTTTCCCCCACAAACATTAATAGAATCTGATAGTAGGCTGTCACCGTTTTCAGGGTTAACTTATTAACATCAGTACAATTGGATACATAAATGCATAAGCCACCCTTATTTCTCCCATAGTCCGTGGCTACAGCTGGGGTGTGAAATGTTCGAAACCCATTTATGTGTTTTTCCTCCACCAGCCATGTCTCTTGGAGGCACAATATAGTAAACCTTTCCACGAAGGTTAGCCATTGGGGGTCTTCTATTTTTGAGGACAACCCTGCAATGTTCCAAAAAAGTATTTTACATGCAGGGTAGACTTTGCCCAATTCCCCACTTACAATTGTGTCAGGAATATATCTATTGGCCTGTTTTATGTTAGAAGCCTGTATCTAAGAATCAGAGGCTATTTCCGCAGGCCTTATAGAGGGAGGAGCACCCTTTTCAGTAAGCTGTTCTTCGGGAGAGCCTGTTATAACACTTCTTATGTTACTTGGAGCTAGCATGACCCGCCACCCTTTTTGTGTGCAGTATTCATTAACAACAATGGGTCAATCTATGTCCTCTAGTGTAGGGAGGATATCAAAGCGGTTGTGCACCGGCACATTGTAATGACACAAAGCATTTACCGGTGTACCCTGGGACATGGGGTTGATAGAAGAACCCCAAAGGCAAGACATTTATGCCCATGTAAGTTATTGTTGAGTTTCCAGCCCTAGATAATATAGCCTGAATTAGATGTGGGTCACTGAATGTCAAAACAACACAATTGCCTTGAAGGGATTTATGGTCTCGCCCCACCCACGGAACTCGTCTAGCCATTTTAAATTTTGCAAAAAGGGCTTCTGTCAGACCAGTTTTTCTACCTAGCCAAAATAAGGATTTGTTACTCAATGCCTCCCATGTTTCCATCATTTGTAGAGATAAGCTAGGAACATTGGCCAAAATTATAGTATACAGAGTTGCTGCAGGGGGCAAATCAAGATAATTATTACAATTGGAGTTCCTATATTGAGGCGGTCGTGCTGGATACCCGCTGACCCTGTCATCTTTTCTAGGGTTTTCCTTTAAATTAATCTCGGGGTTGTTCCTTGACGGAGCCCTTGTCAGGGATGTCGGGACTAAGGAAGAACCTGGGGGAATCAGACTGCTCATAAGCATTGCAGCCGTTCCTTCTGGTTGGTCAGTATGATAAAATCGACTAGCCTCTTGTGTTTTTAAGACTGCAGAAGAGCCAGACTTGGGGTTTAATTTTTCATTATTATTACTAAAAGTAACTTGCTTTTTAGCATTTAAAATACCCTCTACAGCCCCCACTCTGTCCGTTAGTCTAGTTAATGCATCAACAAAGGTATGCAAGTCGTCAATTTTCTTCAGAATTTTAATGAGCTCGGATGACTGACCCAAGAGCAACGTATTAGTTGTTGATACCACAGAGGATAAAGCCCTCTTTCCATCATCGGCTTTGTCTTGTTTACCATTCCCCTTCCTTTTCTTTGTTAGTGCTCTTTTACACGTTCGAAACCCCGAGGTCCAGCCCCCACCTGGACCTCGGGGTTTCTAGCTTGTTTGGGTGGTGGGCGTGGGTCACATTCTAGATCACTAACATAGATGTGCGCCGATGACTCCTGCACGCACCCATTTAAGTGAGCTTGGACTGTTGTTCCCTCCCGTGCTCCATTAAAAGAAGCAATAGGTGAACTAGCTTTATTGTTTTCAATTACCATCGCACCAGCCCTTCCTTGTGTCAAGGTCTCCTCGACTGAATTGATTTGTTCCTCAATTGCCCCCATTGCTCCTGTCAGATAATTCATTAAGGATCGTTGCCCGCCCTCTCCTATGTTAGCCATGGTTGTAATGTCCACCTTCCTCTTGCCCATCTTAAGCCTCCCCACACAGGTTTGTGAACAGACGATCCTTACAATACTTGTCAGGGGGGTGGCCCAGCCCAGCCTCCTTCAGTCTCTGACGGGCTCAGACGGGCCCGCCCTTGGCCCGGGCTTCGCCCGCGCATGTCCCGCGCCACGAGGGTCGAGGCAGCGCTTTATAGCGCGATGGTCACGCCTCCCCCCTCAGCAGCTGCAGGAGATTACCAGCGTTGCACCCTGGGACACCGAGTCCCACCAGGATGATGTTGTTTTCAGCGAGTCCATTCACCAGCAGGCAGAGAGGCAAAAGTACTTCACAACCCAGCAGGATTCCCCAGACAGAGTTCCAGGCAAGTATTCAAGCGCGTCCCCAAATGGCAGTCAATTTTGACAATTCAAAAATGTTCGGGAGGAAAATAAATAAATAATAAGCACTTGGTATCTGGGAGAAAGATGGCGCGACAAAACTTAAGAAGTATAAGTATCTGGGTTTGTCACTTTGGGACAGAGGGGGACATTTGCAGCATCTCAACTCACTCCAAGCCAAGATCTCTCTACACTTCACTACGCAGGACCAGCAAACCGTCACTCACTCAAATCCTCAAAGTGACACACGCAAAGCTAATTCTGACTATTGCTTATGGCACAGAGGCATTCCCTGATAAATGTAAATATTTTCTTAACATTACACATGGCAAAATGTATTGATTCTTTTTTAAACTCCCACATAACTCAGGGCGCCACTCGGAAATACTACAAATGGAAGGAAACTAAATTAGGTCTGACCTCTTAGAAGAACTCATGGTCACCCTTTCTTAATAAATCTCTTAGTTCCCTGGGAGTAGAAGCTCTGTGGGGCCGCATTTTTCCATACATCTGTTTAAAAAAATACTGCACAAATTGGCTTAGCAAAAGTCCCTAACAGCAAATAAACATTTTAACAAAAAAGCCACACATGGTTGATTTTAAATTTGTCATATTTTTCCAACTTAAGGGTTATCTAGTTTACACCTTCGAAGTCTGTTATAAAACTAGGCTCATGCAGCTTCACTTTGTTTTTTTTTCCTTCTTCGATTTTCTGCTGAAATGGGCTGAAAAATCCTTAATGTCGGCTCTGTACAAAATAGAAGGAAACGCTGGCCAATCTGCTGTGCACCTGTCTCAGCTCACTCAATGAGTGCAGGTGTTGGCTATTCGAACTCTTTAACCAGTTCACTATTCACACTTGTCTCAAAGCCATATTTTTTTGCCTGTAGGAGACTCATGCACAAGTTGCGACTATGTTCACCAAATACATTAATCTTGTTGACAGGCTGCTGCCAAGGTTGTTATGTTAAGTGTAATTCTGAAGCTTTAGAATTGTCAGGCGACATTGATCCTAATAGCATTAGACTGACCTCGATAGTGGTGCTACCAAGAGCTGTTGCAGAATTATAGCAAATATTAACAGAATTCAAGGAACGGCAAGACCAGTTAATTGTAAGGGTATAAAATGGAAATGAAGGAAAGGCATGACCAGTTTATTGAAAGGGCATTGCCCAATGAGCCCAGTTCTGGAATCCTGGATGTGAAGTCTTAGTATTGTTTATTTGCTGTTATTGCAAATATGCCTATTGATGGATAACCCATTCAGTGAAGACTTGCAGAACCACTTTTTCAGCCAGTAGGTAGTTATAGTTAGGACCTAGTTTCCATAGGAAAAGCTTTTTTTCTTTTGCCAATATCTTTGGCGCCATTTGCTGAATCTTCGCAAAATTTTCAAAACTAATGGGGCGCTCTAGTCAGCTCCAGTCTTGAAAGTTTTGGGGTGATTCATCAAGCGGGGGCCGAGAAAAAAGGGGGGTCCCAAAACGTGTTTTCTCCATGTTACTTCCATAGGAAGATTTTGTCGCAGCTACAGCCTGAACTGCTGAAAGGAATTACCCCAAATTTGGCACAAAGGTAGCTCTTGGTCCAGAGTGCACTCTTTGCTTTAAATGGTGTAAATCTGTTCAGTAGTTTTTCAAATATTAAAGGAAAAGGAAATGTATGTATCCGGGAGGAGCCTAACCACACATCTCATCGTGAGATCTGATTGGCTGTCAGCATTTCATCCAAGAAGTGTTGGCAGCCATCTTGGGACCAATATACATGATAGCACCCCATTAAAATGCATTGTAGTGAATGGAAGGTTTTGAGGGTCACCAAAAGGAGTGATAAGAGACTTTAGTTACATTTTAACCCCTTCCATGCTCATGACGGAATGGTTCCGTCATAAGCATAAGTGCAAGTGTGCTCATGACAGAACCATTCCGTCATGAGCACACTTTGAAAAAATACATCTGCTGTAAACAGCAGAGGGATTTCCCATTTTTTTGGTTGCTTTGGAAACCTCCCAAAGCATGGTTAGGATTTTCATTGTAATGACGATCGCGCGCATGGCGCGCTGTCGTCATTACAATGAAAACAAAACTGAAACTTAGTTTCAGTTTCACAGTTTCTGTGCTTGTGGGGCTATCTCAGCCCCCCTGAGCACCGAAAAACATGGGAGAGGTATCGTTGGAAAGGGGAGAATCTCCCCTTTCCAATGGTACCCTTCCCTAGTGGATCCCTGCTTGGGGATCACCCCAGGAGGGCGACCCCCAAGCAGTGATCCACCCACTAGCCACCAGGGAGGGGGGAGCAGCCCCTTAAGCAAGGGCCTTTGCTCGCCCCCATAAAATTATGCCAGACAGCCTTTCTGTCCCCCCTGTGGGGCAGATGGGGGCAGTAGCCCCCAATCTGCCCCCCTGGGGGGCAGAATGCACCCTAGGCACCAGAGATTTGTTTTTATATGCCAGGGGTGGGGGCTGCCCAGAATGGGCATGCCAATGCCCCACCCTACCCCCCAAAGAAGGCATAAGACTTTCTGCCCCCCCAGGAGGCAGATGGGGGCAATAGCCCCTAATCTGCCCCCCCGGGGGGCAGAAAGCCCACTAGGCCCCAGGGATTTTTTTTATTTTATACATACGCTGGGGTGGGGGCTGCGCAGAATGGGCATGCCAATGCCCCCACCCAAAAAAAATGCTAGTCTTTCTGCCCCCCCTGGGAGGCAGATGGGGCAATAGCCCCTTATCTGCCTTCCAGGGGGGGCAGACAGCCCATTAGGCATCAGGGAATATTTTTTTTAATTCAGGGGTGTGGGCTGCCCAGAGTGGGCATGCCAATGCCCCCACCACCCCCCAAAAAATGCCACAGTCTTTCTGCCCCCCCAGGAGATAGATGGGGGCAGTAGCCCCTGATCTGCCCCCCCAGGCGGCGTCAGAGAGCCCACTAGGCGCCAGCGATTATGTTGGCTTTTTTAATGAGTGGGGGTGGGGGCTGCCCAGGATGGGCATACCAATGCCCCCACCCCCCAAACAAATACCCACAGTCTTTCTGCCCCCCCCTTGGGGGTATATCAGGGCAAACCCCCCCCCCCCGATTCCCCCTCAGGGGGCAGAAAGCCCACTAGGCACATACTTGTTTTAGCAATGTGCCTACCTGTGGATTTTGGGCCCTAGCGCAGCCGGCACATAGGAAAACCTAGCACACCTGTACATTTTTTAAAACTAGACACCAAGAGGAATCCAGGATGGGGTGAGTTGTGTGCCTCTCACTAGGTCCTGTTACCCAGAATCCCTTGCAAACCTCAAACTTAGTTAAAAAAAACACATTTTCTTCACATTTCTGTGATGGAAAGTTCTGGAATCTGCGTGGATCCACAAAATTCCACCTACCGCGCATTCCCCAACGTCTTCCGATAAGAATGGTACCTCACTTGTGTAGGTAGCTCTAGTGCCTGCGACAGGAAATGGCCCAAAATGCAACATGGACACACCACATTTTTACAGTGAAAACTGACCCTTTTTTTGCAAAGTGCCTAGCTGTAGATTTTAAACCCTAGCTCTGCCGGCACCTAGGGAAACCTAGCAAACCTATACATTTAAAAAAAAATTATATTTATTGGTTTTCAGATCAGAGATATAGCATCGATATCATTCAAAACAGTACAAATATCAAACATCCAAACAAACAGCATGTGGTTGGCTTATCCCCCATATCAACTCCTGTTTAGACACTTATGATGTAACATTGCAAGGAACATGCATATACAATAACATCAGTCTTCATTGCTCGGTGATAGTGGCCGGTCTTGTGCCCGTAGATACTGTCTTAAAGGTTCCCAGATGTCTTTAGGTCTTGAGGAGGATGGTAGCTCCTCCATATATAGCTCGAGGTTTTCCTTTCAATAAACCAGGTCCTTTATCCAGTGCTCTGGTCGCGGGGCCTGAACACTTTCCCAGGTTATTGCCACCCGCCGTTTCGTAAGTAACAGCACAATTCTGAAAATTTGCCCACTGCTCCCTTCAGCTGTGGTATGCAACTCAGTAAGCAGACCTGCGGTGTGCATTGTACAGGGGCCATTGACATATCTTGTATACGCTGTACTACCTCCACCCAGTACTCAAACACCTGCTTGCAATCCCAGGCCAGGTGCCAGAAATCCGCATATGGCCGCCCACATCTTTTACATCTGCTGTTATCCCAGAGCCCACACTTATATAGTCTGAGCGGTGTGTGGTAAACCTGATGAATGTATTTGAAATGAATGATTCGCAAATTACCATTGGGGGTGAGGGCACTGGTGAGTTTGCAGCAGTGTTCCCATTCCACGGGCGTTAGCGGTGGAGTGAGTCTGTCATTCCAACAAACAAAGCTTTTATCGTCACTGTTAACTTTTTCTGCTCTCGCTGTCCTCTACAGTTTAGTGATCAGTTTGTGACGTGTGGGAGTGACCAGGAGCAACTGCAGAGTTTGCAGCGTAGGTGGCTCAGCAGGAAATGTACCATAATGCGCCTGTATTGCCAGCTTTAGTCTGTGAAATGTGAACCTGAAAAGCGGTGACAGGTTATGAATGTATTGCACCTCCTCTGCTGTGAGAAAACTACTATTAGGGAACACGTCTTGCATTGTGTCTATGCCTGCCTATCTTTAGGAGTGCATCGCACCACTCTCCTGCGTCACCGAGAGTGCAGCGTGATGGGCCAGAGGGAGTGCTGGAGCATAGAGTGGAAGTTTTGCCGCCAGCTTACCGATAGAATGCCAAGCAGCAATGGTGGTGTCTATCGCGTTTAATTCATGCTTTGGCGTGCCTCTATGCGAGTGTGTTAGTATGTATTTTAAAGGAATCGGACGTGCAGTCCCATCTTCCAGCGCAACATGTGGAATGAAAGCGTGAGGACTGTACCAGTAGGAGGCATACTGTGCCTGCGTGCAGAGATAATACAAGTGCAAGTCTGGCACACAGAAGCCCCCCTTGTCATAATCCAATATAAGTGTGTTCCAACTCACCCGAGCCTGTTTCCCACCCCAAATTAACCTCACCAATAGTGAACGCACAGTAATGAAAAACTGCTTATTTAGTTTTATTGGAATGTTGCTGAACAGGTAGAGAAAGCGAGGTAAAACAATCATTTTTATGAGGGCAATACGATCCGCTAAAGATAACAGTAATCCTACCCATCTGTCCACCTGCTGCTCAAGCAAAGCGCATGCTCTCCCGTAATTTTCTTTGATCACTATCTCGGGATCACGGTGCACCCATATTCCCAGGTATTTAATTGGATCGGTAGACCCCACCAGCGGAAACTCCAGAGGGGGCGAATTTGTGTTGGGCGTTAGTGGTAATATCACCGATATGTCCCAGTTAATAGTTAATCCCGAAAAAAGGCCAAATCTAATATATTCACATAATACCAGTGCTAGGTATCTCTGCGGCTCTCTTATGAACAGTACCATGTCATCAGCATAGAGAGATATGCCAACTGGACGGTGTGCAAATCTGATAGCTGCGTCTCTATGTCTTTGTCTGATTATACAAGCTAGAGGTTCAAGCATGATGGAGAACAGAAGTGGTGAAAGAGGACACCCCTGTCTGGTCCCTCTGTGGATCTGGAATGGCTCGGACGTTAGGCCCCCTACCCGAACCAGTGCAGAGGGATCGGTGTACAGCAACCTCACCCAGCCGATAAAAACCGCAGGGAATCCCATTCGCATCAGGATTTGGAACATATAACTCCATTCGTAGGAATCGAATGCCTTCACCGCATCCAACATAACAGCAGCCGTGGGGAAGGCAGGATCCAGTAAATGAAGCATCGCAAAGATAGTGCGTAAGTTGTGGGACGTGGACCTTTCTGGTATGAAACCAGATTGATCCGTTAGGACCAATTTCGGCATTAATGGTTGAAGTCTGGTGGCTTAAACTTTTGCAAGAATTTTGGCATCTAGATTAATAAGTGATAAGGGGCGATAAGATTCGCATTGAGATGGTGTCTTATCTTTTTTTAATAGAGTGATTATCAAGGCTTGTCATAGCGAAGGAGGAAGTTTGACTGCTTTGTGTGCTTCGCCATACATTTCTAGTAGATGGGGTACCAATAACTCCGCGTATTCTTTATAAAATTCTGCTGTGAGGCCATCCGGCCCGGGTGCCTTTTTGTTGGGTAGGGTACAAATTGCCTCATGAATATCATTTGCTTCAATCGGTTGGCTTAGATAGTCTTGGTGACCCTTAGCCAACCACGCACATGCTATATCTGCCAGATAATCATCCAGCGCTAGTGGGTCGGCCCCTCCTTGCGAGGTGTACATCCTTTCGTAACAGGTGCGAAATTGTTCGATTATGGCTTGCGGCATGTAGTGGTCCACACCTTGAGCATCTGTTATTTTTGTTATGGTGTGATGATCAGTGCGATATTTAAGCTTAGTCGCTAGATTATGACCCAGTCTGCCTCCCTCTCCATATGCCTGTGCCACATGTCTCTTTGACAAGTGGCGAATCTCTTTCGCTGCCATTTCGTCATGTTCTACTATGAGATCCCTAATTCGGGATAGTGTGTGTGCACAGGGGAGCCTCTCATACTCTCGTTCAAGCTCTGACAATGCAGTCTCAATTTTTGTGATTTGTCCCCTAGTGTCCTTAAGAATGCCTGATGTTGTGCTGATGCAGGTGCCCCTGATAGTCACCTTAAAGGCCTCCCAGAGGGTCGCAGCACTGTCCACCAAACCCATGTTTAAGTCAAAAAACCGGATTATGGCCTCCCTAATCGTGGTAGCATAGACAGGATCTAATAGAGCTTCAGATCAGAATCTCTATGTGAATTGGCTATACACGTTGGGATACACGTTGGGATATGTAGAGTGAGTTTGACTGGATTGTGGTCGGATAAAGTGCGAGGGAGTGCAAGTATGTCCGATACCCAGGCATTCGCCCCTTCAGTTAATAGCCAATAGTCCAAGCAGGACCAGCTACCGTGCGCAGCAGAAGCGTGCGTGCCTTCTAATGTATCGTTATTGTGAAGCGGCCACGTGTCTACTAGACCGAGTTCAACCATTCCATCCCTTACGCGCTGGGCCGTTCTAGGTGTGTGCCCCCCTGCTTGCTGGATTTGTCCTTACTAGGGTCTAGGTGCGTATTGAAGTCACCACCCCACAAAATTTCGGCCTCGGGCCAGTCGCGTAGTATATTAATTATACCTGCAAACAATTCAGGCTCGTCTGTTTTGGGCCCATACACATTGACTATAGTTAAAAGCGAGATACCCAGTTTGCCATGCACAATAGCGTAGCGCCCCCTTTCATCTATGCATGTTTTAATCTCAGTGAATGCAATGCCCCTCTTTATGAGCGTCATGACCCCTCGCGCATATGAGGAATATGAAGAAGCTAGGCGATATCCAGCCCATTTGAGAGCAATCTTGGCCTCCGTGTGTTTGGTCAGGTGTGTCTCTTGGAGAAGAGCAATCTGGACCTCATGCCGGTCCAGATAGGCAAACACCTGCCTAATTTTTCTAGGGGAGTTCAATACACGGACATTCCATCTTAGACACGTAAACCTGTCTTTAGCCAGCGTCATTGTGTATGTTGACCAGTAATGTACATAGTTCCATTATTTGCAAAAACCAACAAGTACATGTTAACAACAGTTTTAGCGTCCAGCCAACCACATGCAACGAACCCCAGTAACCACATTCCCCCCGCCTCCCCCACCCACTTTAGCATACCCAACTTGCCAAAGCCATCCCATGAACTAAACAGAATCCCCTGAGTGTGAAATGTGAACATAGCGTAGTGTGGGGTGCACCCATTTCGGGACGCCGGAGCACAACGAACTCCCTAATTGGAAAGGGAGGTGGCCGACCAGTGGAGATAAGCTCCCAAAACACTTCATATCCAGAAATGTGAAACATTCAACCAGTGAAACATTACAGCCTGACAGTGTACGATACATCCAACCTAAAAAAAATAAACATACAATGTGATAGAGAGTACCGGTGTAGCCGTACATCTTGGCAGGGGTTCCCGCCTGTGCATACGTAATGCAGAACATTCGGTAAAGCTGGCAAACATATCCAATGTGGCCATAGTACTCATTGGAAAAAAAAAAAAATTGTATGCCACTTAAGTCAACCCTCATCGTCTGAAGCATCGGGGCGGCCTTCTTCTTACGCCTGATAGTCTTTACATACTCCATGGCTTGTTTAGGGTTGGTGAAAATCTTGGCCTTGTCGTCTCATCCAATGCGTAGCCGGGCCGGATACAGCATAGCGTATTGCACATTTTCTGCTATTAGCATTTTTTTAACTTGCTGGAATTCCTTCCTCGCTGCTTGGACTGCGGCTGTGAAATCAGGATAAAACGCCAACAGATTGCCCTGATAAGTTGTAGTGCCTTTCTGGCGCGAAAGCGCAGCACCGAGTCACGGTCTCTGTAATTTAGTAGGCGGGCAATAATAGGCCTGGGAGGAGCTCCAGGTGGAGGGCGGGCCGCCAGTGACCAGTGAGCTCTCTCCACTATCAACAAATGTGATAAACTCTCTGCCCCGAAGATCTCCCGCAGCATGTTCTCGACGTGGGTCTCCAGCTTGCCAACATTGGTCGACTCCGGCAGGCCCGTGATGCGCAAATTATAGCGCCGGGATCTGGCCTCCAAGTCTTTATTCTTGGCTTAGATAACCGCAAGCACTTTCCCATATTCAGAGATTTGGAAGTCACCTGCTGCAGTCCATCCTCCGCATCCGATATGCGTTTTTTGGCTTCACCCAGTAGTGCAGTTTGTTTGTCTAATTTTGCGGAGATGTGGTCCATACATCCACTGAGGGCCTCAATTTTGCCATTGATGGACTGCAGACTTGCTTGTATGGCAGCTAGCGTTGCCTCCAGGGGGGATGGAGATTCCGATGGGGCGTCCAATTCAGAGTCCAATGTGGCTCTTTGTTGCAGCCTTCCGGGTTTTTGCCAGTCCAAAGTGAGGCGCGGTTGATTTTTGTCCGGTTTACCCATGTTGAGTTTTTTCCTGGAGCACGGCTGTGCCCAGCGCACCCTCAATACAGCACGTCAATTGAGCTTGCCACTTGCCAACATCCCCTCTCTCTGATGGGCACCACTGACACACGTTACTTCCTTAATAGCACTACACTTGGTCCGACGTTCTATATGTGTGGCACCTCAATGCAGCGCAGCCACCAAAGCTGTACTGAACTTGGGGAGAGGATAGCGCCCCTCATGCCTCCACCCTTCACAATGTGGCTGAGGACACAACCACCAGCTGTCGGACACCGCTGCAGCGATCAATCTAGGCCTGCCTCAATGTGGTTCCCAGAGCGTCGTGTTGTCGTGCCCTATGTGCCACGCAGAGGGGCCACAACGCCAATATCGCCGTCCAGATAGCCAGAACAGGTGAACATCAGCACCCCTTAATGAGAGTACAATTCCACATCAGTGAACCGGTGTAGCCATGGTGTCTTGAGCATCACACAGTCTGCATGTCTGCGGTGCACAATAGCAGGCCACACACCGTCGCTTCACTGTCCCAGTACCGCTTCGTCTCGTGCTCCCACTCAGGCCCGCAGCCTCCCACAGGGAAGTCGCCACGAAGACAGGAACTGCCCACGTCTCCGTCCTCCGATCAACCCGCTCGCAGCACTCGGATGACTCACAGCAGGCCCGCAGGGCTGCACCCGAGCCGTACAGCCCTGCTCAGGATGGGTGCCTGGCCCGCACCACAGCCCCCCGCCGCCCGCCAGATCCAGCCACAGTTCGCTCCGAACAGGCCTCAACAGAGGGACGGATCCACACAGGGTACCTGCAGGTAAAGAAAATGTCCAGCAGCACCTCCCACAGTAGACGCCGACTCTTAGGCACCCCCAGGCCTCCGGCAGCCGATATACTGCTCACGCGGCTGCCATGTTATGTCCCAGGTCCGTCCTGCCTCGTGCTTTCAACCAGCGCCCGCAGCTTTTCAGATGGAAGTCGCTGCAAAATCAGGCTCTGCTCACGTCCTCCTCCGCCGATGAGTACACCCACTTCATTCGGGCGTCACACAGTGGGCTCACGGGGGTCACATCAGGGCCGTGCAGCGCTTGCTCAAGACGGGCGGCCGGTTCTCCTCACAACTCCACGCCGCCCGCTCAGATTCAGCCCCGGTTCGCCCCTCACAGGCTTCAACGGAGGAGTGGGGCCACACAGGCGCCCATAGACAAAATAATGTCAGCGGTACCTCCCAATGCAGATTCTGACTCGCAGGCAGCCCCAAGGCCTCCGACGGGCGCCGATCTGTTCACGCGGCCGCCATGTTGTTCACGGAGCCGCCCTTCAGCCAGCAGGTCAGCTCAATTCGGGCCGGTGGTCGCAACAAAGTCGCCTCCGTCAGCCGCCTTGCAGTTCAATATCAAATGCCACCAGTTATTTAGCTCGGATGGTGCTTAGGGAGCAGGATAAATGACGGATTGGCAAGTCGGCCGGCGGAGCTACACTACAGCGCAGCCATCTTGCTGTGCGCCCTCTAGCGCCCCCATCAGCAAACCTATACATTTTTGAAAACTAGACACCCAGGGGTATCCAGGATGGGGTAACTTGTCTGGCTCTCACCAGGTTCTGTTACCCAGAATCCCTTGCAAACCTCAAACTTTGTAAAAAAAAACAAAAAACACATTTTCCTCACATTTCTGTGATGGAAAGTTCTGGAATCTGCGTGGATCCACACAATTCCTCCCACCCTGTATTCCCTAAAGTCTTCTGATAAAAATGGTACCTCACTTGTGTGGGTAGGCCTAGTGCCCGCAACAGGAAACGGGCCAAAATGCAACGTGGACACCACATTTTTACAGTGAAAACTGACCCTATGTTTGCAAAGTGCCTAGCTGTAGATTTGGAACCCTAGCTCTGCCGGCACCTATGGAAGCCTAGGAAACCTATATATTTTTGAAAACTAGACACCCAGGGGAATCCAGGATGGGGTAACTTGTCTGGCTCTCACCAGGTTCTGTTATCCAGAATCCCTTGCAAACCTCAAACTTTGTCAAAAAAAAAACCCACATTTTCCTCACATTTCTGTGATGGAAAGTTCTGGAATCTGCGTGGATCCACTAAATTCCTCCCACCCCGTATTCCCCAAAGTCTTCTGATAAAACTGGTACCTCACTTGTGTGGGTAGGCCTAGTGCCCGCGATAGGAAACGGCCCAAAACGCAACGTGGACACACCACATTTTCTGTGAAAACTGACCCTTTATTTACAAAGTGCCTAGCTGGAGATTTTTAACCCTAGCTCTGCCAGCACCTAGGGAAACCTAGCAAACCTATACATTTTTTAAAACTAGATACCCAGGGAAATCGAGGATGGGGTGACTTGTCTGGCTCTCACCAGGTTCTGTTACCCAGAATCCCTTGCAAACCTCAAACTTTGTAAAAGAAAACACATTTCTGTGGTGGAAAGTTCTGGAATCTGTGTGGATCCACAAAATTCCACCCACCCCGCATTCCCCAAAGTCTTCTGAGAAAAATGGTACCTCACTTGTGTGGGTAGGCCTAGTGCCCGCGACAGGAAACGGCCCAAAACGCAACGTGGACACACCACATATTCACAGTGAAAACTGACCCTTTTTTTGCAAAGTGCCTAGCTGTACATTTTGAAGCCTAGTTCTGCCCGCACCTAGGGAAACCTAGCAAACCTACACATTTTTTCAAACTAGACACCCAGGGGAATCCAGGATGGGGTGACTTGTCTGGCTCTCACCAGGTTCTGTTAACCAGAATCCCTTGCAAACCTCAAACTTTGTAAAAAAAATAACACATTTTCCTCACATTTCTGTGATGGAAAGTTCTGGAATCTGCATGGATCTACAAATTTCCTACCACCCAGCGTTCCCCCAGGTCTCTCAATAAAAATGGTACCTCAGTCGCCTGCGTGGGTCAAGTACCTGCGACAGGCAAGGGCCCAAAACATATTGCGGAGACATCAAATTACCTATCACAAAACAACCTGGTTTTGCAAGGGGGGGTCACCTGGGTTTTTGGCCCCGGGCTCGGCAGCCATCTTGGAAAACCTACCAAACCCACACATTTCTGAAAATTAGACACCCGGCGGAGTCCAGCGAGGTATGGCTTGCATGGGTCCCCCATCTTTTCCTACCCAGAATACCCTGCAAACCTCAAATTTAGCTGAAAAAATCACTTCTTTCACAAATTTCTGTGTGGGAAAGTTCTGGAATCTGCATGGATCCACAAATTTCATACCACCCAGCGTTTCCCCAGATCTCCCGATAAAAATGGTACCTCACTTGTGTGGGTGAGTCAAGTACCCGCGACAGGTAAGGGCCCCAAACGTATTGAGGAGACCTCAAAGTTACCTATCACAAAACAACCTGGTTTTGCAAGGTGGGTCACCTGGGTTTTAGGCCTCGGGTTCAGCAGCCATCTTGGGAAACTACGAAACCCACACATTTCTGAAAACTAGACACCCGGGGGAGTCCATCAAGGTATGGCTTGCATGGATCCCCCAACATCTTCCTACCCAGAATCCCCTGCAAACGTCAAATTTAGCTGAAAAAATGACATTTTCCACATATTTTTGTGTGGAATCACCGTGCCAGCACAAATGTCCTACCCCACAGCATTCCCCTCAGTCTCCCGAGTAAAATGATACCTCACTTGTGTGGGTGTCAAATGCAGAATTGGCTAAAAACGTAATTTTAAAAACATTTAGCGCTTAGAATTGTCTGTGCTATACCCTTAATCCCTATGTTTTTGGCTCTTCCCAGTCACAGGCCCTTGCCCCACCCACACAAGTGAGGTATCGTTTTACTCGGGACACTGAGGGGAACGCTGTGGGGTAGGACATTTGTGCCAGCATGGTGATTCCACGCAACAATATGTGGAAAATGTGTTTTTTGCAGCTAAATTTGAAGTTTGCAGGGGATTCTGGGTAGGAAAACGTTGGGGGATCCATGCAAGCCATATTTCGCTGGACTCCCTAGGGTGTCTAGTTTTCAGAAATGTGTGGGTTTTGTAGTTTCCCAAGATGGCCACCAAACCCAGGGCCAAAAACCCAGGTGACCCCCCTTGCATAACCAGGTTGTTTTGTGATAGGTAATTTTGATGTCTCCTCAATACGTTTTGGGCCCTTGCCTGTCGCGGGTACTTGACCCACCCATGCGAGTGAGGTACCATTTTTATCGCGAGACCTGGGGGAATGCTGGGTGGTAGGAAATTTGTGGATCCATGCAGATTCCAGAACTTTCCCACACGGAAATTTGAGAAAAAAGATATTTTTTTAGCTAAATTTGAGGTATGCAGGGGATTCTGGGTAGGAAAACTTTGGGGGGGGTCCATGCAAGCCATACCTCGCTGGACTCCCCCGAGTCTCTAGTTTTCAGAAATGTGTGGGTTTGGTAGGTTTCCCTAGATGGCCGCCAAGCCCTGGACCAAAAACTCATGTGACCCCCCCCCCTTGCAAAAGCAGATCGTTTTGTGATAGGTCATTTTGATGTCTCAACAATACGTTTTGGGCTCTTGCCTGTTGCGGGTACTTGACCCACCCACAAGAGTGAAGTACCATTTTTATCGGGAGACCTGGGGAAACGCTGGGTGGTAGGAAATTTGTGTCAGCCCAGTGATCCTACAACTTTGCCACACAGAAATTTGAGAAAAATTTGATTTTTTCATCAAAATTTGAGGTTTGCAGGGAATTCTGGATAGGGAAACGTTGGGGGATCCACGCAAGTCATACCTCCCTGGACTCACCCAGGTCTCTAGTTTTCAGAAATGTGTTGGTTTGGTAAGTTTCCCTAGATGGCTGCCGACCCCGGGACCAGATGCCCCCTATGTAACCGAAAATGACCTGGTTTTGCAAGGGGGTCACATGAGTTTTTGGTCCCGGGCTTGGCGGCCATCTAGGGAAACCAACCAAACCCACACATTTATGAAAACTAGAGACCCGGGGGAGTCCAGGGAGGTATGGCTTGTGTGGATCCCCCAACGTTTCCCTTCCCAGAATCCCCTGCAAACCTAAAATTTAGCCGAAAAAAATCAAATTTTTCTCAATTTTTTGTGTCGGAAAGTTGTGGGGACACTGGGCTGACATAAATTTCCTACCACACAGCGTTCCCCCAGGTCTCCCGATAAAAATGGTACCTCACTTGCGTGGGTGGGTCAAGTACCCGCATCAGGGATCCATGCAAGCCATATTTCGCTGGACTCCCTAGGGTGTCTAGTTTTCAGAAATGTGTGGGTTTTGTAGTTTCCCAAGATGGCCACCAAACCCAGGGCCAAAAACCCAGGTGACCCCCCTTGCAAAACCAGGTTGTTTTGTGATAGGTATTTTTGATGTCTCCTCAATATGTTTTGGGGCCTTGCCTGTCGCGGGTACTTGACCCACTCAAGCGAATGAGGTACAATTTTTCTCGGAAGACTTTGGGGAATGCGGGGTGGGTGCAATTTTGTGGATCCACGCAGATTCCTGAACTTTCCACCACAGAAATGTGAGGAAAATGTTTTTTTTTTTTACAAAGTTTGAGGTTTGCAAGGGATTCTGGGTAACAGAACCTGGTGAGAGCCAGACAAGTCACCCCATCCTGGATTCCCCTGGGTGTCTAGTTTTCAAAAATGTGTAGGTTTGCTAGGTTTCCCTAGGTGCCGGCTGAGCTAGGGTTCAAAATCTACAGCTAGGCACTTGGCAAAAAAAGGGTCAGTTTTCACTGTGAAAATGCAGTGTGTCCACGTTGCGTTTTGGGCCGTTTCCTGTCACGGGCACTAGGCCTACCCACACAAGTGAGGTACCATTTTTCTAGGAAGACTTTGAGGAATGCGGGGTGGGTGGAATTTTGTGGATCCACGCAGATTCCAGAACTTTCCACCACAGAACTGTGAGGAAAATGTGTTTTTTTGGCAAAGTTTGAGGTTTGCAAGGGATTCTGGGTAACAGAACCTGGTGAGAGCCAGACAAGTCACCCCATCCTGGATTCCCCTGGGTGTCTAGTTTTCAAAAATGTGTAGGTTTGCTAGGTTTCCCTAGGTGCCGGCTGAGCTAGGGTTCAAAATCTACAGCTAGGCACTTTGCAAAAAAAGGGTCCGTTTTCACTGTGAAAATGTGGTTTGTCCACGTTGCGTTTTGGGCCGATTCCTGTCGCGGGCACTAGATGTGCCCACACAAGTGAGGTACCATTTTTCTCGAAAGACTTTGGGGAATGCGGGGTGGGTGGAATTTTGTGGATCCATGCAGATTCCAGAACTTTCCTCCACAGAAATGTGAGGAAAATGTGTTTATTTTTACAAAGTTTGAGGTTTGCAAGGGATTCTGGGTAACAGAACCTGGTGAGAGCCAGACAAGTCACCCCATCTTGTATTCCCCTGGGTGTCTAGTTTTTGAAAATGTATAGGTTTGCTAGGTTTCCCAGGTGCCGGCAGAGCTAGGGTTCAAAATCTACAGCTAGACACTTTGCAAATAAAGGGTCAGTTTTCACTGTTAAAATGTGGTGTGTCCATGTTGCGTGTTGGGCCGTTTCCTGTCGCGGCCACTAGGCCTACCCACAGAAGAGAGGTACCATTTTTCTCAGATGACTTATGGGAATGCGGGGTGCGTCGAATTTTGTAGATCCACGCAGATTCCAGAACTTTCCACCACAGAAATATGAGGAAAATGTTTTTTCTTTTACAAAGTTTGAGGTTTACAAGGGATTCTGGGTAACAGAACCTAGTGAGAGCCAGACAAGTCACCCCATCCTGGTTTCCCATGAGTGTCTAGTTTTCAAAAATGTATAGGTTTGCTAGGTTTCCCTAGGTGCCGGCAGAGCTAGGGTTTAAAATCTACAGCTAGGCACTTTGCAAAAAGAGGGTCAGTTTTCATTGTAAAAATGAAGTGTGTCCACGTTGCATTTTGATCCGTTTCCTGTCGCGGGCACTAGGCCTACCCACACAAGTGAGGTAGCATTTTTATCGGGAGACTTAGGGTAACACAGAAATGTAGAGCAACTGTTATTACCTATTGACTTTTGATGTATTTCTGCAGTGGCGGCTGGTGACATTTGAAAGTGGTGTGGCGTAAAGTTAATGTCATACTGCAGCGCAGCGAGCTGGCGTAGCGAGCGTGCCGGAACAACGTAATGGGGGGTCCTCCCTCCGAGAAAATTTTGAAAAAAGAGTGGACAAATGGTGCATTTTCAAGCAAATTTGAGAAAGCAGGAAGGTTAATAAAGCAATTGTGAAAGTGCAGGTATTACATTAATAAAGAGATGTCATATAACATAGGTAGATGCTTATTCAGTATAACCACAGAGCTTCATAACAGACTTCGAGATACATTGCATTGCTGAGTACCTCACAGATGTTTTTTATTTAACAAACAACCAAACAGGTCGCAAACTAGCAGCATTCAACATATTGTTCACTTTTTGTAGATAAAATCAGCACGTCTGTCTTTAATAGCAGCAAACTTTTCAATAACTTGAACGTTAAAGTCTGGGATTATTTTAACTAGGTCTCTCTCTATTGAGAGCATTGCTAAATCATTCAGGGGGATATTCTCAGGAACGTGCGATAAACATCGCCAAAATAGGTTAACGCAAGTTTACATATCGCCGTCTATCACGGGAAAATAACCCTACCGGGGCGGCGATGAAAATCCAAACCTGAACGCTAAAAAAGTTGCGATGGGCCCAACCGCGATAAGACAATCAGCAAAAAGCAGCGCCAGGCCTGCAAATCACACAGCGATACAAAAGGGGATGATGGACGGAACGCTTGAGCCAATCAAACACTCACCCCCAGTCAACTGATCTGGGTTTAATCCATCATCATTCTTTAGCTCACTCCACCACCCCAGTTCAGACATGGCCATATGCAAATCAGTCTGACCCTGTGCCTCATGGGAACAGTCCAGCCCGAACTGCCAAGCCATGTCTTCCCTGGACCGGAAACAAGCATCCTAGGACCGGTTTCTGGCATTCCAGCCGTCATCAGCCAGGCTTGCTTGAATCCAGTGGCAAAGTGAGCAAAGGACCCACGTCTGGGCATACCCCCGCCAACTTAGGGCGAACAAAGCGATACAAAAGGGGATGATGGACGGAACGCTTGAGCCAATCAAACACTCACCCCCAGTCAACTGATCTGGGTTTAATCCATCATCATTCTTTAGCTCACTCCACCACCCCAGTTCAGACATGGCCATATGCAAATCAGTCTGACCCTGTGCCTCATGGGAACAGTCCAGCCCGAACTGCCAAGCCATGTCTTCCCTGGACCGGAAACAAGCATCCTAGGACCGGTTTCTGGCATTCCAGCCGTCATCAGCCAGGCTTGCTTGAATCCAGTGGCAAAGTGAGCAAGGGACCCACGTCTGGGCATACCCCCGCCAACTTAGGGCGAACAAAGCAATACAAAAGGGGATGATGGACGGAGCAGCAGGCCAATCAAACACTCACCCCCAGTCAACTGATCTGGGTTTAATCCATCATCATTCTTTAGCTCACTCCACCACCCCAGTTCAGACATGGCCATATGCAAATCAGTCTGACCCTGTGCCTCATGGGAACAGTCCAGCCCGAACTTCCAAGCCATGTCTTCCCTGGACCGGAAACAAGCATCCTAGGACCGGTTTCTGGCATTCCAGCCGTCATCAGCCAGGCTTGCTTGAATCCAGTGGCAAAGTGAGCAAGGGACCCACGTCTGGGCATACCCCCGCCAACTTAGGGCGAACAAAGCGATACAAAGGGGATGATGGACGGAACGCTTGAGCCAATCAAACACTCACCCCCAGTCAACTGATCTGGGTTTAATCCATCATCATTCATTAGCTCACTCCACCACCCCAGTTCAGACATGGCCATATGCAAATCAGTCTGACCCTGTGCCTCATGGGAACAGTCCAGCCCGAACTGCCAAGCCATGTCTTCCCTGGACCGGAAACAAGCATCCTAGGACCGGTTTCTGGCATTCCAGCCGTCATCAGCCAGGCTTGCTTGAATCCAGTGGCAAAGTGAGCAAGGGACCCACGTCTGGGCATACCCCGCCAACTTAGGGCGAACAAAGCGATACAAAAGGGGATGATGGACGGAACGCTTGAGCCAATCAAACACTCACCCCCAGTCAACTGATCTGGGTTTAATCCATCATCATTCTTTAGCTCACTCCACCACCCCAGTTCAGACATGGCCATATGCAAATCAGTCTGACCCTGTGCCTCATGGGAACAGTCCAGCCCGAACTGCCAAGCCATGTCTTCCCTGGACCGGAAACAAGCATCCTAGGACCGGTTTCTGGCATTCCAGCCGTCATCAGCCAGGCTTGCTTGAATCCAGTGGCAAAGTGAGCAAGGGACCCACGTCTGGGCATACCCCGCCAACTTAGGGCGAACAAAGCGATACAAAAGGGGATGATGGACGGAACGCTTGAGCCAATCAAACACTCACCCCCAGTCAACTGATCTGGGTTTAATCCATCATCATTCTTTAGCTCACTCCACCACCCCAGTTCAGACATGGCCATATGCAAATCAGTCTGACCCTGTGCCTCATGGGAACAGTCCAGCCCGAACTGCCAAGCCATGTCTTCCCTGGACCGGAAACAAGCATCCTAGGACCGGTTTCTGGCATTCCAGCCGTCATCAGCCAGGCTTGCTTGAATCCAGTGGCAAAGTGAGCAAGGGACCCACGTCTGGGCATACCCCCGCCAACTTAGGGCGAACAAAGCGATACAAAAGGGGATGATGGACGGAACGCTTGAGCCAATCAAACACTCACCCCAGTCAACTGATCTGGGTTTAATCCATCATCATTCTTTAGCTCACTCCACCACCCCAGTTCAGACATGGCCATATGCAAATCAGTCTGACCCTGTGCCTCATGGGAACAGTCCAGCCCGAACTGCCAAGCCATGTCTTCCCTGGACCGGAAACAAGCATCCTAGGACCGGTTTCTGGCATTCCAGCCGTCATCAGCCAGGCTTGCTTGAATCCAGTGGCAAAGTGAGCAAGGGACCCACGTCTGGGCATACCCCCGCCAACTTAGGGCGAACAAAGCGATACAAAAGGGGATGATGGACGGAACGCTTGAGCCAATCAAACACTCACCCCCAGTCAACTGATCTGGGTTTAATCCATCATCATTCTTTAGCTCACTCCACCACCCCAGTTCAGACATGGCCATATGCAAATCAGTCTGACCCTGTGCCTCATGGGAACAGTCCAGCCCGAACTGCCAAGCCATGTCTTCCCTGGACCGGAAACAAGCATCCTAGGGCCGGTTTCTGGCATTCCAGCCGTCATCAGCCAGGCTTGCTTGAATCCAGTGGCAAAGTGAGCAAGGGACCCACGTCTGGGCATACCCCCGCCAACTTAGGGCGAACAAAGCGATACAAAAGGGGATGATGGACGGAGCAGCTTGAGCCAATCAAACACTCACCCCCAGTCAACTGATCTGGGTTTAATCCATCATCATTCTTTAGCTCACTCCACCACCCCAGTTCAGACATGGCCATATGCAAATCAGTCTGACCCTGTGCCTCATGGGAACAGTCCAGCCCGAACCGTCCATCATCCCCTTTTGTATCGCTTTGTTCGCCCTAAGTTGGCTGGGGTATGCCCAGACGTGGGTCCCTTGCTCACTTTGCCACTGGATTCAAGCAAGCCTGGCTGATGACGGCTGGAATGCCAGAAACCGGTCCTAGGATGCTTGTTTCCGGTCCAGGGAAGACATGGCTTGGCAGTTCGGGCTGGACTGTTCCCATGAGGCACAGGGTCAGACTGATTTGCATATGGCCATGTCTGAACTGGGGTGGTGGAGTGAGCTAAAGAATGATGATGGATTAAACCCAGATCAGTTGACTGGGGGTGAGTGTTTGATTGGCTCAAACGTTCCGTCCATCATCCCCTTTTGTATCGCTTTGCAAATCACACACGTCAGGCGGGAAAACTCACTACAAAAGCAGAAAAAAAAATAAACAAACAAAAACTGAACTACAGTGAAACACAATGGAGGCAGACGGAGCAGGCACAGAGGACGGCCAGAACCCCACAAGCCCCTCGGAGGACCAGCCTGGTACCTCGGGGACAGGGAAGGGCAAGGACAAGAAGAAGAGGAAGACACAGTTCAGTCCGCAGGAAAACAGGATCCTGATCACAGAGGTGGTAGAACACCATCAACAACTGTTCGTCACCTCCACTGTGTCATTGGCAACAAAAAATGGAATATGGCAGTCCATCCTTGACAAGGTGAATGCAGTCGGAGTGCTGAGGAGGACAATGGAAGAGCTCAAGAGGCGCTGGAATGATGTGAAGTGCAAAACCAAGCTGAAACTCGCAACAACCAGAAGGCAGCAATGCAGACTGGAGGTGGGAGTCCAGCGCCACAGGAGGAGCTGGATGAGATGGAAGAAATGGTGTCCACAGTCATCAGTGGGGAGACGGTGGCAGGAGTTGGGGCACCGGACACTGCTCAACATGACCTGACACAACAGCAACAGGGTGAGTAACCACCAGGGACTGGGGGACGGGGGAGATGGGCACAATGGCACACATGCACAATCAAGTATAGCACAGTGCACACCCACAATGACTCTGGATCATGTCCCTGATCTCCTTGGCATACTGCAGCACACATAGAAACAGCAAGTAGGCCCCCGTCGATAATGTGCACAGAGGGGGCTCTCCCCACACATCACTAATATCACAACAAACCCATGCACATGTGCTGAACCCAGCAAAGCGGCATGTCTGTGAGTCACACTGACAATGCAAGTGACACTGCATGACGAATAGCATGGCTGCAGTCAATATATCATGACATGTTGCACGCCACGACACTGAGGTGGCTGAGTGTGGACCACATCCGTAAAGGAGCAGGTCACACTCTGACACATCCACGTGCACAAACAACCCCTGACCTCAACAACACAACTGCGGACAAACCATGCCCCAGAGTCCCAAGTCCCACCAAGAGCCCAATTTCCCTAAGAATGCAACATCTCAGCACTGTAGAAGCACAGAAGTCAAAGGCACACCGCCTGAAAGGTATAAGGGACAGCCAAATCAGAGCTGCAGGGGCGACTCTCCCAAAATGCAGCACACACACATAATATTCAGAGCACATCAACATTGACAACAATGTGGTATAAACTGCAACACGTTCACAACAGAACAGAGGACACAACTGGTGCCGCTTCTGTGTAGAAACTGGTCAATCACATTTGGCATAGCAGGGAAACGTGAGATGATAATGTACAAGTACAAACACACATCCGTGATGTCGTCGAAATGTCCACTGTCACGCATCAAATAGGCAGCTCCTCCCAAACAGTCACAATGTACATTCTCATGCAGTTTGTATGTAAACCTGTACAATGCATCAACATACATGTGAACGAAATGTTAAACTGCATCTACCCTTCACATTGCAGAGAGAGAACCAACACCTCCTGCAGAGCAGACCCAACAGCTCTTCACTGATGATGAAGAGGACCTCCACACCTTCGACACCGATGCCCTCCAAGAGTTCATGGACAGCTATGGCACCTCACCTCCAGGAGCAGGGCAGCCCAGCTGCCTCGAGGAGACCCCACCCCCTGCACAGACCACACAGAAGGAAGCACCTACCACTCCGGCTGTCTCCCAGGACCCCCACGGACAACACATGGCCTTCCAATGCCATGTGTTAGAGGGCCAGGAGAAGATGGCTGATCAGTTGCGGGTGGGGTTCGACCTCATGGCAGCCAAACTTGATGCCATTCATGGGTGTCTGATTCCCATCAGGGACCACTTACTGTCCCTAATGGACACCCACAGTCCGCTCCATGCTCTCCAACGATCCATGGCTGACATCGCTGGAGTCATGATACTGAGACAAGGACAACTGTCCAGTCAGAGTGGCTCCAGCGATGTCGCCCGGGAGTTGGGACAGATGCGGGGGCTCATGGAGAACATGGAGCGGATGACGGCGGAAAGAATGGCTGCCACGGCTGCACACCAGCGAGATGTGGCTGGGACCTTCCATGCCCTGCAGCACATCATCATGGCATTGCTGCCTCAAGGCCTTGCACAGATGAATGCTGCTGCTGCTTCTACATCCACATCTCTGCCCCCTGATGTCAGTGCCTCACAGTGCGGCAGGCAATCCACCACCACCCACGTGTGAGGCACATGTGACATCAGAGGATGAAGATGCGGGTGAACCAACCTTACTGGTAAGGAGGAGGCAGTAGCATTCATCTCCGCCAAATGGCCTGTTTCTGCTTGGTTCTGCCCTTTGCATCATCACCTTCCACTGTCCCCCGATACACTCTACGACACTCACCTTGGACCTCGACATGGACTGCCATCTTCTGTTTGGTTACCAATGACACAGCGATCAGACTGCGGACTGAACTCTTCCCCTTCCGATGTACTTGTCATTCCCTGAAGGACTCTGGCTGGCCCTCCACGGGCCAATAAAGTGAAGTGGGGTTTGCATGGCCCGGTACTGCTCCAGCTGCAACACTCCACTGGATGTGAATTAAACATTCAGAATCGCACAGATGTGTCATGCCTTTGATCATTCAAGTATGAGAGTATGGATGAATGTAGGGTCAGTGATTCCCCCTTACGTCCATGTTGCTCATGTCGTGGGACTTGAGCCACAGGGTGCAACAGTGCCGATTGCGGTCCGGGTGGCGTAGACACTACAACAGAGACACAAGCATCAGTTACTTCCATGTCCAGCCCAGAACTGAAGCACGCCCAGAGCCCCGGACTCATTGTTCCCACCCCTACGCTGGCCTGCCATACGCCAGGCCAGTCCACTCCACTTACGCTCAGGGGGGACGACAAAGCTACATGTCCCAGGTCTTCCCTGTAGTGATCTGCTGATCACTGGTCTAGTCGTCAGCATGCTACAGCCACTCCCTAAGGGCTGGTTCACACCCACACCACACCCATCCAGCACAGGCGTCACAGGACATGTGACCCTGCCAATAAAAGGGGCCTAGCACGTCACATACCCCACTGCCGGAGATGACATGATGGCGTCCGCACCACGCGACCCAATCATGAAGGGTCCATGACTTGTGGCGCGCTGAGTTGGTGGCACCCGCTGCACTGCGGCCCGCACGGACCTACCGCCACGGGATGATGACTTGCGGTGCACTGAGTTGGTGGCACCCGCTGCACTGCGGCCCGCAAGGGCCTACTGCCACGTGACGATGACTTGCATTGCACAGGGTCAGTGGCACCCGCTGCACTGTGGCTGGCAGGGGCCTACCGCCACGTGACGATGACTTGCGTTGCACAGGGTTAGTACCACCTGAAGAGCTGAGCGGGTGTGCAGCCTGCGATGATGCATTGGCCTCGATACGGTGTCCAGCGAATCAAGACTCAAATTGAACAGTGTGCCCTGCTGGACCGCAGTGTACGCGCAGGCAGCAGTCAGCACACACATGACTCCGCGGTGCGGTGCCGCAGGGTGCGCTGGTGGCCTGTGGCGCGGAATCCAGCGATCAGCTGAGGAGGATCACCGGCATGTGGTGGGCCCTCTTGGGGACACGCCGGTGGCGGTAGGTGAGCATTGAGGCCTGGGTGCGCAGGGGCGGCCAGTCATCGCTGGGTGGAAGACCTGTCTGTGGACCTGGGCTGGGGTGCATCAGGCACACAGGATCATGCAGGCACTACCGGTCATGGCGGCGGACTTGTGGCTGGGTGGGGGGCACCGCCCTTGCTGACACGGCCCTGCATGCGATGTTCGTGATGTGCGCGGGTTGGTTTGTGACGTAGCCACCTCGTCTCCAGTGTGAATGTGCCCATTGAAGGTGGTCGGCCACGTGTGTGTAGGCCTATGGGCAGGTTGTGGCGGAGACTGAGACACATGCAGTAGTCACTTTGGTGGTGAATTGGTGACGTGTGCATTCCCACAGTTGTGAGTTGGGGGATTGTGGAGTTGAGGTGTGTTCAGTTGGTACTTGCCAATGGGCAGTGCATTTCCATGGGGGCCACCCTCAAAGCGCTGGTTGGTGGCGGACTTGCGGACTTGTGGGGATCATGCACACTGCCTGGGGTATTTGCGACGACATTGGTGGACAGGCCACGTTGGTCCACTTTTGTATGCACAGTGATGGCATGCGTGTGGTTGCTGTTGCGGTGATTGTGTGCAGTATTGGCAGGGGGTACAAGTCATACACGTGTGCTGTGAATTGCCCCAACACGTGCGTGACGCCAGCTATGGCGTAGTTCCCTTGCGTGGTCTCAAGATGTTCCTGCGCAGTGTGGGGGGTGTGAGGGGCAGGGGTATTGAACTGACACACACCGTGATGCTTTCAGGTGTGATGAGTCCTGCATGATGTGACTGTAGCAGCAGTTCGTGTGGTCGTTACCTTCCTCTTCATTCCTACGACGGTTACGGCCACATGTAGTTCTGTTACGGTCTTCTCATGCATGGTTTATCTGGCCTGTGAGCATTCCGGTTTGTCCAAGTGCAGTACACTGTACCAGATTAGGCATGTGACTATACGGAAGTTTGACCATTGTCACCATTTTTCACACAGGTTTCTGAAGACACGTTGCCCTGTTGAGGTTCCCCGTTGGGAATGGAACGCGTTGGCTGAGCTGTTCGTTTTGTTGATTTATGTATTTGTAATAAAGTTCTGTTTTTCCACTACTGTTGACTACTGGACTTCATGACCTTGGGGGGAGGGTCGGGGGGGTCCTGGGGGTGGTGGCGGTGGGTGTTGTGGCCCTCTTGGGTCTCCGAGCTGCATGATCAGTGTCTCCATGGCATCTGTTGGTCTTCAGATGTGGCTCTGGGCTGGGCTCCCTTTCTACTGCAGTTGGTCGTCCTGCTTAACACCAGTAAAAGGCAAGTGTTAAATCCCTGCTGCTAACGCGCCTTATCGCCTGTTCTTGGTTCGCATCGCAGATCTGACTGGTCGTTGTGAATATTGCGAAGTGGTGTTTTCGTGTGTTTTTGCACGGGAACGCCTACTCTGCATATCATTAGCGTTAGTTGTCGCACTCATCCGTGGCGATGTTTTTTGCGGCAGCTATCGCTGGAAAACTGACGATATCGGCAGTTTGCACCAGCTTGAGAATAGGGCGATAAATCTATCGCCACTTTTGCGGCGCTAAAGTGCCGATAAATCGGCGATGAGTCCTTGAGAATATGCCCCTCAGTCTTTCCTGAATCATGGTGTTCCTCAGGAATGTCTTAATTCTGTTCAAAGTGGAAAAACATCGTTCCGCCTCTGCTGTTGTCATTGGAGTGGTAATGACTATTTTTAGTAGAGCCACTGTCTCTGTAAGTGACTTTTCCATGTTAAGGTTCTGAATTAAAGCAAGCAAAGAAATTGCACATGTGGCCTGCCGATATACATTCATTCCATACAGTACAGTTAATTCAGTTCTCTTTGTTGAGCATAGGGTAAGCTTCCACAGCCTTATTCAGTGCTTGCTCAGGGAAGGAATTATCATATTTTGCAAACTGATCACTTTGCAGTGATGTGGCACTCACCAATGGTTTGTAAAAGAAAAACGTTCCTTTGCCTGCACAATTATAGTGTCACATATCTCTTTTGCAATTCAGACCAGACTGCTGATGTTTTTTCTGCGGTTAGAGAAACTAGAATCTTTTGGCAGTCTGCTATCTAAATTGTCAAACCCTTCTCTGACTTTGTTAATGCTGGTGACAAAGTCGGTGGTAGCTCTTTCCACATAGACAGTATCTATTTCATGTTTTTGTAACTTTTCACATAGTGCGTCAACATGAGGCATTATTTCATAAAACAAAAACAGCAAAAACTGGAACTCCCTGTCTTGCAGTGTTCTAGCAAAGCCACGGGCCTCATTACGACTTTTATATTCGAAGTCATCATTGGCTTCTATGGTGTTGAAACATTTCTCAAGGTCAACCCTATATTGGTATATTAGGCTGATTGTACGTATGTGAAAATTCCAATGAGTTGGGCCTCCCTTTGGAATAATTCTGTTGACAATCGTATGAAGTACCTCCGTTCTTTTGGGGGAACGTGAGAAGAATGCTGCCATTCCTCCTACATCCTTAAAGAATATCTGTGCCTCAGAGATCTTTCCTACTGCTTGTTGCATAATCAGATTAAGTTGGTGGGCATAACAGTGCACATAATGGGCATTAGGGTACACATCTCTAATTTTTTTTTGTACTCCACAGGAGGTTCCACTCATTACTGCAGCACCATCATAGCTTTGTGCAATCAGTTTTTGTTTTTGAGGCTGCTCTAGAAAAATCAAGTTTAGCTCTTGTAGAATAGCTGAAGAAATGCTTTCTGCACTAGAGTCTCTTAAATGTGTGAAACCATAGAACCTCTCCACAACTTTGCTGTCATTGTCAAGGTACCGAAAGATCAGTACAGACTGTGTTTTAGTGGCCACATCAGTGGTGTCATCAGCCTGAATATCCACAAAGTTGGTGTTTTTCAACTCTTGTACGATATTGCTTTTTACAATCTCTAGCATGCACTTAAGCAGTTCATTTTGTATTATTTTAGAGGTGCCCTTGAAGACTGTAGCACTTGCTAGATGTGCTTCCATTTCACGGTCTATGCTTGCTATTAAATCCACAAGGCCTCTGAATATACCAGGATTTGCGGAACTTTGAGATTCATCATGCCCTCGTAATGCCAGTTCAAAAGCACCACAGAAACGAATGCAATCAATGATTTTTGATAGTATGTGTCTATTCCTATCAACTGCTTCATTGTGTTTCTTTATTGTTTTGCGGTACGCGTCGCTTATGTGGGCTTCAATCGGTGTGTCTCCCAACATTCCCAGTGTCGTCAGGTTTTCCATATATATTTTTGTGTGTGCATGCTTCTTTACTTTATCTGACAAATGCTTCAAGTCTTTTACTCCTTTTTTTGTCCAAGGAATTTCACCACCAAACAGCAAGCAGGGGCACTCAGCACAGCGCTTCACAGCCGCACTACACGGAGATCGGTATTAGTGGCCCACGGCATCGTTCCATCTGTCTAATTGCCGGCCTCAGTCTGCCGTGGATCCAGGGCATGCAGGATAACGACTTTCCTCCGCCGGCTGCCGTCGGTCAGAGAGCACTCACTCAATGTCTGACTGACAGAAATATCTCAGCGCTAGGGGCCGCATTGATAAGATCATGCGTGGGCGGGGCTTTAATTAGCAGCATTTTTCCTGGGGGTTTCCTGTCTCGAGGTGGCATTCACCTCATAAATAATGATTGGGATGAGGACGAGGGACATAGAGATAATTTTTTTCTGATCCAGCTCTCCGTTTAGCAATCTAGTGCTTCTCAGAGCTAGGTCTGCCTTCTCTGAATGCCACAAATAACTGCGCTCAGTTCAAAATAATAAATCCCCTTCATGTAATTATTTTTGCCTGCATTTCATTCTTTTCAGTTGTCATAGCTCTAATTGACCTGTCATATTTACAACCTTGTTTTGGGTGCTCCTACTGAGTCTTTTTTGTATGTGCACCTGTGGCTTAAGCTCAATGGCGCCGTGATTGTTGTGCATGCAGTAATTGGGCCGCAGGAAAACACTAAGGGGCAGATTTACAAGCCCCTTGCTCCACTTTTTCGTCACTTTTCCCATGTTAAAAGTGACGCAAAAGTGGCGCAAGGGGCTTGTAAATCTGCCCCTAATTACTTACATGTTTTTCAATATTTATGCGTGTCAAGTTCTGATGAAACTGCCTCTTGAAGAACGGCTGGCACAAAATGTGCTCAAGGATGGGGCTGCTCACGCACCTCGAATTTATCAACACAGCTTTTGATTAGTCCACATCTGTAAGTTTGCTGCCAAACTCTTCGCCTGCCAATAATTACAGGGGACATGAGAGTGCTCTGCATTAGCCAGAAATTAAATCGTGTATTATTAGGTTGTTTTTTCCCCTCAGAATTTTATATAGCGCGATTGGAAGGGATCAGGTATCTTGAGCGCTTTACATGAGACCCAGTTGCAAAGGGGAGTGTTACGCAATGTGCTTTTCTTTCCCTGCCATTGTGCACTCCGAGATCAGGTAACCTCGGGGGATGTGGGCTGAGACTAGGCCTTGGCACTCACGCGCATGCTTCAGAGAGACCCAACACAGGCATGGCTTCCTTCACACCTGCGATCAGAGGCACTGCACAGATCTGGCCTCATACACACTGGCACCCTTAGACACTCAGCACAGACCACACCTCTCACACATCAACTGCCACCCTCAGGCCCACACAGGACAGATCAGGCCTCTCGCACACTATTTGCAACGCTAACGCTCACACTCACAGCACATACCCCCAGCCTCTCGCACACCAACTGCTACTACAGCACAGATCAGGCCTCTCACACAGTACTGTACCACACTACCTGTGCTTGCAACTAGTGTGACGTGGAATGGCTGGAGATGCAGTACTGCGGCGATATGTAGAGCACAAACCTGCTAAGGCCGGGCAATGGGGAGAAGTACAGATCCGATCCAAGAATGATCAATGAATGTTAGTAATGATTGATGAGAGATTCGTCGATGCATCAATCTGATGATGACTCGTGTCATGGACCGGACCGGTGTCTCACTACTAGTCTCGACTCTCCACTCTCGACTACTGAGAGGAAGGGTGGCCGATTTGCCCAGCAACGGCAGAATGACCAATGACTGCATGGCTTAATAATAAGCCATTACACTGATTGGCCATTGCTATGTTGGGCGCTGGCCGGGCCCTCCCACCCCTGCGGTGCCAACTCCAACTTCTCCAAATCATGCCTCCTCTGCTGCAGCAGCCAATCCAGACGCAGACACTGCTCTCTTAGCAGCGCCAGGATTGGCGTGAGCAGGCAAACTCGCCGCTCATTTTGCTACTACTGGGGTCTGCGGTTTTGGGCAACCCCCCAGTCACCTTGTGCTTGCTGTAGCAAAGCCACTATGCGCATGCTGGGTTCCTGGCCGCGGAAAGGCAGCCGGCCAAACCCAACATGCGCACTGCCAACCTACCACGCACAGTGCGCGCACTCATTATTGAAATCAATGCTGACACTGAGTCCGAGTCGTTGCTGTCACGTGACGTGACGCCGCGGCCGCGCGTGATGCGAGCGCGCCGCTTTAAATTATTAATACAATTTCAACTTTGAAAGTTGAAATTGTATTAATAATTTAAAGTGGCGTGCTCGAAATGTACACAAATAATGAAGTGGGGCAACGCACCACCGCCCTAATGCAGAAACCGCCACTGCACTTCTGCCTTCCAAATGAAAGACAATGTGTAAAAAAGAAGTCACTTTGAAAAATGTCCTATAATTCTCATGCTAGTATGGGTACTCACAATTTTGGAAATGTGCAAATAGCTACTGTTTCTAAACTCTATATTTTGTTCCAATTTCAGAAATACATAGGTGTCTTTCATCTCAATTTTTCACTGTGTATATTTTCCCAAATTAATTGCTATATTACTGGTACATAATAAAAAAAACATTGCAAGACACTGCTCAGTTATTGGCTCTGGGTTCGTCGGGTTCTTTGTGACCTACAAGTCCTATATATCCCCAGAACCAGAGAGGTCCACCGGATGTAAATGTATATTGCTTTCAAACATCTGTCATACTTAGAAGAAGTTACAGGTGAAAACGTTGGCACAAATGGCTGTTTTTTTCAACTCATTTTCAATTTTTCCTATTTTCAACTGTTAGTTTCTATAAAGAAACCTTGAAGGATCTACACAAATGACCCCTTGCTGAATTCAGAATGTTGTCTCCTTTCTAAAATGTATAGCTTTCCAGGATCCATTATTGCTTTCATACCAATTTCTACCATTAACTTGAAGAAGGTTGAAAGCACAAAAAATAGCAAAAATAGGCTATGTCCCAGTAAAATGCCAAAACTGTGTAAAAAATGTTAGTTTTCTGACAAAAGTCTGTCAGTCCCTGAAAGCTGGGAAAATGGTGATTTCAGTACCACAAACCCTTTGTTGATACCATTTGCAGGGAAAAAAACAGACGCTTTCATTTGCAGCACTTTTTTCCCATTTAAAAAATAAATAAAAATTAGCTGTATTTTGGCTAATTTCTGGGTCCACTCCAGGGAAATCCACAAACCCTGGGTACCTTTAGAATCCCCATGATGTTGGAAGAAAAAGATGCACATTTGGCGTGGATACCTTATGTGGTCAAAAAGTTACAGGGGCCTAAGCGCGAACTACCCCAAATAGCCAAAAAAAGGCTTAGCACAGGGGGGGGGAAAGACCTAGCAGCGAAGGGGTTAAATCATTTGTTGATGGTACCATTCTAATTTTAGGAATTGTGGTGTGTTCTAAGGTGATTTTACTCTGTGAAAAAGCCTTCTGCTGGGATATCATGAATCATTTTCGAGAGAAAACTATTTTCTCATGCTTTTCCCTTAGAGGTTTGGAAGGTGCACTAGAAGCTAAAATGAGAGCATATTTTCTGTAAATTCACATTATCTTTCTCAGTCATGTGAGAATGAAGTCTGACATTCTCAGTAAAACGTGTACTTCCAACAGGAGCAGCCTGTCAGTTGATTCCCTTGTGTTCTACTGCAGCTTCCCCACTGGCGTAGCAAGGGGGGGGCGGAGGGCCCCGGGCGGCACGAGTTTTGGGGGCGGCGGCCGCCGCAAAAATCATCACCAGCACCCCCCCCAGTGCGACGGCAAAAGGCAGGGACCGCCACGGGCGGCAGAGTGCCTAGCTACGCCACTGAGCTTCCCAGAGTATTCTAAAGAACAACTAGAGCGCTAACAGTCTTACTTATGACAAAAGTATGGCACACCTGAAGCCATCTTGATTGGAATAACCTGGAAACACTTAAAACATTTAATTTAAAAAGAAACAAAATGAGGGGGTTCATTTTGCCATAGAAATTATGATTAGTGCTGCAGAAAGAAAAATTAGGGCACATTTTGAGTGACTTCTCAAATCCTCTTCTATTTCATTAAAAAATTCTGACATGCAGACTGAAACATGCGGTTTCAATACCAGCAGCAGACTTCCAGTTAACCCCCTGGTGAGCAGTAGCTTTACTACAGTGATCTAATAAGCAACTAGAGTGCTAACATTCTGAATTTATGGCAAATGTGTGACACATCTGAATGCCTTCTTGATGGAATCAAAGTAAAAACTGAAAGCATTTCCTACTGAGGATACTGCAGTAAATGAGGAAATTAGGAAACTTCATAACAAATAAGTCTCCCAAGATGGCCACCAGAGAAAAAAGAGCCCAAATGTAGCACAAATATCACCCAGATGTAGCCCACGTATAGCCCAATGACAGAAACACTTTCTATTTTTAGTTTTTTTGCAGTTTTATATAGTGCAGACTGGTCAGGTACTGGAGCGTTGCATCTTACTTTGAACCCCTTTTGCGTATTTTGCACGAAGTACTTGAGATTGATCTTGCGAAACATTGAACTTTACTATTCTGTTAAACTGAAGTTGCTCTGAGCCTGGCTTTGTAACACAAGTTTTTACCTACTGAATTTAATTAATTAGAAATACTCACAGTCACTGGATAATGTCATCAGTAATGTCATTTGAGATGTCATCAGTGATGTCATCAGTGGCTGTCACTGACCATGTCATGAGTGATGTAATATGTGACGTCATCAGCAGTGCGGGGCGTGAGGTATAGTTAGCTCAGCTAACTATAACGGCTGAATTTCTCTGGTTTTGTATGAGTGAAATGTCAGACTAACTATAACGTCCCTGAAACCTGTGGTTTTTTTCAGTGAATATCTAAGGTTTTTTAAATGCTGATTTCTAACTATGACCCAGTTGAAGGCAATTTGCCGAAACGCGTCGGTCCTTATTGAAGGAAAACAAGGACTGTGTAAAAGAAATGCTTTAATATGCGCAATTATTAATTAAAGAAGAATTTGACTCACCAAAAAACTGTGGTGCCATCTGTGAGTCGTGTGCCGCTTAGACTGACATCCGTGAGGAGGACGCCAGAGGGAAGACATATATATATATATATATATATATATATATTACTCCAGAAAGGCTCGGTTTTCGCTGCATTTAGCGGCGCCTCTTTGATGCGGTGCAACTCCACGGCTGAGCCCAGCCGTAATTTATTTCCACACGAATCCTCCCGCTTGGAAAGGACACACGGAGCGCACTCACGAAAAGGTTCTCACAGCATTTTTAATCCTTATAATTCATTCCACGGGTCAATCCACAGTTGCAAACCAACGTGTTTCGGTCTCCATGAGACCTTGGTCACGGTTGAATTTTCCGATATTACCCGACATACTTATTTTTGAAAAGGGTCACATGACTTCCTGTCAGATCAAACCATTTTTTTCAAACTAAAAAGGCACTTGGCATTCTGGTACCTGTAGTTCAAATTCAAAAAACATTACGTGCTTTCGTTTTTATGTTTAAAAGTTTTTATTGGTTTTTGCAAACAAAACCCCCACATATAGCAAGACACAAAGCCCTTGACACCATTCCTTAAGTAATCTACATTTCCGACAACAACGTAGGAACCCCCTATTGTACATCAAATTGTACGCACTGGTCTGGGTGTCCATCAAAGTCTTGTGCCCGTTCAGCCACTCTTATCATTGTTGCTCTGCTGGGGTACAAATCAGTACCAAAACAAAAAATAAAACAATGAACCGAAAAAACATAACTAAAGTCCCTCCCTCCCCCCTCCCCGTGCCGGCACTCTCCCTGATCCTACCACTCCATAGCCTCCCGCTCCTTTCTATCGTAGGGTTTACATATCGGACCTTTAGGTTTGTTCGGACCATAAACTAGGGAGACGGAGCACTCGCAGGTATTTAGGCTGAGTGAGCTCCTTAAACTCGGAGGATAGAAGCGATATGAATGGCTGCCATATTGTCGCAAACGAGTCAGATGTACCCTGGAGGGTGGCTGAGATTCTCTCCATCCCTAGAACAAACCACATCCTATGTAGCCATCCCGTGTAATTAGGTTGAGTAGTTGTACCCCAATGCGCCAGTATATTTTGTAATGCCGCCCCTAATGCCATCCCCATCTGGCGTCCACGCACGCTTTTAAGAGGATACATAATAGGATTAGGTAGCCCTAGAACCACGTAGACCGGAAGCCTCGGTATCTGTGTGCTAAAAAGTGCATCCACCATGTCTAATATCTTAGTCCAGTAATCCCCTAAAAGCGAACACTCCCATAGTATAAGCAGCAGGGTACCCTCCTGATCGCACCCCCTCCAACAAGTAGGACTCCTCTGCGGATTACCCCTATGCAGCCTCGCCGGTGTGAGATACCAATAGGTTGCTATCTTCATAGCGGATTCCACACTGGCTACATTTCGAGCTGTGTGTTTTGCCCTGTAATAGATCCCCTCCCAGTCCTTCCGTGTGAGTGCCCCCCCTATTTCCTTCTCCCATCTCCTCTGACTTGGGATAGCTTGCCCCGTGGGACCCTGTCTAATCATATTATACATGTCCGTTATTAGGCTTTTGTCTGAGGTTTTAGTGATAAGCCATTTTTCATATGTCGTCAATTTCCTGCCCCCTGCGACCGAACCTCATCTTGGAGCACCCAGTGTCGCAACTGTAGGTATCTCATTCGTTCGGCCTCCGGGATCCCATAATCCAACTTCAATTGGGGAAACTGGATGATACCCTCTAGATCGAAGAGGTGACCCACTGAGCGGCAAGGGGTAGCTTTCCACGCCGCAAAGGCCGCCTCGGGCATCCCAGGGGTGAACTCGCTGTTTCCAAATAGTGGAGTGAGTGGGGATGGGAAAGTGGACAACTTCCTCTTCGTCACCACCGCATCCCATGCAGTCAATACCGACTTGGTGACCGGCGATCTCATCAACCCCTGTGGGCATTGAGCTTTTCTCAGGAAGGGAACCTTCCAGAGTGGTATCTGGGCGATCGCCCTGTCCTGAAAGAGCCACCTCTTTTCTGACTCAGGCCGCGCCCACTCCACCGGGTACCTCAGCTGCGCTGCCCGGTGATAACTGAGTAAGTCAGGGATCCCCAGTCCTCCCTCATCTGGCCTCATGTAGCCCAGTACTTTACTCATCCGGGGCCGCGCCCCTGCCCACACGAAGTGATTAAGATCCCTCTGTAGCGCCACCAGGGAACCCGCCGGTGGCGGCACCGGTAGGGTCTGGAATAGGTATAGAGCTTTCGGCAGTAGGGACATCTTGACCGCCGCAACCCTTCCCAGTAATGAGAGCCGGTGTTTACTCCACGCTCCCAAGTCTCGTTTTGCCTGGCGTACCAACCGCCCATAGTTCAATTGAGCCGTGCGCTGCAATGAAGCCGCTAATTCCAATCCCAGGTAGGGGATGGAGTCCGTCAATCGAATTCCCTGTAGGGTCGGTGCCCCCCTTCCCCGGGGATTCAAGCTGGGATTTAAGTGTAATATCAGCGACTTATCCACATTCACCCGATAGCCTGACACGCGCCCAAAGTCTAGCAATTCCTCCAAGAAAGTGGGTAGTGAGTCAACGGGGTCCATCAGCGCCGCTATAACATCGTCCGCATATAAGCTAATTGGGTGTGACTCCCCCGAACGGAATCCCTGTAATCCGCGGATTTTCCCTCACTCGCTGCGCCAGGGGCTCGATGTACAGAGCAAAGAGCAATGGGGACAGTGGACACCCCTGCCTGGTACCCCTCTGTATTGGAAACGCCCTGGAGATAACTCCATTCACCCGGATGGTCGCAGTGGGAGCCCTATAGCAGCAGCTCACCCATCCCCTAAAGCGCTCCCCCATGCCAACCTTACGTAGTGTATGACCTAAAAACCCCCAATTGACACGGTCGAACGCCTTTTCGGCATCCACCGTCAGGAGCAAGGCATCCATCCCCGTATGGTGGGCTTTGTCAATCAAGTGGAGTACTCTTTTCGTATTGTCAGCACACTGACGTGTCTGGATAAAGCCTGCCTGGTCCGGTTCTATCAGGGACAGCATATCGGGGCCGAGGCGGGTGGCCAAAATTCCGGTGAACAGTTTAAAGTCAACATTTAATAGGGATATGGGACGATACGATCCGCATTTCCGACCATCCTTGCCCGGCTTGGGAAGCACCACTATAGCGGCAGCCCCCATCGACGCGGAATCGGTGTCTCCTTCCCAAAAGAGTTGAAGAGTTTAGTCAGGAGAGGGGCAAATATATGACAAAATTTCTTATAAAAAAGGGCTGGGAATCCATCTGGTCCCGGGGATTTAAGCAGCTTGAGGCGCGAGATCGCCACTATGACCTCCTCCACCCGAATGGGGGCATCTAGCGTCGCCGCTTGATCGGTCGTTAAGGCAGACATAGAGACCGACTGAAGGTAATCCAACATATCTGCCTCAGGGACCGGCTCAGCCGCGTACAACTCCTCATAATACTTTACAAACGTGTCCGCTATACCCTGATCGTCAGTGACTTCTTGCTGAGCTTCACCGCGCAGGGAGGAAACCCTCGACCGTTGCTGGCGGGCTCGAAGTCTATTAGCTAACAGGCACCCCGTTCGGTCACCCCCAACATAGTAAGCATGTTTTAAACGCACCGCTGCATATTCTGCCCTGTCCAAGTCTATGCCGGCGAGCTGTGCCCTAGCTGCCTTAAGTTGGCGCCAGCCCCTCGGCGCTCCCGTCCTACCATGGACTCTCTCCAGTTCCTGCACCCGGTCGGCCAGGGCCGCTCGCGTCTCCCTGCGCTCTCTATTTTCCGCCGCCGCAATCGCTATAATCTCCCCCCGGAGCACTGCCTTCATTGCCTACCACAGTGTAGTGATGTGAGTATCGGGCGTGTCATTGTGTGCGAGGTAGTCTTGAGCGCATCTAGTGAGCTGCTGTATCACCTGGTCTTTGTAAAGCAACGCCTCCCTGAGTCTCCAACACCCCTGTCGCCGTGGGCCTGTCGGCAGCGCAAGCTGGGCGACCACTGCGTCATGGTCCGAAAGGGCCATCGGTTCAATCTCTATCCCTACCACCCTCCCCTGAATATCTCTGGTACCCAGTAAGTGGTCGAGGCGAGCGTATGACTTATGTGCATTGGAGAAAAACGTATATTGAGTCGCGTTTGGGTGCGCTTCCCTCCAGAGATCCAAAAAGCCCATTTCAGCAAGCCACTGCTTGCCCTCCCCAGAAAGTTCCCCTTTGTGCCAGTATGATGTATGCGACCTATCCCTATGAGCCTCCATGACCAAGTTCAAGTCCCCCCCGATAAGAGTCATGCTATTCTGGGGTGCCACAGCGTCTGAGAAACTCCTCCTGCCCTGAGTTAGGTGCGTACATGGAGCCCACCACCATCGTCTGGGAACCAAATTGAAACGTATAGGCTAGCAGTCTTCCCCTTATTTCAGCGACCTTTTCTTTCACCACCCCCTTACATTTATGCGAAATCAAAAGGGCCACTCCAGCTCTCTTGTCCCCTGCACAGGAAAAGTATTGGTGCGGGAAAGCCCTGGATCGCAGGCGACGACAGTCCTTAGTCAGTAAGTGCGTCTCCTGCAGGAGGCAGATGTCCGCCTCGGTCCGCTCCAAGAAGGAAAGCACTGCTCTACGCTTAACCGGATTATTGAGGCCCTTGACATTTAAGGTGAGAATGGACACATCCCCCCTAGCCATACCCCAATGGTACACACTGCTCTATGTCAATCCCCTGGAGGATACCCCGGAAATAGCCCCTAGCATCTCTGCCTTCAATGATGGGATGCCCCCCTTCACCCTCGAGCCGCTCCTCCCACGAATTCTCCACTACCAGTGGACCATGAAGTGCCGGCACCCCCCTTTCCCCCTCCCAACTCCCCAAAACAATAACAATAAACCCAACGAATAGAACCTTAGCAGATTGTCCGGGAGGTGCAGACGACTTCCGCAGCTCCCTGGTGAGAAAGTCATTGGGGTGCATTCAGTGGCCAGTGGATTCCCCCCCACCCCCGCCGCCCCCGGCTTGCCGCTATTCACTTATCTGCCCCATTGAAGCATCTTCATCTCTCTTATCAAGAGGGCAGTCCCGAGGCCAGCGACTCCAGTACTCCTCTCCGTTCCTGCGCCATCGTCTCAGGGTCAGGCTTTGCCGGGGTCCCCCGTCGCCGTCATTGTCGGCTCACCCTCTGCCATCCGTCGCGAGTGTCTCTGCCGGATGTCCCCTCAGGCTCCGCCTCTGTAGGCAAGTCAATGGTTAGGATCCGGCAGGCCTCCCTAACCGATCGAACCTGGTAGAGCTTGTCCTCCAGTTTGAAAATGAGGCGAAACGGGTGCCCCCATGAATAACTAACCCCTAGGCTGCGCAGGTGCGTGGTGACGGGCCGGAAGGCCCTTTTTTTTTGAAGCGTGATCGCAGCCAAGTCCTGGTACAGGGCGATGTCGTGACCTCCATGCTGCAGCGGCTGCGTCTCCCTGGCCCTTCTCATAATGCGCTCTTTCAATTGAAGGTCCGGCAGATAGGCCAGAATGTCCGGCGGTGGGGCCGGAGCCCTCCTCGGCATGCCCACCCTGTGGGCCCTATCAATTTTAACGGGGAAGTCTGTAGTCTCCTGCAAGATACCGCGGAAGAGCCCCTGGAGAAACAGCGTGATGTCCGGGCCCTCCTCCTGCCACGGAACACCATTCACCCGAATGTTGTTCCTCCGGGAACGATTCTCCAGATCCTCCGCGTGGGCTTGAAGGTCCACCTGTTGGTCCTGCAGCCGCAAAACCTCCTGCTTCAGGTGTTCAATTTCTTCCTCCCTGGAGTCCTCCTTTTCTTCAATCGAGGCCACCCGTTCTCCAATGGCATCCATGTCTCTTCGCACCTCCTTGATCTCAGTGGCTACCTCCTGGCGGAGATTCTGGATGTCGTCTCTCAGGGTGGAAAACAGCTGGGTGAGGAAAGTCCGAGTCACCGGCTCCTCCACGGCTGCGGCATCTGCCCCCCGACGTCGGGGACGAGGCCCTGCTATCTCCTCCGGCCTGGCCCCCCACCTTAGAAAACATGTCCTTCACTGTCCTGTCCTTCTTGCCTCTAGTGGAAGACATGATAGGCACTCTCAAGTCGGGCCCAGCACCCCCGCCAGGGTCGTCGCGATTGGCACCTGCCTCCTCTACCACTCCGCCAGCGCACTTCTGTTGACGCGATGGGCCTCGTACCTGCTCTCTCGGGCCCAGCCTGGCCCACTCCCGGGGCCACCAGCTGCAAAGTAGTCCGGCTCCGGCCCTCCGCGTGCTCCCCTACCGCTGGTGCCCTCCAAGCCCAGTGCACCGCCCTCAGCAGGGTCTGACCGGGAGGGCCTCGTTGCACCGCGGCCCCCACCAGTCGCTAGACCTGTTCTCTTATATCAGGCAGCTTCCAGGCATTAACCAGGCACCCAGGATCAGGCGCTCCCCCCGGCTCCTCTCTGCTCCCGTATCAGATGCCACCTTAGAGCCCGAGCACCCCTTTGGGTCTGCTGCAATGTTGACGGGCCGCCCCCGAGCACCTCTCGCACCCCCTGGACCTCAGGGCTCTTCTCCGCTCAGGCCAGGGAGCGCCGCTTTCACTCAGTGGTCGGTGTCCCCAGAGTCAGTGTTAAGCCTCTGAGCCCCCTCCAGTGCCGCCGTCTGCTCTCCTGCATGCTCCACGCGCGACGGGCCCCTTCGCCAATACACCCCGGGGCCTCCCCTCACCTTCAGCCGACACGAGCAGCGGCGATCGGCTCCAGGCCGCTTCAATCCCTCCGGCACCTTGTGGCCCCACCAGGGTCCCCTCGCCTCCGAGCACGCCGCCTCTTGTGGGCGACAGGCGGGCCGCATCGCCTCCGGGCGTAGGCGCTGGTGCACAAAGGGCCCCTCTGGACCCCCGGGCCTCTTCGCTCCCTCCGGTAGCGCCCTGCGGGCCGGATCAAGGCAGCCTCGGTGAAGTCCGATTTGGGCCGTCTCTCCGCTCGGGCCCCCCGTTGTCGTGGGTGCTCCAGTCACCGCCGCCCTCCTCCGCTAGGGACTCCGCCGTCTCCCGCACTGCCCAGTGCAGCTCACCGGGTCCACCTCTCCGGCGATCACAGGAGCGCGCTCCCCGGGCTCGCGGCCTCTCCGTCACTCCCTTTGTGGCGCCGCAGCCGCCATCTTGGCTGCTTCGCCGATCCGCGCTTCTCCTGGCTTCGTCGCCGCAGCAGGCTGCAGGGGGCTCTATTCTCGCCCCAGGACTTGCCCTCACACTCCCGCCACACTCAGGCGGCGGCGCTGGGGACTTTCTCCGCGTTAGACAGCCGGGTAGATCGCGGACAGCCGACGGGAGCGGGGAGTCGAACAGGACACGTCCTACCCGCTCGCCATCCCGGCCACGCCCTCGTGCTTTCGTTTTTAAAGTGTTAAATAGAATTCCAACAATTAGTACACTGAGCTCTCTTTACTCAAACATTATTATAGATGTATCTCCCCTCTAGTGGGGTTTGATACTTGATTCTCCCATTATAATGTTGAGGCTAACACAATCTTGTGATATTCCCTCTAGTGGGAAAACAAATAACTATTTACATCACTCAAAAACTGATACTGCCATAACGTGAAAAAAATTAAAATAAACAATAAAAAAATGTGACTTTAAAATTTGGGCTGTATCCCAAATGCAGGGTAAGCGAAAACACATTAATTCCTAATTTACAAATGTACATAAAGTTCTTCATCCTGGTTAAGACCGTGTGGCATATATGTTCGTAGTGCAAGTGTTATGTCTATTGGGATTTTTCTTTTTTAAACACAACTGCAGACCGATCCACTGAACGGAATCAAACCTAATTTGGCAGAAAGCTAGATGTTGGTCCAGAAAATGCGCTTTTTGTGATTTGGTGTAAATCGGTTTAGTAGTTTACAGAGATATTCAAGTTTAAAAACTATAGATATCTGGGAGCCCAACAGCCTACTGAAACCCTACTGATATTTGATTGAGTGTTGGCAGCCATCATGGGACCGATATACATTATAGCACCCTATTGAAATGCATTGTAGTGAATGGCACGTTTTGAGGGTCACAAAAAGAATAAAGTATAAAGGGTGATAACAGATTTCAGCTACAATATAAATCATTTGTTGATGGTACCATACTAATTTTAGGAATTGTGGTGTGTTCTAAGATGATTTTACCCTGTGGAAAAGCCTTCGGCTCGGTTTTCAAGAATCATGTTTGAGAGAAAACTGTTTTCTCATGATTTTCCCATAGAGGTTATGGAAGGTTCTCCAGAAGCTAAAATGAGAGCATATTTTCTGTAAATTCACACTAGCTTCCTCAGCCGTATGAAAATGAAGTCTGACATTCTCAGTAAAACATGCACTTCCAAAAGGAGCAACCTGGCAGTTGATTCCCCAGTGTTCTACTGCAGCCTCCCAGAGTGTTCTAAAGAACAACTAGAGCGCTAACATTGTTTATTATGATAAAAGTATGGCACACCTGAAGCCTTGTTGATTGAATTAAACTGGTAAAAATGTAAACATTTAATTTAGAAAGGAACAAAATGAGGGGGTTCAGTTTATCATAGAAATAATGGTTAGTGCTGTAGAAAGAAAAATTAGGACATATTTTAAAGTGAGTTCTCAAATACCTTCCTCTTCTATTTCATTAAGAGATTCTGACATGCAGACTGAAACATGTACTTTCAACACAAGCAGCACACTGCCAGTTAATTCCCTGGTGATTCGCAGCTGTACTACAGTATTCTAATGAGCAACTAGAGTGCAAACATTCTGAATTTATGCCAAAAGTGTGGCACATCTGAACACTAACTTGATGGAATCAAAGTGGAGAATTAAAAATTTGCAAACATTCGTGACAAGAATTTTCAAATCTATTAAGGACATGGAAGCGAGGATTATGCTTCTAATTTCTTTACTGTTTATTCACAGCAGCCAATGAAAGAAAAGTAAATAAACACTACATTACCCATGAACACCTCAATGTCACATGATCAACCATAGAGTATCCCCTATATAAGCTCTGACTAAGGTAACAGTGACCTCTTGCTTTGTATGATCATCTAACAGTTTAGTCCGTAAACAAAACTTGATCTTGCAGAACCATCCTTATGGTAGATGAACTTCCTCTTGAAGAGACAACTTGCAGCCCAACGGGACTCAACCTTGGAACCTGGTTCTTGAACCAACGAGTTGCCATATCCTCCTTTGGAAAAACTCAAAGACTTGCATCAATGTGCTCCATCAAGCTCTATTTGCTATCAGCACCTGAAAGTGTAAAGGATAAACCGTAACACCATTCACCAAATCTGATATCTCATTATAATCAGAAAGGGAAGGGAAAACATAGGAAACTCATTATGCAGTATGAACATACTATGTCAAAATACAATGCAAGAACAATGCAGATATCTATAACGTTTGGGTGGGATAATCCTCGCCTCCGTGTCTTTAATAGAATTGAAAATTCTGGTCACGAATGTTTGCATATTTTTTATTCTATGTCAGAAACGGAGGCTCTGATTATGCTTGTTTAAAGCTTAGCCACCACAAGAGAAGCGACATCCACAATAGGCTTATAACAGAAAGACTTAAAAGTGGTCTCTGCTGACCAATCAGCTGCATTCATAATATCTGTAAGGCTGACACCTAAAGAGAAAGACTTAGAAGCCATAACCCCTCTGGCTGAGTGGGTTCCAAACTTTGATACATCAATGCCCGCTCGCCCATGAGCCAACGCACCCATCTTGACAAAGTGGCAGGAGTCACAGGGCGAAATGGCTTTTGCAACGCAATTAACAATTGACCCTTCATGTCTGAATGAAACTCAGCTGTACTCACCTCATAGTCTTTTAAACATTGCACGACACACAGTTTAGGATTATCAGGAAAAGCTGGGTAAGATATCAAAGAGGTATTACACTTAGTTCGCTAAGTGATAGGAAAAGTCACACCCTCTGGGGAGAATCTGCGTCCCGCTAAGTCTTTTTAAAACATTTTTATTATTGTATATATCCAATAAACAACCAAAATACAATACATCATACATCAAATCGTCTGCAGTAATGGTGGTACATGAAGCAGAATATATAACTGTCGTCAGTCAATAACTGAACAGAAACAACATGGAAGCATTGCATTCAAATAGTACAGTATAAATCACAGTGAGCATGGCAATTCACAGCAGTAAAAAGAAAGGTTACATCCCTAGCAAGTTGTGATCAAGTGCATGGTGTGCACCACCCGGACGACCACCAACCTAGCCGGGCACAGTACCCCCAGTCAACTTCTCTCATTTCACTCCGATGCTTCATCCAACGAGTGAAGTTGCAAGTAGTCCTTGAGTGGCTGCCATATGTCTCGGGGCCGTGAGGGCTCAGGCAATAGTGTGGCATAATCATCGCTCGTAGTATTACAATAGAGAAGGTCCCGAAGCCAGCCCTGTATTGTTGGTGGGCGAGGCCCACCCCAGTTCAGAGAGATTTGACGCTTTGCCAACAGGAGGGCCATGGCTGTGAATCTCCTAATGCATCTTTTAATGGGCTTAACATGCCCCAACAATGCCAACAGTGGTGTAGGATGCAAACTCTGCTCGATCATGAGTGACAGGTGGCGGAATACCTCCCCCCAAAACGTCTGAATAATTATACAGTTCCAGGCCATATGTGCAAAGTCGGCTTCCAATGTCGCACACTTGGCGCAAGCCCTAGAGGTGCTAGGATTCATCCTGGATATTAACTTCGGGGTAATGTATATTCTATGGAGATATTTATAATGTAACAGCTTGTGTTTGTAGTTGGTCGAAATATATCGTGTCTGCGTACAACAGTACGTCCACGTTGCATCCAGGAGTGTTCCCCTAAGTCACGTTCCCAGGCTGCCCTGGCCCTGAGGCCCACCGCAGGTTTGAGGGTGAGTGATAAGTGATATAGGCGAGAGACCAGGTGTGTGCAGTCGGTAGAGTTAATGACCAGAGTGAGAGGAGGAAAATCCTTCGGCTCCACCCAAGTGTCAGGCAAGACACTCAGCAAAGCACTCCTCACCCTATGGAGGAGAAAGCTATCCATATATGTACCGCCCCCCCTGGACGTCAATTCAGCAAGTGTGCGTGGGTGGGAATCCTTGAGTAAATCCCCAACAGTTTGTAATCTATATTTTTCTAACGCTTTTTTAGTAAGGGTTTCAGTGGTAGGAGGCAACCATGGGTTGTCAATCAGAGATATATGCGAGGAGTATAAAAAATCACATTGTAAGTAGCGTCGTAACTTAGTCTACGCCCAACAAGCCATTGCCATCATTTCTATCTCAGTAGGGTGACGTGGAACGTCCCACCAAGTCTAACGCTCGGACATCTGAGACTCGCTTTCATCACACCAGACAAAGTAGCATGGTTAGTTTGGAAGACAGCTGTTTTCTTGACAAATACTTATTGGAAGGCCAGGCTTCCAAGAATCTCAGGACGGTAGACACATCCCACAATTCTGAGTATTTAGGGCAAAAGGGGCTTGACCATCCGGATACCCCAGAGCAGTTTACACACCAAAGGATGCTCTCTAGCCGGTTTGCTCTCCACTGGCACGTGCCCTGCTGAGATGGCTGACCGGAAATTGTTTACAGTCCTATAAGCTAAGCCCGACGCAGCTATAGAGGCCAAAATGTTTTCAATCAAAGAGACATGTGCTTTAGAGGGATCCACTTCCAGTTGAGAGCACCAGCTACACCATCGTTTCCAAGCTGATGAATACCGCTTGTGGGTGTTAGCTGACCAGGCTTCGCTAATAAATTTGTCAGCATCTCTTGAAAGGCCTGGTACCTTCCATCTGTCCCTGAAACCCACCAGGCAACCAGAGGAAGTTGTTCCGATTCTATCAATGGATGAGGGGCTTTTTGAGGGTCCAGCAACAGGATCCACCTCTGTGGAAGAAGGATTGGTACCACACATAACATTTCCAGAAGCACTGGAAACCATGCCTGGGCTCTCCAGAGTGGGGCGATCAGTATTAGCTCTGAGTGTTGATGTCGGATTTGAGCTAGAACTCTGGGAATCATCATAAATGGAGGGAAGGCATAGCACAGAGATGCTGGCCAGTCCTATAGGAACGCATCCGTGGCGATCGCCTCCGGATCCGGACACCAGCTGTAAAAGGCTGGGAGTTGTCGGTTGAGACGTGATGAGAACAGGTCCAATGTGCAAGGGCCCCAAAGGTAGTTCAGTGACTGGAAAACCCGGGGATGGAGTCTCCAGTCACTGAAATCCCTCAGATGACGGGAGTGCCAGTCGGCCACCAGGTTGTTGCGGCCCGGGAGGTATTCCGCCACCACTGAAATTCTGTGCTGAAGGCAAAAATGCCAGAAATCCTTGGCGATTTCTGCCAGAATCCGGGACCTCATCCCCCCTAGTTTGTTGATGTAGTGCACCGCTGACACATTGTCCATGTGAAGAAGGATACAACAGTCCGTCTTCTGAGGAGAAAGGCAGCGAATCGCAAAGGAGCCCACCAGTAGCTCCAGATAATTGATATGTAATGAAAGCTCCTCCTGTGACCAGCGGCCGCCAGTGGACATCTGACCGCAACAGGCTCCCCAACCCCAATGGCTGGCATCGGATTCGATTACTATTTCCGGGGAGGGTCCGAAGAGGGGTCTCCCATTCCAAGCCTCCATGTCGTCTAGTCACCACAACATCTCCAACCTCGCCTCATCTGAGAGGGGAATCTGTTCCGCATATCCGAGGCCTTTCCGGAGATGCTGAATTTTTAGCCTTTGAAGTGCTCGGTAGTGGAGGGGACCCTGGAAGATCGCCTGAATTGATGAGGTAAGCTGCCCGATGACCCGGGCTACAGATCTCAATGATACACTCTGGTTGTTCAAAATCAATCTCAACTCTCTCATGATTGACCTGACTTTCTGAACTGGAAGGCGAAGTTGGCAACTCCATGAGTCGATCTGAAAACCTAGAAATTTGATTGATTGGGCTGGAGTTAGTATCGATTTCTGAGGATTCACAATAAATCCCAGACTCTGCAAAAGGTTGATCACCCATTCGAAGTGGGTCACCACTAGCTGAGGGCAGCGAGCCATGAAGATGATGTAGTTTAGGTAAATTATTAGACGAACACCCCGTGCTCTCAATGATTCCACCACTGGACGAAGGAGTTTCGTGAAGCACCATGGTGCTGACGAAAGGCCGAAGGGGAGGACTTTGTATTCGAAACAAACTCCCTGCCAGTGGAACTGCAGAAAACGTCGATGTGGTGCGTAGATGGGAACTGATAGATACGCATCTTTCAGGTCCAAACGGACCATCCAATCCCCTTCTTGAAGGAGGTCGCGCAGAAGATTGATGCCCTCCATCTTGAAGTGTCGATATACTACTCATCCATTGAAATCCTTCAGATTTAAGGCTAGTCTGGATCCACCCCCTTCTTCTCGACAAGGAAGATATTGCAGGTAAAGCCGCGGGGGTGAGGGTCTGTGATCACTATGGCCCCTTTCCTTAAAAGAGAGTCTATCTCTTCAGGGATAAAGTCCTGCTCTTGTTGGGAAAAATACTTTGAGCGCTGGGAGAAACCTGACTGGGGGAGCTGTAAAGTTCTATCTTGTTCCCTTGCACTGTCTCTAGGATCCAAGCATCTTGCGAGATTGAGTGCCAAGTTTTCAGAAATAACTGGATCCTTCCCCCAGAATGACTTTCGAACATGGGATCACTTTCACCTGAATTACCGGTATCTTGTTATCCTCCCTGATTTCCTCCGTATCTGCCCTTTCGGAATCTATGCTTGGCACGTCGGGTCAGGTAGAAGGAGGAGTTAGTATTGTAATTGGAGTCCTAGTAACCTCCTCGTTGTTGGTGGTATTGACCACGAGGGGAGCCTTGGTTGTAGCTCCGGCCAAACGACTGCCCTCAGTATCGTCCGGCCCTTCCAGTCGGAAAGCACGTTTGAGAGAGTCTTGTGCTTTGTCCAACCCACAGAAGGTGGCAACGAATTTAGTAAGCTCTTTAAGGAAAGGCTGGCCGAATAGGAGGCCCTGAGCAACGGGCTCTGACTCAGAGGAGGAAAGTTCTGCTAATTTGGGGTCCAGTTTCAATAAAATTGAGCGGCGCCTCTCGCTGGACATTGCGCAGTTCGCATTTCCAAATTGGAATACCGCCCTCTGCGCCCATCCCATCAATTCTTCCGGGTCAATAGCTAGCATGGATTCTTTGGCTCTAAAGCCCAGCTCCAGAATTTTCGTCAAGGGGCCTGTCAAGTCTAAAAGTTTGTCCTGGCATGATCTCCATGCCCAGTCTATGCCCTTTTTAGGGTCTTTGGATTGCTGCTTCAGATACGTGAGCATTGAGGGATCAACCTCAGGAGTCTCCACCACTTTACCTGGCAGGTCTGGTCTTGGGTATTCCGATCATAGTCGCGCCCTCACGTCCTTGTCGAAGGCCTGCCTGAGGCGGGAGCCAGGAGAAGAATCAGGATGAATTATTTCTGCGGGCTCGAAAGTAAGGAGCTTAGGTTAGGAGGGTGTCTCTGGGTGTTGCTCCTTCTTCGATCTCTTGGAGGGTGTGGGAGCCTCCTCTTGTTCGGACACGGGGTCAGAGGAGGTATTCTCATTGTCATCCTGAGACATTTCTGTGACAGTAGTCTCATGAGTTGGGGGACTGTAATCATGGTCACTAGTCATAGCCTTGGCCAGTTTGCGAAGTCCGCAGCATGGGGGTTTCTGGCCCCCTTCCCACTGGTTTTGAGACGGCTGCCGGAACTGGGGAGACAGCCCTGTTGTTGGGCATAGTCGCATAGATGGCGCTTCAGGGGCTCTATGGCTCTCACCAGGGCCCTATTAACTGAGTGTTGCACTCCTGCATCTAGTGCCTCGACAAGATCTTGCTCCATGGACCCAGAGCTCCTCCTCATAGTACTCCTCCTCATAAAAATACTCCCACATGAAGGCACACAGTAGTGTGGTAATTATCCCTCGGGAGGACTGCCTGACTCCCACACAAGGGGTTACATTTCCCAGGCAAAACTAGTAGAGTCTTAGGGTTAAGACCATTCAGGGGAAGTGGTACAACCCCAGGCAAGCCAAGGCAAATAGAGAAACTGCCTAAAAATGGTTAATTTGTGGAGGGAGGGCTTGCCAGCCACTCTAGGCAAAGCCTATGCAATATTGTACAGCCCTACACCAGCAGCAGGTGTTGGGCGTCACCGCGAGCCTGCACAAGCAAGTGGGAGATAAGAGCAGGAAGAACGCTGCACCCGCGTTCGTTTAAGCCCGAAAGTGAATCTCAAAACGGGCAAAGATGGCCGCCGCGCATGCACGATGCAGGCCGCTCATTAAAACAGAAAGAGGGCTGCGCGTCGGGTCGATGCGCGTCCTCGCTCCCTTCCTCTCTCTCCACTTGGATAGAAACATGGGCGCAAAGCGCTCGGTTGGGGAGGCAGAGCGCTCCCAAGCACGCGCTACTCGGCGATCGTAAAGATGAAAATTTTAGATTGATATGCTAAAACCATAGAATGCTGAATATTAGCCGCAAACTGCCCAAAGTACATTCAGAGGAACTAATAATAACAGCGTATACAATCGCATTAAAATAATTACCAAATCAACCCATAAACTATAGCAAGTGAAACAAACAAGCAATCATATCATAATGGGGAGGCATTTAACTGGCTGCAGAGCAGCAAAGAAAGAGGACACTGTCACCTTAGTCAGAGCTAATATAGGGGATACTCTATGGTTGATCATGTGACATTGAGGTGTTCATGGGTAATGTAGTGTTTATTTACTTTTCTTTCTCTGGCTGCTGTGAATAAACAGTAAAGAAATGAGAAGCATAATCGGAGCCTCCGGTCCTGACATAGAACTGAAAGCATTTTCTACTGAAGATACTGCAGTAAATGAGGAAATTAGGGAGCTTCATAATAAATTACTTTACCAAGATGGCCACCAGCGAAAAAAGAGCCCAAATACAGCACAAATATCCCCCAAATGTAGTCCAAGTATAGTCCAATGACAGAAGTGTGCAAAACACTCTTTTTTATTTTGTTTGTTTGCAGTTTTATATAGCGCAGACTTGAAACAAAGGTATTGGAGTGTTTCACATGAGCTTCAGTTACTTTTCACAAGAATATATTCATTTTTGCTTTAGAGATGGGGAGATTAAGTGATTTCCCCAGAATCACAGGATGTTGAGCAGACTCTTGAAAGTCGAACCTGGTTTCCCAGTTGCAAAGTCTGCAGCTCTGGCTGTAACACCACATCCTGTAATATATAATCAAGCGATCAACTGGATACAAAAACAAAAAGATAGCAAATTATTTATAAGTTCTTTGTCGCTAATTGAGAATTCAGAAAATATGTCCTCATTTTAGTTGGTTAAAGCACTAACTATAATTTCTATGGGAATAAGACCCTCTCATGGAGGAGGGTGCAGAGGCAACATTTTGACCTTGCTGGGCAGGCGGGAGTGGCAGCACAACCGACCATGGAGGGCAAGGGAATGGGGGCAGGAGCTAAAAACCAACCATGCAGTACAGGCAAGAGAGGCTGTGGCAATATTTAAGAGCATTGAGGACTGAAGGAAGCGGCAGTGGCAGTACAACTATACATGCCCGATTCAGGCAGGACACTCCCAATGTTTTTTAGCCCAAAAGAGCTTTATTTTATCTGTCTCCTGCATAAAATCTCCTCTTTTTCAATGTAAAGGTCCGTGTCACCAACAGAACCTGCTTGGGACCTTTCCAGCTGGGCTCAAGACTTTTCTTCCTCTGGAAGTTCCACACCAGGATGTAGTCCCCAGGCTGAATGTCGTCGCCGGGTCCCTCTGGTATAGGAGGTAGGGACTCCCGTACCTGTTGGTGAATAGAACGTAAACTTTCTGTTTATTGGCCAAGATAATCAAGAAACACAGGATATTCAATATCAGAATATTTACGAGGACGTGAGACACCCCATACATTTCCCAGGCGCCTGAACACGACCTCATAAGGTGACAAGCCTGTTCTAGAATGAGCTGTAGTTCTAATTGACACAAGAGCTAACTGTAGAGCATCTGGCCATTTTAACCTTGTTGTCTCTTGGATTTTTGCCAATTTCAATTTGAGAGTACCATTGTACTTCTCAACCAAACCCGCTGACTGCGGATGATTGGCAGCATGACATTTTTGTTTAACATGCAAACCTTCACAAATCAATTAATCACCTTCCCATTAAAATGAGACCCGTTGTCATTCCAGAAAATTTGGGACAAGCCGAATCGAGGAAAGTAGTCTTTAAGGAGTACCTTCACAGTTGTAATTGCCGTATTATCTTTAATGGGGTAAGCCTCAACCCATTTGCTGAACGCACATATAACCACCAAAACATACTCAAGATTATTGCATCTCTCTAATTCAATGTAATCCATCTGGAGGACTTCAAATGGAAAAGTAGGTGGTGCAAAATTACCAGGCGGTGTAGGGATACCCTTCCTTGGATTATGTCTCATACATGTCATACAATGTTTCACCCTATGCGCAGCTGTCTTAGAGATGGTGTCATTATGCCAAACCGGGCAAACAGTTTACAAATGCCTTTCGCACTAATATGGGCTAGACCATGGGCCATAGTAACCACAGGAAGGACATATACATCCGGCAACATCCATTTCTGTTCTCCAGATTTATCAATCCAACATCCTTCCTCGTTTAACTGTGCTGTACACTCCTGACATTTTGCTAATTCCTCTATCATAGCTTCGCTTTGTATCTCCTTCACACTTTCAACAGTGTTTTCAAACATAGCAACTTCAGGGACCCAACTAGATGGACCTGCAACAAACATGCGTTTCATTTTACTTCAGGCCGTCTCCTTGGCTACCTGATCTGCAAATGCATTTCCTCTACCCACGTCATCAGTAACCTTCCTCTGTGTGCTGCACTTAATTATTGCTAACCTCTTGGGGAGCGTTAAAGAAGACAAAAGCCACAATATAAGGTGCCCATGTTGAATCTTGGTACCATGAGAGGTAAGGAACCCTCTCTCCGCCAACAGTCACCCAAAATTATGCGCAACCCCGAATTCATACTGGCTGTCAGTAGACATATTGACAACCAGTACTTCACTCAATTCACAAGCTCAGTGGCTTGAGCGGACTGATAGGGGACCTGTGATGTCTCTACCACCATCCGCAACGTAGTGATAGCATAAGCTGCAGTGGTAGAACCATCTGGCAATTTGAAACAGGAGCCATCGACATATAGTTCTACTTGGGGGTCAGATAGGGGAACATCAGTCAGGTCTACCCGTCCTTTCATCTCTTCTTCCGTCTGGAAGATGCAATCATGTTTGTTGATTGCATCATTCTCAGAAGGGAGGGGTAGTAATGTGGCTGGATTCAGAGTGGCACATCTTTTGATCGTAATACATTTAGCAAACAATGTCAATTCATAACCAGTAAGACGTGCACTGGTGAGGTGCTGTGTCTTTGTCTTATTCAAAAGTGTATCCACAGCATGGGGTACCATAACTGTGAGGTCTGTATCAAGTACGAGTCCAGCGGATTGCCTGATTGAAGTGGCCACAGCCACAACCGCTCTCTGACAACTTGGAAGGGCCCTAGCGACAGGGTCAAGCACACCAGAAAAATACGCGCATGGCCTCTGTTTTTCCCCAAATTTTTGTGTTTGGACAGAAAGTGCGCAACCAGCCACCTCATGAACTATCAGACACATGCATCAAGGTAGGATTTTGCGAGTCCTTAATTGCGATTATTAAGGAATCGCAATTAAGGACTCGCAAAAGCCTATGCATGTAGTAATCGCCATAAAAATAGCGATTCCTACACATTCTTTTGCGACTCGCAAATTACGAGTCGCAATCAGGAATGGCTTTCATTCATTCCTATGGGCCTACAGGCCCATAGAATGAATGGGAAATTGCATGCGCAATTTACGAGTACCAATTGGTACTGAAATTGCGCATGCAATTTCAGGGTGTAAGGGTGTCAAAAGGACACCCTGTTGCACCCTGAAATTGATCTGTGCATAACAAAGATATGACACACATGTCCCAAGGACATGTGTGTGTAATCTCATAACTTTGAAAAATGCACTTTAGTGCATTTTTCAAAGTTTTTGCAAATTACCATCAAGTTCAACTTCATGGTAATTTGCGCCCCTAGTAGCTGAAATCGCTAGTTCAAAGTGGTTCTTGCATTACATTTAAGGAATCGCAGAATGCGATTCCTTAAATGCTATCGCAATTTGAGAACTCGCAATTAATTGCAAATTCTCAAATTGCGAGTGCCTTGAACCTTGATGCATCGCAAATGCCATTTTTGCGGGCGCAAACGGACGATTTTTGCGAATCGCACCGTTTGCGCTCGCAAAAATGGTTGATGCATGTGCCTGATAGAGCACAAACTACTTTCTATAATTAGGTGTGCCAAGCACCGGAGCCGAACAAAGCGCAGTTTTTAATTGCTCAAAAGACTGCTGACATTCTGGCGTCCAAGGCAAAGGCTCATGCACTGCCTTCGTTGTTAGTGCAAGCAAGGGTTTAATTAGTAATGAATAATTTGGGATCCACTGGCGACAGTAGGAATTAATACCTATAAAAGCACATACATCCTTTTGAGTTTGCGGAATGGGCATTTTATTAATGGTACTGATGCACTCAGGGGTCAGCCTCCTACCCTCCTTCGACAGTAGGTGACCTAAATAGGTAACCTCCTGTCGACAATACTGAAATTTCGAAAGAGAGACCTTATGTCCATGATGTGCCAAATGCAACAACAATTTCACTGTACTGTCCTTGCAACCTTGTTCCATATCAGAAGCAATTAATAGATCATCGACATACTGCACCAATACATTACCTGGGGAAAGCGATAGTGAAACCAATTGACTTTTTAATGCTTTACTATAAATACTAGGACTTTCCATATAGCTTTGAGGAGCACAACAGAATCTAAAGCTTCTGCCGGCCAGTGTAAATCCAAACAAATACCTACTGTCTGGGTGGATAGAAATACTGAAGAATGCATTTTTCAAATCAATAACAGAAAAGAACTTAGCAGTAGATGTGATCATCGTTAAAAGCGTAGTGATGTCAGGAACCATTGGAAACTGCGAACTACAATTTTATTAACTCTTGCAAATCAATCACAAACTGGCACATGCATCAAGCTAGGATTTTGCGAGTCCTTAATAGCGAATATTAAGGATTCGCAATTAAGGATTCGCAAAATCTTATGCTTGTAGGAATCGCTATAATAATAGCGATTCTTTCACATTCCTTATTTGCTACTCGCAAATTGCGAGTCGCAAATAAGGAATGGCTTCCCATTCATTCCTATGGGCCTACAGGCCCATAGGAATGAATGGAAATTGTGAGCGCTATTTGCGAGTACCAATAGGTACTCGCAAATTGTGCATGCAATTTCAAGGGTGCAGGGGTGTCAAAAGGACACCCTGTTGCACCTCTGAAATTGATCCGTGCACATATAGTTGCGCACACACATGTCCCAAGGACATGTGTGTGTGTAACCTTCAACTTTGAAAAATGCACTTTAGTGCATTTCTCAGATTTTTGCAATTTACCATGAGGTTCAACTTCATGGTAAATTGCGTCCCTAGTAGCGAAATCGCTAATTTTTTTACTTTGTTGCATTGCATTTAAGGAATCTCAATTTGCGATTCCTTAAATGCAATCGCATTTAAGTAATCACAATTTTGCGATTCCTTAAATTGCGATTTTTGCATTTGGGATGATGCATCCCAAATGCAAAAATACAGGTCGCAAAGGGGCAGATTCTGCGAATCTGCCCGTTTGCGACCCGATTTTCGGATGATGCATGGAGCCCAAAGTGAAAGACATCATCAACCGCATCAGGGGAACCCAAAGGTGTCCTCTTAAGGACCGGAAGAATAGGACTATTACAAATGTTGGCGGACATTTCTTCAACTACTCCCTTCCGTATCAAATCCTGAATAATGTGAAGAAGAGCCCATTCCTCTGCCTGCGGTATTTTGTATTGAGGAATACGGGGCAAAATAGCATTATCTTTAACTTGTATAGAAACTGGTGGTATATGCAATAAACCCACGTCTGTATCACCTGTGGCCCATAATGTAGGGGGTACTGGAGCAAACTCATCTGGAAGGGGCGCATCCTGAGACAAACACAGACTGGTATGCACATCCGGACCCATGGTAATATAGACACCATCAGGAGAACAATAAAAGGTAGCATGCAATTTCTTCAACAAGTCCAATCCCATCAGATTTTCACCACAATTAGATGTTAACAAGAATGGAGACTCAACAGTAAACGGATCAACAGTAAGCGCAAGGGGGCGCAAAATGGGGCTGACGACCTGCACACCGGAAAAACCTACCGAAACATTATTCCGGCCGGACAGGGCTGTCCCAGGGACCATATGTCGAGAAACAGAACTTTTCGTCGCACCTGTATCCACCAAGAATTCCTTAGTCGAACCTTGCAAATCCGTTGTGACATAAGGACCACGCTGATCTACAGGTATCTGAGCTGGTCCCCCACCCTGTCCTTGGCTGTCCTAACTATAAGACATACCTGTCACATCATCCACATCATAATCATCATGATAATACTGCCCATCTCTAGGGTCATCGAAATAATTATTGTCAGAGTGGCCCACAGGAGCCGCAGCATTCCGATTTCTGTCTGTACCACGGCCTCTACCACCAGAACCACGTCCTCTAGGGGACTAAATCTTCCGTAAAAGCACAGGGCACTGGCTACGCCAATGTCCTTCCTCCTTACAATACGCACACATATTGTGTCCCAAAGGTGTCGTTGAAGGCTGCCTAGCATGTGGGAGTTGTCGAGAAGGACCTCCCCATCCCCTATTATTTCCCCAAAATGCCTGCTACAACAACACTTTCGTCTTTAAATCCTTGTGTTTTTTATCAGTCTTATCCTTCTCCTCCTGATCTCGATGCTCATAATATTGAGCCATATTCAAGATAACAGAGGGAGAAGACATAGACCAAGTACTTTCAGACGCCCGCAAACGAGTCATTATTTCAGTAAGAAGATTAGTAACAAACCAGTCAACAAACAAACAAACTCCTCCCTCCGTGGACATATCCTGCCCACTATAATCCAAAAACGTATCTTCAAACCTAGTAAAGAAATCTGATGCACTCTCATCCTTCTTATGTCGACAAGCTGTCAATCTATCCCAACTTACTTTCTTCGGTGGAATAAGGGTATGAATATATGTAATTATACGACCCGGCAAGGCGAGTATCTCCTGATGTGGCTTATCTCCTGACTTCCTTTCTTGATCCCATCCCTTAATCACATCCCATGTGCCACCCAACTCAGCAACATGATCTTGAGTATGCACCTGCCGCGAAATGTCAACCTGAACAAGAAGACCAAAGAACATTTCAATATCAGCAAGAGTCATTACAGTAGAAGAGGCAGCGTCTGTTAATTCCTTATAATAAGCTGTGGGATTTTTCTAGGACCGGGCAGAGTTTTTTTTTTTTTTAGAGTTTTATCTAGCGCGAACTAGACCCGAAGATATCAGGTATCAGAACACTTTACATGAGCACCAGTTTTGTTACAGATGGGCAAATTTTTTTGTTAGGCACAGGGAGATTAAGTGAGTTGCCCAGAATCACAGGATGTTGAGCGTCGATGCCGAGACTCGAACCCGGTTCCCCAGCTTCGAGGTCGACCCCTCTAGCTGTAAGGCTACATCCTCTCCTTAGAGTTGCCTTAAGGGCTAAAACCTCACTTCTTTTCCATGGAGTATAAACCCATTGCTCCTGAAAGCGGGCAGCTACGGCCAGTTCAGTGACTGTATCACGCTGGTCCGTTAATTCAGGTATTTCTGGGTGATAAATCTGGTGGACTTCACGCATAGTAGGACATTTATCATACAACCGACCTCTATAAGAAACTATGGCAGTAACATTACCAAACACCTGTCCCGGTTCCAAATCAGTAACATAAACACGGTCTCTAATATCAAATAATATTTGGGGAGCCTCTGACCCAATGTGTGTATGCCAAAGATCAATCAATGTAGCAGACATATGTTGAAAAGCAGTAGGGAGTAAGTGAGTGCCTCCTCCACTGTTTTTCAGTTCATTCTAGATGAAGAAATTCATTGTTCGCAAATCCAGCAAGGGGATGTAACCCTCTGAGGCTAATAGCGGGGAGCCTTCTGCTTGTGTTGAATTCAAAGAGCTTTTCATATTCCTCAGGGCTCACAGTTTAGAGGGTCTTCTCTTCATTTTTTGCTTTTAGAATTTCTTCTTTTGTATGCGGTCCAAATAGAGAAGAATCTTCAAAATTGTAAGTTGTGCATTAGGTTTAAGTGTAGTAAGGCACACCCAAGATGACCTCAAAGTAACTCTATGAAAATATCCTGTTTCTGCCAACACAGCCAAGTATATGGTAGTGCAAATCACCTAATTTAATACTAAGAAACTTTCCCTTACCATCTCCTCACAGTCCTGTTTGCAATGTCTTGAAATATCATCTGTAAAACGACTCAGTGGGGCAGTTGCTCTGGCAGTTTAAAATGCCTGACAGATCTGACAATAAGGGAGTTCGGCTTATGATCTGATCTTAAGAAGTCTGAATCCTCTTGAGGAGGTTTATACTTTTCTAGGAGATGTCTTGATGCCATATTCATAGTGGCAGGTGTAAGAAGCGTTTTGTCAGCCAGTTTCAATAATGCCGCTAGAAGGTTGGATAAGAGTTCTTTGTGACACCTTCAGCTGCAGAATTTCCATAATTACAGAAACTGTTGCTTCTGTTGTATCTAAAGGAATCATCAGTTCTGATGCACCTCTCAAAGGGATGTCCCAAAAAGTGGTAATATCATCCATCAGTGAAACTCCTGTTAGAAAACCGGGAAGGTGACATAGGGGTCGTGGAGGTTAAGATGTACATTTCATTGAGTAATTGAGGAGAACGGTAACACTGCAGCACGCAGTCACCCAGAACCTCTGACTCCCATACAGGACTTCAATTTGGGAAGGTCAATTTTTGAAGATGTGAGGTGAGTTTGGTGCTTTAAGGGAGAAACAAGTTTTTTGCATAAAAGATAGGGTGACATTGTTGAAGTGTGTGTAGTTAGATGATGATTATTCTAATCCCAAGTCTGGTTGGTTTTAGGGTAAAAAATGGTACTCTGACAGTTTTTCAAGATAATGCTCTGGTGTTTTGATAAAAGTGGGGGAGATGTTATGTATTTAGCCCCTGGGTCTTCAACATCAAGAAGATATTATTATTATTTTTTTAAATATGTTTTTACTGGTTATACCATATCCTCAAGGATCATTTCTTACTCATCATATATTACAGGATCACTGAATAATCACCAACGCTTACAACAAACATATTACCCCTTATTTCCAACCCCCTTACAGCTCAGGCATGGCAACATACATATTTTTTACCTTATCTATAGAGGTAGATGCGACCTTTCAGCATCGCATTATACTCGCTATCATCTTCATATCCCAACCATACTCTTCCCAAGCAGAATTTAGCGTACCTCATTGTTTACTGGAAGTCACTACACCTCCTTCTCCTGTTTCCCCCTGTTATTCGTGCATTCTCAGAATCTATGTCTGGCTCCACTTCGCTCACCTTTGACTCCATGAGCATCAGCCTCCATGCTTGTATGTCATCCTCTAGCCAGTCATTCCTTTGGGCGCTTTTCATCTGGACTTCCTCAGCCACCGCCCACTCAGACATGTCTCACAACCATTCATTATATCTAGGTGGGTGTTCACTCATCCACTTGATGGCTCTCCAAAATTTAGCCAACACTAATCCCAGCATTTGGAATTTACGACTAAGTTTTTACTTTACGGGGGCAAGCAGGAGGCCCAACAGTACCTCTGTAGGTGCGCCCTCTATCTCCCAGTCAGTGGCCTGTTGTAAGCTCTGGAGGACCTCTGTCCAATAGGGCAGAACCTCCGTACTGTGCCATAACATATGTAGAAAGTCTGCATCTAGTGTTCCACAACGCAGGCAATAACCCAATCTCTCAGGGTTGATAGTGTGTAGAGTTTTTCGAGTGAGGTAGAGTTGGTGTACGTAATTATACTGTATTAGTTTAAAATGGGCATTAGAGCTAACCACACAAGTTTCCTCATGAATCCTGTCCCAAACCCCTACCGTCAAGTCCTCCTTCAACCCCTCAGCGCAGCGTGCATGTGATTTTGGGGTGGGAGCAGGGGAGTGCTCCTGCAACGCTCTGTAAATGTGCATTATGAGTCATCTGTCCCCAACCATATCCAGCATTCTTTTTTTTAAATTGTTTTTATTAAACATTTTCGAATAATCAATACAAGACGAGGATATTAAAAACAAGAAGAAGAAAAGAAAAAAAAACGCAAAATGAAATATTAAATGCAAATAGGGAAAAACTACAGTCATAGCATTATACATCACATTCAGTACATGCCTGCATAGTTATGTTACATCTTGCATTGGTGGAAAACATTACATGTTAATCTCGTCCTGGTTTGTCTATACTGTGGTTTCTTTTTCCGTTCATATTTCGGGCGTATTACATCACGGTGACTTTGCCTAAAGTATAATCTAGCTGCGTTCTACATCTTCACTTTAGTCTCCATCTGGTTCTGTACAAAGCATAGTCATTCCTTTCACTCTGCTGTAGGCTGGTATATCTATTCTTACTATTGATTTCTTCACTGCCCGCAACCTTCCGCCTCTCTGGGGTGTCAGGTATGGTATCTGGGGTAGAGAGAAGATAAGTCTTCAGGGGTTCCCATATGTCTTTTGGCCTAGACGAGGGTGGGAGTAATTCTGCATAAGTGAGAGCCTGCTCCTGCCATGTTATCATATCCAAGAGCCAATCTTTGAATTTGGGGACCCTGCCTCTCCCCCACTTGCAAGCAATTTTACGTTTTGCTATCAAAAATCTCAGTGCTAAGAATTTTTTGTGTGCGGTTTCGACTTCTTTGGTATATCCCAATATGCCTATAATCGGGGTGGCCTGGAGTGGGGAGCCCACCATCTGTTCCATTGTTGTAAACACCTGTTTCCAGTAATCATTGATGGCAGGACATTCCCACGCCAGGTGTAGGAAACCCACCCCTTCCTGTCCACAACGTACACACCTGTTGTTATTGCTTAGGTGGAGCTTGTATAACCTGGCCGGTGTATAATACAGCCGGTGTAGCAATTTATAATGTATCATTCTAAGTCTACTATTGGCTGAGATGTAGCTGTCTGTTTGCAGCTATAGTCCCATCGCTTGTCCGATATTGGCCTGCCAAGTTCCCCCTCCCACACTGTTCGAGATGATACCTGGGGTATTTTTATAGTGCTTTGTGTATTGTGATATATGTGCGAAGTCACATGTTGGGGTGGTTCTGTTTGAAGTATGCCATGTAATGGTGGGAGAGTATGAGACTCTTGTAGGAACTTTGGGGCGATGGCCCGAACGCTTTGTCTAAGTCTGACTAACATCAATAGTTCCATCGCAGTCGGGTTATTGTCCCGGAAAAACTGTTCTTTTGTTAGGAACTCCCCATCTACGTAGAGGTCTCCCCACTTCTTTATCTGGGCTCTATCCAAGACTTGTCTGCATAACCTTTCGTAAGGGACTTGAAAGTCTGGATGGTACTCTATTGGCAGGCGAGGGGAGTATAGGATCTGCATATCTAGTCTGGCAGCTATTTTCCTCCACGCGGTATTGGTGCATGATACCGTCGGGGGTTCGGCTTCTCGCTGAAATCCTGACAGGGTGGGTGGGGTCCATGTAACCCATTTCAACTGCTAAATGTGGCAGGAAGGGGGGTGGGTGAAACCAGTACACCGCGTAATGTGCTTGAGAGCAATGATAGTATAGTTCGAGATCGGGTATCTCGAATCTTCCTTGTGAGTATGGGAGAGTGAGTACTTCCCACTTAAGTCTTGGTTGTTTGCCCCCCCATGTCAAGTGGATCGTTTCCTTTCGCAGAGCTTTGAAATATGCTTTGCCTGGGTTGTATGGAATGTTTGTGAATAAATAAAGCATTTTGGGCAGAATGACTATTTTTTATTAGTGATATCCTCCCTGCCATGGACAATGGCTTCGCGATTTAGCGAGTTATAGAATCTGTTAGGGTGTCTAGGGTCTTGCCATAGTTTGTGCGCATCAATTCACTTTTGCCCCTTGTAACCTTAATCCCTGAGCATTTGACTTCCGTCTCGCTCCATTCCAGAGGGTAGTCCAAGGCATAGGGTGTGACTTTGTCAGTGAGGGGGAATATGCTTGACTTTCTCCAATTTATGTTAATGCCTGAATACTCCCCGAACTTAGTAATTTCTCTTAATAATGGATTCAAACTTTCCTGTGGGTCCTTAACATATAAGGTTATATCATCCGCATATAGCGATATAAGGATGTGCTTGGGGGTGTACGCTAATGCCCGCTCTTTATGGTGCTGTCTTAATTTTGCTGCTAACAGCTCAATTGCTAAGACGAATAATATTGGAGATAACGGGCAGCCTTGCCTCGTTCCCCTTGTGATTTGGAATGAGGAAGAGTGGGACCCATTTAGGAGGACAGTGGCCCGGGGCTTCCAATATAGGACTTCTATCCACTTAAGGCCGGGGGGCACTCCCATGTGCCGGAGTATCCCAATGAGGTAGTCCCATTCTACAGAATCAAATGCTTTGGTGGCATCAAGAAATGCTGCCACAGCAGCAGTATCTGGGTCTATGTCTTGAAGAACCAAGAACAGTGTTCGCAGGTTGTGCAATGTCGCTCTTCCTGGGATGAACCCATCCTGATCGGGCAACACCAATCTGTCCATTAACAGATTTAATCTATTTGATAGGGTCTTGGAGAGGTTATCATGGCTTCTCTCATTGTCAATGGAAGTATCCCATCTTCGCCCGCCTCGTCGAACACCTTTTTGAGTACTGGAACTAGTTGTATGACATATGTTTTATAAAATTCTACAGGCAGCCCATCTGACCCCGGGGCCCGCCCTGAGTTCATTTGCATAATGGCTGCGTTGATTTCACCCTCTTCTAGGTCTGCTGCTAGGAACTCTCTTTGGGAGTACCCGAGCCAGGCTAGTGCAGTGTCTTCAAGGTATTGTGGGAGGCTGAGGGGTTGTGTTCTCTGTGAGGTATACAGGGCAGAGTAATAAGTCGTGAATATATTTATTAAATCAGTGGCATCTCTATGGATTTTTCCCTCAGGGTCATACAGTTCGGTAATATAGTTGGAAAACCTGGGTTGTCTGTTGTAGTCAGTGATGGCCTTCCCTGGGCGGTCACCTTCTCCACAGATTCTCGCTTTGTGGTATTTACTCTTGAATTTGCATTCCCTTTCAGCTGTGTCTGTGTAGCCTGTTAGTTCTTCTCGTAGGGTAGCTTTCGTGCATCCCCCGTGTTTGGCTTGGTCATTTCCTGTTCTAGCCCTTTTATCTCTATCTCTAGCTTGTTGAGCTGCGTTCGAATATCCCTTAGTATACCCCCTCCTTTCGTAATACAAAGCCCCCTCATGGTAACCTTAAATGCTTCCCATACTGTGGTAATTTTTGGGATTGTGTCGATACTGCGCAAAAAAAAATCTTGAATTTCTTGTCCTATTTCTTCTTTAAAGACTGTATCTAGCAGGACCGTTAGGTTTAATCGCCACTTGTTATATGGCGGCTCACAGCTGGAATGGAAAGTATCATTTTCACCGGGGAGTGGTCGGAAAATGTCCTTGCTAGGTGGTCAATCTGCTCTACCCAGTGTCCCATTCCCCTTGAGATTAACCAGTAGTCAATCCTAGACCAAGTTGAGTGCACTGTGGAGTGATGTGTGCCTTCTTTGACATTGGGGTGCAGTTGCCTCCATGCATCTAGGAGATAATTGTCTGCAATGATTCCTGCTAGTTGTCCCTGTGCTGCAGTGTAATGTTGTGCTGACAGATGAGAGATATCCATAGTGGGCGAAACTACTGTGTTAAAATCTCCTCCCCAGAGAACATATGTCGTTCCTGTAGAGAGTATTTTGCCCCATAATGTGGTAAAAAAGTGGGGGTCATCAGTGTTGGGGCCATAACAATTAGCGATAGTGACCACATGCGTCCCTAATCGGCCCCATACCATAGACCATATCCAGCATTCTACTCAGTGTTTGAGACGGTATGGGCTCATCAAGAAGCTAGCCATAGTTCACAGGCGGTGGCATATATTATATTGTAAGTATTGCTCTGCGTACAATGCAAATGAGTCTATCGCATCATACCGGGTGTTGAAGTGACCCACCAAATATTGATCTCCCAACACCCCCCTCTCTTCATTTGCGCATTGACATGGCCTCAATGTCCAGAAATGGCTTAAGTGTCCACATCAGCATGTCACTTGCGTATAGGGCTCTACGTATGACTGATTTTACCCCCTACTCCCATATAGGGCCCATTTGCCTGACCAGGTAGGTGCACCCAAGTGGGACTCGCGCCACACACATGAGGAGCTCCGGAAGGGTGCGGCGGCCATCAGGGTTGCCAAGCAGTTTCCTCTCCCAGTTATCTCCTTCATCAAATCAGTGGACCGCATGTTTGAGGTGGGTTGTGAAATAATATAATTCCAAATTAGGGAGTTCAATGCCCCTCCACTCCCATGTTTGTCGTGACATGTGCAGCCCTATCCTTTTCTGTTTCGTGGACCCCAGCAAGTCATTGAGGAGACTGTCCAGTTCCCTCAAGTATCTTTTAGGGATCTCGTAGAATGTATTCTGTAGGGTGTAAAAGCAGCAAGGTAGCACTATCATTTTTACTAGGGCCATTTTCCCCATCAACGTTAGGGGGAGATCTCTCCAGAACGGCACCGACAAGCGTAATCCAGTAATCACCCTACCAATGTTTATATCTAGGAATCTTTGCTTCTCTGTGGCAATCCTGACTCCCAGATAACATATCTCCTCAGGACTCCATGGCAGTGCCAGCGCCGGGAGCAGGCCGCGGTCCATCGCCGCTAGTGTTCCCAGCAGCAAAAGCTGGGACTTCCGGGCATTCAGAGAGAGTCCAGACACCTCTGTGTATTCTGACAGTGGCTTTGCCGGGTCCCAAAAATTTACCAGGGCATCGTCAGCGTATAATGAAATTGTGTGTATGGTGCCACCAACCTCAATCCCCAAGGGGCGAGTCTGCGTCTCAGCAGCTCCGCTAATGGTGCCACCGCAAAGGGGAGCGGTGATAGCGGGCAGCCCTGTCTAGTACCACAGCACAATTGAAGGGCCGTTGATACATAGCTGCCCGTGCGTACTCTGGCACTCGGCGATGTATACAGTAACTTAATTCAAGCAATAAACTTGGGCCCAAAGCCCATTTTACCCAGGATTTGCCAGAGATATACCGACCCCATGGAGTTGAATGCCTGTTCAATATCTAGGAATGCAAGTGCAAAGGGACCGTCTCGGATTTCAGGAACATGGAGGATATGACATAGTCTACGCAAGTTATACAGGATGCTCCACTTGGGGATAAATCTGCACTGATTCACATGTATTAGAGCGAGTAAGTGGGGAAGCAGTTGGTCCGCCAGAAGATTACTCAGTATCTTGGTGTCAACATTCAGCATTGAGAGAGGTCTGTAGGATATTACTTCATCCACTGCTTTGCCCAGTTTGGGCACCAGCACAACCAATGCCTCACGCATAGTGTCGGGGAGGTGTTGTAAGGAATAAGCCTCATTATACACCTCCATCAACTTGTCAACCACAAAGACAGCGTAATTAAGATAAAATTCTGCTGGGAGGCCATCACCTCCCAGGGTTTTTGCTGTCTTCTGGTGCTTGAGAGATGCAACATTTTTCTCCTAAGTCAACTCTGTCTCGAGCTGGCACATTCCTCCGGGCCAATGTGGGGGAGCTCTATATACACTCGTGAGATGGGCTCGCATCACCTCATTAATAGCTGCCTCGGAGGTGACAGTTCAGCCACTTGAGTCCCGCAACACTAATATAAGCTCACAGGAGAGCTGTTGTATTGCCAGCCTCGCCAACATAGCACCCGTCTTGTCCCCCTCTGCATGGAGTCTTTATCTATCGGTTTTATAGGTACATTTTTCCAGTCTACACCAGCCATCAAGCACCGTGCTTCGGAGACAGCGCCATTCCTCCAGCCTCAGGGGATGCGTCAGGGAGCACCAGCTCCACGTCTAGCAATCTGGACTCAGTTTGCTGTAAGTCCCTCGTAAGTTGCTGTCTTATTCCATACGTGGCGGTCATGCATACCCTCTGAGCACCACCTTCATCGTGTCCCAATTGTGAGCTCTACTACTGAAACTACCCCAGTTCTCCTGGAAGTAGTAGACAAGGGCCTCCCGGACCATCAGAACAAAGGGCGCGTCCGTCAATGCCTCCGTCCTGAGCCACCATAGTGGTACTGCAGGGCATGGGCATGGAGACCAGCAGTGGGGAAGGGTCTGATATGTACCTTGCCAAATATATCACATCTCAGGCCTGTACAGCAAGAACAGGCATCAGCAAGCAATAATTCAGTCTGCTATATGTACACGCGGCTGGCGTATACCATGAGAATGTCCTAGTACTCGTATATTGTTCCCTCCATACGTCCAGTAACCTAACATTCTGCATCAGTGTCCTTAACTGGGTTGTCATATGTGGTTTTGTATGCACTATTGGGGGCTCTCGGTCCAAAGTGGCATCTTGAATGCAGTTACAGTCGCCTGCCAGTAGTGTGTCGGCAGTAAGAAACAGGGCTGCTGCCAACGCCACCTCAGTAAAGTACTGTAGGCTGTCTATGTTCAGTACATTTACGTTTATAAGGGAAATCTCTCAACCCTATAATGCTCCAGACAGGAACACGTATTGGCCCTCTGGATCAACTACATGCCCACTATATTGAAATGGAACTCCCGGTGCCACCCAGAACAAGGATCCCCATGCAAACCCAGAGTATGATGTAGCATAGAGCTGACCCCTCCAAAGCTTATGCAGGGCAGGGATGCAATTGCTCCAACTGAGGTATGATATCTCCTGAGGTAAGCATGTACTGTCCGGCGCTTCTCAGGTTGGGTCAATCCCCTGACATTCCAGGTCAGGAATTTGAATGTCGACTCAGCCACCCCAACCACTGATCCAAGCCTGTCTAGTATCCAGACATACCGACAAGCAATGTCCCGTCACACTTCTCAACATCCATGCACCAGAGCTGTCCCCTTTCCCTTTAAGATATAACAAAAATCGAACTTCCCCTTCCCTCAACTCCCCACTCCCCATGGGCAGTACCACTAACCCATCCCGCTTTACAACAAGCAGCACTAGAACCTGCAGGTCCCTCCCCTCACTCAACATTACCCGCATGTTTAATTCAAACAGAAATCTAAAAGAGTAACACGCAAAGCTGGTGATCTATGCCTCGCGGCTGGCGCAGAGAGGATACCTCCGCGGGCCAGTCACAGCCAGATAACACCTGGTCCATAAATACCTAGGCTGTACACCACATCCCAACTTATAAAGGAGAATAAGAGGAGTCCTATGATAAATTTACCATATTCAGACCCCTCCGCGAAGGGAGGAAAAGTATCATCAGTACCATCAACAGTAACATGCCTAAATGAATTTTCCCATCTGGTTAACAACGTGAGAACAAGAAAGGGCAAGCACCTCATGTGCAAGGTGCAGTCTCATTGTTGACCTCCAGAGGGGCGGCCATCTGCACCACTCTCTGCCACACTTCCCACTTACAGTTTGTAGGCATCCCACAACAGGGAACTTATTGCCAGCCATCATTTGTACTGTCTGTGCTGTATTCAGAGCCACTCCATCTGTCCAGATGCAGATTTAGCGTTGCCGGTGGGGCATCTGTGTCTCGCAGTGTCCCATAATAACACACCTGAATTCGCCCCTGCCTGGTGCCTATACCAGGCCATGAAAGCTGTACAATTTGTAGTTGATGAATCGATTTGCGTCTAGACACCGGAGTCAAAGTCTCAGCTCTGCCCGAGCTTTGGGAGGGACTATCTGGTAGCGCATCACCCAGCCCAAAGCCGCGGATGCCGATATAAAGAAGTGAACCATACCCTGGTAAACCACCCAGAGTTTCACAGGGAACATCAGGCTATATCGCAGGTTGAGGTCGCAAAGACTCTTTTTAACTACTAAGAAAGTTTGCTGCTGTTCTTGTACCTTCAAGGTGTAGTCCAGAAATACGGATATAGGGTGGCTCTAAAATTTCGGCGGTCCTTTCACTCGCACCTGCTGCAGGATAGCGTCCCTGTCCCTATAAAAGAACAGCCCTGCAATGAGGGCACGTGGCAGCGCGTCCGGACGGGGTGGTTGGGCCAGCGCTCTGTGTGCCCGTTCTACTGTGAAGAACTTCGACAGCTGCTGAGGGTGCATGATCTTTCCAAGCCAGACCTCCAGGAGTAGTTCCGCCAACTGTCCCTCCGCCTTTTCAGGGAATCCCATGAATCAGAGGTTGTTTCTCCATGATCAGCCCTTGGCGTCTTCAACTCGGTCTTCTAGTCCAATATTCAACTTCTGGAGCAAGATTACTGTTTCTCGCAGAGTCTCCACCTCTGTCTGGAGATCCGCCACGTTTCCCCTCTGCAGCGGTCACACGGTCTGCCATGCCTCGAAGGTCTGCTCTCAGCAGGTTTACATCTATGGCCACCGAATCTATCTTGTTAACCAGTTCAGACTGTGTACCCTGAATGGCCACCAGGAGGTCCGATAATGTATGTTATTTATTGCGGGTATCCACAAGGGGCTGCTCAGCAGGTCTTTCATGTGTTTACTCTGAACATCCCGATGGTGCAACTGTGTGGGTGTAGTTGTCCATTTTTTTGGACTGCGTAGTTTTAGGAGCTTTATCCTTTCCCATGATGGTATTGCCCAGGGGTCCCTCTCACAGCAGAGAACAGTCAGGTCCCGCTTGTGCACTCCGGAGTCCCTCCCCTTGGTGCCACAGCATGTGCAGCCCGCTGTCTGTCAGAACTCAGATGGACAGCGTATGTATGTGGGCTACCCACAGTCTGTCTCTCAAAGCGATCCAGGGGCACACCAGGCTCGCCGCAGCCAGCAGCAGCCCTTGTGAGCAGCACTCTCCTATCCCACACCTTTAGAAGGTGGCATGGCTCCCCTGCACCTAGAATGCACAGCTATTTTCCAAGGCCCCGCAGCACCAGTAACCAGCTCAGGAGAGGGAAGGGATATGGCTCCTCCCAGCAATGTGGACAGCGGGGTGCAAGAATAAATGCAAGGAGTGCACTTCTGTCCTACCGTGCAGGTATTTCACAGTGGCCACTACTCTCCTTGGCCATCATAGGCTTTCCAGGTACCATCGGCACCAGCAGCCACACATCCAATGGACACAGGAAACCAAGGACATCTGCAGTACGGCCGATGCAGCAGAGGGGCAGTCATCAGAAGGGCAGAGCACACTCACACCAGTCACCCCAATCCTCCAGGGCCACAGTGCAAGCAGCAATCCTCCTCCAGACAGCCGCAGGGACAGTGCACCAACCCTGAGCTCATCGCATTCCAGGGAGGCAGGCACATCGGTCCATCATTGCTTCCAGGGGGGAGCCCCAGGGGTCTCCCCGGATCATCAAAGGCTGCCGCGGGGGCTCCCAGTGCCAACAGCTCACCCCTAGTGATCAGGGACCTGCTCCTAGTGTAGTTCCAGTTGGCATATACTGCAGTAGGGCTCCAGCCCACACAGGCAGCTTCGCGAGGCCATCTCACCTCCTCGGAATAGGGTCAGCTGTCACTGCCTGCCTCGCAGGCAGTCCCTAACCGCCGCAGCGTCCGGTGATGCAATCAAGGGCCCGCAGCTCCCTCGGAGCGCTTCCACGGAGGTGACACCCAGCCGGCCGGTTGCAAGGGCACCGCTCCACCTCCCAGGCTGCGCAGCAACAGGAGACAGCACTTCCAGGGCCAACTGCTGCGGGCCCAGTCACACAGGGCTGCTCACTCCAGGGATCTCTGGGCTGAAAGTCGGCTGGCAGCAGTGCATGGAGGTCTTTGTAAGAGACGCAGGTAGGTCCCGGCACAGTGGGATAAATAGGTGTCAGCAGCTTGGTGTATGGATTTCTGGGAATAGATGGTGGATCCTCACTAGAGTGTGTCCGCCATCTTCATCAAGAAGATATTATATCTGGAAAGATTTTTATAAGGTGAGCACATGTTTAGATGTATATGCTGATTATTAGAGGCAAAAGAGTGTGTCGGCAGTAAATAACTGGGCTGCTGCTGACGCCACCTCAGTAAAGTACTGTGGGCTGTCTATGTTCGGTGCATATACGTTTCTAAGGCAAATCTCTCGACCATCTAGAGCTCCAGACAGGACCACGTATCGGCCCTCAGGATCAACTACATGCCCACTATATTGAAATGGAACTCCCGGCACCACCCTGATCAAGGCTCCCCATGCAAACCCCGAGTATGATGTAACGTAGAGCTGACCCCTCCAACGCTTACGCAGGGCGGGGATGCAATCGCCCCAGACATGTGTTTCCTACAGGAATGCAACTGAGGTATGATATCTGCTGGGGTAAGCCTGTACCATCCGGTAGTTGAGATAACTAGACTCCCCTGAAGATACATCACAATAGAGGTATGATAGCCCATGTATCTAGCGCATAACTGGAAGTTTGAATTTGGTTTATAGAAAAAAGTCCTAGCCCCAAAAACACATGGACAGCTCCATTTTAGAGATCAGGGTACCAACTACAAAACTTCACCTTAGAACAGGATACTAATTAGCTGAATCTTTGACCTCAGGGTCTTCAATACATAATGCAATAGCGTGATTTGTGAGAGTAGTGATTAATTTTTTGATCATGGTTACCTATAGATGTAATAGTGCCATTATAAGATTTTTTGGTATGGGCACTTAGATAAGTCCATTGCACAAAAGATATATGAGGTGTTATGGCAATCTGAGTTTTGGAGGAAAACTACTTTGAATTTATCAATTTGTAGGTAGGCAGGTATACATGACATTTTTTCATTAATTGAGAATTTCATTAGGTGTCATGTAATGAGGCACCTATGTAAAAGCCAATGTGATGTCAAGGCTTATGAAGATAATTCAAGCTCATATTCTACACATTCATACAGTTAATCAATTCCCTGTGCTTTCTGATTGACTCCAATCCATTGACACTCTAGTGTCAAAGTCTAGTACTGCATATTTCAAGCCTAACCATTTCCCTGTAATAACTAACAACTCTTCAAGATGGAAGGAGGATGGTGCAGGTCTCATCATCCCTCCAAACTTAAGTAATGATCAGGTATGAAGGTTAGACACAAACAGGGATTCTTCCTTGTGAGAAGTTGGCCTGGTATATGCTGTCCACTAATTATAGTGGGCACCTTGCACCAGTCCAAACAACCCCTTATTGGAGATAGGTTAAAGACAACCTTTATTGAAAGCTATCCTAGTGGTAGCTATGGAGAGCAGCCTTCAGGCTAAGTCTTGAAGGAATGTAAAGCAGCTTGTTTTACCAGTCTATAATCTCTTGAGTGACCAAATGAAAGAGGACCACACCAGGTATATATTCAAAATATATGTATTTATTGCTAAACACACCCCTCTAGTCTCTTTATGAGGCTAGAGTTCGAAGTACATAAGTTATAAGTTAGTTATCAACAGTAATAGCACAAATACACGTTTGAGCCCTAGGGGCGTACCAAACCATATACCAATAAAGTGGTATAAGAACCACGACTGAGCTAGATACAAGGCCTAGAGCCTGTAGAAGTGCTTGGCCCTCAAGGAACCACCCAAGGTAGTGACACAGGGGACCCACGGGGGACGCATGCAGTGTGAGAACACAGCCGCGAGCCGCCGTTGACTTCTATGGGGAATGTCGCGGTTGGAGTTTTAAAGAAAAAGGACACTTAGAGGAGGACTTGGAGCAAACCCCTTTAGAACTAGGTTGTTCTAGAGTCTATACCCACGGGAGCACCAGAGTACTCGAGTTACCTCACCCAGGGAAGCCGGGTGCATAGGTGTCTTTCGGGGTCGCGTTTCGTTGTCGTTTTCAATGGCGATCTGCTGCAAAGTGCTGCTGGCGACCAAGTCGAAAGTGTTCGGGTGGATCCAAAGGTGGACCGAAGATCTGAAGAACCTGAAAGCAGAGGGGACAGAGTCTGGGTCACTAGCCAGTGACCAGGAAGGCGATGAGCAGATGCCCACCGATGTCGGGTGCTTCAGGTAGGTTGATGGTCGTCTTGACTCTTCAGCCACGAGGTCCAGGGGGCATCGACGACAACCAGGAGCTGGATTCAAGCTGTCCTACGACGTTTGTCGATTGCAGGGGTGTCGGCGACCGGATTGGACCCAACAAGCCTTGGCAACGGCAAGTCACGTGGAAATTGAAGAAGGACGGTGGTACAGACCAGCAAGGTCTGAGGGACTCACCCAGCAAGGGTAAGTCAGGGCACGTCTGGAGCAACCAGGGAAGCCCAAGCAGAAGAAGAGTTGCCTTCGGGAGGGCCCACTAGCCAATGGACTAGCGACCGTGAAGGAGCCTTGAGTGGACACACTTAGAGCTGGCTCACAGGACACTCGTGGAGTGGAGGCCAGTGATCTTTGGTGCAGTCGGTGCTGGAGGCAGGGGCTACTCGGAGCCCAAAGCACAACTTCGTGGGAGACCAGGAAGAGGATGCACTTGCAAATGTGCTTAGTCCAGGGGTCACTGTTGCACGTTACCCACGACAGCTACGGGCCTCAGCTTTGCTGGGGACTCAGGGCAGCCTCGGGGAAGTCTGGAAATCTACCTCTGCTGATGCAAAGACTTTGGCGTCCGGCGGGAGCTTTGGTGATGCGGACCGGACAATTGCTTCTTAGGTGCCTGCCAAGCAGGGGAGTCACTCCTTGACCCCAAGGGAGATTCTTCAGTCCTCTAATCTTAAAGTAGAGCGTCAAAGGTCCAGGATTCTGTATCAGAGTTTCGTCCAGGTAAATCTAAAGTCCTAAGGACTGGGGTCCCATACTTATACTAAGTTAGGGGGTTGGACATACTCTGGGGACCCACCTATGGGAGGGTCAGGGAAGAGGGGTGGTTACACCCATTTCCCTTTGTCCAGTTTCGCGCCAGAGCACGGGCAGGTAGCCCCTGCAACCGGTTTGAACTGGCATATGCACAGGGACACCAAATGTGCCCCCAGTGCAGGACTTCAAAGCACCAGAGGGTGCTCCCGCCCAGCCCCAATACACACTATCCTGTCTGGGGAGGTGGTTACACCTCCTTCGACAGGAAACCCATTGTCCAGGCCTCCCTGCCGGAGTTTCAGTCAGCAGCAGGAGGCCAGACCCGTGTCTGTGGCAGCGGCATCCATTTTGTGATGCCAGGGCTCTGGAAAGAAGTTACCGGGTAGCCCGGTGTGTACATGTCTCTCCCTCTAGAAGGGTGGAATGCTACCCCTGCCACCAGGACTGGCGGGGGAGGGGGGGTAGTATTTCAAGATGTTTGACACCAAACACGACATGTTTTGGTGCAGCCAGTCCAAAGTTAGCATTGTACCGCGAGGATATAATGCACTTAAGAGTATATGGTCAGGCTGTACCACAAACAGCATCAGAGGAGGGACTCCGTACGCTGTAGAGGGGCTCTGCTCATGCAGGGGCACCCTCTCACATAAAAACCAAGCACTCTGCCTTCAGGATTGGTAAGGCCTGCCTTAGGAGTGACTTATAGGTTTATATGTGTGTGCAATGGTAGTGATATAGGTAGCCTATACCACTGTAAGGGGTGCATGCACCACCTTACCCAGGCTGCAGTAGCAGACCTGTGGTGTCATTTTGGATGGCCTTCCAGGGGTGGCACAATACATTCTGCAGCCCCTGGTAGGCCTCTGAGGTACCTATGCCCTGGGTACATAGTATACCATATACTAGGGACTTATAAGGGCACTCCAGATTCCAATCAGAGATGTGCCTAAGGCACATGGAAACCATTTTAGAGAGGAAGCAGCTAGGCTGGGGTTCTGATTAGCAGGGCCCCAGCCAGACTAAAGTCGAAAAACAGTGAAGCATCAGCAAAAAGTTGGGGTACCCATGTGAAGCAGATCCTACTCTCCTACACAACCCCCCAAACGTAGGGACATTAAACTAACCTTGACCAGTTGAGTCTTCATGTTCTAAGTGGAAGTACCTAGAGAGTCCATCTGCATTGGCATGGTTACTCCCAGGTCTATGTTCCACTGTAAAGTCCATCCCCTGTAGGGAAATGGACCACCTAAGCAGTTTGGGGTTTTCACCCTTCATTTGTTTTAGCCATAGGAGGGGCTTGTGGTCTGTTTGAACAAGGAAGTGAGTACCAAACAAGTATGGCCTCAACTTCTTCAGAGCCCAAACCACAGCAAAGGCCTCCCTCTCTATGGCTGACCAACGTTTCTCTCTAGGGGTCAGCCTTCTGCTAATAAAAGCTACTGGCTGATCCTGACCTTCATCATTCAATTGTGACAGTACAGCCCCTACCCCCAATTCAGATGCATCTGTTTGGACAATGAACTTCTTGGAGTAATCAGGACTCTGTAGAATGGGAGCAGTGCACATGGCCTGCTTCAGGTCATCAAATGCCTTTTGACAGCTAGCTGTCCACTGAACCTTTTGGGCATTTTCTTGGAAGTTAAGTCATTCAGGGGTGTCACTATTGATCCATACCCCTTGACAAATCTCCTATAGTACCCAGTCAGGCCTAAAAGGCTCTCACCTGAGTCTGGGTAGTTGGAGCAGTCCAGTCCATGATGGTCTGGATCTTGTTCTGCAATGGTTGAACCTGGCCTCCACCCACAAGGTGGCCCAGGTACACAACCTGACTCTGCCCTATCTGGCACTTGGTGGCCTTGATAGTGAGGCCTGCCTTTTGCAGGGCCTCTAAAACATTTCTGAGGTGGACCAGGTGATCCTCCCAGGTGGAGCTAAAGACAGCAATATCATCTAGATATGCTGCACTATAGGCTCCCAGACCTGTAAGGACTGTATTCACCAACCTCTGAAAAGTGGCAGGTGCATTCTTCAGTCCAAAGGGCATTACCACAAATTGATAATGTCCACTAGGGGTTGAGAATGCTGTTTTTGGCTTTGCATCATCAGCTAGTCTGATCTGCCAGTAGCCAGCTGTCAGGTCAAATGTGCTTAGATACTTGGCTGAGGCCAAAGTGTCTATTAGCTCATCTGCCCTAGGTATTGGATGGGCATCAGTCCTAGTGACTGCATTGAGACCCCTGTAGTCCACACAAAACCTCATCTCTCTTTTCCCACCACTGGTGTGAGGTTTTGGCACAAGGACCACTGGACTAGCCCAAGGGCTATCTGAGGGTTCAATAACTCCCAAATCCAACATTTTCTGGACTTCTGTCCTGATACAGTCCCTGACATGGTCAGGTTGCCTATAAATCTTATTTTTAATAGGCAGACTGTCCCCAGTGTCCACTTCATGTGTGCACCAGGTGGTCTGACTTGGAGTCAGAGAGAACATATGTCTGTACTGATTGAGCACTTGTCTACAATCAGTTTGCTGCTGAGCAGTGAGGCTGCCTGCCAAGGCTACACCATCCACTGACCCATCATCAGGGTTCTGTGAGAGCAGGTCAGGGAGTGGGTCACTCTCTTCCTCCTGTCCCTCATCAGTAGCCATGAGCAAGCCCATGTCTGCCCTGTCCACATATGGTTTCAATCTGTTGACATGGAGAACCCTGTGGGGACTCCTGGGTGTTCCTAGGTCTACTAAATAGGTGACCTCACCCTTCTGTTCAACAATGGTATGGGGTCCACTCCACTTGTCTTGGAGAGCTGCTGGGGCCACTGGCTCCAGCACCCACACCTTCTGTCCTGGCTGGTAAACAGTCAGCACAGCCTTTGGTCATGCCAGGCTTTTTGCAGTTCCTGGCTAGCCTCAAGGTTTTTAGTTGCCTTTTTCATGTATTCAGCCATCCTGGAGCGGAGACCAAGTACATAGTCCACTATGTCATGCTATGGGGGCTTGAGAGGTAACTCCCATCCTTCCTTTACCAAGCACAATGGACCCCTGACAGGGTGACCAAACAAAAGTTCAAGAGGGCTGTAGCCAACCCCCTTTTGAGGCACCTCCCTGTATGCAAATAAAAGGCAGGGCAAGAGTATGTCCCATCTTCGCCTGAGCTTTTCTGGGAGCCCTTTAATCATGCCCTTTAAGGTTTTGTTGAATCTCTCAACTAAACCATTGCATTGTGGGTGATAGGGTGTGGTGAACTTGTAAGTCACTCCACACTCCTTCCACATTGCCTTCAAGTATCCAGACATAAAGTTTGCAGCCCTGTCTGATACAACCTCCTTAGGGAAGCCCACTCTTGAGAAAATTCCCAGGAGGGCCCTTGCCACCACAGGTGCTGTAGTGGTCCTAAGGGGAATAGCCTCTGGGTACCTGGTGGCATGATCCACTACCACCAGGATAAACCTGTGCCCAGATGCGGTTTGGGGATCCATGGGAACAACGATGTCAATCCCCACCCTTTCAAAGGGCACCCCCACCACAGGTAGTGGTATCAGGGGGGCCTTTGTAGTGCCACCTGCCTTGCCACTGGCCTGGCAGGTTACACAGGAGCGACAAACTCCTTGGTGTCTTCAGACATGTGGGGCCAGTGAAAGTGAGGGACAAGTCTGTCCCAAGTCTTGTTCTGGCCCAGGTGACCTGCTAGAGGAATATCATGGGCTAGGGTCAATAGGAAGCCCCTGAACTTCAGAGGTATAACCAACCTCCTGGTGGCACTCAGGCTTGGGGTCTCTACACTCTGAGTACAAGAGTCCATCATCCCAATACACTTTATGGGGACCACTAGCATTCCCAGCAGCCTCAGCAGCAGCTTGCTGTCTGAGGGGTTCAAGAGAGGGGCAGCTCTGCTGCTCCTGGCTCAGATCTGCCCTGGAAGGGCCCCTGTCCCCAATAACTCAACCTGGTCAGGTTCAAGCTCCTCTGGGACAGTTCCTTCCTCAGGACTGAGATCATCCCCTCAAGAGACTGATCTTCCTTCTGAGCCAAGGGGGAAGGCACTGCCTTAACCCTACTACTCCTCCTCTTGGATGGCACTTGGTCCTTTTTCCAGGATCCAAGGCCTGTTCAGTGTTAGACATTTTGCTCTGTGACCTGGTCACAGCAAACACATCTGCAGGGATCCCCAGCATTTCTGCATGGGTCCTGAGCTCCACTTCTGCCCAAGCTGAAGTTTCAAGATCATTGCCAAGCAAGCATTCCACTGGTAGGTTTGCACTCACCACAACCTTCTTAAGGCCAGTTACCCCTCCCCAGGAGAAGTTAACAACTGCCAGAGTATGGTCTGTTCTGACATTGCTAGCATTGGTCACTTGGTACATTTCACCAAGTATAATCTGCCCAGGATCCACAAGGTCTTGTGTCACCATGGTGACACTTGCCCCTGTGTCCCTAAATGCCAAAGCCTCTTTTCCATTGATTAAGGGCTGTTGCCTGTACTTGCCCAGATTACTGGGACTCACAGAGGAGGTCACATCCATGCCTCCATCACAGACTAGGACAGCCTGAGTGAGTTCTCTGACTAGGTCAGAGCTCATCTCCTTACCCAGGGTCAACCCTACTAAACCCTTGGCCTGTGTACTCCCACCACCAACTGTAACTGCACTAGGGGGAACAGGTGCCTTAGGGGCATTGGTGGTGGCTGGAATAGAGTCTTTGGACTTGGTGCAATCACTGGTCCAGTGTGTCTTTTGCTTACAGACTTTGCACCATGGTTTCTTTTGGCCTTTTCCCTTGTTAGACTGTGAATCCCCACCTGAAGAAGATTTTTGGGGGCCTTGTGAAGACTTCTGGTCTTTACCCTTCTCCCCACCCTTATCAGAGTTTTTAGCATCTTGCTTCTTAGGGTCACCACCTTGGTTCTGTACCTTCTGCCTCACCCTGGTTCTGACCCATTTGTCTGCCTTCTTTCCCAATTCTTGGGGAGAGGTCAGATCAGAGTCCACCAGGTACTGATGCAACAGCTGATTTTGACAGTTATTAAGAATCTGCTCCCTCATGATAAGATTGTACAATCCTGTGAAGTCACATACCTTACTGCCCATCAACCAACCTTCCAGAGCCTTAGCAGAACAATCCACATAGTCCACCCAGTCTTGAGTCTGTGCTTTTGGGTATCTCTGAACTTTAACCTGTATTGTTCAGTTGTTAGGCCAAACCCCTCAATCAGAGCACTCTTCAAGACTTTGTAATTGTCAGCATCCTCTTCTCTAACAGTGAGGAGCTTGTCTCTACCTTTGTCTGCAAAGGAGAGCCACAAGATTGCTGCCCACTGCTCCTGAGGGACCCTCTGTACTTTACAGGCCCTCTCCAGTGCAGTTATCCATTTGTGGATGTCATCCCCACTCTGGTAGGGAGGGACAATCTTGCTCAGGTTTCTATGGTCATAAGACCTTTTCCTATCTCTGGGAAAATTGCTGCCACCATGGGACTCTAGTCCCATCTTTTTTCTCTTTCTATAGAGATCTAGGGACTCCCTGTCTATAGCCAATTGCTGTTTTCTGAGTTCAAGTTGGGCTTGCTCATACTGAATCAGTCTCTTTCTCCTCTCATGAGAGGATTCCCTTCCATGAGAGGAGACAGACGTCCCTACTGAGGTGTCAGAGTGGTTAGATTCCTGAGAAGGAGATCTAGTCCTTCTGGGCACACTCTCAACTCTTCCTGGGGGACAGGGGAGGTCATTCTGGGCCTCCTCCTCTTCCTCAGGAGTAGCTGCACTTCCCAGGTCAGGATCATTGTCATCCCCTGTCCAGTTTCAGAGGTTGGGACCTGGGTATTTTCATCCCTGGACTCTCCCTCTTCTTCTGCCCCACCCTCTCTGCCTACCCTTTCAGACCTTATGGGTCTTCTAAAGTCATCTAGCAGAAGCATCTCCAGGAGACGTTGGGTGTTGGCACTTTTGCCTGTCTTCAACTTCCTAACTTTGCACAACTCCCTCAATTCCAAGAATGTGAGGGTGTCATATCTGGATGGCAGGAGCTCACTGGTTCCTGGCAGTGAAGACATTACTAGTGTGGTGTGGTGTATGCACTACCTACTCTAGTGTGGCCTACTAAACTCTCTTGAGTTGTAGAAAGGGTGTGCTATCCCTTAACACACAACTCTAAGTTCAATAGAACTTACTGTATCCTAAGCTTGATTTATATGTACCTAAGGTACCCTTAGTGGTTTTCAGTTGATCAATTCAATTGAGATTATCTGGTAAAACAATAGCAAGCTGGAATCCCACACGCTGCACACCAATGTGAGAAGTTGGCCTGGTATATGCTGTCCACTAATTATAGTGGGCACCTTGCACCAGTCCAACCAACCTCTTATTGGAGATAGGTTAAAGACAACCTTATTGAAAGCTATCCTAGTGGTAGCTATGGAGAGCAGCCTTCAGGCTAAGTCTTGAAGGAATGTAAAGCAGCTTGTTTTACCAGTCTATAATCTCTTGAGTGACCAAATGAAAGAGGACCACACCAGGTATATATTCAAAATATATGTATTTATTGCTAAACACACCCCTCTAGTCTCTTTATGAGGCTAGAGTTCGAAGTACATAAGTTATAAGTTAGTTATCAACAGTAATAGCACAAATACACGTTTGAGCCCTAGGGGCGTACCAAACCATATACCAATACAGTGGTATAAGAACCACGACTGAGCTAGACACAAGGCCTAGAGCCTGTAGAAGTGCCTGGCCCTCAAGGAACCACCCAAGGTAGTGACACAGGGGACCCACGGGGGACGCGTGGCAGTGTGAGAACACAGCTGCGAGCCGCCGTTGACTTCTATGGTGAATGTCGCGGTTGGAGTTTTAAAGAAAAAGGACACTTAGAGGAGGACTTGGAGCAAACCCCTTTAGAACTAGGTTGTTCTAGAGTCTATACCCACGGGAGCACCGGAGTACTCGAGTTACCTCACCCAGGGAAGCCGGGTGCATAGGTGTCTTTCGGGGTCGGGTTTCGTCGTCGTTTTCAATGGCGATCTGCTGCAAAGTGCTGCTGGCGACCAAGTCGAAAGTGTTCGGGTGGATCCAAAGGTGGATCAAAGATCTGAAGAACCTGAAAGCAGAGGGGACAGAGTCTGGGTCACTAGCCAGTGACCAGGAAGGCGATGAGCAGATGCCCACCGATGTCGGGTGCTTCAGGTAGGCTGACAGTCATCTTGACTCTTCAGCCACGAGGTCCAGGGGGCATCGACAACAACCAGGAGCTGGATTCAAGCTGTCCCACAACGTCTGTCGATTGCAGGGGTGTCGGCGACCGGATTAGACCCAACAAGCCTTGGTAACGGCAAGTCACGTGGAAATAGAAGAAGGACGGTGGTACAGACCAGCAAGGTCTGAGGGACTCACCCAGCGAGGGTAACTCAGGGCACGTCTGGAGCAACCAGGGAAGCCCAAGCAGAAGAAGAGTTGCCTTCAGGAGGGCCCACTAGCCAACGTACTAGCGACCGCAAAGGAGCCTCAAGTGGATGCACTTAGAGCTAGCTCACAGGACACTCGTGGAGTGGAGGCCAGTGATCTTCGGTGCAGTGAGTGCTGGAGGCGGGGGCTACTCGGAGCCCAAAGCACAACTTCGTGGGAGACCAGGAAGACGATGCACTTGCAAATGTGCTTGGTGTCCAGGGGTCACGGTTCCACGTTACCCACGACAGCTACGGGCCTCAGCTTTGCTGGGGACTCAGGGCAGCCTTGGGGAAGTCTGGAAATCCACCTCTGGTGATGCAAAGACTTCGGTGTCCGGCGGGAGCTTCGGTGATGCAGACCGGACATTTGCTTCTTAGGTGCCTGCCAAGCAGGGGAGTCACTCCTTGACCCCAAGGGAGATTCTTCAGTCCTCTAATCTTAAAGTAGAGCATCGAAGGTCCAGGATTCTGTATCAGAGTTTCGTCCAGGTAAATCTAAAGTCCTAAGGACTGGGGTCCCATACTTATACTAAGTTAGGGGGTTGGACATACTCTGGGGACCCACCTATGGGAGGGTCAGGGAAGAGGGGTGGTTACACCCATTTCCCTTTGTCCAGTTTCGTGCCAGAGCAGGGGCAGGTAGCCCCTGCAACCGGTTTGAACTGGCATATGCACAGGGACACCAAATGTGCCCCCAGTGCAGGACTTCAAAGCACCAGAGGGTGCTCCCGCCCAGCCCCAATACACACTATCCTGTCTGGGGAGGTGGTTACACCTCCCTTCGACAGGAAACCTATTGTCCAGGCCTCCCCTGCCGGAGTTTCAGTCAGCAGCAGGAGGCCAGGCCTGTGTCTGTGGCAGCGGCATCCATTTTGTGATGCCAGGGCTCCCGGAAAGATTTTACCGGGTTGCCCTGTGTGTACATGTCTCTCCCTCTAGAAGGGTGGAATGCTACCCCCGCTGCCAGGTCTGGCGGGGGGGTAGTATTCCAAGATGTTTGACACCAAACACGACATGTTTTGGTGCAGCCAGTCCAAAGTTAGCATTGTACCGCGAGGATATAATGCACTTAAGAGTATATGGTCAGGCTGTACCACAAACAGCATCAGAGGAGGGACCCCGAACGCTGTAGAGGGGCTCTGCTCATGCAGGGGCACCCTCTCACATAAAAACCAAGCACTCTGCCTTCAGGATTGGTAAGGCCTGCCTTAGGAGTGACTTATAGGTTTATATGTGTGTGCAATGGTAGTAATATAGGTAGCCTATACCACTGTAAGGGGTGCATGCACCACCTTACCCAGGCTGCAGTAGCAGACCTGTGGTGTCATTTTGGATGGCCTTCCAGGGGTGGCACAATACATGCTGCAGCCCCTGGTAGGCCTCTGAGGTACCTATGCCCTGGATACATAGTATACCATATACTAGGGACTTATAAGGGCACTCCAGATTCCAATCAGAGATGTGCCTAAGGCACATGGAAACCATTTTAGAGAGGAAGCAGCTAGGCTGGGGTTCTGATTAGCAGGGCCCCAGCCAGACTAAAGTCGAAAAACAGTGAAGCATCAGCAAAAAGTGGGGGTACCCATGTGAAGCAGATCCTACTCTCCTACACACCTCCTCTCAGCCCTCCTTTGGTGGACACATTTCCCTCAACAGCTAGAACGTTGCTGGGTTACAATCAAAATTGAATGATAATGACTGGGGCCAAATTATAGATGGATTTGAGGTTTGTATGTCCCAGGAGACATGGGATTTGGATAATGTCTGGCTACAAGAGCTCTTGCATCCCAATAAAACATACTCAGGCGGGCAGATCCTCTGTTGGTTTGGTAGCATGGATGAAAATCTCCTTGAAGTGCTCTATTAAAGATATGCCATCTGATAGAGACTTTTAGCTACAGATTCCTTACCTAAGAATATTTTCCAGGAATCAGACTGGAGCTAGAAAATCTTGAGCTGACATTTAGTCTTTACTTTCCTTCTTTTCTCCACAATCAGCACAGATCAGGAGAGAGCTACCTGAGTCATTTGTTTTGGACGTTTTTTTTACCTTTTGTCAAAATTCTTTTTGAGCTTAACTCCCAGCGTGCATATGTATTTCCCATTAAAAACCTCTGGGATTTAAATGCGGTGGTTCCTGTCACAGACAGATGTCTGTGACGGACCCCCATCTGGTTTGCCTCCGATGCCTGGAGCCGAGCCATGAGTACAAGGCCGGCCGTGACTGTCAAGCAATGATCTCTACAGCGGTTCAGGAGCTCTTCCTGCAGCACTTGGTCGCCCGATGCCAGTTGACTCCATGATACTCCAGGTCCCATTTTCAAGGAACATCCCGGGCCCTCTCGCGGTGCAGTTCCTAACAATCGTGTCATGCTTGAAGTCATCATTTGGTAAGTCCCACAAAAATCCAAAAAGTATAAGAGGTCGAGGTGCTCTTTGATGCTAGTCCATGTGTTCGGATGAGGCAGGGAATAAGGTCACAAATCTAGGCCTTGCTTCCTCTTATCAGACGCGGAGCCTGAGTCTGGGTCGGATATGCACCTCCCAGAATTTCACAGAGCTGGAGCAACCTCCACCCAGAAAAGGAGTTTTATGAGGGCATGCACCTCATATTTGGGTGGGCCAACCCAAATGAGTGTCTTGGGACACCACAGGTTCAGCTTGTGCCCCCACTGGTTTGCCCTTGGTGCCAGTCGGGCCCTTTGGCTCCCTTCCCAGATTCACTCGGGTCGCAAGACTGCAACCTTCCCCGGAGCCTAGTCAAGTGGTGCCCTTCCTGGACGTGGTTGACACCCCTCAGCGCTGCCAACCCTGATACAGAGCTGGAATGGCATCACTCGACACCAACTCCGGTGCCTGCCGAAACACAACCATCCAAGCTGGAGAGTCTTTGCCTCCTTTCCCTGTGGAGAATACGATTTGGGCAGATTGGAGGATCCTTATAGTTGTCCTGACACCATTGAAGAGCCCAAGGATCACTGGTATGAGCAACTAGAGGATGCCAGTGGTCTGGACACCTCCCCAGACACTGGCCTAGCCTCTCCTTCTAGTGTGGCCACGGAGAAAGAGTCTTCATTTGCCATGGTGATGAGGAGGGCCGCTGAGATCCTGGACCTTACACAGCCCTCGGTGGCAGTCAAGACGAACGTCTTGACAGAAGTGCTTCAGCTGGGAGTTGCCTCCACAGAACCTCCCCCTCTCTTTAATGAAGACCTCACAGATGTCCTGCTAGAGGCCTGGGCCAAGCCTGCACAGGGGCCTTGTGCACAGGATTCTTGTCCACTGCCACCACCCTGCTCCTAGGAACCTAGCTTTTCTCACCCAGCACCCCACCCTGCAGAGTCTGTTTGTCCAGGCCTCCGCATCCAAAGACAACCCTAGCGCATTCCCTAATACATCACTGGCCCGAGCCATCCTGCTCTAAGATATCGGCAATGGCAGGGACACAGAAATGTTCACTATACTCTGCGGACTGGATATGACTTACTCACTGGGCAGAATGATTGGTTCGTCAGTGGCCCTCCATGCCTGGTTGAGGTCTACTATTTTTTGGGGACGTCCAGTTATCCCTTATGGAAATGCCCTTCGATGGCACTCACCTTTTGGTGACAAGGTGGATTCAGCACTTGAGTCCTTTAGGGAAAGGAGGCTCATTGCTTAATCACTAGGACTTTCTATGGCCCCATGCCAGCCCTACTATGCCTTTCGCCCCTTCCATGGCTATGGTAAGGGCTACCAACTGCCTCCATTCTCGCCTAGCCACCAAGGCAAACAGGTTCCACAGTCATTTCTCATCTGAGGACATGGTTCCAACAAACCCTGTGGGACCCAAGGCCAACAATCTGGCCAGTCCACTATCCCTCTCCCCCATCCCCGGCAACAGCAGCCTCCACACCCTTTTAATATGCCCTCTCACCATCAGTGGGCCAATGGCAGTTCATAACCTCGGACAATAGATACTTCAAATTGTTCAGCGGGGTTACTCTCTTCTATTCACAGACTCCCCACCACCCATCTCACCATCCTCAGACCAGCTGATGGAGGATCATCTCTCCCTGCTGTGTCAGGAAGTGCAGGATCTTTTGGCCAAAGGAGCCATTGCTGATGTGAGAAGTTGGCGTGTTGGTTGAAGGGGGTGAAACCATACTAAAGCAACATCCACAATCCTTAACTAATAGAGACTTCTAGCTGCAGATTCCTTACATTTGAATATTTCCAGACGTCAGACTGGATCAGGAAGAATATACAAGCAGTACGTCTGTGTGCCAGCAAAGTGGCATAGTTTGATTCAGCATCGGCGGTGTCCATGCCGGAAGTGATGTGCACAATACCTATAAAGGCGTGACCTTGGCATGCTGATGTCAGTTTGTTCTGTTCTCCAGATAGTGCTGATCCGGATTGAGCTTTCCCTCAGTCATTTTTTGACTAGCTTTTTTTGACTTTTTGTCAACCTTTTCAAGAGATTTTTCTTCTGGGGTGAGGATGTCACTTAAGAAACTGACTGGTTTCAAACCATGTGGGGCCTGTCACAGGCAAATGTCAGTGCCAGACCCCCCACTTGGTGTGTTTGTGGTGCCTGGAGTCAAGACAAGATTCCAAGGCGTGTTAGGACTGCTGCGTCATGCACCTGAAGGTGTTGACAGAGCGATCTCTCAAGCTCATACCCTCCTGATGTATGTCTACTCTATGGCGCTTGAGGTCCCGGGAACACCTATGGAGCCCATTCTGACATTCCTTGTCACATTCAGAGTCATTGGGGAAATGTCAGGGAAGTCCACGGAGCACAAGAAGTCGCAGAAGTCCAAATGTGTTCTTCGAGTGCACCACGTCTGTCTAAATCATCCCACGTGACTAGGGAGCGTCGGCAACTCCAGGCTCCGCAACTCAGCTCCATGCTTCCTGATTTTCCCTGAGCCGGAGTGACCCCACCGAGTGAAAGATTTTTATGAGGCCCTGTGCCTCATTTTTGGGCAACCTGGCCCCTCTGAAATGCCTTCAGGCCCCACGGGCGTGAAACGGGCCCCTACTGAAATCCCTTTGTGGGTTCCCCTAGGTGCCATTAATTCCGCAATGATCCCTCACTGGTACTGCAGTGGAGCTGCAGGCGAGACCGAGCTGTTCCTCAGTACCTGCTCCAGTGACAACACCCCTGGTGCCACCGATGCCCATAGGTGGTGCCATCCCCATTGTTATACCCGACTCCAACACAGAGTCGGATGAGTGTCATACAAAGCTGTGTCCAGTGCCAACCGAGGACATCCTCCCCAAAGCAGAGCCAGTGCCTTATTGAATGAATATGCCTGGAGAGGGAGATATTTGCTATGGGGCCTATGGACCCTTATGGAGTGGATCCTCTTCTGGACAACTGATATGAGGAACTGGGTGATGCCAGTGGGTTAGAGACTTAACCTGCCACTGGCCTGGTTTCCTCTCCTACTGTGGCTATGGAGGAGAGAGGCTCTTTTGCTATTGTGGTGCGCAGGACGGCTGAGGTCCTGAACCTTAACCTACCCTCAGTGGAAGTAAAGAGTTAGGTTTTGAAAGAGGTGCTTGCTTCGGCTGGGATTTTAGCCCTCAGAACCGCACTCCCAATTAATGAAGCCCTTACGGACGTCCTACTTTAGGCATGGTCCAAGTCCTGCACAGGGGCTCCTGTGAATAGGACGATTGCCTGCCGCCATAGCCGCGCTCTGAGGATCCCAGTTTTTTTAGATCCCAGTTTTTTTACCCAGCACCCCACCCCCGAAAGCTTGGTGGTCCAAGCTCCTCACTCTGCATTCACCCTAGCACGTTACCTACCAATCCACTAGATAGGGAATACAAGAGGCTGGACACTTTGGGTAAGAGAATGTTCTCTTCCACCAGCCTGGCACTGCGGTCAGTGAGCACCACATGCCTATTGGGAGATTATTCCCATACGCTATGGGATTTGATTCACATGTGCTGCCTATGGTCCTACAGGAAGCCCGGGCCATACTCTCTCAGGTGGTTGCCGATGGGAGAGATGCAGCACAGTTCTCCACCACAGGTAGACTTGACACAATTTCAACGTCGGTGGCCTTGCGGCACCATTCCTGGTTGAGAACATCTGGTTTTTCAAGGGTGTTAGAACTGGGGGTCTCTAGTTGGCAGAGGTAGGTACCTGATCCATTCTTTTCTCTTCTAAGGCCAACTTTCTATTTTCCAATTGCCCATTCATTTTGGCCAGCTCCAACTCATGCATCCTACTCTTTTCTCTGTCCTCCAGCTCCTCTGGGGACAGACCTTGGGCAGAAACCCTGCTACCCGCTGGGGAAGTTACTCTCCTCCCCCAATCATAATCAACAGATGCTCTGGATGCTGCTGTATCCATCGTGATTAAACTTGGCAGTTTTTAGCAAACATAGAAAGTCCCAGAAAAGAATATCTACCAAATGTATGTGGTTGCGTTTTGGTCTGCACTCACTAGGTAGTGTTCACCAATCACTGTACATGAGTCACAAATGCAAGTCCAGAATCCCCACCGCTGACCACCAATGTTAGAACTGGGGGTCTCTAGTTGGCAGAGGTAGGTACCTTTGTCCAAATGGGGACCCTTGCTTCTAGTCAGGGTAAGGGGGTACACTCCTGAAATAACCCCTGCTCTCCTCCTTGGTAGCTTGGCACGAGCAGACAGGCTTAGTTCAGAGGCAGTGTGTAAAGCATTTGTGAACACATACAGTAATCCAGTGACAACACTACAAATGGACACCACACAGGTTGTATTATAAAAATAAGTATCTTTTATATAGATTTACCACAAGACCATAAACGACAAAAATAATCCACAATACTGTACTTTAAAGATGGTAGAATTAGCTTGAGTCTCTTTAAATGAAAATGCGACACTTTGAGTTCAATGTACCTTAAGATGCGTAACGCAGGGCAACGAAAAGTGTTGCAGGGAAGGTGATGCGGTAGTCCCTTACACGCAAGGACGGTGATGCGTTGAAGATCTGGTGCAAAAGAAACAAAGTGGCGTCTTCTTGAGGTTGCGACAATGAAGAGGTGATGCGTGCACGCCCGACGGCCGTGCGGCGATTTCGATGAGTCTTTGGAGCCGCGAGAGGCCCTGCGACACGCTTCCCTGGCGATGCGACGGCGTCTGATGCGAGGTCGACGATCTTCTCCTGGGATGTGGGGCGCGCCTTGTGTTGCGATGCGTCGGCGTCTGATGCGAGGTCGATGCTCTGCCCCGGGGATGCGACGGCGTCTGATGTGACGGCAACACTTTTCTCCAGTGCTGCGAGGCGCTTCGAAGGATGCGAGGGTGTCAGCGGCGTGCTTCTTCGGGGATGCGCCAGCGTCTGATGCGACGTTGACACTCTACTCCGGCGATGCGAGAATCAGCGGCTGCGGCGACACGCTTCTTCATGTTGAGTCGCGCTTCCAGCTCCCAGAGACACGCAAGTGTGTCAGAAGGTCCAAATTCCCAGCACGGGAATACAGGGGGAGCTGGTGGGTGAAGTCTGTTGTCCCTGAGACTTCAGCAGGAGGCAAGCTCTAAAATCAAGCCCTTGGAGATCCTTCACAAGTTGATGAAAGTACACACAAAGTTCCCTTCTCCTTTCTTTGGCAGTCAGACAACCGCTGCAGGCAGATCCCTCTAGCTTAGGGATAGTCTTCTCCTCAGTTTCTTCTTGGTTCCGCTCCTCAGCAAAGGTTTCTTCTTGTTTCCCAAAAGTGATCTAATTTCCTATGGGTCTGGGTCCCCTTTTTATACACCTTTTCTCTTTGTTCTCTGAAGGCAGAGAGGCCTCTGCCTAGTCCAAAACCAGTTCTGGTCAGTCATGGAGCACTTTGTTTACAGGACTCCTTCTTTCCTTTCAGAATGTGGGGCAGAGTGCTCAGCCGCCCGGCAGGAGGTGGAGCCAGCATTGTGGAAGGCAGGCACAGCCCTATTCAGACCCAGGTGCAACTCCTCCCTCCACTCTGGATGCAGATCTCTCTATTCAGCCCTGTGCTGACTCACCCTGTCTCCTGTAGCCACCCCCAGCCCCTGTCACTCAAACTCCAGACAAGGAATACACAACCTAGCAGAGGCAGGCTTGGATCGTTAGGCAAGAAAATACCCACTTTCTAAAAGTGGTATTTTCAAACACAGAATGTTAAAACCAACTTCACTAAAAGGTGTATTTTATCATCCTGAGTTCAGGCATACTAAATTCGTTTTTCTACCATGTTCCCTGTGTCAGTTAGGATTATAAGGTGTAATAATCAAACTGCCCATTCTGGCCTATGGGGAACAGGTAGCCTTGCAATAGTAAAAAACGAAAATGGCTGTAATTCACTATTAGGACATGTCACACACACCAGGGCATGTCCTACCTTATACTTACAATGCACCCTGCCCTAGGTCCTACTTTAGGGGTATCTGATATGAAGAAAAGGGAAGGTTTAGGGACTGGTAAGTGGGTGCACTCACCAAGTCGACATGGCAGCCCTAGGCTGCACACAGGCTCTGCAATGGCAGGCCTGAGACACATTTTACAAGCTGCTTCTGTGGGTGGCACAACCAGTGCTGCAAGCCCACCAGCAGCATTGGATTTACCAGCCCTGGGCACACTCAGTGCACTGTACTAGGGACTGACAAGTAAACCAATCATCCAATCATGGAGTCACTAATACATAACACAATTTACAATGGGAGAGCATATGCACTTTAGCACTGATCAGCAGTGGTAAAGTGCCCAGAGTCATAAAACAGCCAACAACAGGTCAGAAAAAATATAGGAGGAAGGCAAAAAGTTTAGGGATGACCCTGCAAAAAGGGCCAAGTCCAACACAACCCCTTCCAGCCAAAAACGCAGGGTAGACCAATCACTACCTTGATGGGCTTCCTGCTTTGGGCGATAGAACATGGACCCTGGCCCACAACAGCAGGGGCATATTCCAGTTCTACGCCAATCTGACCCTATTTGGATCCCTCTGTCCATACTCTCAGGATCCACCAAGCTAATCCATGGCGAACCCTTCTCCTCACCTGTGGACACCACCTGTGCAGCACCTAACCTTAACTTGCTCACAGGTGTGTCCCAACAGACAGACAGCAAGCCACAGTGGCCACTGACATTGGTCAGGGATGAGACCCAGGCCTTATGCCTCTCAGGGCTCTCAAACCTCTGTGGCATCAGAGAGCGGGGGGCAGTAGCCCCAGGTGCTTGGCACCCTTTGTCCATTCTCCCTCCTGTCAGGTCAGGTATGACATCCTGGCGCTGACCCACCAGCCCCGGGCCTATACCCGGCGGCTGGACTGGAGACTGGGGTGGGCTTTCCCACACCCGGTCCTCCTCCTTGGGGCTCTGTACCCTCCCACCTGGAGCGGTACCTCCTTCCAGAATTGCCAGGGCACCTGTGGCAGGTGTCCTGCACACTCGCCCACCAGTTCAGGGGTTCTATCCTGCAACTGGGCGTCCAGGTCAGGGGGACACCCTGAACCTGGTCCTCCAATCTAGGGTCTAAACCCTCCAGTTGAACCGGGGTCAGAGGCGAGGACTCCTCCTCTGCACCCCCTTCCAGAGTACTGCCCCCTCCCATCAGGAGCGGTACCCCTTCCAGAATTGTCAGGGCACCTGTGGCAGGTGTCCTGCACAATTCGCCCATCAGTTCAGGGGTTCTATCCTGCAACTGGGATCCCAGGATAGGGTCTGTACCCTTGGACTGGGCAGAGGCCAGGGGTGAGGCTGTCCTCTCCCCGTCCCCCTTACTGGGGTCCTGCACCCTCCCCCCTGGAGCGGTGCCCCCAGAAGACAAACTGGTAGGGGCACTGTTAGCAGCTGCCCCTTCCTCCAGGTCAGGGGGACACCCTGAACCTGGCCCTCCAACCCAGGGTCTGTACCCTTAGGCTGGACCTGTGCCTGGCAACCCAGGACTTCCGGGAGGGTACACCAACCCCCCCCAAGGGAAACACACTCCTCTAGAGTTGTGTAGGAATCTTCCTGGCACACCAGGACTTCCTGGGGAGCACGCATGCCCCCCCAGAGGGTAACACATAACTCATGTGTCGTGTGACAGTCTGCCTGGCGCAGATCTCCCGACCCCTGTCCATCTGACAGTGCGTGAAGATCCCCCAGGACAGAAGTGGTGTCACCATGGTCATTCACTGGTGACTCAGCCCTTCTGGCTGGTCCCTGACCCACTGGTTCTTCCACTGGGGACTCTCTCCCCCTCTCACCCCTCACTCTGGACTTCTGCACCCTCCACTTAGGAGTGGCACTGCCAGACATCAGAAACACTGGAGCTCCATTTACAGACGCTCCAGGTTCTCTAGACACTAGGAGATCCTCCTCAACAGGCGGCCCATCAGGGCAGCCTAGGCTCCCTACTTGGTGTTCCCTTAAAGAACCATCCAGGCTCTGAGACTGGGTTTCGGGCACCTTGGGACACGCAGCCCCACACTCACTCCTTCTCCACTGAGACAGGATGTGAGTCCCTACACCCGTTTCCACTACCACGGGACCTAGCTGGGCTACACTGACCCTCTCCCACCACTCTGGGTTGGAAGACACCTGAGCCACTCCTCTTAGGGTCACTCCCCAATGCCTCTCCAGACCCTCTGGAATCCACCAAAAGGTTTGCCTCCCTTGTGAGCTCCCTGGGGTCAGAGACCTCACTCTCCAACAGGTGTTTGCATAGCTCTGGAAAACAGGGACTTACAATATGCTCTCCCACAATTGGATTACACAGCCCCCTACAAGGGTTAACCAAACTATCCTTCACCTCACCATCCAGTGCCTTGCACACATACCCCACACCACTCTCCTGAGACTGGCAAGACAGTATCTGACTGTCTCTGTCACTCAACCCACACTCTTCTGGGCGGTCTTCAAACTCACACACCAGGACTTCAACCAGGGGGGAACCCCTCTCCCTGTACCTCTCATCTAGAGTCAGTAGAGTGTCCCTCCCACCTCTGGGACTATGAACCCCTGTGCCAGTTCCCCAATCCACCTCAGGGACACTGCGCACCACTAGAGCTACCTCATATCCTGGAACCTCCTGGTGTATATTAACCCCATCCTTCAAGTCAGGCGCCACATCTCTGGGGGTGTGTACTACTCCCTCAGCACTAGATAACATAATTTTGCTGCCACCATCTGAGCTGGACTCCACCTCCAACTCAGCAAAGCTCATTTCTTGAGCTACCCAAATTTCTTGTTGCTGGGCTGAGACACTCATGGCCTCCAGCCTCTCGAGCTCTAAATCAAGCTCCCTCATTCTCAACTCATGCTCCTGATCCATTCTTTTCTCTTCTAAGGCCAACTTTCTAATTTCCAATTGCCCATTCATTTTGGCCAGCTCCAACTCATGCATCCTACTCTTTTCTCTGTCCTCCAGCTCCTCTGGGGACAGACCTTGGGCAGAAACCCTGCTACCCGCTGGGAAGTTACTCTCCTCCCCAATCATAATCAACAGATGCTCTGGATGCTGCTGTATCCATGGTGATTAAACTTGGCAGTTTTTAGCAAACATAGAAAGTCCCAGAAAAGAATATCTACCAAAAGTATGTGGTTGCGTTTTGGTCTGCACTCACTAGGTAGTGTTCACCAATCACTGTACATGAGTCACAAATGCAAGTCCAGAATCCCCACCGCTGACCACCAATGTTAGAACTGGGGGTCTCTAGTTGGCAGAGGTAGGTACCTTTGTCCAAATAGGGACCCTTGCTTCTAGTCTGGGTAAGGGGGTACACTCCTGAAATAACCCCTTCTCACCCCCTTGGTAGCTTGGCACGAGCAGACAGGCTTAGTTCAGAGGCAGTGTGTAAAGCATTTGTGAACACATACAGTAATCCAGTGACAACACTACAAATGGACACCACACAGGTTGTATTATAAAAATAAGTATCTTTTATATAGATTTACCACAAGACCATAAACGACAAAAATAATCCACAATACTGTACTTTAAAGATGGTAGAATTAGCTTGAGTCTCTTTAAATGAAAATGCGACACTTTGAGTTCAATGTACCTTAAGATGCGTAACGCAGGGCAACGAAAAGTGTTGCAGGGAAGGTGTTGCGGTAGTCCCTTACACGCAAGGACGGTGATGCGTTGAAGATCTGGTGCCAAAGAAACAAAGTGGCGTCTTCTTGAGGTTGCGACAATGAAGAGGTGATGCGTGCACGCCCGACGGCCGTGCGGCGATTTCGATGAGTCTTTGGAGCTGCGACAGGCCCTGCGACACGCTTCCCTGGCGATGCGACGGCATCTGATGGCGAGGTCGACGATCTTCTCCTGGGATGCGGGGCGTGCCTCGTGTTGCGATGCGTCGGCGTCTGATGCGAGGTCGATGCTCTGCCCCGGGGATGCGACGGCGTCTGATGCGACGGCAACACTTTTCTTCAGTGCTGCGAGGCGCTTCGAAGGATGCGAGGGTGTCAGCGGCGCGATTCTTCGGGGATGCGCCAGCGTCTGATGCGACGTCGACACTCTACTCCGGCGATGCGAGAATCAGCGGCTGCGGCGACACGCTTCTTCGTGTTGAGTCGCGCTTCCAGCTCCCAGAGACACGCAAGTGTGTCAGAAGGTCCAAATTCCCAGCAAGGGAATACAGGGGAGCTGGTGGGTGAAGTCTGTTGTCCCTGAGACTTCAGCAGGAGGCAAGCTCTAAAATCAAGCCCTTGGAGATCCTTCACAAGTTGATGAAAGTACACACAAAGTTCCCTTCTCCTTTCTTTGGCAGTCAGGCAACCACTGCAGGCAGATCCCTCTAGCTTAGGGATAGTCTTCTCCTCAGTTTCTTCTTGGTTCCGCTCCTCAGCAAAGGTTTCTTCTTGTTTCCCAAAAGTGATCTAATTTCCTAGGGGTCTGGGTCCCCTTTTATACACCTTTTCTCTTTATTCTCTGAAGGCAGAGAGGCCTCTGCCTAGTCCAAAACCAGTTCTGGTCAGTCCTGGAGCACTTTGTTTACAGGACTCCTTCTTTCCTTTCAGAATGTGGGGCAGAGTGCTCAGCCGCCCGGCAGGAGGTGGAGCCAGCATTGTGGAAGGCAGGCACAGCCCTATTCAGACCCAGGTGCAACTCCTCCCTCCACTCTGGATGCAGATCTCTCTATTCAGCCCTGTGCTGACTCACCCTGTCTCCTGTAGCCACCCCCAGCCCCTGTCACTCAAACTCCAGACAAGGAATACACAACCTAGCAGAGGCAGGCTTGGATAGTTAGGCAAGAAAATACCCACTTTCTAAAAGTGGTATTTTCAAACACAGAATGTTAAAACCAACTTCACTAAAAGATGTATTTTATCATCCTGAGTTCAGGTATACTAAATTCGTTTTTCTACCATCTTCCCTGGGTCAGTTAGGATTATAAGGTGTAATAATCAAACTGCCCATTCTGGCCTATGGGGAACAGGTAGCCTTGCAATAGTGAAAGGGATGTCCAGGCTTCCCTCAAGTACATGGCCTTTGATGGCTCTCGCCTATCTGGAGACAAGAAAGATTTAGTGCTGGAGTCCCTCAAGGACAGCAGAGCTATGGCGAGGTCCTTGGGCTTGTCTACGGCCCCTCGTCAACCCCAATCCACCTTTTGCCCCTTTTGTGTCTACAGCCATGCCCATACCTTACCAGCCACCACAGACAGTAGGCTTTCCAGCTGTTTCATGGCCAAGGGCAAGGGTCCTAGCGACCACATGGGACAGGCAGCCAGCAGTCAGGTCAGTCCACCACCCTTCCTGGCGGCCACTGCCTCCAAACCTCTCTAGTCCTTCTCGAACCATCATGATATGCCACCACCTCTCCCACTGTTGGTCAGTAACATCAGACCATTGGATATTGGATATTACAGATAGACCATTGGATATTACAGATAGTCCAAAAGCGTTACTCCCTCCCCTTTGTGACACCCATTCCACCCACTTGTGATCGGCTGCTGGAAGACCATCTCTCCTTGCTCTATTGAGAAGTGCAGGCTTGCGTGGCCAAGGGAGCCCCAGAGAGGGACCCTGCATCAGAAGTAGGTACGGCTACTTTCTGGTGTCAAAGGAGGATGGTGGACTTTGTCTTATCCTAGATCTGCGACTTGTCAACATCATCTTGAAAAAATGGCAAAAGCTGCCTCTTGCTCAAGTTTTGTCTGCCCTAGATCCGGGAGACTGTATGATAGATTTGGACTTGCATGACGCATATTTCTGCATCTCTGTCCTGCTGGCCCACAGATGCTCTCTGTGGTTCACGGTGGGCCACAGGCACTTTCAGTTTGCTGTGCTCTCCTTAGGCCTTACCAGTGCCCCTCGTGTGTTCACCAATGTGATGGCTGTGGTCGCAGCTCATCGGCGGAGGTCAGGAATTTCAGTCTTTCCCTACCTTGACAGGCAGATGCTTGAAATGCAAAGAATCTTGCTTAATGGACTATCCAGGATGATGTGCAGTCACCATGTGTCCTTTACTGGTCACTACCCTCAGTGGATCAGCATCAAAAAGAGCATCAGACTTGCATGTCCACCTGACAATTACTTGGTCACCTGTCTTGAACACAGTACTTCGAGCACAGTGGTGTCTATCACCATAGTACTTCATTTTTTGTTTGCGAGAAGAATCAGTAGTGCGAAGCTTATCAATGTCAATAGGTCTTTCAGTGGTCCATTGTGGCACTTTGGTTCCTATGGCTTTCCCAATCATTAAGGTGGCAGGGCTTTCACCCGTGGTAGAATGGGGAGTTAACTTGCATGCACGAAGTGTAGACTGAAGAACGGATTTGAGTTCAAGGTTTTCCAGCACGGTACGGTGAACGATCTACTTGAGGCTGCTCATAAATCCCTCAACAGCGCCATGAACAGTGATATAAGTGCTTGGGGTGTGGGGGTCGAATTCATGCTGTAGAATGCACAGTTAACGGTTACACACTCAGGAATAAGTACGTGTAATACCAATCTCTGTGTGCAGCATGATCATTTGCATGCACCTGGACTGGGAAGGACATTACGACTGGCAACGAGGATAGGATCGCAGCATAGTTACATCTTGTGGGGGAGAAGTGGATGACAAGGCCTGTACTTTATTTGGATTCAGAGTCATTCACCCATCAGAAAAGATATGACCAAAAAACTTGAGTTTTGTCTTATGAAACTCACACTTTTCTGAATTTAAAGTGATACCAGCATCAGCAAGTGTACAACACACTTGTGTAAGGGCTTTATGATGTTCTTTTTGTTTGGCCCCAAAAATTAGTATGTCATCACTGTAATTGAAAGCATTTGTGACAGGCTATGTAATGCGCTGAATGTCATCCTGAAAGCGTTCTGGAGCTGATGACATCCGAACCTTAACCTCTTATATCTAAACAACCCACATTGAGTCAAAAAAGTGGTAATGTACCTTCAGTTTTCTTCCAGTTCAAGTTAGTGATACCCTTTGTTCAAATCGAGGCGGGAAAATACTTTGGCTCCATTCAGCTGCATAATCATGTCAGCAATGTGTGGACCTGGATTTCGTTCCCTTTCAATTGACTTACTCACTTGACACATATCTATGCAGCTGCGCACAACACCTCCACTGTCCCTTTTTTGGCACTACCACTATGGGTGTTACCCATGGCGTTGGACCAGTGGAACGCTCGATGATGTCATGTTTTAATAATATCTCAATTTCTACTGAAGATCCTCTTGTGAATGAAACACAATTCAACGATGTTGTTGAGTATAAGGACGGATGTCCTCATTCATGTGAAATTGCGCTTTCATTGTCTTAAGTATTCCTAGTCCATGAAAGAAAGATGGAAACTGATTCACTATCTCATGATAGGCATTGACAATGTAGTTTACATGTCAATAGCAGTGCTGAAACTGAGTAAACATGCACTTGATGAAGTGCCTGCAGGACATTAATTTCTGCTTGTACTTTCTTCTTTTTATGCTTCACAGTTGCTATAATTAACCTTGACTTTGCAGTTGCATCGAAGTAGCCCATGTATACACCTTGGTTTTTGACGGATTAAACGGGGCACTGGAGACAGTTCAATGTACTATTCCATTGGTATAATGTTTATCGACGCGCCACTGTCTATGATAAAAGGTGCGAAGCACCAATTCATTTTCAGTGTGATTTTAGGACAGTGTCCAAATGAATTTTGCACTTTCACTTGTCGATATAGCTTCAACTGACATTCTTCCTTGCAAGAAGCTAATCCTATATGTGCACATCATCCAGCGGTCAACATTGACATTGCATAGCCATCTTCCTCACTGTCGCTTGATAATGACGGTGACAAACTTTTAGCCAAGGAATTCGATGACAATCGACATCGTTCAGTTTCTACTTGCCACAACTGGTACTACCGCTTGGCCTTGTGGGCATGGCTGGAAAGTCTCTGGTCCTTTCTGGCATCCATTTTGTTTTCTTGACGTGACGCACTTGACCTTTCCTCCATTTTATTTTCTTGATGTGACGCACTTGATATTCCCTCACTTTGCAAACCATTACAAAAGGGTGCTCTTTCCCGCGCAATCTTTGCATACCTGTCCAATGGTGGGACATTTACCTTCATGTGGAAAGGAAAATCCACATTGATAGCACAACTTCCTTATCTTTGGGGACATTACTTTATTGCCTTCTCCCTTGTGTTTTGACTTACATTTCACACTCAGCGCTGATTCATTTTGGGCCGTTCCAGCCTCCATGTTAGCAGCTTGTCTGTCAGATTTTTCTTCTGCTTTAGCAGCAATGAGTACACGCTTCAAGCTGAGTGTCTCGTTCAGCATTTGTTGTCTAAAGGAATCGGAGAGACAACCATCTATTACTCTGAGACGCACAGCCTCTTCATTGTTTAACTCGTTGAACTTGCAATGCTTGATGAGTGAATCAAGTCTTTTTACAAGCTCATCCATTGAGCTAGCAGAGAGCTAGTGATATCTCTCTGCCTTTCCTAACTGAAAATGTACCTTCCGTAGTTGACATTTGGCATTAAATTGAACTTGGCATTTAACATCTCTTTAATTTGACTCTACGTCACTTCACCACTGTGTGATATTTTCTTTATCACTTCTTTTACTCCTTCACCTGCCAAATTCTTCAGATATTTAATGATCTTTTTGTCATTTGCTTCTTCCAGTGCATCAATGAAATCGTCAAAGGATTTGTTCCAGGCAGTCCATCTGTCACCAATATTCTGCTTTTTGAAGGTATCGGACGGAGGTGGTGGTTTTAGGACAGTGGCAGCATCATGACCTGTAGAACTTTCTGCTGCCTGGAGCGGCGCTTGCTCTGGCACCTTCATCAAACACTAGCTGCAAGCTAACATTTGGGTCGTCGCGCCACTGTCTGGTTGCGAGGTGCTGTCTTCTTCTTTGGCGGTGAGCAGCGCCTTTGTTTCTTGCACAGGTTCTTCACAATTCTTCTCACCTCTTTGCATAGTACCTGGTTTCTACTGCCTTTAGCGTTTCTTTGTGTTAGAAATATTTTCTGCTTTTAATGCTTCCTTGCTCTCGGCGATCACTGCCTTTGGCACTTATCTGTACCTGGTTGTCACTGCCTTTGGCCTTGTCATACTGTATGGATGACGGCTCTCTGTTATGCTGCGGCACAGTATCTCTTTCTATGGACTTTTCTAGCAAGCTTATAGCCGATGACAATCAATCAATCAATCACGCGTTTGTTAAGCGCTACTACTCACCCGTGAGGGTCTCAAGGCGCTGGGGGAGGGGGGTTTTGCAGGTTCCAGTCCATCAAGGAGGGGGTCTGTCGAAGAGCCAGGTTTTGAGGTTTCTTGTGAAGATGGGGAGAGATGTTGTCTGTCTGAGGTGGAGAGGGAGGGCGTTCCAGGCTCTGGACGGGAGGAAGGAGAAGGAGCGGCTACCTGATCTGGTCTTTCTGGTGTGGGGGACCATGGCGTAGGAGAGCTGGGCTGATCGTAGGGTCCTTTGGGGGGGGCGTGGAATTTGAGTCGGCTGTTCAGGTATGCTGGTCCGGTGTCGTGGAGGGCCTTGTGAGCGTGGGTGAGCATCTTGAAGGTGACTCTAGCTTCAATGGGGAGCCAGTGGAGTGTGCGCAGGTGCTGGGAGATGTGGCAGTGTCTTGGCAGGTTGAGGACCAGTCTTGCGGCGGCGTTCTGGATGTTCTGTAGCTTGCGTGTGAGGTTTTTGTTTATTCCGGCATAGAGTGCGTTGCCGTAGTCGAGTCTGCTGGTGACCAGGGTGTGAGTGACGGTCTTTCTGTGTTTGAGGGGGATCCATTTGAAGGTCTTGCGTAGGAGGCGGAGGGTGTGGAAGCAGGAGGATGAGACGGCATTGATCTGGCGGTCCATTTTGAGTTCGGAGTCGTGGATGATTTCCAGGTTGCGTGTGTGGTCCGTGGGGGTGGGTGGACTTCCGAGGGCGGGGGGCCACCAGGTGTCGTTCCAGGCGTCAGGGTGTGGGCCCATGATGAGTACTTCTGTTTTGTTGGTGTTTAGTTGAAGGCAGCTGTTTTTCATCTATTTTGCGACGGCTTCCATGCCTTCTCGAAAATTGTGTCTGGCGGTGTTGGGTTCGTTGGATAGGGAGAGGATGAGTTGGGTGTCGTCTGCGTATGACACAATGTTGAGTCCATAGGTTCTGACGATGGGGGCGAGCGGAGCCATGTAGATGTTGAAGAGCATAGGGCTGAGGGATGACCCCTGGGGGACACCGCAGGTGGTTGGTGTAGGGTCCGAGAGGAAAGGGGGGAGTCTGACCCGCTGCGTTCTGCCTGAGAGGAAGGAGCGGATCCAGTCGAGGGCCTTGTCTTGAATCCCTGTGTCGTGGAGCCTGCATATTAGGGTGCGGTGAGAGACTGTGTCGAATGCGGCTGAGAGGCCGAGGAGGATGAGGGCTGCTGTTTCTCCTTTGTCCAATAGGGTGCGGATGTCGTCTGTTGCGGCGAGGAGGGCGGTTTCCGTGCTGTGGTTTTTTCTGAAGCCGGATTGGGAGGAGTCGAGGATGTTGTGCTCTTCGATGAATGTGGCGAGTTGGCTGTTGATGGCTTTCTCGATGACCTTCGCTGGGAAGGGGAGCAGGGAGATGGGTCTGTAGTTTTTGAGGTTGGTGGGGTCTGCCGAGGGTTTCTTGAGGAGGGGGTTGATCTCGGCGTGTTTCCAGTCGTCGGGGAACGATGCAGTGGCCAGGGAGCGGTTGATGGTGTGGCAGAGCATGGGTGCGATGGTGTCGGCGGCTCTGTTAAAAATGTGGTGGGGCAGGGGTCCGTGGGGGCCCCAGAGTGGATTGAGTTCATCGTCTTCAGTGTGTCTTCGGTGGTGAGGGCTGTCCAGTTGTCGATCGTTGGCTTCATGGTGTTGGGGGTGGTTGGTGAGGGTTCAGTGTGTTGGTTGTCTTCATCGAAGTTGTCGTAGATGCTCTTGATTTTGTGGTGGAAAAAGGTGCTGAGTTTGTCGCAGAGGTCTTGTGAGGGTGGGATGTCGGTGGACTCGCTGGTAGGTTGGGCGAACTCCTTCATGATGTTGAAGAGTTCTTTGCTGTTGTGTGCGTCGGTGGAGATTCTGTCTTCGATCGCTTTTTTCCTCGTTTTTCTGATGAGTTGGTGGTGGACTTTGGTGGCGGCTCTGAAGTTGTTTTGGGCTTCTGTGGATTTGGTGTTCCTCCAGTCCTTTTCGAGGCGGCGGCAAGTGCGTCTGGACTCTCGAAGTTCAGTGGTAAACCATCTAGCTTTCTTGGCGTGGGTGTTGTTGTTTTTCTTGAGGGGGGCTAAGGTGTTGGCGCTGTCGGTGATCCATCTGTGCAGGGTTCGGGCTGCGGCTTTGGGGTGGTCGTTTTCCGCGACGGTCGGGGTAGAGTTGCTGAGTGATGAGGTTAGCTGGTCATCGGTGATTCTGGTCCAATTTCTTCATGGGAGCAGGTGCTGGTGTCTTTGGATGGTGGGTGTTCTGAAGGTGAAGTGGACGCATCGATGGTCAGTCCATGGGAGTTCGGTGATGTGGCTGAAGGTGATGGAGTTTCCTGTTGTGAAGAGGGGGTCGAGGGTGTGTCCTGCTGAGTGCGTGGGTTCGGTCACGATCTGGCGGAGTCCAATGTTGTGGAGGTTGTCCAGGATGGATGTGGTGCTGGGGTCCCTTTGGTTGTCGAGGTGGAAGTTGAGGTCTCCCAGCAGGGTGTAGTTGGTGGATGCGATGGCCTGCGGGGAGATGATGTCCGTGATGGATTCGGCAAAAGGTCCGCGGGGTCCAGGGGGCCGGTAGATGAGGGTTCCTCGGAGGGTGGTGGTGGGGCTGACCAGTATCTTGAAGTGAAGGTGTTCCATCAGGTCTGTGGGCTCGTCGGGGAGTGTGATCAGGCGGAGAGTGGATTTGTGGACGACGGCGATTCCTCCTCCCGGGTGGGTGGGGCGGTCCTTCCTGGAGATCTTGTATCCTTGGGGGATGGCGATGTCCGGTCCCGAGGAGGTGTTGGTCCATGTTTCGGTGAGGAACGCTATGTCCGGGCTGGTGCTGTTGAGGAGGTCCCAGATTTCGGTGGCGTGTTTGTGGAGGGATCGGACGTTGAGGAGGATGCATTGCAGGGTCTTCGGTTCGGGTGTGTTCTTGCGGGTGGGTTGCGCTGGGTCTGTGGTCTTGGCGGTGCTGCAGGTGTGCCGGCAGCGGTGACAGCTGAAGGGTCCGTGGGTGTCAGCCGGTGACACTAGCTTGCAGTTGTTGTTGCTGCCTGGGTTGAGGGCGTGGAGTGCCGCCGGGTCGTAGCGTTGGCGGTGTAGAGATCCAGGGTTCCTGGCGCTGGTCGCGGTCGGGTCGCGGATGGGCGCAGACGGGCTTGCCTTTGGCGTGCCTTTGGCGCGACAGCGGCGCGGCCGCACAGCGGCCGCCTTTAAGTAGGGGTCGGGGAGGGCTGGACAGCTGGGAGGCGGGAGCGGCGAGGGGAGCAGGATTGGTCGCGCTGGTCGTGCTGGGGGGGAGGGGTCGCGGGGGCAGCAGCAGTGGGGAAAACAGGCGGGAAAGGAAAAAAGGGGGAGGGGAAAAAAGGAGAAAAAGAGTTAAATAAGGCAGAGAGCAGGGAAAGCACAGAAAACAGAAAAGTGCAGAAACGATTTGAAAAAGGGTGAAAAACGAGTGAAAAACGGACCGGACAGCGGAGCGAGACAAAGGAGAAACAGAGGTCCACTGGACCACCAGGGAGGCTAAGGGAAATAAGGAAATAAGTGGAAAAATGAGAGAAGGCAGAAAAAGTGCAGAACAGAAAAAGACAGAGGGAGAAGCAAAAACGAGTGGAAAAAAACAGAAAGGAGAGAGGAGCGAGGCAAAGGAGAACAGGGGTCCACTGGACCACCAGGGATGAGGCGCAGGAGATCCTGCGGGTGGAGGAGGGCCTCGAACACCAGCACACATGAGAGTGCAAGTGCAGGGGCAGGCCTCACTTAATGGTGGTGCTGCGAAGGAGGGGGAGCAATTTCACTGACGATGACAAACAAACTTTCTGTAAGGCCTTCACTTTCTTCACAGGCCATGCACTAACTGGAGTTGTGCTTTGACTCCTCATAGGCCAACCGTTGGTTTTCACTTCGACTGAGGCAAACGTGGCACTCACAAGCAGTTTACTGGACCACGGCAAACTCTCCGGGAGAGTACTCTTGGTTCTTCGGGTTGCAGAGTTTTTGTAATCTCCTATCTCGTCACCAGTTGTAGCGTCCTACCCAGCCCAGATGCATGCAGATGAAAACACCACACACGGAGCTTGGTATTACACGTCTTTATTCCTCAGCATGTAACTGTTAACTGTACATTCTACAGCATGAATTCTATCCACACACCGAAGCACTTACATCACTGTCCTACGGAGTTCATCAGGGACCAAAAGGGTCCCGTCCTTTGTAACTCACAAGACAATACAGTGTTTTTTGTCAGTGTGACCCCTTGTGGTTCTGAACACTCACACCTCAACCCCTTCCTGACGGGCTAACAATCTTGATGTGTCTGACCTGTAACAAACTAAATTAACTGCAAACAACCCCCAACTCAAGTGGTTTATTGACTGGCAGTGTACCTTGAGTAGTATGTCCATATGGGGCCTGGGATATTCCCGGACCCCCTTCCCACCATTTTTTCATTATTAGTAGTAGATTTTCTCTTAAGTTAAGTTGCAGCACTCCCTGTCAATAGCAAATTGATAAAATACTCACGTGTTTTAGTGCAAAATGAGCTTGTAAATCCAAATTAAAAGATTGGATTGTAGTTGTTTTTAAGGGTAAAGTTAATGCTTAGTCTTCGCTCATCTGTAGAAGATCTTGTGCTTTAATCAAAGAGTCATAGTGGCATGCCTAGGCACTGGAAGTAGGGGTGAACGGGGTGCTGCAGCACCCCCAAAAATAATCATGCTGCAGCTCAGTAGGTGAATGAGGAATACAGATGCCTTTAGATTTTGTCTTTATCTTCTCACACCTGCTGTGCATTCAGAGACCAAAGTGCAATGTCAGGCTATCTCTTCTGACACATTGCTGCTCATTGGAAAACTGGTATTTACTTTTATTTCTTCAACTGCAAAGTGAGAGGTTTTTGTAAAAGCAACCTAGGTTACAATTTTACTGGGGTACGGGAAGTGAAAGGAACGGCTGTAGGATGTCAGGGTTTTATCTATCTTACAACATGTAAATACCTGTAAATGAACTATACATATTTTATGATATATCGGCGATTAGAGAAGCACCAATGAAGCACATTTTTTGTAATTCTGAAGTGCGATGGAAACAAAGATTTTCATAGGATCAAAACAAATGAAGATTTGGTGGCATGATCTATTCTTTGCAGATCAAACCTCTGACCACAAATAAGATCTTAAAGAGCCCTGCTCAGCCTTTTTACACTTCTGCCAAAAGCTTAATACAGGGGCTGCTTGATCGGCTGACTGTTTCTTCAGATTGAATTCGAGGGGTATTTAGGCCTCTGCGGTAGAAGATGTCAAAGAGAAAAGCCGCCTGAAGAGATCACATTGTGCTATATCTAGCCATTCAGTCAGGGATGCAGGGAGGACCTCGCAGCCATGAGATAACTAAGGCAAATGCTTGACTCTAATGACATTGAGTATAGGTTTCATTACCAGTTTCAACAGAGCACACATCAAATGTTTTGCCTCGGCTTTTACTTCTGCTTGCTGTTGGTAAAGCTTCCTATATTCATCTTAAATTATACGCCCAGGTGTTTATAAACGCTACCTAATTTGTTCATTGTTTAAAGTCCAGTTGGATTTGCCTGGTTTCCTATTGCCAAAATAGAGTAGGCTAGATCACCGAATAAATGCCACTAAGTGGTTATTTAACAATAATGTTCAAGCCCTCTCAAAGTGAGGTGCAAACCCATGCTGGCATGATCAAAGACCACAGTATCTCATTATAAACTTTATTCGGTCATTACGACCATTAAAGTGCGAGTGTTTACAATACAATGATCCAACATGATACATAAAATAGAACATCGTTAAATAATACATATCTATTAAAAAAATTATGATATCATCACTGTTGGAATAAGAGCAATTTTTAAAAGATAAAATCTATTAGTATTTTTAAAACATGTACCATATTAAAAAGGGAATCCAAGAAATGACAGAATTTGATCGTTTTACAAAATATAACATTAAATAGCTGTTACAAAGCATGGAATAACTATTTTAAGAGAATTACAGGAAGCAGACTATCGCGTCGTGCACGCAAACCTTCTGATAATCCCCATTTTTCCAAGGAATTTTGCAACTCCACATGCTACAAAAGGCCTACAATCTGATTTTAAGATGTGGAGCGCTTCCTGGTGGCAACGAGTTCCTAGTAACCTGCAAACAGGGGTTAACCACTGGTGTCTTGGGGAGTTGTAGAGAGGACAAGCAAAGAAAATGTGGCCAATTGTTTCATTGTGGGGCAGCCCCACAATGAAATGCTGTGTGATGGACAAGGGCTGACGCCAAGCAGCTGTAAAGGAATTCACAGGAAGAGAGCCTAGTCTAAACTGGATATAAAGTTTCCTGTCCTGCGGGATGGTGATATAATCCAAGTAGGCTTCAAAGGTGCATTGTAGTTTGAATTCCATGAATGATTGTGCAACAAAAAACTGTGCTACCCAACTCCAGTATTGGGTTTTAACCACTTCTTTGCTTGACAATTGGCCTACATCTCTAGTTTCCCAAGATCTTCCCAGACCTATCGCTATTAATAGTGATCTAACTTCATTGAGCCACCTAATCTTTTTAAAACAATCAAGCTTGGAAACTTCATCAAGCGCTGCCATATAATGGGAGAGCTCGGGGTTAGCCTAAGACGCAACCATAATAGTAGGGGGCGCATTTATCCACAATTGAACGTCTACCCATATCTAACCGCAATGGATGAAGTGGTGTACTCTGGGGGAGTCAACATAAGGATCTTAAATATTTATTTTCTATAGTAAGCAAGATTTTGGTGTTTTTGAATCCCCAGAGTTCGGCCCCATAGAGGTCGGAACTCACTACCTTCCGGTCATAGATCTGCAAAGGAGCAGCTATTGGCTTAGATTGGGAAGTTCCATGTTCCCTAATCAGTGCCCCAGTGGTCTGTCTCTGCTGAAGGTTCCGCTTCGTAATGTGATCTTTCCATACCAATTTCTTGGATAGGCTAATACCCAAATATTCAAAGGTAGCTACTCTCTCAAGCGGTATCCCCCCCAGTAGTATTTTGCCCATGAACGTTCTGTGTGGATTCATTAACAAAAGTTTAGTTTTTGAGGTATTAACCTCGAGACCTCTTTGATCACAAAAGGCCTTGAAACGATTCAAGAGCAATTGCAGACCACTGGGTGTTTTGGACACTATCAATGTGTCGACCGCAAATAGAAGAGTTGTTACTTTTACTCCCCCCCGAGCCGGGGTGTCAGCTGGCACTTACGCTAAGTATTGGACATCACCATTGATAAATAATGAAAATAAAGTGGGGGGCCAGCACACACCCCTGTCTGACCCCCCTTTCCACACTGATCGGGTCCGACAACTGCCCCTGGTCTCCCCAGCGGACCCTGGCGTAGTTGTCCTCATGAAGACGGACAACCAGCGCCAGGATCTCACGGGGAAGACCCAGCTCCTGCAGAACATGCCACAACTTACACCTGGGGATGAGATCAAAGGAAGACTTCAGATCAATGAAAGCGATATATAAACTCCCCTTTTCAATATTCACAGTTTTCCAGGCCAGTAAGCTAAAACGAAAGACTTGGTCGATCGTGCTAATCCTCCTTCTGAACCCTGCCTGGAAGGGGGACAGAATATCTTCCTCCTCCATCCAAGCGGTGATTTTTGCTAGAAGTGCCCGAGAAATTTTTTTCTGTGCACCATTGATCAGACTGATGGGCCTATAGTTGGTTGCTAGTGAGCGATCACCTTTCTTAAAAACTGGGATCACCTCAGCTCCCTTCTACAAAGGTGGAATGGGAGCCCCTACAGCAATACCATTTGCCAAAACCCAGATGTATTTGGACCAATTGGGAATGTCACTTAAAAGACATCACCAGTGATGCCATCAGGTCCCGGAGCCTTACCCCTTACGATGGATTTTATTCTAAGTGTAATCTCAGCTAAGGAGAATAGTCTTGGGGTCCAATGGCTGCTATGGTCAAAGAAAAAAGCTTCATCAGCCATATCCCCTGAACCAGTATATACTTCAGTAAAGTGGTCATACCAAGTGGATATAGAAATATTGTTAGAGGGTGGATTTGTTTTTTTGCCCCCCCCCCCTTGTCACTAGAAGCCAAAATTGTTGTGAGTCTTTCCTCATACATGCGCTACTGATCTGGAGCCATCGGTCTTCCTCCCAAGTTCTTTTCGCCTTGATTATTGCTGCCTTGTAATTTCTCCTTACTACTCTTATTTCTGGCAGAATGTTTGCTCTAATGGCGACAATTAATTTCGATCTTATGGCCCTACACTCCTCGTTGAACCAAGTGGAGCCTGCTCTGACCGGTTTGGGCTTGCCCATGGGCCGATGGGGCATGGTAAAACAGGATGTCAGATGTTTAAAAAAAAAAGCTGAGTGGCACTCCGTGATCTTGGAAAGCCCATCCTGCTGCTCAAGTAATCTTCCCAACTCACTGTAACTATCTAATAGTTCAATCTTTATATTTTTGATTTTCACTGTGTCAATTGCGACTCGCTCCCATTTAATTAGTCTGTTGTTATTTGAGGGGTAGATTTCCCTAGTTATGAGCTGAATACTTGGGGTAGGGGGAGCCAATGTCCACAATGAAGACATTGTGAGCTCAAGAGGGTTATGGTCACTGTCGATGGTCGTTCCAACCACCATATCCAACACCAGAGGCCACAATTTGACATCTAATAAGAGATAGTCAATACGACTCATACTAACTGTCCTATTATACGTATTCGCCCCCATCCTATCTGACCTTGTCCGCCCATTTGCTGCCCTGAGCCCATATTCAAGCGTTAATGCATGAAGCTGCAATGCTGTACATGTCCATTTTTTAATGGGTGGTAGATCAAGCACCGGTACACACCATAACTCATCGAGCTTGCCACAATCAGTTATATCTTCTACGTCTAGGGGTTAATAGGTGACATTAAAGTCACCTGCTATTATTAGTGGGTCAGTGGACGACTCCCTCCCCTCCAGACAATCTTCTAGCAATTGAATGGTAGGAGACCTGATGCCAGCTTTAGAGCCTCGCGCAAAGACATTAAAAAGATCTAATCCTACACCATTCCTGCCCCTAATGTGAATGGCTAGAATATCCGGGCTATGAATATTAATCTCACGTAGGGTTAATTGGAGATCTATTTTGACCCAGATCACTAGGACCACAGTATCATCCACGTACATTAACACAGGTATAGACATTCCTCCGATTGTTGGTGGACATGCTGTTATCCAATGATATAGAAATATCGGAGACGAAAAGATTCAATAAAAGTGTTGCCAGAACACAACCCTATCTTAAGCCTCTATTTGTAAATAATTTTTCTTTGAAAAGTAAGCATAATTGCCCACGCTCACTTAGATTCAAGTATCGGAATAACATGCTTGAATCGCTTTTAGGAGAGTGTGGTCACTGACCTAGAAGACTCATTTAAACCATTGTTTGTTGCGGTCAATGGTGTCCAACACAGTTCTGCAGTCGATGAAGCAGGCATAGAGACTCAGTGAAGGGAAAGCTTTGTATTTATTTATTAACATTGAGAGCATCATAATATTATCTCTGATCCATAGTTGTCCCTGCAATCTGTCTTATACCATGAAACTTTTTCTAGTCAATTCTATTCAATTCAAGAAATCTTTATTCTGCCATATGTGGCCATGACAGAGAGAACAAATGAGAAATTCGATGCTACAAGAGTGAATAAAACCAAGCAGTACAGCCAGTTATTATAGCAGCATTACAAATCGTAAAAGAAACACATGAAATAGTGAATAGCCTACTTACTGTACCTCAAACTTCACAGAGGCCACAGATTAGAAAACTTAAAAATAAAAATCTTAAAATTCATGTGATAGGGACAAAGAAGTTAAAATCAGTGTAAGAAATTTGATAAAGGAAACAGAATTGCTAAGTCGTTCCAAACCGCAGGAGCTGCCAAACTGTACCTACTCTAAAACAGAAGAGGAGAGATCTATCCCAGTGCGTAAGGTCTAAGGACAGATATAGGGCAGGTTCAACAGAAACAAAGGACCTATAAAAGGTCTGTACAGAGGGCCACATTCACAATAAAGTGGCGAAGTGTGTCGTTAAGCCAAGAAGGCTAACGACACGCTTCATCACTTTAGAAATGCAGGTCTGCACCATATTTACTAGAATATGGTGCAGCCCTGCGTTTCCCCCTGCGCTGGTGCTAACTTTAGCTGCCTAGTGCCAACGTAGGCACCCTTGCAAGATAGTGCAAGGGTGCCTGTGTTAAGGGGAAGATTGTTAATGTGCAGGAAGGTCCCCCTTCCTGCACATAAACACTCTTTAAATTATGTTTTGTAACTTCTATGTGTGCTGGTTAATGCTGAAAACGTTGGTGATCAAAGAGCCCAATATATCTATTCTACATTTTATGAGGTCAACAGGGACCCCATCTGGCCCTGGAGCTTTCCCACCTAAGCTCTGGCATATAGCCTCTTCTACTTCAGATAAAAGCACATAAACAGGCAGTGAATGCTGTAATCTGCAGTGCAGGGAATTGACTGTGTATGTATTCGCCTCAATGTGATATATGGCACTAAAATGCGGAACCCAATCAGACCCCAAGATGTTACAGTATAGGTGAGTGCTTTCTGGGGTGTGTCTGAGCCTAATTCCCTTGACTGTTTCCCAAAAAGTCTTGCTATTATCGTTCCTGGATTTTAATGCAGATTTTTATGTGAATTGAGTGGCCGGTAGCAGACAAAGCCTTCCTTGGTCTATAGTTGGCTGCCGAACACTGATCTTGAAACCAGCGTGACCCCTCATTATCAGGCTGGGAGGTCTTAAGTAGTGAGTCTCTAATGCCAAGATTTAAGCTATCATAGTAGACCAACAAATCATATCCGCTTACATCTACCAAACAGTTAAGAAACAGATCTTGGCGCGATTTCAATAGGGAGGCCAAGGTATCGCCTCAGTCTTGAGGTGCCAAATAAGCCTGAGGCCGTTGGAGGAATGCTGTGTGATTGAAATTGCTTTAGTAGGGTGTTTATACCTGCTCAATGGCAGTTGTCCTAGGGCAAAAATGACATTATGGTCCCCCCAAATCAGTCCACCCAACGTCCTCCTTAAAGAACCAGGGCAGGAAGTTCTTAGTCACAAACAAGCAATCAATGGTTGAAGCATGATCAAGACCTCTAAAGGATGGCAAAGAGGCGCCAGTCCCCCTGAAAGCATTGACAAGGTCAACTAGGTCATGAGTGTCAACGTGTCTAAACAGCTCTTCCCACCTACTATCTCTGGTCACACTGGAGGGTTCCTCCACTGATGTCCCCAACACCTGAGATAGTGTTCTGCCAACTTAGCACCAAAATCTCCACACAAAAGATAGTGTGGCTAGGATTTTATGCCTACACCAGTACATTGCAATTTGAAAAGAAAACTAAACAGGTGGATAAAATGAACACAAACGGATATATGATTAAACAACTACTGCCTAAACAACGACTTCCTTAACCACGAAGGCTAAACCACGAGTAATGCCAAACCACTACATTATTAACAACGAGTTCATTAACCACGAAACATATTCAATTTGCACATTACCCGTTTACACCACTCTGTTCTTTAAAATACGCATGTTCAAGCTGTGCCCATCAGCGAGCACAATCAAGCAGAGTGAGTGGTAAGGCTGTGTTTATCAGCGTAAGCACCTAACATTTGTCGAACACAAATACTTCAAGCTGTGCCCATCTGCGCAAGCACAATCATGGAGAGTAGACTCCTAAGGCTGGAAAACCTAGAGCTTGACGCGGAGCTGTGCCAGCCGAGTCTTTCCGATCTCCAATTCAGCCAGCATGAGCAACGGCTGCAATGCCATGACAATAACTAAAATGCTGTGCTTATCAGCGTAAGCACTCTCTGCAGAAGCCCCCACGCTTTGACATCAATCACTGAACCGACGTGTCAAAGTACAGCGTTAAACAAAAGCAATGTAAAAGTAAACTGCCCCCAAGATTTCCACAAGTGAACTAATTCTTTTGGATAAAATCTTTATTAAGCTGTGCCTGTCAGTGCAAGCACTCCCAATGAGCCAACGCCTCCATGCATGCGGTATGCTTTACATTCTATAAAGGCAGATTAGATAACAATCAGCCTCCCTGCTGACCGGAGCAACTTCCAGACTCAGTCAACGCTCCGCAACAAAACAATTGTGAAAATGCTATTTAAGGGAGCGAGTGAGTTTTGAGGCAGCCCCCAGCCGTGCTAAGTATAAGGGTCAAGCTGTGCTTGTAATTGCAATAGTGCCATCTATTGGCCATTCACGGTCTTTTTTTTCGTGGTTTAGGAAAGTCGTTGTTCGAGTAAGTCGTAGTTAAGGATGTCGTGGTTAAGGATGTCGTCGTTGTTTAGAATTCGTTGTTCAGGTCAGTCGTTTTTAAAACTTCGTTATTAAGGCTGTTTCCCAACACAAACACTGTTGGCAAAGCTATTGTTATAAAATTAATTAACTAAAATAGAAATAAGATAATTTGTCCTGTATCATCAGCAGAATTAAAAAAGCTGAACTCCCAAAGTCAATTACTGTAGCTTCCACATGAAGACTCAGACTAATCCAGACCATGAACCCTCCCTTAGCTCTGCCTCGTGGAGAGGGAGTGGCTTGATTAAAATAGCATGCATAGCCATCGTAGGTGGTTGAGGAGATGGTCCCAGTTTCCTGCAGAGCTATAACGTCAAACTTGGTAAATAATAATGGATATTATAATTAGACTTAACAGTGATAATTTTGCCGAACTGCGTTGTGGACCCCCCGGGGATATGACTGAGCCCTTTCCTGTGGAACGAGGGGTAAGGCAAGGTCGTGTTCTTGCCCCTACCCTATTTTCATTATATGTTAATGGTTTGATCTCCTTTTTGAATTACTGTGAAGGGAATGTTCCCCATATTGCAAATACTAAAATTCCTACATGAGTGTTTGCGGATGATACCCTCTCAATTGTGGAATCACCTACGGGGTTACAAAACATTTTATACCATTCTGAGAATTTTTGCAAGATGAGGGGACTGGAAAAAATGTTGATCAAACAAAATGTATGGTCTTAAACCAAGGCCATTCTGCCAGATCTAACCCTAAGCTCAGCGGTCTCCCCCTCGATCGTGTGAGGGTTTTCCACTACCTTGGGCTGACTCTCACTGAAAATCTGGATTGGGGCTGTCATATTGAAAAACGTAGGCTGAAACTAATACAACATGCTGGGGAACTACTTAGTGGTGTCACATCCAAAATACCCATACGTCCTGGCACCAGACAACAGGGAAAAGGCCCCTTGGTCGATCCTGCAGGGGACAAATAGTCCGGGTTGCTCGGGCATTACTCGCACCGCCCTAAGGGTCCCAATGGACATCAGGATTTCGTGCCAAAATAATCATTGGGTCATTAGTGCAGGTCCCTTTTCTACTATTCCATCAGGAATTCCAAATGGGGGGCACCAGCATCCCTAACGGCAGAGAATTCCAGCTAGCCAGGGGAGCGACAAGGCGAAGAGCAGCCCACAAACAGCAACTAACCATAATTTCCTGGAATATAGCAGGGATAAGAAAAATCAGCGGCAATGAAATTTTGAAGCAGTTTCTGGAAATAGGCGATATACTCTGCCTCCAAGAGACGTGGGCCTCGTCCAGCACTCCACTGGTAGGGTACTACGAACACTTCATTCCAGCCATAAAAAAGAATCTATTTGGCCGACCAGCCGGCGGTCTATCAGTTTTCATAAAGCACGAAAGCGACCTGGAAGCCACGGCAATTGACTTAAACACACCTGGACTGCAAGCCTTACACATCAGAGGCCTGTACCTTAATTCATATCCAATGCCTCTCTTAATAATTAACTGTTACATTAACCCGGCACAGCCTACCATGAAAGAGAAGCTGGAGGGACTGCTGGGGAAACTTGAAGACCTCCTGTGCAAATATAAAACACACCAGGTTATCCTAGCGGGGATTTCAACCTGAGAGATCTGGACACAAACAAACCCCCTACCCTGAGATCCGGTAGGGCAGCCCCCTGTCCAATTTCATTAGCAACCATAAATTGACCTCAACTCATGCACTGAAAAAGGCCCACTCGAACACATGGGATCCTCTCCCCACCTTCAGAGACATCTCAAGAATTGACTACATCATGGTCAGCGAGGCACTGGCGGTCAGACTAGATGACTTCGAAGTAGAAGATAGGTCGGAAAGCGACCACAGGCCATTGAGAGCGGTCTTCCAGATGACAGTTCCGTCTGCTCTCTATCATCAAACCATCGGAGCATCAAGAGGGGATGAAAAATACAGCGCTCTCTCAGAAGGATCAAATGGTCGGAAAAAACAGGCAACACGCTACAAACTTGGCTCGAAGAAAAACAGGAAGGCTATTTGTCTTCGGCGCTCTCACCCATAAAGGCCTGGGAAGACATAGTGGAGGACCTACAAGCTAAGCTCGGGAATCCCCAGTCATATCCCCCCAGGCTTAATGGGCAACCAAGAAGGGGCAGGATAGGGCTAAACAAAGACATACAGGACAGCAAACGGCTCCTGCGCAAGGCCCTCACAAACAAGAAAAGAGGGGGCGGCTTACCAGAGGGACCATCGGTTGCCTCATTGAGGGCAGCACTAAGGAAGAAAATATGGGAACACAAAAACGCCATCAGGGAAAGGGAATGGCTCAAAGTTTTCTCCCTGCTAAAACAGAAGAATCCAGCGCAGCTGTGGAGACACATAAACCAACTGAGCAGCAGAGGAATCTCAAGAGAGAACGGAGTAGCAGAAAAGGACTGGCTGATCTACGTCAAACAGCTTTACACAACTACCCCCGCACACAAAGATAGCTCAGACGGGGCCCGCGGAGGTGATGGCCCAGACTGGCAATCAGACATCACGCCAGAAGACACGAAAGCCAGACATTGTAACCGGTCCGAGGGTAATAGATCGCCGGCGGCCACACACAGTGGAGTAACAGCCCAGCTAAACCGTCAAATGGTCATTAAGACCATCAAGAACATGAAGAATGATGGGGCCCCTGGGCCAAAAGGGATTCCAGCGCCGGTTTTCAAAAAGGCCCCCGACTTTTGGGCTGCAATATTAACTCCCTATACAACCACACTTTCCAGACAGCAATAACGCCTGATGCCTGGAGGGGCTCCATCTTGGTCCCTATCTTTAAAAAAGGAGACCTCCTAAAGCCATCAAATTATAGGCTTATTGCCCTACTCGACCTTGAGGCCAAGGCCTACGCCCGCCTGCTAATAAAGGACCTGGAGGAGTGGGTGGAGGAGAATAGTATTATGCCTCCTTACCAAACTGGCTTCAGGTCACAGGCATCAACAATGGATAATGTACTGGCACTGACCCATCTATCTGCCCAGGCTACTCGGAAGAACCACCCCCCACTCTTCTGTTGCTTTGTGGATTACAGCACAGCATTCGACAAAGTTGTTCGCAGAAGATTATGGTGGAAGTTAGAAAACTGGGGAATTCCTCCAAACCTACTGAAGGCAATAAGATCGCTCTATGAGGACACCTGGGTAAGAGTCAAAACCAGTACCAGCACAGTGTCCTCAAAAATAATTACAGAGAACGGGCTGAAGCAAGGGTGTGTGCTGGCACCCATTTTGTTTAATCTATACACGGCGGATCTGGGGGACGCCCTAAAAGGAGCCTGCCTAGTAGCACCAAGACTAGGTAACTTGAGGTTGCCGGTGCTCCAATACGCCGACGATACAGCCATAATGGACCATACAAAGTTGGTCTACAAAGAGCCTTAACCGCACTAAATCATTTCAACAGAATCAATAACCTGACAGTAAACCAAGGAAAGACCAAGGTCGTCATCTTCGGGACCTACCACCAGAAAAAGAAAGCGCAATGGCAAATGGGCAACTTGCATATCAATACAGCAGAGTCATACAACTACCTGGGGGTCTGGCTGACGGAACGGGCAAATGCGAAGGCCCACTTGAAACACCAGAGCACTAAGGCCAACATGGTGATATATCTACTCAAGCAATTAAACAACCACCTGATCAGCCCGACTGCCGGCCCAATACTAAAAGTTCTAAAAGCGAAACTTTTACCAGCAATCAGTTATGGCCACCTTGCTTTCCCCGGGTCACAGCACGCTAGCTTAAATTCAATACAATCTAAAGCTTATAAAACGGTGCTCCAAATTCCGAGGTCAGCAAGGAATGCAAGGCTAAGGCTGGAATTAGGCTTGGCAAGGCCCGATTTGATGTGCCAGGGGGACTTTATAAAACTTTATCTTAGGATTTTAAGGGCCCCAGCGAATTCATTAAAATACCAACTGAGATCCATCTTTGAAGAGCCACGAACGCTCTGGCACATCACCCTGCACAAAGCAATCAAGGCATTGAACATAGTGGAAGAGAGCATATCGAGGCCGGAAATTCCAATGATCACCTGGAAAAGAGCTATAAATAAACAAGTGGGCGAAATTTCATTCGATCTCGATTGCAAATCCCTCCGCTCAAGTCCACACCTAGACCCGCTGAATAGCTCCTATATGGTAGGCAAAGCCCAGGTTTACCTAAGTGAGGCTCTCACTCCATCAACCCGAAGTAAAATACTGTCCATGCGATTAATCACTCTAGGAATTGTGGACTTTAATCCGGCATGGGCCCGAAGGAGGATGCCACAAATTGCAGACTTTGCCCATACAAGAAGGAATCGTGGCTGCACCTTTTATGCTGCTGCCCGAATCTCAATGACGATCGAAGAAGACTACTGCGCCCAATCTGTAACATCTATGGAATAAAATCCTGTAGCGAAGCGTCAGCTATGTGCTTTTCCAAGTCTAGCACAATGACCCTAGCAAGACTGGGGAAATTGATCTACAGCATCAGGCTCGCCTTAAAAAGGCAAATGAACGAAACAAAACTCTGGAGCAATGTATTACAAATCCAAGGAACGACGGCGAGGTGGCCTCGTAACTGCATCGACGCTTCTCCGTACTTCTAGCATCCCCCCCAGGACAGAGCCACACAGGAATATGTACCCATGGTTAATGGACATCTGCCACAGTTGTACAATGTCATCCATCCCCATAGAACAATGTGGGCTTTCGGATTGCCATAAAGCCCTACCTCCGCATCCACAAACCCGGGGAAGGCTGATTGTGGTGGAACTGGGGACGGGCGGCAAACTTCTTTTATTATAAAAAATTAATAATAATTTTTAAATGTTTTTTTTTACTTACTGTTTTAGCTGCAACATGATGACTGCTTTTACTGTAATGATTTTAATTAATTGTACAGTTAACAATAAATACAAATACAAATACACTACTTAGAGTACAACAAGGCTCCCATTACCGTTCAATTACACCTGCCATCCAAATGCATAAATCGCATGCCTTGGGAGCTGCCCTCTACGGGGCTGAGCTCTGGGGGTATAGGGATATCCCAAAATTGGCAGTTTCTGAGTGTAACTTTCTGCAACAGTTACTGGGGCTTCCTAATAGCACACATCTACTTCCACTGAGGCTAGATCTGTGACTTAAGCCAATCACAGAGGGGGTGGAGATCAGGCCCATCCTTTAATGAAGATGAATTTGGGCCTCACCGGAGTTACACTCCTATCAAGAGGGCCTTAGGGACGTGTTAGGTATCCTTGGATCAGGAAGTACCCTTTGGATTAGATATGTCAGAGATATTTTATCTAAGGTGTGGTGTAGTGCCCTGTGGACTGAGACAGGGACTGCCCTTGTAATTAGTAAAATACTGTTAAAAAGGAAGCATTGGCAGTACAAAATGTGACAAACACTGGCATCCCCTTCTTATGGCACCTTGACTGATATTGGTTTGCAATTTAAAGATGTATACACCTTGGAACAGCTTCTTGATGAAATTGAGCCTCCTCTGGCACAAAACTGTATCTAAAGCTCAGATACAGTGCTCTACCGACTGCCTCCTTTACTGGCAAATGGGCTTGTAAGGAGGACCCAGTTGCATATTCCTGTGTTACCTGCGGTGCGGACAGGGAGACAGGAGAGCATATTTTATTATTTTGCCCGGCATACGTCAAAAGTAGGCACAAGTGGATAATTCCCATCTGTCGAACACAGAACTGCTCTTTGTATTTGAAAGACTGATGCTAGGCAATGTTTTACTAAGGAGGGGACATAGGTGTACTTAGTCGCCTCTAGGAATATATTTATAGCAAATGAGATTTTAACTGTCCTATGTAATTTTGATTTTAAATTCTTTGACAATTTTATATTGCACTATTATATTTGCAGTGATTGCATGCAATTGTTTTATTCTTTGCTCACTTTTATCGCACATTGCCGAATAAAGTATATATTGAATGGTAAAGAAGTAATAAAGGCCAGCCTTTCAGGATTATTAATTTTATCCTTAAGTCCTGGGATGTTCCTGCTAAGTATGGAGTATGAATGAGCCGGGCTGGATGCTGAGAGACCGTCCTTTAGGGAGAGAGTGTAGAAGGTTGAACATAGAGCCGTTACTTGGTTGGCCTTATCTGGGAGTCAATCAGGGCTACAGAGAGCACCAAATGTGTTGGCAGTGGAAATTGAAGAAAGGGCAGCTGGTCTTGAACAGGGAGCTAGAGACCCTTGGAAGGCGTTCCATTTAACGGGACTTGAGATCAATGCAATGGAGGCTGTTGATGGTTTCCAGGGATGTTTACAAATCTGGCAGCTTGAGGTTCTGTGAGTTCGGTGAGACAGGTGAATCTCTGATAGTAAGGAATGGGAGGTTTTTAAAAGTATCCTAAAGGAGCCACGGTAATGCTACTCATTGTTGAAGTTTAACTGCTTGGGCCAAATAGTAGAATGGTACCAGGAACGGAAATTTGAAATTCACTACTATGCAATCGCAAGGAACATCTTTTGGGTCTGGCCCGATCCAAGCTCATCTCCGAATCATCAAAATGCCTTTAGCATGGAAAATAGGCAGCCCTTTGCGGCGCAAAAGCCAGTCTAATGTTTTATTAAACAACTCCTCATAGGATTCCTTCTGTTAATTTCGCAGGGGGGAGGGGTACCCCGGTGAGAACTACCACATAGGGATAATCGGCTGAGGGGAGATTAACAAAGGCCTGACCAGACACAGAGGGTGCAATGTCAATCACTGGTCCTGTACAGCATGGCCTATACCCGGGGCGGCAGCAAGAGAAGACGCAGCCAAAGCAGAACTAAATGATTGAACCATAACCATTTGCTCAAGTTGATCAGGGACTCTGGGCGGTACTACAACCTTGTCTGTGGGAGTGTGGTAAGAAGAAGCAAGATTTGCACTAGGGGGCTGAGTAACAGACCACAGGAGGGGCTCTCCTGCCCTGGGTGCATTGCTACTGGATGTGGGAGAGGGTGTGGGAGGCAAAGCTATCAATGACGCTAAGTTGGTTTCAATAATGGCCAGATATGAGAGTAGGGGAGAGATTTCAGCTCTCACATGGGATTTAAACTTCTCAAAGTGACTCTTCATGAGTTCAACCAGGCCACAGTGGGAATACATTTGAGGTACCCTGCTCTAATACAGGAGATATTGTGGGGTTAGGGGAATTACTGACCGCCAACTCCTCAACCTGTGGAGGGACTTCCTGTGGGGCAGTGCTGCTGTTACTTGTATGTTTAGGCCGAGCACCTCGTTTGGATTTCCCAGGAAGTACAGGGATAGGGACACAGCTCGCCTGAGGTGTAGGGCTGAATAATTTAGACAACCCCGTAAAGTCAGTGGGAGGCGTAGCTGTGGTTGTCAGGTTATGAGGTATTATTGCTCTAGACGCAGGGGTAAGACCTGCCAAAGACGAGCTTAAAGAACCTGACCCAGACCCAGATTCCAAATGTAGGGAGAGTCTTCTCTCTGTGAGGGTAATTTCAGTGTTATTGACACCCACCGCTCGCTCTAGCATACTTTCTATGGAGGGGGATATGACAGGAGGTGAAGAACAGAGCTGCAGCCAGCAACTTTCTTCTTCCCCATGGTAAACAAGATTAATTTAACTGAAGTTAAAGTTTGACAGGATCTGTCAGATGGTCAAAATCAATATGGCAGACGAAATGAGTCTCCTCCCCATATAAGATGAAACAGTACCTTATGGAGCGTGAAAGCCAAAGGGTGTGGCCCATCCTGGCCTCCTAGGGGTGATGACGGATGAAGATTGAAAGCTGCTGGCGCATTTAAGTGCTTTCTGCTAGTCCTGGCCCCTTCTGAGACAGGGGAATGCTAGGGGAAGTAGTGCCACCCCAGCCGGGCTCCAAAGGTAAAGTGCGGGCAGAAGATACCACTTCCAAGACGTTTTCTTGGCTTCAGCTAGCTTGAAATAACTTGTATGAGTAGACTTGCATCCAGTTTTGCCTCTGTATCCAGTAGGGCAACATTTTTGCAGTTGGTACGATCAAACTGTGTACATTTTAATGTAGCGGACAATGTCATATTTAAATAATGAAATAGGCAGACCATTTGGTCCTGGGGTGCCATCAGGTCTGGCTTTCCTTATTAGTGAAACTATAGATTTCAAATGTACGCCATTGTTCTAGTATACACTTTTACAGAATTGATGCACATGCTTATCAAAAAACAAAACTTCCTTGATTCTATGGATTTGGAAATGCCTAAGAGGGTAGCTCACTCTTTCTCCTTCAGCGTTTGCTTCGATTCCGATAAGTTTCTGTTATATACTTTCCAAAACTTTTTAAAGAGCGTTTTGTCAGTTTAAGCTGTTTAATGTAACCTGTGACCAAAGCCTCCATAATACGGTCTTTTTATGTCTCGCCTAGGTAGCGCATGCAGCGCATGAAGCGCATGCAGCGCATGCGCTGTCTTGAAGAGACATGTAATATCTAGATATGGGTTTTCAAAAAATGCCCATCTTATTCATTGGTTCCTCTTACTGCCCTTCAGAAACGCTGGCTTTTCATTGGTGAATACAGTTATCAGTCCTTCCTTTTGTTCCACAATGGAGACTGGCCCTGCTACCTGAAACCTTTCACTATGGGCCATATGTCTTCCTTCAGTGCACTACTTTGCCTTTCCCTCTGTCCTCGCTGCTGCTCCAAGTGCACTTAATCTTCCTGCCAGTTCCAGAACAACATCTCTCTGAACAGCGGATCTTCGCTGTCTCTCAAGGGCTGCAGCTGCCTCCTCCTCTCTATGCCCCCCCCCCAAAAAAAAACGTGACAAGGAAGCTGGAATTTTTTTTTACATCAACTACTGCCTTGTTTTTCCTTAGTTTCTATAGATTAAATAATATTTCGCGACTGTCCATAACAAATGTTGCAAACCACGATTCGGATAGCACTGCAGGAGAGCCTTTTACTTCGTAGCACTACCCTGGGAGGCAAAGCTGCAAGCGGAGTGAAAGCTCCTATTGTGCTCTGGGGACAGTGCGTGCTGTGTGGCCTGTGCCACCATGGGTGGTGGGGAAGGGAGGCTGTTGCATTGTAACCCTTCTTTTAGGGAGTTGGAGCACCTTGCAGCAGTGTGAGACCCCAGGGTTACAGGACAAAGGAGACCGCCCTCATTGGGGCCGCCTGTTTGAGCCCCCGCCTTTCCCCGTGTCAAGTAGGCCTCGGATATGCATGAGGGGGACAGACTGCTACTGGACGGGGCTCCAGCCCGGCTTTTCCTGCTCTCCCTGCCGGATTTGCTTTCTCAGTCTGCTCTCCTCCCCCTCGGTATCTGCTGAGGTCTTCTGCAGAAGTTGGTACGCCTGATGCTCCCTCCCCGCCCTCACAACTGGATCGTGGCTGCCAGAACTTGGATGGCCCCTTTCTATCAGTTGTTGACTTATCCCCCCGCCGGCTGAACTGGTCCCCATGTGGTGGTGGCTTTGGAGGTGACATGTCTGATCTCTGACACTGCTAGCATAGTGCCAATATCGGCAACACACTCCCCATCACACATACAGCAATCTCCTGATGAATAAACACACAAGACACCTTTTTTGTGGAGAAAATTGCTGCAGGTTTATTTGCATACCGAAATATGCCAACATGGTGGGTTAGCTTACGGGCGATCCAAGGGCAGGCAGCCCCTCGCTGCCTGCCCACCTGATGAGCCAAATTGCACCGTGGCCTAACCAATCGGTGCTTACCAATTCTGGGGAAGGGTTTACCCCTTCCTACCTGTGGACCGCCAGTCCACCCATCTACTCACGCCCCTCGAGGGGGGCGGAGTGTATCCAGGCAGCCCCCGGTTGCTCAGGTTTACAACCGCCCGTAGGACTAGCGGGGCGCTGTCGCTCCTCCAGGGTCCAACGCGAGGACCACCTGGGGATATTTGGCCTTTGCACCCTTGTTGTGCTCCTGAAGAGGGTACCCCTGTGTACCTCTCAGCCTCTGGATCGCCCTGTAACTCTGCCTGCAACACAAAATAACAAGTTAACAGCCTCTCCCACCACACCCCCTGTATAAACGCCGGGTAAGCGGTAGGGAGGGAAACGGCATGCAGGATGGCCAGCAAAGAGAGCGCCAGGTGGGCAGGAGAGGTACTTATACCTGCCTCCCTGCCCACCAGCGCGCCGGTAATGATGCAGGGTGCGCCTGGACCCATAGGGGGTCCCTACAACACTGGACGGTCGCCGTGTGCCATCATGTGGCACTAAGCCGGCCGCCCTCCTATGGGGCCCCCTGCGTGGCCCGCGGGCAGCCACATAGTGCCAATATCGGCAACACGCTCCCCATCACACATACAGCAATCTCCTGATGAAATAAATACACAAGACACCTTTTTCGTGGAGAAAATTGCTGCAGGTTTATTTGCATACCGAAATATGCCAACATGGTGGGTTAGCTTACGGGGATCCAAGGGCAGGCGGCCCCTCGCTGCCTGCCCACCTGATGAGCCAAATTGCACTGTGGCCTAACCAATCGGTGCTTACCAATTCTGGGGGAGGGTTTACCCCTTCCCACCTGTGGGCCGCCAGTCCAGCCATTTACTCACGCCCCTTGAGGGGGGCGGAGCGTATCCAGGAAGCCCCCGGTTGCTCAGGTTTACAACCGCCCATAGGACTAGCGGGGTGCCATCGCTCCTCCAGGTCCAACGCGAGGACCACCTGGGGATATTTGGCCTTTGCACCCTTGTTGTGCTCCTGAAGAGGGTACCCCTGTGTACCTCTCAGCCTCTGGATCGCCCTGTAACTCTGCCACAGCTCTGGGTGTGGTCACCGACATAACCAGGGCCCCCCACCAAGGCAGGCATTCTTACCTACATCCTGCTGATTCCAGGGCCTTGCCCAGGTCCAACAAAACAAGTCCATGCCCACTCTAGACAAGAGTCCAGTCCATGCCCACTCTAGATAGGAGGTCCCTATCCTCTGCCTAAACACCCTGTGGACTATTCATGCAGCAGACCGTGCCTAATAAAGCCAACCCCCTTAGTTCAGTACCTGCACCTGGTACTGTTAACTCTCCTGCGTGAGGTTTCCACGGGATCCCCTGACCGAGCCCCAGCCACAATAAATGTGGGGTTATCTCTGGACACCATAACTCGCATGCCCCCAATTAGTTGCTTAACTTACACATGGGGTACTCCATTTCTTACAGCAGTGCCCTCCTACCCAGGAAAGCCAAATCATTGCCTCCCCGGTGTATGACCAACTGTTGGGAGGGGAGCACCCCCCCCCCCAGTCTGTGCCGCAGCTTCACAGCAAGTTGTTCCAGTGCATGCCTGGGCCCCCTAACCAAATTAACTCAGTGGTGGAAAAAACCCATGCCTCTATTTCCTGTATTCCGCCCATCACGCACGAAAGGCCATTCACCCAGACCTTCGATCCTGGCCAAATAAAAAAATGCAAGGTTGCTACACACATTTATTGAAGGACTGCAAACCATCATCAACCTGTGGACTTTGGCATGCAGCAGCCCATGCCTGATAAAGCCAAACCCCCTCTGTTCAGTGAATTTGCGCATGTCACTGTTGGCTCTCCTGTGTGAGGATTCCACGGCATCCCCAGCAAGGGCCCCTTGCCACTTTAAACGTGTGGTTATCTCTGACCACAATAACTCACATGCCCCCAATTGGTTGCTTAACCTACACATGGAGGATTTCAATTCTTACAACAGTGCCCTCCTACCCAGGAAAGTCAATTCATTGCCTCCCAGGTGTATGACCAAAATGTTGGGAGGGGAGACACCCCCCTGCCCTTAGCCTGTGCCGCAGCTTCTACAGCAAGCTGGACCAGCGCATGCCTGGGACCCCCAACCAAATTGGCTCAGTGGTGGAAAAAACCCATGCCTCCATTCCCGTGCCACTCTCAAGGCGCACGAAAGGCCATTCACCTAGCCTTTTGAACCTGGAAAAATAAAGAAATGCTAGGTTGCCAAAATGCATTTACTGAAGCACTGCACCCCACTCTATACCACTACTCAAGATTGCACGTAATTTCACATAATAAACCCTGCCCCACACCAAACATCTGATGCATCACAGGGTTGCCTTTGGTATTCTCAAAATTCGCACTGTACATAAATCCCTTAACGTGTCCTCCGGAAGTACCGTTAAAACATTGGGATTCCCATTGTCCCACCTGCATGATGCGCTTCGCTTACATGCCCGCCCAGAAAGCTGCAGTCACTGCCCCTATCCTGAAGGAGTGACTGCAGAAGCGCTTGCCAGGACCCGCATTGCCTGACATTGTAAAGCATGTCTACAATACCTGCTCAACCAGAAATTTGGTAAGGGGCGAGCTGAATCAGTAAATAACCCTCTCCTGAAGGGCGAAGGGCTAGGCTTCCTTGGAGTCGCAGCACACCCATATATGGAAAGACAACCCATGATTTCCCATAGCTAGCTTCAGAAATCACGCTGCTTCTGGTACTGTACCCTTCTGCCTGTGCCTGGCCAATGTAATGCCATGGCCTCGCACCTGACCCCCGTATTCTGCTTCATAACAAGGCCATGTTAGCTCTGAATGACAGATGTCTTATGATACTTGCCTTTGTGGTAGTCAAATTATCGACCTCAGGGGTCTGAAAGGCTAGGTGAACCTGCTGGGAGCTGCACCTGTGACCCTGTGTAAAATCAGTCCCCACCAGGGGTGCAATAGTCCTAACGCTTCCATCTTTTTAAAACAAGGACTGCCCCCACACCAGCAGTGCTTAAACCCTCCCGAATCATCGTTCTTTGCACTGTCAAGGTTAGCCTAGGTGACTGTTCCCTAGAAGTCTAGTATGGGGCCTACTCCACACAAAGAAATGCCTCCTCTCTTGAAGGAAAAGGATGCACAATTGAGCTGGCGGCTACTAATGTTAACACGCCTGCCCATCTAGACTCAGGAAGGGATCACTTGCTCTAAAATTCCCTAGATCCTTGCTTGGTATTCCTATATGCCCCGATATACAATGCGATATTGGCTCCACTCAGTAATCATGCCCCGAAAGACACGTCAAATCTGCAGAGACAAGAAAGGTATAGTAACCTGCCCCAACTCTGCGGAAACATTAACCTGTGCGAGCTTGCAACCAACCTCTGGGAAAGCATGCCAACCAACAAACCATCTCATGCAGCCACTCCTAGACCTGAATACTGACCAGGTTAAGATTATGGATGGAATCAAAAGGACCCATCTCTTGTCGCATGCTTGCATCCCCCTAGTCAGTAAAACCAATGCAGGGTAGCATGCACAGCTAAGCCCACCCAGAAATCGCCTGCCTGTGCGAGCAGACCAAGCATTCATCGCTCCCCAAGCCATCCGAACTGTCCAAGATAACCCTCGGCTGTTGTTCCCCTTTGCCCCACCCAGCTTAAACAGCTGGACATGACCCGGTTACAAGGTTAAGGCTAATAGTCAAGGGCATGACAGGGAAAGGCATCTCAGAAGTAGGCCAATTCTCTCTTAGATTGAGAAGAAAAAAAAAATATTGATTAACAAACATGCTCATCTGTTGCAGAAGTCATCCCCATTTGCTGGCCCGGTTGTACCTTCAGGGGTAATTATCTTGCACCGTTATCCAATGTGCCATTTGCACACTTAAAAGTACTTATAAAAGTCACCCGCTGCGCTACTAGTTCTTGCCCGAACCTAGACGGTCATGGCATTGGCTTAAAACATATAAGCTGAGCTTAGGTTGCGTGCTCCCTGGTCCTGCCCCTATGTTATTGTACCCGTCAATAGGTGCATCCCGTAACACTGAACCTATAGCCCGCCAGGACAATTGATTTTGCCACTGGTTGGTAAATGCGTGAGGTACATGAGCATCACTGAGGATAACTCGTACGGATAAGACACCAGATGCCACATTGTTAAATGGCCTAATTAGCATGCACCTAATCAAATGTGCCATCTGCAGGTTCAAAATTATTTTGTCGTGCCACCCTGTGGCACTTCCTCCCCTATCGCTCCAGTTAGTATACAGTGAGCGTGCGTGTCCATCTACCCTGTGGCACTTCATCCCCTATCGCTCCCGTTAGTATACAGTGGGCCTGATTCACAGAACTAACTTACGTCAAAATCCTAAACTTACAACAATTTTGGTATTCACAGAATGAACTTACACATTTGGGTATTCACAGAATGAACTTACACATTTGGGTATTCACAGAATGAACTTACAACAATTTTGGTATTCACAGAATGAACTTACAACAATTTTGGTATTCACAGAATTAACTTACTCATTTTGGTATTCACAGAAGGCACTTACTCATCAATGAGTAAGTGCCTTCTGTGAATACTAAAATGTGTAAGTTACACAAAATGTGTAAGTTACACAAAATGAGTAAGTTACACAAAATGTGTAAGTTACACAAAATGTGTAAGTGTCTTCTGTGAATACCAAAATGAGTAAGTTTATTCTGTGAATACCAAAATGAGTAAGTTCATTCTGCGAATACCAAAATGGTAGTAAGTTTAGGATTTTGTCGTAAGTTAGTTCTGTGAATCGCGCCCAGTGAGCGTACGTGTCCTTCTACCGTGGACCAAAAGACATATATACGTTGGTGACTGTAGCCACTAAAATACGTGCCTGCCCAGTTTCTGATGCAATTTGGAGCAAGTGGCCTTAAGCAATGGATGTCTTCTAATGAAAACCTTAATAAGCAACGCAATGAACCAGGACATATCTATAAATGTCTCAGAGGTGATGTAATTGGGGAACCCAAGACAGGCAAATATGCAAGAGACTTCGGATGCCAAGCAGCCATCTAGGTCAGGAGGACCATCAACTCCGAAAACAACCCCTTGGCGGTATACATAAACAACCCCTTGGAGGTATCCCAGCTGACCCCCAAATCTGCTTTCTCCTGGTCCTGAACTGGAACCTATGCATGTGGCTGGACGTGGCAACACCACTCCGCCACAGAAACTCTCATTGAGCCCAACAGCAAAAGCTGCATTTGAAATTCACTCTGAAAATTGGTTGCAGAGGTTTTGGCCCCAAACCAGCTGAAGCTGCAGTGAAATAGATATAACATCGTTCACTGAGAGTTTGGCCCCCAAACAATGGAAGTTTCTCTATCCCTGCCCTTCAATGACAGTACCCTCCAGGGAACTCCAAGACATCTGCAGGCCTGCCTGCCTCCGAGCTTCAGGCACACTCGCTGCACCCTGCTGAGGCACCTGTCCATCGTAGCCTCTAAACCTGCTGTGACCAAGCAGGCCCAGCAGATAATTACATCACGCTGGTCTCAACCAGTAAAAGGTGCACCCTAGTGTGAAATGGCCAGCAAAGAGAGCACCAGGTGGGCAGGAGAGGTACTTATACCTACCTCCCCGCCCACCAGCGCGCCGGAAATGACGCGGGGCGCGCCTGAACCCATAGGGGGGTCCCTACAACACTGGACGGTCGCCGTGTGCCATCATGTGGCACTAAGGCGTCCGCCCTCCTATGGGGCCCCCTGCGTGGGCCGCGGGCAGCCACATTTGCCTTTTTTTCACAGCGACATTTGGTCATTTAAAATGTGAGAGAGATTGCAAAATCTTGTTTTTCACCTGCTCCAAATACACCTTTATATATACACGCACCGTATTGTGTCTTGGCTCTGGTCAAACTTCACTGTGAAAGGACAGCTCATCTGCGCTAGATCGGTTATGGAGATACCACACAGAAATGCATTACATTTTATTGTCCAGCGGAGTCCATAAAGCAGAGAGGGTATGTAATAAAAACTTTCGCACTCACAGAGAACATGTCTCCCCTCATTAGTTGGATGCACAAAACGTTTCCGATGCTCGCATTGTAAATCTGCTTGTGCTCGTGTCATGTTAACTCGAGTGCCATTTCTGTTTCCTTTATTTCTAATGGGGATACAATGTCTGATCATTTGCCACTGGTGGCACACCTGCGCAGGGAATTTTTTTTTTGTTTGAGTATTATTTTTTCCACAATAAATCTTAACTTTTTATTTGTCCATAGCTTTTGTAATCGAACTAAGCCTTTATCTCTATTGGCAGTCCCACTGGTAACCGGGAGATGGAATGGGTATGAGGAGGAGAGTGGCTGTGACTGTGCCCTGAACTCACAAGCAAATGTTTATCAATATGACTAACACTACTTAACAAGAAAATGTGTGTTCTTGCAGCTGAAACACCACCTTCACATGAAAAGCAAACATCATATGTATACGCTTTCCTTGGAAAAAATGTAGATCCTGTGGGTCTTTGTTATCATAATTATAGTGCACTCACAAGGTGCAACTCGCCGCCCCCCACTGAAACAACTCCCAATGAGGTAGCCAATTGCAATTAATGTGGTTTAACCAAGGGCGTAGCCTTTAATTCACATAGTCACATTGCATCAGTGAGGAATTGTAACCATAGTTAAGCATACATCATTGTTATGAGAATACAGTAAGATCGGCCATACATTGTTATGAGGATACAGGACATAAGCATTAGCAAAACAGCTCAACGATCGTACAGGCATTAAAACAGTTGTCTCCACCCATTACAGCGCAACACTTCAGAATGCACTTGTAAAATCAGTCCAAGACATTATTGTTCTGAGAATACAGTACATAAGATCAGCAAAACATCTCAAGGATTGTGCCAGCAATAAAACAATTGGCAACACTTCGGAATACAAAAAGTACCAGCAGGCCCCTTTTCCATATCCATTGCCCAAGCCCTCAACCCAGGGCATCCAGGGCATAACTTTGCAGCAACTTCCCCTCTATCACTCAGAGGGATGGGCAATACCCACAGTTCCACATACCAGGGCACCGCATAGCGCTTCGTCCCTGCCGGGGTACCTGTCACCAGGCCAAACCCCCAAAAGTTCCACTCTGGGCATCCCGGGGTAGGGCAGAAAGGTCCAGGACCACCAGCAGGTCAGTCCCCCCTCCTGCCTGGCCAGCGCCCCACCAAAAACACCCCTCCAAGGGGTAAATTCAGTATATCAGTCCACATTTTAGGGTAGCCCCCCTTTTTCTGCTGCAATAAATTCCGCCAATTCCTCCTCCCTCCAGGGGTGGGTGGGTGGGTATTTGAGGAAGTCTTCAGGCTGGTGCGCGGTGGAGAGAAAAAGAGGCCAGTCTCCCCTCTTGCAATGCCTTATAAGCCTCCCGGTGCCCCCCGATGACGTCACCAGCCAGCGACCCTGTTCTCATCCTGAAAAACAGACGAGGTACTCCCACTTTTAGGCTCCTGCACTTGGAGCGACTAAGGGCGCCCCACTGCTATTTATGGGGGGCACCTGGTCATTCTTGGGGCAATTTACATAGTACAGGTGAACAGCATCCTGCCTAAATATTGGATGTTTTTGTCATCCTAGTATTGGTACTATGTTAATATTGAAGAGAGCATGCAATCATCTGACCTTCAAATATCACGCAAAACTTTCCAGGAGGCGATCAACTCGTAGATCTTTTCTGAGTAGCCTTGGTGATGCAAATATGGATAAGGCCATGCTGAGTAAGCTCAGGTGTGCGATATAATAGGTTTATGTTCAAGTCTGTGATTTGCTGAGTTTACTTGTGGGCCTGTCACTTATCATTCTGTGGACTAAACAGACAAGCAGCCACACCCTGGCAGCCACCACACACCCTGTGGTGCATTCTCCAAGATTTCATTGTCAGATTCATCATAAAGCACATTGTAACTGCAGACTTCCATTTGGGGTATCTTAAGTACCATGTGGAAGTAACGACGTATTACTGCACAGTGTCAGTGTGTGGCCTAATACATAACTGACACTTCCCCCAGCTCAGTCCGCCTTACATACCTAAGCCTGACATATGACTGACTCTTCCACGGCTCTGCCGGCCTATGCTGCAAGGCTAAATACTTAGAAGGTCCCAAAGGCGACACCGATTGCATTGCAAATGCTTGTTTAATCTAAGCTCCATTGTGAGCCATGACGTTCGGAGCCTTCTTTGAGCTGTTCTCTTTGTGCGGTTCTGACATCTCTATCAGAGTTGTAAATAATCAGAGAGTCTGTCACCATGCTCCATACAGTGGTATTGTTGTTCTTTGCTGTTGTTGCTTGTATGATGGCTTGCCATTGGGTCACAAGATCAATTTTTCTTCAGGCATCAAGTTCTGGAGATAAATCGTGCAACATTTTATTTAGCCTGTGTTTGTAGGCCTGAAAACACACCTAAGTTGAATGCCTTATCAGCTGCCTGGCATTAATGGACAAAATAGCAGTTTGAAAGAACTGATTGCGTTTAGAGCATTTAAGCATTTTATAGTCTGTTATGTAATTGAACAAAGGGAGACTGGCAAATGTATAATCCAGAACTGTCACAATGCGTTTACTAACTCTAACATGTCAGAAGCGACTCTCCCATTTAAACTGTGCAGACCTAAATTGTGTACTGAATGTAGAAATGTAGCTCCCTGGGTTGGACTTTTTTGGGGCTAGGACAAGATCTGTGGAATATCCCACAGCAAAACCTGAACTTCAAAAGTGCCTTCTGTTACACGTCTATGAAGTAGGTTCAAGTAGAAGTAACCTGTTAATATAATTTCTGCTTGCCTTTATATTTCCAACGATTTCTAAGGATTTTTAAAGCAATCCTTTGTTGTTTTGTAGACGGACTGATGGATATTTTCCTAATTATGATTTGACCAAAAGTTAATTCACTGTTTCTTGGCTCAATTGATGCTATCTGGACAAAAGGCTCATTGATTGACATTTCATGGATGATGAAATCTAGTGAAGTTGTGATGTATGTTGAAATGCTTCTGGCGTATTTCCCATGGCTGACATTTCTAGGCTGTTTCGATTTTGGTTCTCTTATGGTTGTGCTAGATGACAGTTCTTGATATTGTTGTTTTATCCACCTAGATTTGCAAACAGTTTCTGAGAGTGCAATAAAGTCAGTTGTTCTTTTATTCAAAACCACTTCCTGGGATTTGCTGATGATTGGTGGTCTTTGTTAGAAGCCTTTGTTTTTTCCGCATATGTTGCATTAAGGTAATTCCCTGGCTGACAGTTGAGGTGATGGTCATTTATGTTATGGATGCATTGTGCTACTGGCTGATTAGATATGAGTTGTGTTATAAGTAGCAGTAGTAGTGGGCCTTTTTGTTATGGGGCTTTGCTTTGGAACTTCATTATCCTGCCCTGATACTTGTGCCTCTGAATGTAGCCCTTCTTTTTTGCGGCTTTGATTTGATCCTGCATTATCCTGCCTTGGTATAGTCAATTCTGGATGTAAAAAAATGGCCTTTCTTATGCAGCGTGATTGAGATAGTTTGTAATCATGTTTTGTTTATTTAATTTATTAGGTCTCTTGCAGATCTTTTTTTGATAATTCTGGTTAGAATGACAGAAGCCCCTAGGGCTAAAGAGGTAGGCATTTCACTTCTCTGCTTTGATATCTGCCCGGTTGGCTCTAGATTGCTAGAGGGTGCAACCGCATTTTCCTGATTGCCATTTCTGTCCTAAAATAGAACTTCAATTTTGTCTTCAAAACAAGCAGGGCCATTGATGGATATGTCTTTTGTAAATTGCTTGCTCTGTTTTGATCCTTGAATATGACATTAGGTTGTAATCTTGTTAAGGCCTCTGTTTTCATGAGGTTGTGGCCCAGAGTGCCTTTTGGTGTTAGCATTAACCTTATAGGTGATAGATTGTTTTAAGTTGTCTATCACTGATTGTAAAATTTGGGCAGAGGAAGCAGCTTGTCGAGAACTGGTGAGCAATGCATATTTTAGACATGGAAGATGAACCTTGGTGTCTAGGCAGCAAATTATACTAGTCAAAGCTGTTACATTGTTATCAACTTCAGTGATTGCTGAGGCCACTGCTTGGAGCAGGTCTACTCGGACCTCTATTTTAAGAGAGTGTTTAGAACTGCAATGATTTATTCATGAAATTTGCTAGTTTGTGCCAACAGATGAATTGATCTTGAGTAGCTAATGAATCCGGTGTATGAATGCTACGTCTATCACAAAAATCCTCTAGCAAAGGGTACAGGGCTTAAGGTTTACAGTCTTGAGTATGCTGAGTTTCCCAGGGAAATGATTCTGAAGTGGACAAGGGCATTTTGATATTGATTAAATGGATTCCTTTTGTGTGTCCTGCAGACACTACACTCTTGAGATGCCATGTAAGTCTTCAGATGTGTCTTTAGGTCATGTCTGTTGGTAATTTCTCACCACAATCACGAATAGCACTAGAGATTCTATTACAGACCCATATCGGTTTTAAAGGAGATGACCTTTGTGCTAACTTGCGGGGTAATTGAGTGATTTTTCCTGAGGTTTTTACTTCCAAAATAATTTGCTATTACTGCACTAATTAGGTGGGGTGCAGGAAATGGATCTCATTTTGAGGCTTGAATGAAAGAGTTGTTCACCGGATGACTTTGAAACAGAAATAGTGTGTGGACATAACAGTGTGTCAAAGTATCAAGGACCAAAATATTGAGAAGGTAAGTGCAAGTAGGTAATGTTAGAAATGGGAGTCTCTAGTTGGCAGGTTGTTACCCTGTCCAAGTAGGGACTCTTCTTCCTAGTCAGGATAAGGGAGATACACTACTATTGAAATAACCCCTGCTCACCCCCTTGGTAGCTTGGCACGAGCATTGAGGCTTTTAACAGAGGCAGTGTGTGAAGCATTTGCACATAACACACAGTAATACAGTGAAAACACTACAAAAGGACACCACACCAGTTTTAGAAAAATAACCAATATTTATCTGTGCAAACAAGACCAAAACGATAAAAGACCAACATATAGTAGTCAAAAATATGTACTTTGCAAGAATGACTTTAAAATGCAGTTCCTTAAAGCCGGTAGCTCTGTCCGGGGCTACCGCAGTGCTGAAAACAACAGAATCCAACAGTTCCGGCCGGCCGCGTTGGTGTGTACCGGCGTCAGTCTCAGCAGACTTGTAAACAGTATCTTTGGTTACGGCCAACAGCGTCAGTGCGGGCCGGTTGCAGCAACCATCGCGGTTGCAATGTGAAGCGTAGCGGTGCGGCGTGCGGTGCCCTCAAGTCGCGGTACAGGCAGCGGCTCAGTGACGGTCGTCCAGCAGTGTCAGTGACACCAGGGCTGCGGTGCAAAGCGAGGTGGTGCTCATTGCGGTGCTGACAGGTCAAGGTTAAAGCAGCAGTGCTGGTTATTTGGGAGATGGCGTTGGTCAGCACAGGCTGCGGTGTGGGACTTGGCAGTGCATTGTGTGACTTACGAGCGGTGCCTCCAAACCATGGTGCAATCACGGATGTCGAAGTTAGAGTGCAGCCTCGTCATTGGTGAGACCAGGGCGGCAGAGTAAAGTGAGGCGGTGCGGAGTGCGGTGCCCACAGGTCCTGGTGCAAGCAGCAGCTCGGTGGCGGGGGCGGTCGTCGCCGGTGAGACCAGGTTGCTGTGCAAAGTGCGGCGGTGCCTTCTGCAGTGCCTTTAGGACATGGAGCCAGCAGCGGTGTCTGTGACGGCGTCAGCTACTTTCCCCCTCTTTGGCAACTGAAACCCACGGTTGCAGGTGCGGTACCCAGAGGTAAGTGAAGTCTTTGCTGTCCCTGAGACTTTGTGAACCGGAGGCAAGCTCTATTTCAAGCCCTTGGAGATACTCAGTGACAAGTGAAGAAAGTTCCAAAGCCAGACATCAGTAAATCAAATATGCCAATCATGGAAACACCAATCCATAATACAATTTACAATAGAAGCACTTGCAGTTTAACACCGTACAGCAGTGAGAAAGTGCGCAGAGATACTAAACCAGCAAAAACAGAGTCAAAACCAGGAGGTCAGAAAACAAAAAGACTGGGGAAACATGCCAAAAGATTCCAGCTCTAACAGGTAACTATAGATTTACTATTCTTAACTCAACATCTATGTACCTTGAAGATATATATATATTTTTAAGGTACATATATGTGGAGTTATATAGTAAAACTTTAGCTTACCTATAGAAACTTACCTTCAATATATTTTTGTCCTTGATATTCTTGCCATGATATGTTGTCCCATGATATTTCTGTTTCCGATATTCTGTCTAAACACCCCACTATGGACTAGTTCAGCAGAAAAAATTATCTCCAGTTATCTGCAGCTTATGTTGCCACTAGTGCCCTTGTGTTACAAGAGCTTAGTTCAAAATGGTAGAAATTAACCCCTTCGCTGCTAGGCCTTTTCCCCCCCTGTGCCAAGCCTTTTTTGGCTATTTGGGGTAGTTCGCGCTTAGGCCCCTGTAACTTTTTGACCACATAAGGTATCCGCGCCAAATTTGCGTCCTTTTCTTCCAACATCCTGGGGATTCTAAAGGTACCCAGGGTTTGTGGATTCCCCTGGAGGGGACCCAGAAATTAGTCAAAATACAGCAACATTTTGGGTTTTTGGGGGAAATGGGAAAAAAGTGCTGCAAATGAAAGCATCTGGGTTTTTCCCTGCAAATGATATCAAAAAAGGGTTTGTGGGGCTGAAATCACCATTTTCCCAGCTTTTAGGGAATGCCAGACTTTTGTCAGAAAACCAAAACATTTTACACAGTTTTGGCATTTTTCTGGGACATAGCCTATTTTTGCTATTTTTTGTGCTTTCAACCTCCTTCCAGTTAATGGTCAGAAATGGGTATAAAAGCAATAATGGATCCTGGAAAGCTATACATTTTAGTAAAGTAGACAAAATTCTGAATTCAGCAAGGGGTCATTTGTGTAGATTCTTCAAGGTTTCTTTATAGAAACTAACAGTTAGATATAGGAAAAATTTAAAATTAGTTGGAAAAAACAGCCTTTGTGTCAACGTTTTCACCTGTAACTTCTTCTAATTATGACAGCTCTTTGAAAGCAATATACCGTTACATCCGCGGGACCTTACTGGTTGTGGGGATATATAGGACTTGTAGGTTCACCAAGAACCCGACGAACCCAGAGCCAATAACTGAGCAGCGACTTGCAATGGTTTTTTATTATGTACCGGGTATGTAGCAATTATTTTGGGAAAATGTATACATGGAAAAATTGTTATGAAAGACACCTATGTATTTCTGAAATGGGAACAAAATGTAGATTTTAGAAACAGTAGATATTTGCACATTTCCGAAATTGGGAGTACCCATACTAGCATGAGAATTATAGGTCATTTTTCAAAATGACTTATTTTTTACACATTGTCTTTCATTTGGAAGGCAGAAATGCATCGAAAGTCAATAGGTAATAACAGTTGCTCTACAATTCTGTGTTACCCTAAGTCTCCCGATAAAAATGGTACCTCACTTGTGTGGGTAGGCCTTGTGCCCACAACAGGAAATGGCTCAAAATACAACGTGGACGTACCACATTTTCACAATGAAAAATTACCCTTTTTTGCAAAGTGCCTAGCTGTAGTTTTTGAACCCTAGCTCTGCGGGCACTTAGGGAAACCTAGCAAACCTATACATTTTTGAAAACTAGACACCCAGGGGAATTCAGGATGGGGTGACTTGACTGGCTCTCACCAGGTTCTGTTACCCAGAATCCCTTGCAAACCTAAAAATTGGCAAAAAACACATTTTCCTCACTTTTCTGTGGTGGAAAGTTCTGGAATCTGCGTGGATGCACAAAATTCCACCCGCCCCGCGTTCCCAAGGTCTTTAAAAAAAATGGTACCTCACTTGTGTGGGTAGGCCTAGTGCCCGCGACAGGAAGCAGCGCAAAACACAACGTGGATGCACCACATTTTCACAGTGAAAAATGACCCTTTTTTTGCAAAGTGCCTAGCTGTAGTTTTTGAACCCTAGCTCTGCCGGCACTTTGGGAAACCTAGCAAACCTATACATTTTTGAAAAGTAGATACCCAGGGGAATCCAGGATGGGGTGACTTGACTGGCTCTCACCAGGTTCTGTTACCCAGAATCCCTTGCAAACCTAAAAAATTGGCAAAAAAACACATTTTCCTCACTTTTCTGTGGTGGAAAGTTCAGGAATCTGCGTGGATCCACAAAATTCCACCCACCCCGCGTTCCCCAAGGTCTTCCCAAAAAAATGGTACCTCACTTGTGTGGGTAGGCCTAGTGCCCGCGACAGGAAGCAGCGCAAAACGCAACGTGGACGCACCACATTTTCACAGTGAAAAATGACCCTTTTTTTGTAAAGTGCCTAGCTGTAGTTTTTGAACCCTAGCTCTGCCGGCACTTAGGGAAACCTAGCAAACCTATACATTTTTGAAAAGTAGACACCCAGGGGAATCCAGGATGGGGTGACTTGACTGGCTCTCACTAGGTTCTGTTACCCAGAATCCCTTGCAAACCTAACAAATTGGCAAAAAAACACATTTTCCTCACTTTTCTGTGGTGGAAAGTTCTGGAATCTGCGTGGATCCACAAAATTCCACCCACCCCGCGTTCCCCAAGGTCTTCCAAAAAAATGGTACCTCACTTGTGTGGGTAGGCCTAGTGCCCGCGACAGGAAGCAGCGCAAAACGCAACGTGGACGCACCACATTTTCACAATGAAAAATTACCCTTTTTTTGCAAAGTGCCTAGCTGTAGTTTTTGAACCCTAGCTCTGCCGGCACTCAGGGAAACCTAGCAAACCTATAAATTTTTGAAAAGTAGACACCCAGGGGAATCCAGGATGGGGTGACTTGACTGGTTCTCACTAGGTTCTGTTACCCAGAATCCCTTGCAAACCTAAAAATTGGCAAAAAAACACATTTTCCTCACTTTTCTGTGGTGGAAAGTTCTGGAATCTGCGTGGATCCACAAAATTACACCCACCCCACGTTCCCCAAGGTCTTCCGAAATCAATGGTACCTCACTTGTGTGGGTAGGCCTAGTGCCCGCGACAGGAAGCAAAACACAACGTGGACGCACCACATTTTCACAGTGAAAAATGACACTTTTTTTGCAAAGTGCCTAGCTGTAGTTTTTGAACCCTAGCTCTGCCGGCACCTAGGGAAACCTACCAAACCCACACTTTTCTGAAAAGTAGACACCTGGGGGATTCCAGGGAGGTATGGCTTGCATGGATCCCCCAATGTTTTCTTACCCAGAATCCCCTGCAAACCTGTTATTTTGCTGAAAAAATCACTTTTTTCACACATTTTTGTGTGGTAAAGTCGTGGCATCACGGGGCTGACACAAATTTCCTACCACCCAGCGTTCCCCCAGGTCTCCCGATAAAAATGGTGCCTCACTCGGGTGGGAGGCCCAAGTACCCGCGACAGGCAAGGGCCCACAACGTATTGAGGCGACCTCAAAATGGCCCATCACAAAACGACCTGGTTTTGCAAGGGGGTCCCATGACGTTTTGGCCCGGGGCTCGGCGGCCACCTAGGGAAACCTACCAAACCCACACATTTCTGAAAAGTAGACACCCGGGGATTCCAGGGAGGTATGGCTTGCGTGGATCCTCCAACGTTTTCTTACCCAGAATCCCCTGCAAACCTGTTATTTTGCTGAAAAATCCCTTTTTCACACATTTTTGTGTGGTAAAGTCGTGGCATCACGGGGCTGACACAAATTTCCTACCACCCAGCGTTCCCCAGGTCTCCCGATAAAAATGGTGCCTCACTCGGGTGGGAGGCCCAAGTACCCGCGACAGGCAAGGGCCCACAACGTATTGAGGCAACCTCAAAATGGCCCATCACAAAACGACCTGGTTTTGCAAGGGGGTCCCATGACGTTTTGGCCCGGGGCTCGGCGGCCACCTAGGGAAACCTACCAAACCCACACTTTCTGAAAAGTAGACACCCGGGGGATTCCAGGGAGGTATGGCTTGCGTGGATCCCCCAACGTTTTCTTACCCAGAATCCCCTGCAAACCTGTTATTTTGCTGAAAAAATTACTTTTTTCACACATTTTTGTGTGGTAAAGTTGTGGCATCACCGGGCTGACACAAATTTCCTACCACCCAGTGTTCCCCCAGGTCTCCCGATAAAAATGGTGCCTCACTCGGGTGGGAGGCCCAAGTACCCGCGACAGGCCCAAGTGCCCTGGGGGGGACAGATTAGGGGCTACTGCCCCCATCTGCCCTCAGGGGGGGCAGAAAGGCTGTAATGGTGGCGGGGGGTGGGGGCATTGGGGTGCCCATTTCGGGCAGCCCCACCCTAAAAACAAATGCGCAAAAAAATCCCTGGCGTCAAGTGGGCTTTCTGCCCTCCCCGGGAGCAGATTGGGGGCTACTCTCCCCATCTGCCCCCAGGGGGGCAGAAAGGCTGTAATGGTGGTGGTGGGGGCATTGGCATGCCCATTTTGGGCAGCCCCCACCTCTAAAACAAATTGTGCAAAATAAAATCCCTGGCATTTAGTGGGTTTTCTGCCCCCGGGGGCAGATTGGGGGCTACTGCCCCATCTGCCCCCCAGGGGGGGCAGAAAGGCTGTAATGGTGGCGGGGGGTGGGGGAATTGGCGTTCCCATTTCGGGCAAGCCCCCACCCTAAGAAAATGGTGCGAAAAAATCCCTGGCGTCACGTGGGCTTTCTGCCCCCCCGGGGGGGCAGATTGGGGGCTGCTGCCCCCATCTTCCCCCCAGGAGGGGGCAGAAAGGCTGTAATGGGGGCGTGGGGGCATTGGTGTGCCCGTTTCGGGCAGCCCCCACCCTAAAGAAATGGTGCAATAAAAATCCCTGGCGTTTAGTGGGCTTTCTGCCCCCGAGGGGCAGATTGGGGGCTACTGCCCCCAGGGGGTAGAAAGGCTGTAATGGTGGCGGGGGGTGGGGGCATTGGCGTGCCCATTTCGGGCAAGCCCCCACCCTAAAAAACTTCAAAAAACAAATCCCTGGTGTTTAGTGGGCTTTCTGCCCCCCGAAGGGGCAGATTAGGGGCCAATGCCCCATCCGCCCCCAGGGGGCAGAAAGACTGTATTGGTGGCGGGTGGGTGGGGGCATTGGCGTGCCCGTTTCGGGCAAGCCCCCACCCTAAAAAAACTTCAAAAACAAATCCCTGGTGTTTAGTGGGCTTTCTGCCCCCAAAGGGGCAGATTAGGGGCCAATGCCCCATCTGCCCCCAGGGGGGCAGAAAGACTGTAATGATTGCGGTGGGGTGGGGCATGGGCATGCCCGTTTTGGGCAGCCCCCACCCTTATTTTTACTTCCTAAAAAAATCCCTGGTGTCTAGTGGGCTTTTGCCCTCGGGGGGCAGATTAGGAGCTACTGCCCCCATCTGTCCCCCAGGGTGGGCAAAAAGACTACATTTTGCAAAATTAAATTGGGGGGAGCAAAGGCCCTTGCCCAAGGGGCCGCTCCCCCCTCCCTGGTGTCTAGTGGGTGGATCCCTGCTTGGGGATCGCCCTCCTGTGGTAATACCCAAGCAGGGATCCACTGGGGAGGGGTACCATTGGAAAGGGGAGATTCTCCCCTTTCCAACGATACCTCTCCCTTCTTTCTACGTGCTCAGGGGGCTGAGATAGCCCCCTGAGCACGTAGAAGGAAACTGAAATGAGCCTCTTGGCTCATTTCAGTTTCAGTTTCACTGAAATGACATCAGCGCGACGTGCGCGCCGATCGTCATTTCAGGGAAACCAGGGGGGGGGGGCCTCGGGAGCTGGGGAAGCTCTTCTCCAGCTCCCGAGGCGCGTGTGGCATTAAGGGAATCCCGCTGGTGCCCGCACCAGAGGGATTTCCCAGGCGATGTTTCATGACGAGCTGGACTCGTCATGAGCACACGAGCACTGTGTGCCATGACGAGTCCAGCTCGTCATGAGCATCGAAGGGTTAACACTGTTCTCCCACTGAACTTTACCTTTCAAGAATGGTCTGAAAGACTGACCAAACAGAAAGTCACTTACTTCCTCCCCAGAGCCTGAGTTGACTTTCTTCCTTACAAGGCCCGCAGCTGCCGCCTCTACCCATGGTAATCAACAAAAGGTAAACAAGTTGGATTAATTTTCTTGAGTGATCAGATCAATATCAATTGATTATATCAAGTTTATGCTAAGTCCTTCAGATTGAACCTTCTGATAATAATCCTTGTGTGCTTCTTGTCCTTTGTAAGCCCTCATTGGCTCATGGAGGCTCTAGTGCAGGTGCCCTTTTATACAACTTCCGACTGCCCAGGGCGCAACAGGCATATATACATAGCTATGGTGCAGAGCCTGGAGCAGAAGAAGTGGAAGATGGCTGAGCAACTGGGTGCAGGAAACACAAAAGAAGGCGAGGGGGCACAGGAACCATACGGTAAATATACTTGGAATGAGCCTACTCACAAACCTGTCATCTACCGTAATGGCCACCAACTGCAACTCTTTTGCAGTCAGGGAGCAAAAGGAAGGTAGGCTAGTGTTCTTCTACTAAATTAACCACAACTCGCACTGCAGTCATGCCCTACTGATGACATCGCATACAACAACACTCTCAACATGTTGAATGACATAATTGATGACATCATTTATTGCTTCTCCAAATTACATAATATTTTAACTTAGTTGAAGGCCTTTTTCTCCTTAATAACTTATAACCTACCTTATGTGATAAGCGACATAAAATATCTCAAGTGTGAAAGAGAAATCAAGTACTTGGATCGGGGAACCGTTACTTCCCAAGCACCCTTTGTGTAATTGATTTGCAGGTAATTGGGAGAGACGTCCTTGATGAAGAGATCCTACTTCCTTCATTTCCTCTGTTTTCAGCGCTTTCTGTGGGGGCATGCTAAACATAAGTGGAGCTCATTACAATTCCGAACTGTGTTATATAACTCTTTCCAAGTATGTGTGTTAGACTACAGAGAATCCACATTACAAAACAAGCCCCCTTCTCCCCTGTTGTCTGTGCCATTCATGCTTCATTGGTTTCCTCCTTCTATTATTTGTTATTTGGTGTGCTCTGATGAGAGAAAGAGAGAGCGAGGTCGAGAGAGAGAAGAGGAAGTCTGAGAGGTAGAGAGATGGAGAAAGGAGAAGATTACAGTGAATGAGACAATGGGTGTTAAAGGATGCAAATGTGATTGTTAGAAATTGGGTTTCTGGTTGGCAGAGTATGCACCCTGTCCAAGCAGGAACCACAGTCCTAGTCAGGGTAAGTCACTACAAAACCTAAATTATCCTGTGCTCACCCTCTAGTAGCATGGCAAAGAGCAGTCAGTCTTAACTTATGAGGCAATATGTAAACTATTTGTGCAACATTTAAACAGTAAAACAGTGTAAACACCACAAAAAGACTACCCACCAGTTTAGAAGAATAACATATGATTTTATAAATAAAATAAGATCAAAACAATAATAATCCAACAGGGAAGAAGTCAAAATATGAATTTTTAAAGATTAAATGTAAAAAGAGCGGTTAGAAGCAAATAGCGTCTAAAGAGTTATTTGGTCGTGCTGGACTGGGACAAATACAAGAGTTCAGGCCGACCGCGATAGAGCGTGGGCAAGATACAGAGATCCACTTAGGCCCACTGAACAAAAGTACCTTGTTCCCAGGTGACTGTCGACAAAGGTACGGGGTGCAGCCGTGCGATGCCTCTGTGAGCCCCAAGCAGTTGGGGTGATGCACCGGATTTCTCCACGAAACAGGGGTGAAATGACGGGTCAGTGAGCGAAGAGTTGATTCCAGAATGTGGAGGTTCCAAAGGCGATGCACTGAGTATCTCAACGCTGTAGAGTCGATTTGTCAATCTACTCCACGCGGTGGTGGTGATGCATTGGTTCCGGTGTGGGGGATCCGAGTGCGATGCGCTGGGTCTGAGTGCGATGTGCCGATCCAATTACCATACCAGCAGCAACGCGGCAATGCTGCTTTCATTACAGAGGAAGCATTGATTTAACTGAAGCAAACCACTAGGTCCACTTAAAGGGTCCAGGACTGGGGTGGCACCACTTGGCAGGACAGATGCACAAGTAGATGAGACAAAGCGTTGGAACAGGAGGGTTCTAAGTCTTTTGTATCCATGAGACATAGGCAACAGGCGGCAAGCCAACAAGCCCTTTGAGTCACTCTAGTTTATAGTGATGCAGTTCCAGTCCTTCCAGGCAGAGAGAGAAGTGTGCTGAAGTTGTGGTGTCAGGGGTTCGGTACTTATGTTCAGTTGTTCCTTTGAAGTGTGAGGACTTCAAAGAAAGCTCTGAAGTGCACAGAGGTCCATCCTTCCTGCCCTAGCTCCAGACTCACTACAGGGTGGTATGCAGCCCTTTGTGTGTGTGCAGGACACAGCCTATTTAGGTGTAAGTGTGAGACTGTGTTTAGCTCCTCCCTCCTAATCTCCAAAAAAGATCCAGCAGCCCCAACTAAGTGTCCTTTGTGTGTGTCTGTCTAGAGGAAATACACAAAGCCCAGCTGTCATCCCACCCAGACTGAACAGAGACAGGCAGCAGGCACCAAATGGCTAAATCAAGTGAATGCCAACCTTCTAAATCTGCTAGACTGTAAATTAAAATCTAACTTCACTATAGGTTGTGCTTTTAAATTATGAGTCCAGTGACACCGAACTTGAAAAGTCGATCTCTTCAAAATTGGGAATTACACTTAGAAGGTGTAATAAGGTAATCCTTATGTTATCCTACGGGGGAGATAGGCCTTGTAGTAGAAGTCCAGTCATTGTCCTGAACTCTGGAGCTCCAAATCGGCATTAACGAGGCAATCTGTGTATCGTATTGTTGGCAGGATACGTGGAAGAGACCACAGTCGCGTGCAGCCACTACGCATAGAAATGGAGAATCGCACGAGTCCGTCCCCGCTTGTAGAATGTCATTTAAACTGTGGTCTCTTCCACGTATCCTGCCAACAATACGATACACAGATTGCCTCGTTAATGCCGATTTGGAGCTCCAGAGTTCAGGACACTGACTGGACTTCTAATTATTGACGCACATCATCGACACCCACCGCTGGTGTATTTTTGAAACAGTCGTAGTGAGCTCAGCATACTTTGCATACCGAGACCCACATCATTACACACATTGACATGTCTCTTCCACTCGCCGTCCATGATCCCTTGAAACCCGAAGGTAATTGTTCAACAGGCCATTGCACACACCCTTGCTGTCAGTCTTTCCCCTCACTGGGTGCCCGGCTGGGTCCTATGTGAGTACCCTTCCTACATTTTCACTTCCTTGGGGTGCACGAATGTCACTCTGACAGCAAATTCCTTTTCTCAGATGTCCCTACATCACTAGGTCCTGAAGAGACCCCTCATTTTTATGGGGGTCGAAACGCCGTTGACAACCTAAAGCGAACCATTCACCAGTCTCTACTATTAAATTAAGAGGCTGTCTTCATTGTACATTACGTTTTGTTGGTCAACTTCTTTACTGTTGGAAACTACTTTCCTATGTCACAATATGTCACAGTTTTTGTAGGTTCCATGTTCACTGGGGACACTTTGCACTGCTTTTCTGAATACAAATTTGATGTTTCATTTATAAAAAACTGTTGAGACGACAATCAATTGTGTGGTATATGGTTTCTTCTTCTCCTTCGGACACATACATAACCCCTTTTTTATTGCCATTTGGCTGAAGTGTTATTATTATTAATTACATTGTCCACAGGAACCATTGTTTCTGTTTATATGATATTTACCCTGGTTCCATGTGAGTAGGGTTTCCCTTGTCTCCTTTACACGGCATATTTTGTGATAGCTTTACTGCATTATTTTACTATTTTTACACTTGTTAACACTGTCCTGGCTTTTATTGCCCCTCATAAGTACCACATTAACACCCACATATAGCAATTAGCAACAGAAAGGTGACCAGTCAACCTTTAGAAAGGGCCTTCTACTGCGAGGTAACAGGTGTTGCAGCATTTTCAGTAACTTTTGAATCGTTGAGCGAGAAACAAGTTTTTTTAAAATCTGCAAATTATGCAGCAGATGATGGATTATGTGGCAAATGCGGGAAATCCATAACTATGCGCTGCGAGTGCAGGGTGAGTGTGAAAGTGAAGGGTGAGAATGAGGAGTGAGTTGTCTGAATGCAGGGTGCATTCCCAGACACTTGAAGTATATCAGCAAGTTGTTGACGGCGGCGAGGGTTTCAGATGTAAGTTAAACTATTGCTATTATGGCATTAATCAGGGATTGAGGGTGAAGGAAATAAATAATGTGCTGATCCTGCAACAAACTTCCAGTCTTATGATTAGGATTGCCAGCTCATTATTCTGATGTCGCAGACGGTACAAAAATAAACAGTCACCTCAAGCCCTATTTTCAGCACTTATCTGAGCATACTTCAAACAGCAAATATAAATAGAAAGCATTTTTAATTGTGTTCTAGGGTGGCCTGAATGATTCATGACTGATAATTAAAGGGCAATACAAAGGGTTGGAGGAGCACTCCCTTCTCCAAATTTAAACGAAAAAAATTGGTGCTATAGCACTACACTTGCTGTCAACCCAAGTGTAAACAAATGATTAACTGTTACAAGTTAGTAAACTTGCTGGTGCTATGCACTGTTCACTAGGTTCTAGAACCCAACACTTTTTACACCATTCAAAATTATAAAGACAAAACAAATTCAAACATGTATCGTTTAAATAAACTTCATTTTTTCATTAGTGTATATCACTGATATCTTCAATGCATCAGCATGTTCATTATACAATCATAATGGGTACCACTCTCTAAACATAAACAGTATAACTACATTTGTTTTTATGCATAAACAATATAAAATATCAATCTTGTTTGTGCCCGATGCATTTCGGGACATTGTAGTCCCTTCCTCAGGGGCCAACCTACAACAAAAGAATATTATTAACGGATTTTTCTCAACTTCATTTACTACACTTTGGCAACATTACCCAGTACACCACAATATCATCATGATTTAAGCTATTAAAACATGTATATTAAAGTGACGATAGTGCAGGTTACTTTTTGTAATTTCAGACATGGACCATAAATGATATCCTTCCGTTAACGCATCCCACTGCGTGAAAATGAGTGCAAACGCGTGTTCACCCTTGAAAGTGTATAATCAAAATAAGTGAAGAAAACTTAAAACCAATAAAAGAACATGTGTCCAAAAAGATAATGGCAACTTTTACCTCGTGAATGGTAAGTTATGTCGCACTATTTAAGAAACGAGTTCCCTATATTAGAAAAAAGAGATGGACATGAAATAATCAATCCTCAGCGTTAGCCACGACACCAATACCCTAATACACTGCACCAAGGCTCACCTGGGCGCTAAATAATATCCTCTCTACACGTCACAATCGGTGTGTAACTCTGAAAAAAGACCAACAAAACAAAAAGGTTTTTTTAAACATGCTGAGGAAAACAATAAAAAGCAAGTTTCTGAGATACCAAAAACAGCGCTTACCGCGTAGGATGAAACCACAAGGTATTCCCCTCTTCAACCGTAAATGCAAACAGACCTGCAAGAACAGATAGCACTGAGTATAAAGAATACTAAAATTCAAAAATAATTGCCTGCCGTAATCAGAGGTTTCAACAAAATCCCGCTTACTTTGAAATCAGCACGATCCTCCTGCCATGTGAATACTGGCGAATCCCATATAATCAGACGCGACGGTTTCCGGAAATAAATGAACAAATAGAACCATGTTCATAGAAATAGGACTTTCTCAAAACACACGAGCGCCATCTTAACACAATAAAACACGAACGATGTCGGAACAACTAGCTTGCCCCTGCTCAAATACCCGCTTACAATGCCTATCCCTGCTAATCACGAAGTAAAATTCCCATACCTCTAATATAATAAAACAGGTAATAAATGGACGAATCAAGCGCCCATAAAATATCTCCATGAATAGTACCGAAAAAACATGCAAATAATGTATCTCATCGGTTAATAATGGCTAAACTAAAATAAGAGTCCTAAACATATATGGAAAACGATCGATAATAAGGTGCGATGAAAACCCTTTCCTATGACTTAGCTGTTTATAGTACGCAATATCTACACCAAGTTCAAATATGACACAAATGAGAGAAAAAATAAAAATAATAAGAAGAATAAAAACTCGAGTGTCTCCATTCTGATCGGGCCGAACAAGTGCCCAGATGTTAATTAGTAATGCGAAATACCGCCTGCTTATTTGTCTGTATTCAATAGATTTAAAATAATGGCAAAGCCTAAGTCATTAATAGTATGTATTAAAGTACTGATTATCTCCTCATATATATAAAAACACTCAGAAAAATAGAAAAAGAAAGAGAAAAGAACAATCAAATGTGTTGTGCAGATCCCACCACCATTATGAGCTGTATTTACACTCATACTCCATTTTTGAATGATTGCTTAGTGGGCTGAAATGATCATACTCTCCATCTCTATTGTTTTATTGAGTTGGTATTGCTGTTGGAAAACTATAAAAACAACTCATATCCAGACGATCATTAAGACCAGTTGGTATCATTGTTCCAAGATTTTGATCCAATAGACTTCTCTGCGAAGCAGAGTTTTGTAATATCCATCCCAGGTCGTGGTTTTACTCTCTCAACTACCTGAAATCTGAGCTGTGATATGTTGTGCTTGGTTTCCTCCCAGTGGAGAGCTAAACTTGATGTTGTGCTTTTAGTTCTAATTTTGCTCTTGTGTTCAGTAATTCGCACTTTTAGTTTACGTTCCGTCTTGCCAATGTAAGCTTTTCCACATGGACATTTAATGCAGTAAACAACATTGTTGGTGTTACAATCACTCGTATGGTGTAATCATATCTTCTTGCCTGTTGATGGTTGCGTTAATGTGTTCCCTACTATTACATTACTGCAATGAACGCAGTTATTACACTTCATGGTGCCTCGCATGTTGGTTACACTAACTGGTTGCTTGGTAGATGCTAGTATCGTCCGTAAATTCTTTCCCCTCGTATATGCAAACAATGGTTTTTGACTAAAAATATCATTGAAGTCTTTTTCACTCTCCATTAGCTCCCATCTGTGATTAATGATCCTTTTAATTGCTTGTGAGGAGGTCGAGAATTTTGACACAAATACTGTTCTGCTCTGTAGGGGTTTGTCCGGTTTTGTGAGCAATTCTTCTCGTTTTTTGATCTGTGCGCGACAAAGACAGTCTTGCAATACTTCTTCTGGGTACCCTCGTTCACGGTACCGTTCCTTGTATTCCATGAGTTTTTGTGTGCTTACATTAGTATCTGAGCATATTCTTCTTATCCTGATGAACTGTGAGTACGGCAGATTCCTAATGAGATTCTTAGGATGAAAACTTGTGTAAGCCAAAGCATTATTCCTGTCTGTCGGTTTGCTATACACCTGAGTGTCAAAATGATGTTTTAAGCCAGTTTTGCACACCAATACATCCAAAAAATGAATACTGTTTGTGGCAATGCTATGTGTGAATTGTATACGAGGATTAATCGTGTTGAGAATGACTATCATAGATTCTAGTTCTTCTTTGGTGTCCATCCACACTATGAAAATGTCGTCAATGTAACGACAATACAGCTTAATTTTGCTCCACCAGTTGTGGTTTGACACGATGTTCTCTTGTTCAAATTGCGCCATGAATGTATTAGCATACACTGGGGCTCCTGAAAAGCCCATAGAAGTTCCCGTCAATTGGGCAAAATACTGACCTTGCCACTCAAAATAACTGTGGTGTAAACAAAATTTCAACAATTGCAAAATGAAAATCTTATCCACTTCAATGCTATCCATTTGTAGCAAGGCCCATTCCACCGCTTCTAAACCAGCCTAATGAGGTATAGATGTATAAAGCGCAGCTACATCAATCGTGCACAGTAATGGCGTTTCACTGTCATCCAATGTGATGGAATTCAATTTTTGTAAGAAATGAGTAGTGTCTTTTATGTAGGACTTCCATCCCAGTACGAATTGCTGTAGGTAAAAATCCAAGAATCTCCCTAGAGGGTCAAAAATTGACCCACAACCTGAAACTATTGGACGGAATGGAGGATCATTGACATCCTTATGTATTTTTGGAATCATGTATAATTTTGGTCGTCGAGGATTAGAGGACATAAGAAATGCTTTGGTCTGCTCATTGATCCAATTGTTGTCCAATGCTTGATCTAGTAGGTGTCCCAATATGCTTTGTAGTTCACTTGTTGGATCACAGGTAAGTTGAAGATATGTGTTATCATCACCTACATGTTCATTCACCTTCCTGAGATAAAATGAAGTGTCCATGACGACTATAGCACCTCCCTTATCAGCTGGTTGTAATATAAGCTCAGGATTGCTAGCTAAGCTTTTTATGGCCCGTTGATCTTGTGTCGTTAAATTATTCCTCGGTAACCCTTGTAGTTTAATCTCTTCCAGATCTTTTGGACCAAAATTCAAATGTGTCTAGCATTTTATGCGATACGGGTGGTTGAAAAGTACTTTTCGGTTTGAACTTGGTTATAGATGACGATTCATTTATGTCAGGAGTCACGATATTCATGAAAAAATGTTTTAATCTTAATGTTCTCATAAATCTGTAGAGATCGGCTTCAACATCCAATAGTGCAGTCGCATTAGTAGGAACAAATGTCATTCCTCTATTTAACGTACTTATTTGCTGTTGGGTCAACGCAATGGATGAAATATTAATCACTAGACCTCTGTCTTTCAACTTCGTAGTGATTTTCCTGTTTTTTCTTTGTCCTCTCCTGGTTTTTCTAGAGACGGTTGCACTTTGCTGCCTCCTGGGGCAGGTGGTTGGCCGTGGTCCGGGACCTGTGATAAAAGGTGCAAGAGAAGAGTGTAATGAGTTCCTGGTTCAGTTGTTGGTCCAGTGGTTTGTAATTGAGTCATCACAGTTTGAGCCGATGTTCTGCTTGTAGATGCATCCTTATCTGAAACCAGACTTTCATCTGATGATGTTGGTTGTCTTTTGATCAAACCTCCTGCGGCATAAATCTCGGCCCATGTATAACTCTCATTAAGTTTATAATCTATTGTATCCTCGCTTATATTTACGTATTTTGCCTTCCTGTAGTTCTTTACTGTACTTATCCAGTTTCTGGTTAAGCACTTCTAATTGCAGATTTCAAGCACTGTTTTCCATCCTAGTTTCCAATTCACATTTAAGAGTAGAAATTTCTTCCTCGAGTCTCTGATGGTTTTGGATAATTCCTCAATAATTAAAAGTATGAGGTCCAACGAACCTTTATATTGTTTGTTGGACCTCATACTTTTAATTATTGAGGAATTATCCAAAACCATCAGGGACCTCGAGGAAGAAATTTCTACTCTTAAATGTGAATTGGAACTAAGGATGGAAAACAGTGCTTGGAATCTGCAATTAGAAGTGCTTAACCAGAAACTGGATAAGTACAGTAAAGAACTACAGGAAGGCAAAATACGTAAATATAAGCGGATACAATAGATTATAAACTTAATGAAGTTTATACATGGGCGAGATTTATGCCCGCAGGAGGTTTGATCAAAAAAGACAACCAACATCATCAGATGAAAGTCTGGTTTCAGATAAGGATGCATCTACAAGCAGAACATCGGCTCAAACTGTGATGACTCAATTACAAACCACTGGACCAACAACTGAACCAGGAACTTCATTACACTCTTCTCTTCCGACACCTTTTTTATCACAGGTCCCGGACCACGGCCAACCACCGGCCCCAGGAGGCAGCAAAGTGCAACCGTCTCTAGAAAAACCAGGAGAGGACAAAGAAAAAACAGGAAAATCACTACGAAGTTGAAAGACAGTGGTCTAGTGATTAATATTTCATCCATTGCATTGACCCAACAACAAATAAGTACGTTACGTAGAGGAATTACATTTGTTCCTACTAATACGACTACACTATTGGATGTTGAAGCCGATCTCTACAGATTTATGAGAACATTAAGATTAAAACATTTTTTCATGAATATCGTGACTCCTGACATAAATGCATCGTCATCTATAACCAAGTTCAAACCAAAAAGTACTTTTCAACCACCCGTATCGCATAAAATGCTAGACACATTTGAAATTTTGGTCCAAAAAGATCTGGAAGAGTTAACCTACAAGGGTTACCGAGGGAATAATTTAACGACACAAGATCACCAGGCCATAAAAAGCTTAGCTAACAATCCTGAGCTTACATTACAACCAGCTGATAAGGGAGGTGCTATAGTCGTCATGGACACTTCATTTTATCTCAGGAAGGTGAATGAACATGTAGGTGATGATAACACATATCTTCAACTTACCTGTGATCCAACAAGTGAACTACAAAGCATATTGGGACACCTACTAGATCAAGCATTGGACAACAATTGGATCAATGAGCAGACCAAAGCATTTCTTATGTCCTCTAATCCTCGACGACCAAAATTATACATGATTCCAAAAATACATAAGGATGTCAATGATCCTCCATTCCGTCCAATAGTTTCAGGTTGTGGGTCAATTTTTGACCCTCTAGGGAGATTCTTGGATTTTTACCTACAGCAATTCGTACAGGGATGGAAGTCCTACATAAAAGACACTACTCATTTCTTACAAAAATTGAATTCCATCACATTGGATGACAGTGAAACGTCATTACTGTGCACGATTGATGTAGCTGCGCTTTATACATCTATACCTCATTAGGCTGGTTTAGAAGCGGTGGAATGGGCCTTGCTACAAATGGATAGCATTGAAGTGGATAAGATTTTCATTTTGCAATTGTTGAAATTTTGTTTACACCACAGTTATTTTGAGTGGCAAGGTCAGTATTTTGCCCAATTGACGGGAACTTCTATGGGCTTTTCAGGAGCCCCAGTGTATGCTAATACATTCATGGCGCAATTTGAACAAGAGAACATCATGTCAAACCACAACTGGTGGAGCAAAATTATCATCATCTCAAGCTTTATTTCGACATAAAAAGTCATAAAAGCAGCATAGATCAAAGATAACAAAGCCAATAAAATATGTATGAATAAAAGCAGATCCAATAAAAATATACATTTGATCATCCTCTAATCTGATTAAAAACAAACAGTAATTCATCATTTTGTTTAGACACTGTGCAATACTTAGAGAGACTTTTCATTTCATTTTCTCGCGCTAGTTATCAAAAGTTAAAGGGAAATAAATAAAGTGCTTGTGCATGGTGATATTTAGCAGTAGTGCTATTAAGGCTTAAAAATCTTAGCTATTATCTATGCAATGAGGACTATGTCTTGCTTGCGAGCGCCTTCCACCGTATCCGTCAAGCTTTCCCCAGGTACTTTGCTACACAGCAGGATAAAAGGGGTCTAGAATCTGACTTGAGAATACGGAGTGCAATATGGTGCTACCGCGTACCAAATTGTCTACAAATCGGGCTCAACCATTTTTTCCGTAATGCTTTGTACGCCGGGCAGACAAACAGTAAGTGGGCAATACTTTCCGTAGGCGCTTTGCAACTAGGGCAGTGTTTTCCGTTGTTTACTGACCACTTTGCTATCATTTCACCCACTGGAAGAGAGCCAAACCTGAAATGCATATAAAGCATTCTGTCTCTAGGTTCTTTGATTAGATCAAGGTAAGGCTCATAATGTCTACTTAATTTATGGAGGTAGAACTCAGTTGTCAACTTGCCCACATTAGGTCTATTGATCTCTCGATGGTCCACCCATTCCCAATACAGGCGTTTGAGAACTTCTCTCCTTGGGGGTTCCTGACTCGCCCAACAGCTACAAAGCCCGATTGCAGTTAACATTTTCTTGGTGTCACATATCCAGCCTATTTTCCCCCCAGTGTCGAGGCTAATTACCTCAGAAAGCGCCTCTGCATACGAAGTAAGCTCGGGGGTCCTCCTGATACGAGCCCAAAAAAGCAGAGGACGCAACCTGGCTACATCACTTATTGATCGCCTGCCCATATCCATTAATAGTGGAGTAAGGGGGGTGTATTTTGGTGCTGTTATTAAATCTCTTAGAAATTTATATTCCGATCTCTGGAGCTCGGTCAAGATTCTCGAATCCCCAGACTTCTGCTCCATAGAGGGAAGCACTAACAGCCTTGGTGTCATAAATATGGAGGGCTGGAGCTACGGGCCTAGTATGAGAAAGGAGGTGTTCTTTTACTATTGCACCTGCCGTGCGCTTATGGGCCATCAACATCTTTCCTAGGTGGGGTTTCCATGACATTTTTTCAGAGAATCTTACACCCAGGTAATCGAAAGTGTCAACCTTTTCAAGGAAACTTCCATCTAAGAAAGGGCCATTCCTACATGTCCTGTGGGGGTTAAAAGCCATAAATTTAGTTTTACTGGCATTTATAATCAAACCCCGGTTCTCACAGAAAAGATGGAATCTATCAGTAAGACGCTGTAGCCCAGCTGGAGTCTTGGATATCAACAGCGTATCATCTGCAAACAACAGAGTTGGTATCTTTTCCCCCAGAACAGGTGAGTCAGCCGGTTCCTCCAGAAGGAAGTCCACTACTCCGTTCACATATAGGAGAAGAGGGTTGGAGCCAGGACGCATCCCTGCCTTACTCCTCTCTTGACAGGGATGCGCTCTGTAAGTTGACCCTGCTCACCCCACCTAACCCGGGCAAAATTCCCTCATGCAGCCGGACTAGTAAATTAAGAACAAAATGGGGCACGCCCATCTCACCAAGCGTATCCCATAGCCTGGACCTGGGAACTAGGTCAAAGGCAGTCTTCAGATCAATAAATGCTAAATAAAGACTGCCTCTGCCTAGTACCACAACCTTCCAATAAATTAGAAGGAATCTAAAGACTTGGTCCATAGTACCTGTCTTTGTTCTAAAGCCTGCCTGGAACTGTGAGAGGATATCCCCGTCCTCAGACCATGTCTGGATCCTGTGCAGAAGCATCCGGCCAAAGACCTTCTGCACAGCATCAATCAGACTTATTGGTCTGTAATTAGCGGGGTCATCTCTTGCTCCCTTTTTGTGTATAGGGACTATTTCAGCAGATTTCCAAGAAATTGGGACTGGAGCACCTTCGGCTATAGCATTTGATAGTAGCAAAATATATTGTGCCCATTCGGTATGGTCGGTCAAGAATAGGTCCCCGGGCAGGCCATCCGGACCTGCAGCTTTTGCCGGGATTATTTTATTGATTGTAGCTTCTACCTCCAAGATTGTAAAATACTCCTCCTCTTTCAGGTGCCCAAAATACTCCATTGGTTTCCCCTCTTGACTATCCCCTTCAACAGAATAAAGCCCTTCAAAATGGTTAAACCAAGCTTGACTGGTGATATGATCCGGGGGTGGGCGCGGACCTGACCTCCATGGTAATGGAATTCAATTGAAGAACCTGCTGAGTCCATCTTTTGATCGGGGGAAGATCAAGGTGAGGTACTGCCCACCTAGTATCTTGAGGTTCAATTTCCACCAATTCCTCTATAGCCAGGGGTTCATAAGTGCAGTTAAAATCGCCTGCAACTATTATTCTTGCATATGGTGGGCATTTATCTAGGCAATCCTCTAATGCAGAAATTATATTCGAGGGCCTGCCACATTTTGTCCCCCTAGCATAAACATTGAAAAGCTCAATTTGACTACCCCCCCTAGGGCCCCTAATACTCAGCCACAAAATGTCTGGACTAGTGCTTGGCTGGAAGATAATTCGGCAGTCAAGAGCGATACTCATCCAAACAATCAAGCCCCCTGAGGGGCGGCCTCTCCCACCAGATATTGCAGGGATATAATGACAAGTGTAACCAGGCTTATATAGGGGGACCAGACTCCATGTTTCCTGGAAAATACAAATGTCAAAATTCCCTACAAAGTCGTTCCAATGAGGAAGAGGAAGTTTGCTATTCAGTCCCGCCACATTCCAAGATACGATCTTCAACTGCAGGTTTTTTAAGGGGCCTAAGCATTCTGGGGAGGTGAGGATGTTTTCTCTACAAGGGGCTAAAGCTGGTGAATCTATGGAAAAAGGTAAATCTGTGGCTAACTCATCATCTAGATAGATTATAGCACTACTTGTGCCCACTGAACATTGGGGACTTTACATGGAGTGGTTTAAACAATTGGGGTGAATCTTAAGCAACGAATCATGCAGTCAATCATTGGACTCCAAAGAGGAAGTACCTGCTAGATGTATTATTGCCTGGGTGTGTTGTGAACTGCCCTGTTTATGCGAAGACTGATGTCTAAACTGGATAGAAGATCCATCTGGAGGGCAGGTGCGAAACTCCAGAGCCAGGAGATTCCCTGCAATCTCAAATTCCTTTAAGGTGATCTCGATGTCATCCAGATGGGTAAAAGAAGCGGGACATCGCCGTGCTCTGAGTATATCATCTCTGATCACCGATTTACAACCCCTAGTGTAGCGAATCCAATGGATTACTTTGTTAATTAAGGATTCTTCACTCTCATAGATGTTTTTGGTGGCAGTTTTTAGTCTTGGGACATTAGTCATATATATTTTGTTGGATTGTGGCCCGTTACTATCAGTTATAGCAGTTGGAAAAATCTGCAGGTCCCTGGTGTCATAAATAGAATGTTGGGTAAATGATTGGCCTGTCGTTTCTGAGCAGTATATTTCGTTACGGAGGCCTGCGAAGTTTGTGAAACTGCCAACCTCTTAAGCCTATCTTGTATAGAATTATTGGGTCTATTCATATCCTGGTTCTGGAGTTCATTAGAAGCGTGTTTACGAATCAGAGGGACAGAGGTGACTAGTTGATGGACATTAGTATCGTCGGTGGAGCTTTGTATACTGGGGACTGATAAAGCAAATTGTTTAGGGCCACCATTACTAAGCTGTGGGCAGTGATATTGTGTGGTGATGGCATTTTCTTTGTGAGACTCGACCTTACTTGCTATAGAAGTAACTATAGTTATAAGATCCTCTAACATACTTTTTAGTGTGCCAATCTCTGCTCTTAGTGTGTTAATATCAAGAGCTATACCCATAGGCTCTATTTGATTTGCTATACTACACCCCTTAGTAACATCAGCCGTGCCATACGAGAGCGGCTGAGGGGAATTGTCGCTATGTTCGTCCCCAATTGCCTGAAGAGGTAAAATCTATTTGAACAAGGAATGGTAGGTTCTTGTACAGAGACTTCCAGTAATACATTATTGCTAATACTGACAGGGAAGTAATGGAAGATCGAACTGTACCTTGAGCATGAAGGGCTAACTTATTTGTTTTGGAAGATGGCTTTTTAGTAGGTAGTATTTGGAACATCATAGGGATAGCAGGGGGGCAGGCTGTTTTTGAGCTTGCTCTTGAACTTGGGAATGATCTCTCATCCGGACCTTCATGAATTGGGGGGGTCGGTTGGTTACACACCAAGATTTCCTCACACTCATTTATTAGGGTATCAATCCTATCAAGTACGCAATTGCTACCTGGATGTTTGAGGGACTTTCTAGCCCTTTTCCCTATAGTTGGCCTGCCTACCCCGCTTCTCCCTGCCCCTTCCATGGTTTTTCGCTTCCCCATCTTAAATGACCGGATGACACCAATAATGATACTAGTGGATGCCCACCATTCTATCAAGTCAAACAATAAATAATTATATAAACCCTAGGAAAAAAACAAAAATGCAAAACAATAAAGAAAAAAGAAAACAGAGATGCTATCTAACCCCCTATAGCATAAACGGGTCAGACACTATCAGAATCAATGTCCAAATATTACTGGATAATCAAATAATTAGCAATTAGCCACATGAGGGGGAGGCCAAAGTGTACAGTACCTTGTCTAGCATTGACCACAGCAAAATCAAGGGGGGTGGCCCAGCCCTGCCTCTTCCTGCCAATGACGGGCAAGGACGGGCCCGTCCTTGGCCCGGGCTTCGCCCGGGCGCTGCCCGCGCACGTCCCGCGCTGCGGGAGGCCGTCAGCGATTTTATCGCGCCTCCAGGCACGCTGCACAGCGTCAGAGCGGGCGGCGAGGCAAGGGTTGCTGGAAGATGTAGTCCGAGAAAGCCGTTCCCCTCACGGCTGGTGGATACGAGATTCTACAAAGTTGGCCGTTCCCCTCACAGCGGCGGTAGGTAATGATGCCCCCCTCACTGCTGGCCAAAGAAAGATCTGCTGTTTTCGGCGTCCCCTGTTTTTCTTGGTCCGATCTTCTTGTCCAGTGCCATATAATGTGTTAAGTTGCGGAGTAGAGCCTCCCAGTAAAATCCCAAAAGAATTCATTTGTTGCAAGCAAAACCAAGGGGGGCGGCCCTGCCCTGCCTCTTACTGGCAATGACGGGCCCACCCTTGGCCCGGGCGCGGTCAAGATGCATTTGTATTGTCGTTACATTGACGACATTTTCATAGTGTGGATGGACACCAAAGAAGAGGTAGAATCTATGATAGTCATTCTCAACACGATTAATCCTCGTATACAATTCACACATAGCATTGCCACAAACAGTATTCATTTTTTGGATGTATTGGTGTGCAAAACTGGCTTAAAACATCATTTTGACACTCAGGTGTATAGCAAACCGACAGACAGGAATAATGCTTTGGCTTACACAAGTTTTCATCCTAAGAATCTCATTAGGAATCTGCCGTACTCACAGTTCATCAGGATAAGAAGGATATGCTCAGATACTAATGTAAGCACACAAAACTCATGGAATACAAGGAACGGTACCGTGAACGAGGGTACCCAGAAGAAGTATTGCAAGACTGTCTTTGTCGCGCACAGATCAAAAAACGAGAAGAATTGCTCACAAAACCGGACAAACCCCTACAGAGCAGAACAGTATTTGTGTCAAAATTCTCGACCTCCTCACAAGCAATTAACGCATCCATCAACAGGCAAGAAGATACGATTACACCATACGAGTGATTGTAACACCAACAATGTTGTTTACTGCATTAAATGTCCATGTGGAAAAGCTTACATTGGCAAGACGGAACGTAAACTAAAAGTGCGAATTACTGAACACAAGAGCAAAATTAGAACTAAAAGCACAACATCAAGTTTAGCTCTCCACTGGGAGGAAACCAAGCACAACATATCACAGCTCAGATTTCAGGTAGTTGAGAGAGTAAAACCACGACCTTGGATGGATATTACAAAAACTCTGCTTCGCAGAGAAGTCTATTGGATCAAAAATCTTGGAACAATGATACCAACTGGTCTTAATGATCGTCTGGATATGAGTTGTTTTTTATAGTTATCCAACAGCAATACCAACTCAATAAAACAATAGAGATGGAGAGTATGATCATTTCAGCCCACTAAGCAATCATTCAAAAATGGAGTATGAGTGTAAATACAGCTCATAATGGTGGTGGGATCTGCACAACACATTTGATTGTTCTTTTTCTTTCTTTTCTATTTTTCTGAGTGTTTTTATATATATGAGGAGATAATCAGTACTTTAATACATACTATTAATGACTTAGGCTTTGCCATTATTTTAAATCTATTGAATACAGACAAATAAGCAGGCGGTATTTCGCATTACTAATTAACATCTGGGCACTTGTTCGGCCCGATCAGAATGGAGATACTCGAGTTTTTATTCTTATTATTATTTTTTCTCTCATTTGTGTCATATTTGAACTTGGTGTAGATATTGCGTACTATAAACAGCTAAGTCATAGGAAAGGGTTTTCATCGCACCTTATTATCGATCGTATTTCCATATATGTTTAGGACTCTTATTTTAGTTTAGCCATTATTAACCGATGAGATACATTATTTGCATGTTTTTTCGGTACTATTCATGGAGATATTTTATGGGCGCTTGATTCGTCCATTTATTACCTGTTTTATTATATTAGAGGTATGGGAATTTTACTTCGTGATTAGCAGGGATAGGCATTGTAAGCGGGTATTTGAGCAGGGGCAAGCTAGTTGTTCCGACATCGTTCGTGTTTTATTGTGTTAAGAAGGCGCTCGTGTGTTTTGAGAAAGTCCTATTTCTATGAACATGGTTCTGTTTGTTCATTTATTTCCGGAAACCGTCGCGTCTGATTATATGGGATTCGCCAGTATTCACATGGCAGGAGGATCGTGCTGATTTCAAAGTAAGCGGGATTTTGTTGAAACCTCTGATTACGGCAGGCAATTATTTTTGCATTTTAGTATTCTTTATACTCAGTGCTATCTGTTCTTGCAGGTCTGTTTGCATTTACGGGTGAAGAGGGGAATACCTTGTCGTTTCATCCTACGCGGTAAGCATGGTTTTTGGTATCTCAGAAACTTGCTTTTTATTGTTTTCCTCAGCATGTTTAAAAAAACCTTTTTGTTTTGTTGGTCTTTTTTCAGAGTTACACACCGATTGTGACGTTTAGAGAGGATATTATTTAGCGCCCAGGTGAGCCTTGGTGCAGTGTATTAGGGTATTGGTGTCGTGGCTAACGCTGAGGATTGATTATTTCATGTCCATCTCTTTTTTCTAATATAGGGAACTCGTTTCTTAAATAGTGCGACATAACTTACCATTCACGAGGTAAAAGTTGCCATTATCTTTTGGACACATGTTCTTTTATTGGTTTTAAGTTTTCTTCACTTATTTTGATTATACACTTTCAAGGGTGAACACGCGTTTGCACTCATTTTCACGCAGTGGGATGCGTTAACGGAAGGATATCATTTATGGTCCATGTCTGAAATTACAAAAAGTAACCTGCACTATCGTCACTTTAATATACATGTTTTAATAGCTTAAATCATGATGATATTGTGGTGTACTGGGTAATGTTGCCAACGTGTAGTAAATTAAGTTGAGAAAAATCTGTTAATAATATTCTTTTGTTGTAGGTTGGCCCCTGAGGAAGGGACTACAATGTCCCGAAATGCATCGGGCACAAACAAGATTGATGTTTTATATTGTTTATGCATAAAAACAAATGTAGTTATACTGTTTATGTTTAGAGAGTGGTACCCATTATGATTGTATAATGAACATGTTGATGCATTGAAGATATCAGTGATATACACTAATGAAAAAATGAAGTTTATTTAAACGATACATGGTTGAATTTGTTTTGTCTTTATAATTTTGAATGGTGTAAAAAGTGTTGGGTTCTAGAACCTAGTGAACAGTGCATAGCACCAGCAAGTTTACTAACTTGTAACAGTTGATAATTAAAGGGAACAGACAGAAAAGTCACATTACAAATGAATAAATAATTTTTTATTTATAACCCTATTTAGTGTCAAGACAAGGGGCCAGATGTACGACCATTTGGAATTGCGACTCGCAAATTGCGAAAAATAGCGAGTCGCAATTTGCGACTCGCAATTCCAAATGTACAACAGTGTCAGAGACACTGTTAGCGATTCCCAATGGGGTCGCAAAATGCGAGGCTCATCAATATTCATGAGGCACTCGCATTTTGCGACCCCATTGAGAATGGCTGGCCCTCCCAGGGATGGTGGCCTGCTGAGCTCAGCAGACCACCATGTCTGGGACTGCTTTTAAATAAAGCAGCTTTTTTTTTTAAATGCAGCCTGTTTTTCTTAAAGGAAAACGGGATGCATTTAAAAAAAAAAATGAAACGTTTTCGTTTCATTTTTTAATTGCAGGCAGTGGTCCCTGGGACCACTGCCTGCCCTTAAAAAATATTTTTGCATGCATTTGCAAAGGGGAAGGTGTCCCCTGGGGACCCCTTCCCATTTGCGACTGCATTACCACCTACTTGAAGTAGGTGGTAAATTGCGACTGTTTTGCGACCGCAATTGCGGTTGCAAAACATTCATACATAGGGCTGAGAGTCGCAATTAGAAAGGGACGCCCTTGAAACGCCCCTTCCTAATTGCGAGTCGCAAATGCTATTTAGCGAGTCGCAAATAAATTGCGACTCGCTAAATAGCGTTTGTACATGGCCCTGTAGGGTTTTTGCATGTGAAAACGGGTCGCAGACCCGTTTGCACATGCAAAAATGGGTCGTACATCTGGCCCAAGGTCTTTGCAGGCTCTTTAAACATACATGGCTGGAATTTTTTCTATTGTCAACCCTACTTTATATTCCTTTTCATGAAATGCATTTTTACAGTACAGCAGTAAATGTAAAATACAAATGTAAGGAATAGGCAGAGTGGGGGCCCAGGGGGTACTGGAAACAGAAAAAAACTAAGCCTCTGTAACCAGTTTACAAAGGTATGTAAATGGTCTTTAAAGACCTGTGAAAAACTCAGCATGCCGGAGATAAGACTCCAGACACTGCCCAGCCGAGCCCACGGCAGCTCACTCACTGACCTCCGGCCCCACGTAAATGAAGACAGCCTGGAAATGCAGCAAATAAACATTGCCACACTTCCAGGCCATCTTCATTTACATGTACTTGCAGGGGCCTTTGCGCCCCCCTGGGAACCCATCCACGCCCCCCCAGGGGGGCGAGCCCCACAGTTTGAAGACCTCTGCAATAAGGTTACCCAGAATCACAGGGCTATGAGCCGATGCCGAGACTCTAGCCTGGTTCCCCAGTTCCCAAATCAGCAGCTCTGGCTGTTACGCCACATCCTCTCCCCTTCATAATTCAGCTCGTGGACTAATCTACTGTTCCCAATTGTAGCCTACATATTACATGCGCATTTCACGTGAATGACATCCAGATTGTTCACCGGTAACAACACCCAAGTCAATAAAACCGTTTAGGAAAATAAAACGCTGTCTGTCTGGTTGAGTGCAGCGGTTGTCACAGCAAAGCAACAAAAGAGAGGAAGAGGCTGTGCTACCTCCCCGCTTCCAAAGGCGATTGCACAACATGAAGCTGGTTTTCTCTGCTTTTAAGTTGGGAATGAGAAAGCCTTTAGAGCGTTTAGGGCACGCTGTAGCCTGACAGCACGGGCCAAGTGAAACCATTCAGCCATCATGTGGTATTTGTGCTTATATGACAAACAAGCCGGGAAGGTGAGCTGCAAGCCGTGAGGGGTACCAAAGCCCTGAATTGCTAGCACGTCATTGAAAAGGGAAGATGAGCATTTGGGGCTCACTGTAGCCAGACGGCACACATAGAAGTGAAACTATTCAGATAACAGGTAACAACGAGTGGGCAGGAGGAGGGGGAGAGGGGACACACAGGATATTAAGTGATGGTGACAAAGCACTGTAAATAACAGTCAACGAATGGCAAGTGGTGGTGGGGGCGTCACAGGGAAATTCCTCAAAAGAAATATTCACAGGCTTGTTTTCAATCACACTCTTTACAGACCTGTTTTCAATGCGGCTTGAAATCGAAAGGCAAGGGGAGCGGCTGTGTGACCAGAGAGCCTTCCCATGCCGCCTCCAGAAATAAAAGAAAAAAAGTTGTGTGCAGCACTAGCCTAAATGCACACAAGTGGAAGGCTACAAGTCCTGGGGCGTGCTCCATGGGAGGGAACATAAAACGAAAGGGTGGGACAAATTAGCACAAATACCCATTTGTAAGCAAGGATTTTTAAAGGGCACTGAAACAAACCAATGAAAAGCAGTGGGCGGGGACTAACCCCACAAACTGAATACAGCATGTCTCGAGGAGACAGCGCAAGTGCCGTCTAGGCTCGACCTAATGATTAGGAGAGATGAAAATGTGGTGAGTGAAAGGGAGAAAGTGACACAATGGATAAAGAGAAACATTGGAGTAAAGAAGGAACATTTGTGAGAGAAGGGGAGAAGAGAAAAAGACAGTGGAGTGAAAAAGGCTTCAGACAGCAGACCCACCTGAAATAGCAATGTTCATTCATGTAAACCCATAACAAATGAGTAACATGCTTATGTTCTTAAATGCACAATTAATTGTATGACCAGATACTTGCTATGCAGATATTTAGCACATTTAGTAATTGCTGTGAATAGTATTTTATGTAAATGTTTCCTTTAAAATGCACTATTGAAACACGTTTTTTGAAAGCCCCAACTCCCAAAATATTCTGAGGTAGGTGTATCTGTTTCAGTCATTTCCTACAATTTAGGTTAGGTATTGACCCCATCACACATTGGATACCTCTGTCCGATCGAACAGCCAGAGGAATCATGAGAACACTGGTGGCTTTGAGCGGCGTCCATAAAGCCACTGTGTGTCCAGTGGTGAAAGTGAACCTCACCAGTTAAGGGAAAGGGCCGCACTACTGGTGGAAGTGGGTAACACCATAATTTAACAAATGTGTAGGAACCAGCCCACCCCCTTTTTTAACAGAAATTAAGCACTGCACGTCATCAGCCTGCCCCCTCCTGGTCAATTCGCCAAAAAATTGAACAAGCTGACATGGAACTCCCATGCACACAAAGGGGCTGATTTACTAATATTTTACACAACTCAATGCAGCAAGGCAACTTGCTGCACTGTGTTGTGTCGAAGGAAGAGAGCAGAATTCCGTCACATCTACTAAGCTATGTCTCACTCGTGCTTTCTGCTAGAGCTAGCGCACTGTGTGCCCCCTTACCCTACTGCAGGTGTCCATGCACCACGCTGCAAGAGTGCCTGCGTAACAGGCAGTGTTGTTTTTATGCAGGAAGGGACTCCTTTGGGTACAAAAACAATCCTAAGAGGCAGTTTCATCTTTCTATGCATGATGCAGAATCCATCACGCATAGAAAGAGGAAGTAACAAAGAGAATTAAATATATTTCTCATTGTTAGGCCTCTGTTGAGAAAGCACACCATTTTGGTGCAAACTCAGACTTACGAGTCTTTGTAAATCTGGGTTTGCATCAAAAGACATGGGTAGATGCACAGGAACAACCATGCTCCACCCATGTAACCATTGCGGTTCTTTGGATTTAATAAACCACGCAAAGCCACACAAATCTGCTTTGCGTGGTTGGGTAAATGTCAATATGGATTTTGCCTTAGGGCTGCACCACACAACTGACACAACCCAGATGCCAAATTTTAGTAAATCAGGGCCAAAGTGACTCACTGACATGCCACCAGGCTGTTTAATATCATACCGGGGCTAAGAATGTAAATCATTTGGTGACACCTTTTAACTCTAAGAGTTTCACATCAATAGGCCTATTTTCAATACTCATGTGAATCATGTGCATGGCGACACAGAACTATTTCATATACATAAAATCTGTTTCTAAAATATCCCAATTGAAACATCCTAGTAATGCACATTCTAAATTGGCAGAACTACAATGCACAAACATGGTAAATCTCAAATGAACTATGTGTTGGCAAAATATTGCAGGATAAAAGCTTCTCAGGTGAAATTGTAACTATGGTATGGTTCACCTCATTCAAAACCAACAATCCTACATCTTCTGTCATATTATGAAATTAATGCTTTATTTGGTCGAAAAAAGATGTTACACAACCAATATGTGTATTTTCCTGCTTTGAAAAAATAGAGAGAAAGCTACGAACATGTTTCAACTACTAACTGCTAATGTAAAGTATAAGATGAAGGTATGTAAAATGTCATCACAAGATATGATAGCATAAAATTACATAAAGCATTTAGTAAGCTATGCATGAATACTGATTTGACTGCAGCTGGACAGTTCAAGCTCAATTAGGTTTCTCTTGCAGAGCATTCATTTAGCGAAAAGACAGCATCAAGTTTTCACTGAGTTCAGAGAGCCACATTTCTCCCAGATAGCGTGCTAACGTTTCTCTGCACTTTCGCCCAGCTGGATACATGTACTCCATGTTGAATTCTGTGAGGAAAGGGGGTATATTATCAAACTTTTCCCAACTTTAAAAAAGTTTTAGCAGTCCTTTGGAAGCAGGATTTTAGAGTCAACAGTAGCTTCAACAAATGCTTCAGAGTCACAAGAACTTTTTTCTAGGTGTCCATTTTAGCAGTTTAGCAGATTCTGAATGTTCTCAAAACTTCCACAACTGTATGGCGCTGCTAATCACAAGTTCAGGATCCCGCCAGTAGGCACCAATGCGAGTTATTATGGAGTAGTTTATGGTGTGGTTGTGCAACTTCACTGTGTAGTACACTTACCGACCCATTTAGGAACAGTAGGTGTGTTGAACCCTCTAACTCAACTCTGGGTAGCTGTGGCTCTGAGCAGCAAGGCTTAGAAAAAGGAACAAATGTAAAGCATTTAAAGTGCACCAAAACATTGCAGAATAAATGCATGGGACACTCAAAAAATCCGATTCCAATTTATAAAAATAGAATGAATTTTTATGTATTTTAGACACCACAATGAAAAAAATCCACCAGAGGATTCCGGAAAAACAGGATTTACAAGGTACAGTGAATATGAACTCTTCACTTAACTGTGATGAATCATTGGCTAATTCAGTGAATTTGACACTCAGAACCCTTTTCAACGTAATTATCAATACAGGACCTTTTAGTTACTTTGGGCAACCAACTCCGGCAGGGAACCGATCAAGTGGACCAGCAAGGTCATCAGAAACCGTTACCTCAGCAAAAGAAGCAATCTTCAGTCAATTCCAGGCATTTTTATCCTCTTGCTATAGGTTTCTATGGAAGTGGTCCTGATGCAAGGGATACAGAATGCTGAAGATGCTCAAGGATTCTGTGGAGGCGAAGCGGTCGACTGAGTTCTTTCTCTGGCTTTTCTGGGGCTACTCCTCTGTCCACCAACAGGGTGAGTCAGTCCTGGCCACAGGAGTTGGTGTCCCTCGATGCCCTCTTCATCTTGGTAGAAGTCCCGTCTCACTGGGCTACCAGTTGCCCGGTATCGTGGTTACAGACAAATCCTTCCCTGGGTGATAACTGTTCTTCGTGGTTACAGACAAAGCCTGCCCTTGGTGATAATTTGTCTTCTGGGTGACCAAACTGCACTACGACGACTATCCTGGGTCCAGCAAACCCAAATCCAGTTGGGACGAGTTCCTATGAACAGATCAAACGAGCCCCACTCTCTGGCATCCGGCCGGGACTAAAATTCCCTAGTGGCATGAGGTCCCAACCGCAGCCAACAGCCTCCAGTTCCAAAATGAGGCAATTTTCCAGTGTCAGGAGCCAGTTTTTCTGCACACTTGGGATGATGAAGACCACATAACGTCTACAGCATGCATAAAACTCTGACCATTCACAAACCACCGCATGACGCCGAGTCAGTAGGGAGCTCACCAGAACAATAGGTCATTCCAATCCATTACCCATATCGATGAGTTCTGGCCTCACACTGGACTTTCCATTGATCAACATTCTGCCTCCTCTCCCTCCAAAAACCCAAAGCCTGCTCGTCGGTCATGTCCCTCCATAACAACTAAGGTAGCGTGTCACTGGTTGGAAGTCCCTGGCCATATCCGGGGACGGCAGGCCCAAAACGTTCTGGAGAGGGCATTGTTGAAGGGAAAAGGGGGTCCCGGGAAATAGAGAGTCCGCAAAAATCCATCACCGCTCCATGCAAGGTGCTCAGAAATAGGTTCACCATCGCATCCAACCTAGCAATCAAGCTCACAACACACAAGACCTTACACACACCGTCTAGGGCAACAAATATCCCAATCTTGGACACCGCCACAGTGGAGACACATTGGGGCTGCAGGACAGCTCTCCGACCCCCTCCGGTACACGACAATGCAAATAACCAAATCACATGAGAACCTAAGGAAACGTCCAAGATACCAGCAAAAAGAAGCCCAAAGCTAGCTCAAAGAGAGCCCTCTAGAAAAAGGGCGCAATCAAGACACCAGGTGCCATTAGTGAGGGTCCCACTACATGCCATGTGCTGGGACTAGAGGGATATACATGTGACCCCAGAGCATGCTACGATCAGACACAACAGCCAATCACAGCACACCTCCTCTTTTCACATCACCCTGTGCACATGTAGGTCAAAAGGCACATCCCGCACTCCCTCACTAGGAAAGATAGAATATTAGAAGTCTAGCGACACCCATGAAACATTAAATCATCCACAGGCTCACAAAAAACACCCTTTAGCAAAATATATCCTTTCCGGTCATGGTGAGGGGGGAGAATCGATGACTCGTAAGCAAGAATTAAGGCGACCCATGAATAGACACCTGTTCTCTCCAAAAAAGGCAGACACCCTGATTAGGGACCACCAAAAATAAGAAGTATGAATACAAAACCACAACCCTAAAAAAGAAAGGCACATCAATCTCCAACAATGATTGATGATATAAGGATGCAATTTTTTTTTGAAAACTTAACAAACAACAGCTCTTATCCAACATGTCTGCAATCGAATCACGAAAGTGCACTACCTTTACAGCAGCCCTCCATCTCTCCGGCAACCACTTCCATAATCCTAACAAAGACCCAAGTGTGCAAGTCCAAGACCTCGAACTTTTATCAAACTTTTATACCAACACTCTTGTCAAATCTTTAATAAGTCCATACTGATAGGAGACACGTTTCAGCTGACCTCTTAGTCTTTCTCAATCCAAACATTGCTCCCTTTGCTAGCTCATTATATATTTGTTAAACACTGAAAATGGAAAAAATACTTTGCGTTTCTAGCCTGCAGTCATCATCATCAGAATGTAATTTACTTTATCACATGTATAATATCGTCTGCTGTCTGCCAAACATTTCATTCATAAACCTAAATGAGGTAAGTAACTTGAGTTTTGTAAATAAGCATCCGTAATTGTCATAATTTTTGATCAAATAAAAATTTGCAGCGAGGAAACATTTAATCTAGTCCTATGCTTGAGCTTAGCAAAGCGGCTTTTCCAAATGAAGTGTGCCGCCCTTGCTTGCCAACATCTGCTCATAATACAGCTTTTTCCAAGGTCATAATTTTGCCTTGCAGACAGGGCAGTAGTTGAGGTTCATACCTTACACTCTGTGCAACCTGTCCTTCAAAAACACTGTTCACTTCCCATTCTCACCGCTCAGCTGATGCCATCAGTGCCTGTTATGAGCCCCAATTCATGCAATAACCCAGGCACTACCCATGCACTCATCCAATGACCCGTGCACTTCCCATGCACTCCTCTAATCACCCAGACACTACTCATTCACTCCTTCAATTACCAAGCCAGTAGCTATGCACTCGTCTAACCACTCAGCCACAACATAAATGCTCTTATAAAATCATCATGCACTTTTCTTGCACTCCTGCAATCACCCATGCAGTACCCATGCACTCCTGCAATCACCCAGCCAGTACCCATGCACACATCCAATACGTTCGCCACTACAGAAGCACTTATAAAATCACCATGCACTACCCTTGCACTCCTCGAATCAATCAGGCACTACCTATGCACTCATGCAATCATCCAGGCATTACCCATAAACTCATGCAAACACTCAGGCATTACCCATGCACTCTTCCAATCACCCATACATTACCTCTGCACTCACTGAATCTCACAGCCATTACCGATGCACTTACAAAATCACCCAAGCAATACCTATGCACTTACAAAATCACCCCAGGATTACCAATGCACTCCTCCAATCACCCAGACACATACATTCATGCAATAACCCAGGCACTACCCATGCACTCATCCAATCACCCAGGCAGTACCCATGCACTCATGCAATCATCCAGGCATTACCCATAAACTTATGCAAATACTCAGGTATTACCCATGCACTCTTGCAATAACCCATACATTATCTCTGCACTTCTTCAATCACTCAGGCACTACCCTTACACTCCTCCAATCACCCAGGCACTACCCATGCACTCCTCCAATCACCCAAGCACAACTCATCCACTCATACAATAACACAGACACTACTCATATACCTCTCGATTCACCCATGCACTACTCATGCACTCCTCCAATCACCCAGCCAGTAGCCATGTACTCATCCAATCACTCCACCACTACCCAAACAATCATAAAATCACTATGCACTACCCTTCCACTCCTCCAATCACCCAGGCACAACTCATCCACTCATGGAATAACCCAGACACTACTAATGCACTGCTGCAATCACCCATGCACTACTCATGCACTCCTCCAATCACCCAGCCAGTACCCATCCACTCATTCAATCACTGCGCCACTACCCAAACATTCATAAAATCACCACGCACTACCCATGCACTCATATAAACATCCAGGCATTACACATAAACTAGTACAATCAGTCAAGCGTTATCCATGCACTCTTCCAATCACCCACACATTACCTGTGCACTCATGCAATCACCCAGACATTAACTAAGGACTTGCAAAATCAGCCAGACACTACCCATGCACTCCTCCAATCACCCAGGCTGTATTCATCCTGTCATCCAATAACCCAGGCACTACCAATGCACTCATACATGCACTCAGGCACTTCTGCTGCACTCATACAATCATGCAAGCACTACCTATGCAGTCTTCCAATCATTCAGGCACTACCCATACAGTCATGCAATCACCCAGGTACTACTCATGCACTCCTCCAATCACCCATGCACTACCTATATACTCATGCAATCACCCAGGCACTACCCATGCACTGCTCCATGCATCCAAGTATTACATGTGCACTCTTCCAATCACCCAGACATTACTCCTACACTCATGCAATCATGTAGGCACTACCTATGCACTTGATGCAATAACCCATGCACTACCCATGCACTCCTCCATGCACCCAGGCATTACCCATACACTCTTTGAATCACACAGACATTACCCCTGCACTCTTGCAATCACCCAGGCTTTACTCATCTACTCCTTCTATCACCAAGCCACTACACATGCACTTATAAAATCACCCAGGCACTACCCCTGCACTCTTCCAATCACACAAATATGATGGTCTGAGGCAAAGAACAACAATGCACAAGACTTTAGAAAACAGGGGAATGTCAGAAATGTTGTCAGACAGCTCTGAAGTGAGCTCGGTTGACGAGGAAACAAATCTGGCAAGTATGGAGTTTTCCAGGGAGTTACGTTTAGTCTGGATGAGCATGAGACAAAAAGGAAGGGGGAAAGGACCAGTCCATAGAAGAGGCTGGGGTTGAGGGAGAACACAACCAGAAGGAGCAGGGGAAGGTAGAAAATCAAGTGCAGAAGACAAAAAGAAAAGGCAAACCTGAAAAACATACGGATGAAAGAATACCTTATCATCAAACTTTCCTCAAAAACCCTGAATGAAAACCAAATACGGCTCCTTAATAGACAGCTATCCTTCTGCCCAGACTCCTAAGTGGACATGGCCAATCTAAGAATTGACCTTTACAAAGTTTCCTGAAAACTCCAGCTGAAGAAACACTTTGTGGCACAACCCCCTCCCCACTAGTGATGCAACATGTTCAAAGAGTAAATCCACAATAACAAGAAATGAATTACCATGTTTGAGAACATTAGCAACTCTGGAAATTGAATCAGAGGGAATGGAGGAAATGGAAAAACCTGGTGAAATAACAGATGAGCAACAATGTATGGAAATTGGCATAGAAACAGGAGAATGAGGAGATAGTAATCTTAAAACAGAATCGACATTCTACCCACAGTTGCCTCTTCGCAATAAAGTTGACTTTTTTAGGAAATGGTTATCGAGGACTTGAATTGGCTATCCCTGAAAAACACAACCAAAAGAAGACAAAATATCACACCTGCAGTAAAAGCAGCCATCAAAAAACTCAGAGAAGACACACAAATTATAATAAAGGAATCTGATGAAGTTGGCAACATTGTGGTTCAGGATCATGGAGAGTATTTGATGGAGGCTGAAAGGCAACTGAAAAATAGATAACACTATGAAAAACTGAGAGAGAACCCCATGAAAAATAGTATGGTAGAATATAATGGAAAGTTACAAAATTGGCCTAGTCAGGAACTGATTGATTGTGAAGAATGGAGATATCTCAAGTCTGATCAACCAGTAACACCTACTATCTATTTCCTCCCGAAGGTACACAAGAGTTTGCAGAATCCACCAGGCTGTCCAATTGTTAGTTCAATCAATTCTCTACTTGACAACACCTCTAGGTTTATAGATTGCTTTCTGGCACCAAATGTCACAGCTTTGACATCGTACTTATGTGACTCTATGGATTTTCTGAACAAACTCCAGGACATTCACTGAAAGGAATCCTACTTAATGGCTACAATTGATGTGACGTCACTCTACACATCAATTGGACACAAAGATGGAATACAAGCAGTTAAGCATTTTCTACGTGACAAACTGATCAGCGACTGAGAGCATTCAAACATGCTCATTCAGATGTTGACCTTCTGCTTCACCCACAAAATGGAGAGCAATATTTATGAAAGCAGGGCTTAGCCATGGGGACTTCATTTGCCTCAACGTATGCTAATCTTCTGATGGGATATTCAGAGTTCACTGGACAGAAGAAAACCACAAGATATTGGAGAATGTCAAACTATAGACCAGGTTCATTGATTACCTCTTTTTAATCTGGGAAGAAAACAGCAACAGCCTAGAAATTTTCATTCTGTCCTTGAACAAGAATGACCTCAATCTAACTTTTACTCACAGCATCAGCCCCACACAAATTTCATTCTTGGACATTGAGGTCTACATAAAAGACATGTGCATCTGCACCAAAATGTGCAGAAAAGCAACACCATGCAATAGGATCCTTCACAGAAACAGTGGACATCTGAAAAACCTGAGATGGAGCATTCCTTTTGAGGAAATGTTAAGAGGCAGAAGGAATTGCGCTGAAACATCTGAATTTGAAAAATAAATAATTGAAATGAAGATTAGGTTTTTGTCTAGTTGTTATCCACTTGAAGTCATCAAAAAGACCATGGAAAGAGCAAGAAAGAAGCCAAGACATGAACTATTAACACCTAGGAAAAGAGACCCACAAGAAGAAAAAACTTTTTCTCATCATTGACTGAAACCTACAACATAAAGAAATCATGAAGACAGTTCAGAACAATTGGAGAATTTTGAAATTAGACTTAAGCAAAGTTCTGATGCACCATCCAGACATTACTTACAAAAAGATGGCATTCTTAGGGGATCTCTTAACTAGCAGTCATTATACTGATGAGACTGTGAGGAAAACAAATTGGCTAAATCAACCAGGGTTCTGGAAGTGCACAAAATGTGATGCATGCGAGCATGGAATAAATAAAACAAGTTACAAATTGCACAATGGAAAACCTGAAAAGATTAAAGAACATATACCATGTAACACGGAATTTGTAGTATATGTTCTAGAGTGCCTGTGTGGAAAATATTACGTGGGAAGCATGTGAACAAGATGTGATTGAGAATTCTGCAACATCTCCGAGCAGTGAAAAATTGAGACTTTTCATACCCTGTTGCCAAACACTTTTTGGATGAACATGAAGGAAATGCAATGGAACTACGTTATTTTGGCATCAAGCACATTAAAAAAAATGACAGGGGAGGAGATCACCAACTGACTTTACCTCTCCTACACTGTTATGTTGGCCCCTTCAGGCGGCGCCGGGAAACCCTAGGGTAGCTGTGCGCCTTATAAAATTAAAATAACATAACATAACATAACTGTTCCATCAATGCATATTCCTGCACTGGCACTTTAAAGCGAAACCATTTGCACAACCTGGATAACTATAATGTATAATGAGGAGGAAACATAGGTCAAACTTGAATGTGCTATTATAATGTTTGTTAGACCGGGTGAAGTGCCTTGCATGATAAAATGATTTTTGATATAAAGAAGGTGGAGAGCCGGTATTACATGATGTGAAGAATATGGCAAATTGAAAATGAAAAGATTAAGTACTGTTAATGCATTTGCACTATAATATCTGCACCTTATCTAATATGCGCTTATTGCAGCTGCACTTCGGATTGATATGAAGGGGATAAGCATTTGCAATTTACTTTAGATATCCGTAGAAACTGTGCCACAATTGCAATTGCACTTTTGTAATGAAGTGGTTTTGCACACATGGATGAATAGGATTTACCTGTAGAATAAAGTGAAAAGCATTTGCACTTTATAATTTGGATATATATCTTATACTTGAACTTCTGTGTGTTGGCATAGATGAGAATCTCTTCATTGCCTATTTATTTTCCCTTCCTCTTTACACCTAACAAAACTCCTCTCCTCTTCCTTTCACTGTTTCATCGGTTCATACAATTGCACTGGCACTTTAGAGCAAAATAAATTTTCAATGCAAATAGTTACAATGCATAATGAGTAGGTGCATTTTAAAATCCTCCATTATTTATACATTTCTCCATCTCCTTCTCATGTCCCATTCTCTCTCCTCTCTCTCTCTTCTTGCTTTTCTCCTTCCATTCTCCTTCTCCTCTTTTTTTTCCTGCTGTCTCCCTTTTCATCTCTCCAGAGTACTTTACTGTGGTCGAAATCAGATCATTTATTGAAATATTCAATTTACGTTGCTTAACATCCAGTACTTTCCTATAATTGATATTGAAATATTTGAATCACTGGTCAACAGACATACAAATAAGAAAAAAACTGATAACAATTGTAAAAAGTAGAAAAACATAAAAAAACAAAGTAATTTCTACCATGTCATGAATTGTGGTCGAGCAGTCGCCTGCATAGAAATGTAACCAGAAATAACGAATTGTACTTCACGTATAGTAATAGTGAGCAATTATTGCCCAAAAATGATGGATGACAATCAACAACTATCTGTAGCAAAGTATGCAGTCTAGTTGTTTTAAAAAAAAAAAGAAAATTGATGTTGGACTATGGTTGAGGGCACCTTTAAAAGGACTATCTAGACGGCGGGACTGTAGCGCTGCTGGATTCCTACCATGGAGGGAGGACTTTGGAGTGGCTGAATCATTGGTTACAATATATATATATATTCACTAAAAAAACAAGCATTACAGGGACATTATAGGAATTAACATTTAAAAAAACCTTAGAAATTCACTGAAAAAAACAAAGGTTACAAGTTCGTTATAGTTAGCAAATAGATTTAAAAGAACCTTAGAAATTTACTAAAAACAACAAAGGTTACAGGGACGTTATAGTTAGGGTCAGATTTTACTCATACAAAACCAGAGAAATTCAGCCGTTATAGTTACCTGACTTAATTAAAACTCGTGCCCCCGCAATTCACTGCTCATGACCTCACTTATTACATCACTCATGACATGGTCAGTGACATCACTCATGACATCAGTGATGACATCATCCAGTGACTGTTTTAAAAAAGTGTTATGAGTGCTAAACATATATAATAAGGTGTATTGGTGAATTTTGGGGCGTATGAGTGTCTGTATGGATGACTCAGTGGGTACATGATTGACTGTATAAGTGAGTGATTAGCTGTCTCAGTGAATGTATAGGTGAGTGACCGACTGTGCAAATGAGTGTATCTGTCTGTCAGTTGATATCTAAGTGGGTGTATTAGTGTGTTAGTGGGTACATGAATGGCTATAAGAGTGATTGACTGGTTGTCTGATTACCTCAATGGTTGTCTTGGTGTCTGTGTGTGTGAGTGAGGAGGTGTGTGACTGCCTGTATGGATGAGTGAGTGAGTGAGTCAATGGCTGTATGGGGTACTATGTGCGTGTCTCAGAAGCTGTATGGATGAGTGAGTGTCTGTATGGATGTGTCAGTGTTTAAGTGCATGTGTCAGTATGGGTGATATGTGAAAGGCAGTATAGGTGAGTGACAGGGTATATGAGTGACTGTATTTGTATGAGTAAGTAAGTGGGTGTGTATGTAACTGTTTGGGTAAGTAAGTGGCTGTGTGATTAAATATATATCGGTGAGTGTCTAGGTGTGTGAGTAATTCTATGGCTGATTCACTCAGTGTGTGAGTGTCTGTGTGGGTGGATATGTCAATGGCTGTATTAGTGAGTGAGTGGGTGTATGAGTGGCAGCAGTGGGTTTGCTGACATGTTTTCGGTGACCACGCCCTCTTTCTCCTCCACTCTGCAAACGCGCCTCTTGGTGCAGTGCTATTTGGGGGATGAAGTACCTTTGGCTCTTGAGGGTCATTGGGGGCCAATTAGCCCTCCTGTTATCTCCAGTAAGTCCCACACAGCTGGATTGCTGAGAGGTGGTCAGAGGCCATGCCCCCTTTCTTAACCACTCCGCAAATGCGCCTCCTGGCGCACTGCTGCTTGGGGATGAAGTCCACTTTAGTCGTGAGGCCCTCAAGAGGCAAGGGTAACTCATCCCCCCACCAGCAGGGCACAGAGAGGCACGTTTGCACAGTGGTGGAGAAAGGGGCATGGCCTTCGATCACCTCTCAGCAATCCCACTGTGTGGGGCTTACTGGAGGTAAAAGGTGGGCTAGTTGGCCCCTAAGGACCTTCAGCAATGAAGGGGACTTCATCCCCCAACCAGGAGCGCCCCAGGAGGTCAGTTAGCAGAGTAGTGGAGAAAGGGGGCAAGGCCTCCAGCGAGTTGCCGGCTTTTCATTTTTTTTTCTTTTAATGACGAGGGCTGAGTGGCCCCCCTTTCCTTGACCCATTTGGGCCCCGAGGACTCAATCCCTGGGGCCTGACCCATGTTTTTACATTTTGATAAAACCCGAGGCCAATTTCTGCCTTGATGACCCCATCCCCCGGGACATGGCCTGTTCCTTTTTTTTTAAACATTAAAGAAGGGGGCTTCTTGGCCCCCTTCACTGGGCCAATTTGGGCCCCGGGAACCCCATATCTCGGGCCTGCCCTTTATTATTGTTTTTTTAAAGAGAGGGTTGCCGCTCGGCCCTCCTCCCAGGCCTATTTCAGCCCCGGGGACCCCATCCCCCGGGGCAGGTCATTTATTTATTTTTCGTTAAAGGAGGGGGGCCAATTTTGAGCCCAGAGATCACATCCCCCAGGGCCAGGCCATCATTATTTTTTTTAAATGGGGAGGGAGTCCTGCGTGGGCTGATATCTAGGGCCAATATTGCCCCGGGGTCCCCATCCCCCGGGGCCTAACCAGTTGGTTGGGGACTGCGGGGGGAGCATGAAGGCCGCTACGGTCTCGGCCGGCTCCCGCCTCCTGCAGTAGTCAGCATTGCTTTATACACCCAGGAAGCTGCTAACATGCAACTCCCTGGGTGCAAAAAGCAAAGTTTCCTCCGCTTTGAGCAAGTGAGAGCAAAAAGCTCCCGCTTGTTCAAACTGGAGCACCCTGTTTGCTATGCAGTGCTCCCGCCATGCCATAGCAAACTGCGATGTCCCGGGGGTGGGCACCCCGGGACATTGCTGTAGCCGGCCATGGGGGGTGGTGGTCCTGAGGGCCATGGAGGGGGGCCACGCAGCCCCCCTCCCATCTTCTGTAGAGCCCCAGGGAGGTGGTGGTCCCCAGGGCTGCGTAGGGGGCTGAAGCCCCCCCATGCATCATATTTTAATACAGCGCCGGGGAGGTGGCTTTCCCCAGGGCAGCGGGGGGGTGTGCCCCCTCCACATTTTAATATATTACCTCAGGGAGGTGACGGTCCCCAGGGCTGTGGGGGGGCTAGAGCCCCCCTAAGCATTTCAATATGCATATTGCCCAGGTTAGGTGGCAGTCCCTGGTGCTGCTGGGGCCCACGTGGCCCCCACATTATTATCTCAAATTGCCCCCAGGATATGGCCCACCGGGGGGCCTAATTAAAAGAATGGCGGGAGCCCACCCTACAATTTTTTAAACATTTGTGGCAGGATTCGTGGATCCATTGCGAATCCCGCTAATTTTTACGTTTTTAATAAATGCTTTTTGGGTGTTTCGACCCTGCTCCCTTATTTGTTTTTACCTTTTTTCTTGTGACTCGGTTCAACCGAGTCAGAAGATGGCTGCCAACACTTCCTGGTTTGAAGTGTTGGCAGCCAATCAGATCTCAGGCACGAGATCGAAAGGGTTCGCGGATCCAACATGGCCACAGTTGTACATCTGAGAAATCTTTGAATTTCTCAAAAACTACTGAACAGATTTATACCATTTAACAAAAAGAGTGCTTTCTGGACCAACAGCTACCTTTCTACCAAATTTGGTGTAAGTCCATTCAGCAGTTTGGGCTGCAGTCGCGTCAAAAGTTTCCTAGGGAAATTAACATGGAGAAAAAGCGTTTTGGGGCCTCCCCTTTTTCTCAGCCCATACTTGATGGATCAACCCAAAATGTTTAAGACAGGAACTGATGTGAGCGTCAAATTAGTCTCTAAAATGTCATGAAGATTCGTCAAACGGCGCCATAGTTATTGGCAAATCAACATTAGCTTTTTGATAGAAATCAGGTCCTAACTATAACTACCTACTGGCGACTGCTAGTAGGTAATTTCTTTTCGCATGGGCATGCAGAAACAGGATTCTCCGTTCCTGATGGCAGAGGCCGCCCTGCAGGGCTGGGTGCCCCCGGTAAAATGGAGCTCTTTGTGTGGATATATATATATATATATATATATATATGAGTTATGGATCTTGACACGTTGATTCCCTTGCAAAGGACGTCAGGACACAGACACCATTTATGCGTGGAAAGTTTTCTTTATTTTCGTTCACAATCTGCCACGACGCGTTTTGGCCAAGCCTGGCCTTAATCACATGATGCAGCTACAGTAAACTACCAACAATTTAAAGTGCCCTGTGCATAAATGTGCAACAAATATAGAACACAGACTATTTATTAAGACTCTTGGGCTGACACTTGTAAATTGAATATTCACATATATCTTAATGCATTTGAGTTATAAAGAGAGATAAAACATGAATACTTGTTCAAGTCAAATTGATTCAAAACAAACAATGAAATGGCGGTTTGAGTAGATATTAAGCTCCTTATGGTTGGATATTTCCACTGCAACATTATAATGTGCAAAATGTGTCAATGTGCAAACTACGCAATTGGATAATGTTATGTTGTGCATAATATACCAATGTGCAAAATACACAATCAGGTATAGTAGATCACAAATTGTACCACAACCATGTTTGCCTTGGTTCTATGCAAACATTACCTTTGTTGCCTAAAATTAAGTGGAATATAATACCAATTGAGCTTTATCTCACTTATTGTTATAACCAAAATCAATTAAATGTTCTCTTTTGTTGATATAACTGTAAATTGAGAACACAGCTGGAAATGATGCCCTTGTGGGCTGTCAGGATCTGTAACCACTTAACTAGTCTGTTAAAGTGCTCAAAGTACTATAAAGTGCCTAATAAACAGAGAAAACATGGACTCTATGAATAAATAAAAATAAGTATCAATGCAAAGCTATGCTACAGGTGCTGTAGTTACAGTTTAATAACCTGGCCTCAGATTACCCAGAAATACTTAGAGTGTTGAAATGGAAGCGGCATCTTTGTATGGTGGGCAGTTTTATAAATATCTGCAAAGTAGAACACAGGCATTAAAGGCAGGTGTGCAAATCCTCACTGGTATTGAGCCCATTTGGAGTTTTGGTATCAAGACTTAAAATATATCTATTCTCCAATTTTCTTAATGCAGACTCTCTGTTGCCTTCTCGTCTTGGACTGGGTATAGTATCTAGCACAAAATATTTGGATTAACTCAATTTTCTATTGTGCACATCCTTGAAATGGCGAGCCACTGGATAAGAAACATCTGAGTTAGTAATTGCCTGGATATGCTGTAAAATCCGTTTATGGACTTGTAACTTAGTGCTACCAATATATTGTAGCCCACATGTTCATTCCAAAGCGTAGATAACCAACTCTGTTTTACAAGTGAGGAATTTATTGATCTTGATTGGTCTGTCATGGAAAGGGGAGTAGTACTGTGTCATGTTAACTCCAAATTGGCAAGCCCTACATGAGTTGCACTTGAAAAATCCCTTCCTAGAGGAGAGCCAATTAACTCCTTCTGAGATTTCAGGGCTGCTTCTTACAAGGGTGTTGCTCATAGACACAGCTTTCCTGAAAGTGAATAGTTCTCAATTGTCGCTCCTGATTGCTGTAAGTTAAAATCAACCTAGTTTCTCCCTCCATTTCTTGTTTACTTTTGCAGTCATTCGAATTGCTGCCACTGTTGCCAAATAGTACGCTTCCTCTACTTGCACCTTCTGTTTTTTCTATGGCTCGATCAATTATGTGAGCAATGTAGCCCCAGAGAGAAATCGTTTTTTGGACTCTATTTGGGCCTTTTTCAAATCCAGGTGATTGCTGGAAATTCTTTTGAACCGTAACATTTCTCCATACGGAATACTGTGGATTAAATGCTGAGGGTGAATGCTATTGGAATGAAGCACTGAATTGCCTGCTGTTTCCTTCCTGTGCAACCAGGTTTCAATCCTGTCGTTATTTATAAGCACATAAACATCTAGGAAGTCAACTGCATGAGAACTGATCTGAGCTGTAAAATTAAGATTGATTTCATTGCAATTAATCTCAGATACACAGTTCAACGCTCTGTCCTTCGTTCCCCTCCATATAACAAATAAATCATCAATGTAAAGAAGCCAGCAGATCAAGTGCTTGTTCATTATCTCACTGTAGTTAGCCTTGAAGACCCTCTCCTCCCACCAGCCCATGTGTAGACAAGCATAGCTGGGGGAGAAGCTGGCCCCCATGGTGACCCCACGGATCTGCTGGAAGATCTCATTGTTAAACATGAAGAAATTATTTTCTAAACAATATTGAGTCATGCATAACAACATTTTGCTGTGTTCATACAGCCTGAGTGATCTACTAATAAAAAAATGCTGCACTGCTCTGAGCCCATCTTTGTGATTTATGCTAGTATAAAGGGTTGTTACATCTAGAGTCATGAGTAGGTAATCTTGGTTCCAAGGGATATCATAAATGTGTTTTAAAAAGTCCCCTGTATCCTGGATAAAAGATGGTAAACTGCGAACACACTCTTGTAAAAAGAAATTGTTGTCACAAGAGGACTGTTTCTGGCCAAAATGATGGGCCTGCCTGATGGTGTCGTTGGGTTTTTATGAATCTTGGGAATAAAATAGATGACGGGCATTACCGGATGGTCAAGTATTTGAATTCATCAATGCTGAGCAATCCTTCATTTTTCCATGTTGCAAGTTTTGAATAAAAATCATTCTATACTGCTCTGACTGTTTGTATCTTGCTTTTCTTGTAACACTGCGTATCATTCAGATGATTTGAAGCCTCTTTCATATAGTCAGATTTCAGCCAAATTACAATGTTACCCCCCTTGTCAAAGTTACGGATTACTATCTGGTTGTTATTCTGCAATTTAGTCATTAGCTCTTGATATTTCCTATTGTGATTGCTTTGCTTGATATAAGCTCCCTGGATTGCATAATTGAGTTTCTTGATCTGGACTATAAGATTTTTATTAAAGATGTCGATCGAATCACGAGGCATGATAGGCATAAATGTTGATTTTGGTTGAAGGTTGTCGCAATGGTATCATGAGTACTTAATCCCTGTTTCACTATCATTGCTTGTGTAGAGAGTCCAGAGCTGGTCTCTTGATCCTCGTTTTGTAGTGCTTGCAATTCCTGAATAAGTTCGATGTCTGAAATATGTAGATTGTCTGAGTGATCAATAATATCAGTGTTGTTGGCATTATTGGTTGATGGTAAGTCCCTATTAGCACTGCTCGCTCTCTGCAAATGATATTTTTTAAGCTTAAGTTTGCGGATAAACTTGTAGATGTTGATCCTGGTTTGGCTGTAGCTAAAGGTACTTTCTGGGCAAAATGAAAGCCCTAGGGCTAAAAGCTGTTTCTCTGCTTCTTCCAGGTTCACATCTGGCAGGTTGATTACCGTCTTATTATCCTGTCGTGCTATATTTACTTGCGTCTCCATTTGGTAATTGGTTGTTTCATTGCTCTTTGTGTGCTGTTGTATTCTTTCTCGAAGCCTCTTGTTTTTCCTTTGTTTGCTTTGTAATTTGGCACTCTCGGTCGTAGTGTTTGACGTCTGTCTTTTCTGATTCCTCTCTTAGTGTGAGCATGTTGCCACTTGTTGGGCGCTCTTTTGATGGCCTATTTCCTTCGGATTCGGACTCACTTTCTAAGGCCGAGCTCAGATTAGAGGGTGATATTGTGCCTGGAGGCACTGAACTGATTTAGTCATCCTGATTGACTATATTTCTGTTAGTTCGTTTTTGTATCTTCATTGCATCATATTGTTCGGAGAAAGTAAATATTTGGCCATTCTCATAGTCGGTTTTATCCCTTTGAAATTTGTGGGCCTTTCTATTCTTTATAGTTTCTTCTTGCTTACGTAGTCTCGGGAGCATTTCTTCACAATATTTGTTAATGAGATCTGTTTCATCAAATTTACTAAATTCATCATTAATAAAATCGATTTTGTTTTGGAGTTGTGTGCGATCAATGTCTGCATATTTAACCAGTATTTGCACCAACCTCCAGAATGACTCTAGGTTGCACTCCGCCCATTCTTTCAATATGAGCGAGTTCGGGTTTTCAAAGCTCGGTGCTAACATGATTCTCAGTTCCCTCGGTATGCAATCGCATTCCAAATACTTCTGCAGTGATTTGTGTTCCCACCATTTTGCCTGCTCATGCTTCATAAGTTTTTCCAGAGATCTGAATCTGTATTTTATATCCACCGCTCCTCCCCTACTACCACTACTTGTTGCCTGTGCAGTTAGATCAGCACTGGGTAAATTTTTAAACAGCTCGTCTGCTGCCGCTTCGCGTTCCCTTAGTGTGTCGGCGGACATTTTGTGAGAATTCTTTTCTGTTAATCTTTTGAGCTTTTGTGTGTTGGATACAGTGAAAGTCAATGAGAGAGGCGGCAACCGAGTGCAAGATCTGCGACGCCTAGAGTCAAAGTTAATAATTCAGTACAGAACCCTAGTGCCAATCGGCCATAATTGCGATGAAGAACTTGCAGTACATTTAGGCTAAGTTAAGAGCCGTTTTCAATAGAGGAATTAAGACCTCCATTGGTTGGGATTATGTTGATATATAAATGCCTCTGCAGAAGTACAGCTTTTTTAAACCAGTGCACTGTGGAGTTTAGGTGAAGGGTTTTATGTAAGGAAGTTAATGCATTTTATTTATTTTTATTGCAGAAGATGTGTCTGCGGTCACAGTGAAGAATGCTAAAGAACGAAAATATCTATTCCAGCAATTCAGCCCACTTGGGCAGAAGTGTATCCTGTAGGGAATTTTGCTGACAGTGTTCTGTATTTCATTACTTTTCAATGATTTGCGCAGAAACGTGTTCTAAGAAATGATATTTTTGCACGGAGCTTAAATCATGATAAGGTGCAGTACTTTATTGTAAAAATGCCAGACGTGTAGAGCGTTATTGAGTTATGCCCACATTGGCAAAATTGACAATAGGATTATTGACCATACGCGCTGTCCATAATGATTGCCAAATTGGCCCTGTACACTTTAAGATCATGGATTTATATTGCTCATGGACGTTTTAATGGTGTATTTAATCAAAGCCCACTGAGGCATGACTGCACACTTCTGAGCGCAACACTGTTCCCTGTTTATTGAAAGGCTTCAGTTGTCATGACGACGTTGTAAGATTTGAAACACTGTCAATCATACAGTAATGTTATTTTATCTTTATTTTCATTAAGCAGGTGTTTATGGAAGGAATTTTTTAATTCCGATTTAATTTAGCATTTTGTGTATAATGAAGGAATGTTTAAACACTGTGATCCGTTCACACACTGCGATCAATGTTATGTCGATTCAGAGTGAGTTAACTCATGAATTTAAGTCTGTTTTCACTGTTTATTTAAGTTTAATCACATGATTATTTAAATGTCCGGAAGTAGCTGCCACAGTACTCGTGAACAAGGGAGTGTTTCCCGAATCGCGTCGAGTTGGTTTGCCTTTGATTCATTAAATTACCGTCTGGAAAGCATTTCTGTGTCCGCGGCTTGCTGTCTTTGAAATGAAGGTGAGACGGCGTGTGTTCGTGTTTTAGAGGCTCGCTCCCTCGCCGCGGGCCACCGTCACAAGAGGAAGGGGAACAGCGGTTACGGTGCGCAGCACTGTTTTGCAAGTTTATATATATATATATATATATATATATATATATATATATATATATATATACATATATATATATACATATATATATATTATCTACTGGCGGTCGCCAGTAGATAGTTATAGTAAGGACCACGTTTCCATAGGGAAAGCATTTTTTGATGTGCTTATAATTTTGGCGTCGTTTGACGAATCTTTACGAAATTTTCCAAAAAGTTCCTCTTTTCAGGTGAGCTCCTATCCTGAAAGTTTGGGGGTGATTCGTGAAGGGGCGGCTGAGAAAAAAGGGGGGTCCCAAAACGTGTTTTCTCCATGCAATTTCCATAGGAAATTTTAGACAAGGCTACAGGTCAAACTGCTGAACGGAATTACGCCAAATTTGGCAGGGAGAAAAGTCTTGGTCCAGAAAGCACGCTTTTGTTTAAATGGGGTAAGTCCGTTCAGTAGTTTTAGAGAAATATCAAAATTTACAGATATCAATATTTGAGAATTCTGACATCTGATTGGCTGAGGCGTTACGAGCACGAGCGTGCGGCTCATTGGTTGCGAACTGTTCAAATTAGGAAGTGTTGGCAGCCATTTTGTGACTGAGTTGAAAGGCGTAGGGCGAAACAAAAGAGAAAAATTGTATACGAGGGTATAGTAGGAACACTGTGGTCTTAGTTTAAGCAGTCTGTACGGCGAGCGTGCGGCTCATTGGTTGCGAACTGTTCAAACTAGGAAGTGTTGGCAGCCATTTTGTGACTGAGTTGAAAGGCGTAGGGCGAAACAAAAGAGAAAAATTGTATAAGAGGGTATAGTAGGAACACTGTGGTCTTAGTTTAAGCAGTCTGTACGGTGCAGAGGCAGGGAGTTTGAATGTTGCGTAGGCCGTGGAAATCACGTACGCAGACATGGAAATCACGTCCGCAGAACAACGGTGCGCGATATTGCGGCAAGGTTGTGTAGACTCTGGAAATCCCGTTGGGAAAATAACAATGCGCCGTATTGCAGCTTTCCTTTAATATAATTCGCAGTAATGTTTACTTATAATGCGGTGTTCACTTTTATCACGGACAGTGTCACTTTCTTACACGAAAATTAATATTATGTGGGAGGGCGTGTTCTGTTCGTGTGTCTGGAACAAAATTAACGTTTAATTGGCTGAGGTGTTCCAACAATGAGCTCAATGTTCATTGGCTGCGAACCATTGAAAGTAGAAGTGTTGCCAGCCATTTCCTCCCTGTGCGCGGAGTAGCAGGGACATCTGATTGGCTGACGTGTTCCAAGCAGGACCTTCCCAAGCTTAATGTTCATTGGCTGCGAACCATTGAAAGTAGAAGTGTTGCCAGCCATTTCCTCCCCGTGCGCTGAGTAGCAGGGACATCTGATTGGCTGACGTGTTCCAAGCAGGACCTTCCAAAGCTTAATGTTCATTGGCTGCGAACCATTGAAAGTAGAAGTGTTGCCAGCCATTTCCTCCCTGTCCGCGGAGTAGCAGGGACATCTGATTGGCTGACGTGTTCCAAGCAGGACCTTCCTAAGCTTAATGTTCATTGGCTGCGAACCATTGAAAGTAGAAGTGTTGCCAGCCATTTCCTCCCCGGTCCGCGGAGTAGCAGGGACATCTGATTGGCTGACGTGTTCCAAGCAGGACCTTCCCAAGCTTAATGTTCATTGGCTGCGAACCATTGAAAGTACAAGTGTTGCCAGCCATTTCCTCCCCGTCCGCGGAGTAGCAGGCACATGTTATTGGTTGACGTGTTCCAACCAGGACGTTCCCAAGCTTAATGTTCATTGGCTGTAAACCATTGAAAGTAGAAGTGTTGCCAGCCATTCCCTCCCCCTCCGCGGAGCATCAGGGACATCTTATTGGGTAACGTGTTCCAAGCAGGACCTTCCCAAGCTTAATGTTCATTGGCTGTAAACCATTGAAAGTAGAAGTGTTGGCAGCTATTCCCTCCCCTCTGCGGAACACCATGGACATTTTATTGGCTAAACTGTTCCTAGTATAAGTTTGCTCATTATTGGCTGGGAACGGTTCACTTTTGTGAACCATTTTGTGACGCACTTCAATGGAGTACGGGAAAAGAAAGTAGTAGCGGGGAGGGTAGGAACACTAGTAACTCTGTACAGTGGTCACAAGGTAGTGGAGAGGGATTGTGAAGGTAAAAATAGTTTTTTATATATTTTAAGGGCCATTTATATAATTGGCGTGGGGTGTACAAATCACGGCGGGAAAATAACAAAGTGTGTTGCGGGCTTCTTTTTATTAAGTTTGCGGGTAGGATACTTCCCAGGAGCACTGTTTAGTTATAATGTGGTGTTTACTTTTCTAACGGGGAGCTGTGGTTGCGCAGCAAAAATTTCAGTCTAGGTATGAAATAGTTTTTATTAAGCAATTACAAATATACTTTGTTCGGAAACTGAAGCTGTATATATGAAAGGGGTGATAAATAAAAACGCAATTCATTAAATATCCCTTAAGCGTGGGCACACCCTCCCTTTTTTTTCTGCTATAGTTTGTAAAAGTGTTGCCCCATATTCTTGATAATATAAGAGGGCATGAGTTACTTTTAGATAAAGTAGAAAAGAAGTGCTACAAGAAACACTCCCGCACTACATCATCTCAGGTCACAAGAACAATAACAAGTAAAAAACAGTTAAACACAAATCACTTTATATTACATAGAAATGTACGCTTTATCATTTTTTATTATTTCTATTATTGTAGAATTCGGGAAAGTTCGGTCGTAGTGCTTAGATCACGTACTCCTTTAAGCATATATAGGATAGTAGTATAATAATATACACTACTGGTCGTATATATTCTATAGGGAGAAGGTGACTAGGAACCGCAACAGACAAAAATAGAAATAGTAAAAAAACATTCAGAAATGTAGGGTTTATCAAAGGTATTCACTAAGAAAGTATCTATGGAAACAAATTTTTTTTAAACTGCAATTTCCAAGAATATTGTCACTGTAAAAATATCTGATCAAGTAAGTTATAAAGGTCAGTAAACTGTATTTCAGCTGGTTTACTCCTGGCGGCGAGAAATCTCCAATTCCTGTTGTGTGGAAATATCACACTCATACAATATACACAGTGTCACTGATGGCACACAAAAAGGAAAATTAAAATGAAGTCATCAATACAAAACAAGATCAATAACGAAATACTTTCCAGCGATGAGTATGTTGACAGCTTCTTTCTCCGGGACTTCGAAATCTTTCATCTTCACGCCAACGGGTCATAAAGTGCTCTGAGATCACAATGACTGTTAATATTATAATATACATATTCACAGTATATGATCCCAAGAAAGAAACAGAGTAAGAACGAGAAGGTGCTGACGTTAAATATAAATCTTTAGTCTTCGCGTCGACGGGTCATAAACTCCACTGAGGTCAGTATAAATGTTCATATTACAATATACATACTCACACTATATGATCTCAAGGGAGAAATAGACTAAAAACCAGAAGCTGCTGACGTTACATATAAATCTTTAGTCTTCGCGGCAACGGGTCACAAACTCCTCTGAGATCATAATGTGTGGTTATTATAATATACATACTCACACTATATGATGTCAAGGGGGAAATAGACTACAAACTAGAAGCTGCTGACGTTACATATAAATCTTTAGTCTTCGCGCCGACGGGTCACCAACACTTCTGAGGTCAAGTACAGTGTCAATATTATAATATACAAAGTCACACTATATGAGCTCAAAGGAGCCAGAACAGGAACAATGTTTGCTGTATTCTGTCTGTTTCTGAAAAGAAGCTGCTGACGTTACATATAAATGGCAAAAACAACCAATTACACTTTTTTCTAAATACAAGTGTTTAAAGATTGACAAATAGCTATGTATTATAAATATCTAGTATTGCATAATCAAACAACTTACAACTCAGGATTATGTTTTGTGGCCGCAAAAGAAGAATCCGACTGTAGAAAAGAGCACCTGCATCACTGAATGGAGACGCGTAAATAACTCGCAAAACGAAAGTAATCTATCAACGGGTGTGGTTTATATACTTTTTGGTTATTCAGTAGTCTATGGAAGGAAGATGCGGCTCCGCCCATTTAGATGTGACATTTTACAGTTGACACGTGCTTACGTTTTAACTGTTTCACTTGTGCACGTGTTGGGAAAAGTTACAAAATGTGAAGCGGAAAAAGTTTCGATTTCGAACCTAACACGTATAAGGTCCTTAATATGTACATACATTGGAGAGCTTAAAAACTGTTACCCGGAAAACCATGTCATTTCCATTCTCATGAGTAAATACATTTATTGATTGCCGTAATTCTAAATAGAAGACATTAAAAAAAAGATCTATCAGAATAGAAGAAAAAATAATGTGATAATATTTCTCATCACTATGGTTTTAAATTAAAAAAATACGAGCATTTGTAAAGCGTACAGCTAACCCTGGAAAGGTGTGCCGGCGCTCGGGGGCATCGGAAAGATTAAGCAAGGTGTTTCCCACAGTGACATAGTGGTGGGCTAACGTGCCGCTGGAGCCGGGAATCGAACTGTGAACGCTGTTGCGCAAAGCCAGGTATCATAGCTGCTCCGTCACACTTTTTCCACACTTATATGTTAATTAGTGCTAATTAAGTTTTAAACATTGTTAAATTATAACTTATAACAGACTACTGTTACAGTTAGTTTTTCACTACAAAAAGTATGCACGTCTTTTTTAAATTTAGTTAAAAACAATATAGGTTTTAGGGACATTGTAGTTAGAAATTAGCATTTAAAAACCTTTAAAATTTACTGAAAAAACCATAGGTTTCAGGGACGTTATAGTTAGAAATTAGCATTTAAAAAACCATTGAAATTCACTGAAAAAACCATAGGTTTTACAGACGTTATAGTTAGAAATTAGCATTTTAAAAACCTTTGAAATTCACTGAAAAAACCATAGGTTTCAGGGGCGTTATAGTTAGCTGGACATTTCACTCGTACAAAACCATAGAAATTCCACTGTTATAGTTAGTTCAGCTAACTATAACTCGCGCCCCCGCAATGCACTGCTGATGACGTCACATATTACATCATTCATGACATGGTCAGTGACATCACTGATGACATCTGAAATGACATCACTGATGACATCACTGATGACGTGAAAATCTGATGCACCTCCTCACAGTCTAATGTAGCCTTTAATACACACACTGTAAAATACAGACTACCATTTTTGAAACCATCGAGACACCAATACCAGTTACTACATATGCACTCTTTAATTCCTAGGTCTACACAGACATCCACTCATTCACCCATACATTCACTTATACATGCAGTTACTCATCAATACAACACTATGATATGCACTCATACACCTAATCAGACACTCACACACCGCCACTCATCCATGGAGTTACTCACACACCTAGTCAGTCATGCAAAGAATCAATCACACTCCCATTTACTCACCTATACAGTTATACACACACCACCTCCCTAATTCTTACAGATACTAACGCATAATTACTCTCTTATATAATCACTGATACAAGTACACACTCATCCATACAGCCACTCTCACAATCACTCTGTCACATATACTCATTTATATACAGCATCACTCACATATACTGCCTTTTACATATGTAGTTACTCACACATGTACCACTGAGACATCCATTCACTCACCAATACACCCATACACACACTCACCCACCCATACAGCTGTTTCCACATGCACTCTTGAACCCATACACCCAGTGAATCAACCACTCACACATCAATGCACAGAGTCACACACCTCCAACCCACCCACACAAATACTCAGGCAAACAATCAATAACCCATATAAACACTCATGTAGCTACTGACCAACCCATGTAGCAGCTTACACAACAACAGACAGACTGATACACACATTCACACAGTTTAGTCACTAACCCATGCATTCAGTAAGACACGTTTAATCACTCACTTATACAATCAGTCACACACGTGTAAAATCCCCCATCCAGACACTTATACACCCACTCATTCTTCAATACACCTAACAATATATGTAAAACATATTTAAAAATTACAGAAACACACAGTCACTGGATGATGTCATCAGTGATGTCATCAGTGATGTCACTGACCATGCCATGAATGATGTAATATGTGACGTCATGAGCAGTGCATTGCGGGGGCGCGAGTTATAGTTAGCTGAACTAACTATAACAGTGGAATTTCTATGGTTTATTACGAGTAAAATGTCCAGCTAACTATAACGCCCCTGAAACCTATGGTTTTTTCCGTGAATTTCAAAGGTTTTTTAAATGCTAATTTCTAACTATAAAGTCTGTAAAACCTATGGTTTTTTCAGTGAATATATATATATATATATATATATATATATATATATATATATATATATATATATATATATATATATATATATATAATATATATCTACTGGCAGTCGCCAGTAGATAGTTATAGTTAGGACCTATTTCCATGGAAATCCACAACATTCTATTTGAAATAACTTTGGCGCCGGTTGACGAATCTTCGCGAAACTTTCTAAACTTATGGCCCGCTCCGGTCCGCTCCTATCCTGAAAGTTTCGGGGTGATTCGGCAAGCCGGGGCCCAGAAAAAAGGGGGGTCCCAAAACATGTTTTCCCCATGCAATTTTCCATAGGAACCTTTCATCGCAGCTACTGCCCGAACTGCTGAACGGAATTACACCAAATTTGGCAAAAAGGTAGCCCTTGGTTCAGAGTCATGCCTTTTGCTTAAATGGTGTAAATCCGTTCAGTAGTTCCTGAGAAATTTGAAAAAGAAAACACATATATATCTGGGCGGAGCCTAACCACACATGTCATCGTGAGATATGATTGGCTGTCAGCACTTCATCCTGGAATTGCTGGCAGCCATCTTGGGACCAATATAAATGATAGTACCCCATTGAAATGCATTGTAGTGAATCGAAGATTTTGAGGGTTACCAAAAGGAGAACTATAAAGGGTGATAACAGACTTTAGTTACATTAGAATTCATTTGTTGATGGTACCATACTAATTTCAGGAATTGTGGTGTGTTCTAAGGTGATTTTACCCTGTGAAAACCTTCTGCTGGGATATCATGAATCATGTTTGAGAGAAAACTATTTTCACATGCTTGTCCCATACAGTTTTGGAAGGTGCTCCAGAAGCTAAAATGAGAGCATATTTTCTGTAAATTCACATTATCTTTCTCAGTCATGTGAGAACGAAGTCTGACATTCTCAGTAAAACATGTACAACCAACAAGGGCAGAGACTGTCAGTTGATTCCTTTTCTACTGCAGCTTCCCAGAGTGTTCTAAAGAACAACTAGAGTGCTAACAGCCTTACTTATGACAAAAGTATGGCACACCTGAAGCCATCTTGATTGGAATAAACTGGTAACACTTAAAACATTTAATTTAAAAAGGAACAAAATGAGGGGGTTCATTTTGCCATAGAAATTATGGTTAGTGCTGCAGAAAGAAAATTTAGGGCATGTTTTAAGTGAGATCTCAATTCCTCTTCTATTTCATTAGAAAATTCTGACATGCAGACTGAAACAATCACTTTCAATACCAGCAGTAGACTTCCAGTTAACTCCCTGGTGAGCAGTAGCTTTACTACAGTGATCTAATGAACAACTAGAGTGCTAACATTCTGAATTTATGGCAAATGTGTAACACATCTGAATGCCTTCTTGATGGAATCAAAGTAAAAACTGAAAGCATTTCCTACTGAGGAGACTGCAGTAAATGACGAAATTAGGAAACTTCATAACAAATAAGTCTCCCAAGATGGCCACCAGAGAAAAAAGAGCCCAAATGTAGCACAAATATCACCCAGATGTAGCCCACATATAGCCCAATGACAGAAGTGTGCAAAACACTTTTTATTTTTATTTTTTCTGCAGTTTTATATAGTGCAAACTGGTCAGGTATTGGAGCGTTACATCTTACTTGGACCCCTTATTGCATATTTTGCACGAAGTACATGAGATTGATCTTGCGAAATATTGAACTTTACGATTCTGTTAACCTGAAGTTGCTCTGAACCGGGCTTTGTAACACCCATTTTTACCTACTGGTTTTAATTAATTCTCACTGTATTGTATTAGGAAAGAGGATTTACTGTTTTTATGTACACTTTTATGATCTATGTTTCTAAATCAGATCAAATAAAGTTTAATGAATTCTACGGCAGGACGGAGGCGAGGATTATGCATATCTTTCCTCACTTTATTTGCATAGCAGTTCAAAGAAAACGTAACACAACAATCATTAAACAAAAGACTACACAACCCATGAACCATTAGGGGGTAGTCTCCAAGGCAACTATAGTCCAATCATATCACAGTCCATCGTATATAATATCGTGATGTCCCTTCCACTTCCTCTTTCTTCACTGCTCGTCAGTTAAGTGCATTCCTTACATTCTTGGCTTAATCTGACGTTGTTGCTGTTTGTATAGCGGTTTCTTGTGCACGTTATTAGCATTATTGTCTTGGTATTGTTTCATATTCCCTGCGCAGCAGGCTCTTGCCCGAGCGCGTTCTCCTCCTCGCAGTTTCTCCCGCTGTGTGCTCTGCGCGCGGTGAGATCCTGTCAGGCGCGTCTGGTCCGAGCGAGGCAGCTCCATCGAGCGCTCCCGCTGGTCTTTACGCGCGTTTGGGAATCCGGTCACTCCTTTAGTGTCCGCTTGATTCCCGACCAACCCTCGCCTAATTTTGACACCGCTATGCGGTGATTTCCCACATGGCCACGTTAGTGACCAGCGCCACCTGGTGGTGGTAATTGGTATTGCGCCTCAGTCTATTCTTATAACAGCTTCGGGAAAGCCCAGCTGTTGGAGCACCGGCGAGGGGGCTGTCTTAAGGATTTTAAGGGCATTTGTTCTGTGCTCACACCTCTGCTATTATGTCTTCTCCAGAAGACCATTTTTACTCCTCCTACCAGGAAGTGGAGGAGGAATGGCCCCCAACTTCTCCCTCCAGCAGTGGACCAAGCCCTCTCTCTGGCTATTTCTAGGGCGCTGGCTCCTCTTAGGGATCAGGTTGATAAGCTGGCGAAAAGCATCCCTGGGGTGTTCAGTGACCCAGATCTGGTGGTGGCAGGTCCAAGTAGCTCCCAGATGGGGAATAAAAGGGCCGTAAGCATAACGCGGGGCACTTGGAAGGATTTGATAAACTTACGGAGACCTTCCTCAAGAGTGTGCGAACGCTAAAACATGCACCCTGCCGGGAGGAGGAGGGGCCCGGAGAAAATTGCGACACTGTCACCACTATTGTAGACCCCGAAGGCGGTCTTCCCTTACAGGGAGAGGGTGTATCGGAGGACCATTTCTCCTCCGATGAGGATAAGGACTCGGGGCGTCCCTGGCATCCAGAGTCCCACTCCTCTCAGTCCCCGGTTGGGGACGGGGTCCACTCGGACATGTTCGAGCCTACCCAAATTTACCATCCTAGGTCGGCAGAGTGGACACCTGACGCCAAAGTGGCAGAGTATGTGGTGGTGAAAATCCATCAACCCCTTGAAAGGGAGGTCAGGAATAGGATGAGGGGAAAATGCCCTAGGCCCTCACTGAAGGGGAAGGTGGCACACACGCCTGAAATTGATGAGAAACTATGTACCTTTTTCTCCAAGTATATGAGGGATCCCAAGAAAGGAATTGATAGGTCTTGGACGTGGTAGGGCCCTTGACCCAAATTATTCAAATGACGGAGCGTTCCAAAGAGTCAGGATCCCCTTTGTCCACGGATATTGTGGCTGGTTGGGTGCACTACCCTAAAACACTACCCCCTCCACTACCCAAACACCACTGCACTACCCTAAACCCTAAAACACTACCCCCAGCACAACACCCTACACTACCCAAACATAACTGCACTACCCTAAACCCTAAAACACTACCACCAGCATGACTCCCTACACTACCCAAACACCACTGCACTACCCTAAACCCTAAAACACTACCCCCAGCACAACTCCCTACACTACCCAAACACCACTGCACTACACTAAACCCTAAATATACCCCCAGCATGACCTCCCACACTACACAAACACCACTGCACTACCCTAAACCCTAAAACACTACCCCCAGCACGACCCCTACACTACCAAAACACCACTGCACTACCCTAAACCCTAAAACACTAACCCCAGCATGACCCCCTACACTACCCAAACACCACTGCACTACCCTATACCCTAAAACATGACCCCTACACTACACAAACACGACTGCACTACCCTAAACCCTAAAACACTACCCACAGCATGACCCCCTTCACTACACAAACACCACTGCACTGCCCTAAACCCTAAAACACTACCCCAGCACTACCCCCTACACTACCCAAACACCACTGCACTAACATAAACCCTAAAACACTAACCCCAGCACAACCCCTACACTACACAAACACCACTGCACTACCCTAAACCCTAAAACACTACCCCCAGCACGACTCCCTACACTACCCAAACACCTCTGCACTACCCTAAACCCTAAAACACTACCCCAGCAGACCCCCTACACTACCCATACACCACTGCACTACCCTAAACCCATAAACACTACCCCCAGCACGACCCCCTACACTACTGCACTACCCTAAACCCTAAAACACTACCCCCAGCACGACCCCCTATACTACCCAAACACCACTGCACTACCCTAAACCCTAAAACACTACCCCCAGCACAACCCCCTACACCACCCAAACACCACTGCACTACCCTAAACCCTAGAAAAGAAACCCCCACCCCATGCCCAATCCCCCTTACCTCTCACTCCTCATGGTTCCTCTCTCCTCGTGGTTCCTGCTTCACGTCATCTCTGAGGGGCGGTGCACGTCGTTGTGAGGAAACGGAACAGCATCTGTTTCCTTACAATGACATGGATCGTCTACATGTTTAGAACGCATGGTCATTTACCATACATACCTTTACAACAAAATTCGTTGTAAAGGCATGCGTGGTAAATGACCATGCGTTCTAAAAAATGCGTAGTAATGACTTTGTGATGTACAACGCATGCGTGGTAATGCATGCGTTGTAATGGTATCGCAAAGTAAAAAGTCGTTGTAACGGCTGTTTACCGATCGAAGCTGGCCCCTGTTCTTCAGTGAGACGTTTATTTGATTAATTAGGAGGAAGGAATGTGGTTTTTACCAAAAGTGCATTCCCGGCTGTTGTATTGTGAAAGTGTCCGCGTGGCCTGGTTTCACTTCCGGTGAGAGAGTGGAAGAGTCTGTTTGGATCTAAAGGAGTTCTGTTGTTGGACGGGGCCGGCGCGACATGTCATCAGAAAACATAGCTAATGGAAAGCGTCCTCCCTGAAGTGTGGAGCAGTGCCATGAGAGGTCAACGAGTGTGCGTCCCACCGCAGTATGACCGTACCGCGTAACCCATGTGCCGCCTCCAGGGTACGGGAGGCAGAAGCGGCATCGCAGGTCCTCTTGAAGACCGTTGTAGCACTAATTCTACATTTTGGTACTAGGGCATTTTAACTTCGTTGTTCCTGCCAGATACAAAGAGAAGATCCTGTGTTATTCAGTGCCCTCGTTACCTTTTTTGTGGGTTGTGGTGCTTGTCACTTCGCTGCCCCGCCGGTGCACACGACTGGGCACCCCACCTCGTGTGCCATCTGCAGGGCCTCTGCCTCGGATCACTGGTTTCGGTTTCTGGAGTGGCAACATAAACAGTTGCTCCCAAAGCACTAGCCTGAACACTTAGGTGAATATCCCCTGCACCAGCATTCCATGGAAATTCTTTCCTAGCTCTCCCACGTCAACGAGCACGGCTCCGCTCGCGACACGGTATAACGTCATCGGAGCCATAAGAGGACCTCGTCGGCGTGCTGACGTCAGTTCCACCCATTTTTTCCGTGCCACCGAGGCAAACAGGGGACCGAGACATTTTCACATGTATACATAGTATAATAAATATATATATATTCACTGAAAAAACCATAGGTTTCAGGCACGTTATAGTTAGAAACTAGCATTTAAAAACCTTAGAAATTCACTGAAAAACCATAGGTTTCAGGCACATTATGGTTAGAAATTAGCATTTAAAAACCTTAGCAATTCACTGAAAAAACCATAGGTTTCAGGGGCGTTATAGTTAGTTGGACATTTCACTCGTACAAAACCATAGAAATTCCCCCGTTATAGTTAGTTCAGCTAACTATAACTCGGGCGCCCGCAATGCACTGCTGATGACGTCACATATTACATCACTCATGACATGGTCAGTGACATCACTCATGACATCACTGATGACATCTCAAATGACATCACTGATGACATCACTGATGACATCATCCAGTGAATGTGTGTTTTTCTGAAAATTAAATATGTTTTATATATGTATATCTCAAGGTCGATGGAAGAATAAATGGGTATATAAGTGTCTAAATGGATGATTTTTTTGTAAAATTGATTGTATAACTGACTAAGTGTATCTTAGTGAATACATGGGTTAGTGAGTAATGTTTAAATATGAAAATATCTGTATCAGTCTCTCACTTTGTGTATAAGTGGCTGCATGGGTTGGTGAGTAGCTACATGAGTGTCTATATGGCTTATTAGTTGGTTTTTTGAGTATCAGTATGAGTGTCTGTATGGTTTGGTGGGGGTATTACTTAGTGCATAGATGCATGAATGAGTGACTCACTGTTTGTATGTGTTGAAGACAGCATGTGTGCAGGACTGTATAGGTGGATGAGTATGTGTATGGGTGTGTTAGTGAGTGAATGACTGTCTCAATAGTGTCTTTATGAGTAACTACATATGTTTTAAACTAGTATATGTGAGTATTGGTGTATATAAGTGAGTATATGTGAGAGTGAGAGATTGGAAGAGTTCCTGTACAAATAAGTAGGTGTTTCTATAAGTGATTGTTTAAGAGAGTAAGTATGTGTAAGTTTCTGTAGAAGTAAGTGTGGTAGTGTGTGTATAACTGTATATGCAAGTAAATGGATGTTTGATACTTTGTTTGCATGTGTGACTATGTGTGTGAGTAACTCTATGGATGAGTGGCGGTAAGTAACAGGATGTATAGGTGTATGAGTACATATGATGAGTGAGTACATGTATGAGTGACTGTATAGGGACTGTTGGTGAATGAGTGGATGTGTGTGTAGATCTTGCAATTACTGAATAGGTGTGTTGTAACTGGTATTGGTATGTCCATTGTTTTGAAAATGTTAGTTTGTATTTTTGAGTGTGTGTATCAAAGGTTATATTAGGGTGAGAGGAGGTCTGCCACTCTATCACAAGGATGATGTCATCAGTGATGTCATCAGTGATGTCATTTGAGATGTCATCAGTGATGTCATGAGTGATGTCACTGACCATGTCATGAGTGATGTAATATGTGACGTCATCAGCAGTGCATTGCGGGCGCGCGAGTTATAGTTAGCTGAACTAACTATAACGGGGGAATTTCTATGGTTTTGTACAAGTGAAATGTCCAACTAACTATAACGCCCCTGAAACCTATGGTTTTTTCAGTGAATATATATATATCGCGTATTCGAAACTTGCCACTGTCATGTGATCAAGGCTCGGACGAGCCGAAACGCGTTATGACGACTAACGAGGAATAAATAATTTTGCACCAAACCTGGGTCCGTGTCCGTTCTTGGAGAGATTCTATGGTACGACGGAGTAACCTGTGATATATATATATATTTATATATATATTTCAAAGGCCCAAGAGCTTTCAAGGACGCACTCGACAGCAAGTGAAAACCAAAAGGTTTATTTTAACAAAGGAACCAGCTACTAAGGTTGAAATATGCCTTTAAATTCAAGACTGACATTGAGCCTACTAAGGAACTTAATTTCACTTCCATGGAACCACGAGTCCCACAATGCCGTGATTACTATATTCACATCAAGCCTAGCCCACTGAGGGCGTGTTTGTTAATTAAATCTGCTTATGGGAGTGATGTTTCAATACCGGTTTCCTTTCAGAGCCCATGAAGAAGAGGCGTTCCAGCCTCGAAACGCGTCGGCAACATGATGAAAGTTGAGGCAGTTGACGAGCGAGCTGCAGCGAGGTTTATACTTACCTGGTGGTACAAGGACGCTGTCGAGTGCTCTTTCGATGCTGGGGCATTTTGTTGTACATGAATCTACGCGGCGGCCCGCCGCGAAAGAAGCACCATTTCCTGCAAGGAGAAAGGCTGTGGGGAGGGAATTCTTCCTCTCTATAAGCACGGCGTCCTCTGCAGATTAAAGCCCGCACTGACTCTGCCTACCTACTAAGGTTGAAATATGCCTTTAAATTCAAGACTGACATTGAGCCTACTAAGGAACTTAATTTCACTTCCATGGAACCACGAGTCCCACAATGCCGTGATTACTATATTCACATCAAGCCTAGCCCACTGAGGGCGTGTTTGTTAATTAAATCTGCTTATGGGAGTGATGTTTCAATGCCGGTTTCCTTTCAGAGCCCATGAAGAAGAGGCGTTCCACCTTCGAAACGCGTCGGCAACATGATGAAAGTTGAGGCAGTTGACGAGCGAGCTGCAGCGAGGTTTATACTTACCTGGTGGTTCAAGGACGCTGTCGAGTGCTCTTTCGATGCTGGGGCATTTTGTTGTACATGAATCTACGCGGCGGCCCGCCGCGGAAAGAAGCACCATTTCCTGCAAGGAGAAAGGCTGTGGGGAGGGAATTCTTCCTCTCTGTAAGCACGGCGTCCTCTGCAGATTAAAGCCCGCACTGACTCTGCCTACCTACTAAGTTTGAAATATGCCTTTAAATTCAAGACTGACATTGAGCCTACTAAGGAACTTAATTTCACTTCCATGGAACCACGAGTCCCACAATGCCATGATTACTATATTCACATCAAGCCTAGCCCACTGAGGGCGTGTTTGTTAATTAAATCTGCTTATGGGAGTGATGTTTCAATGCCGGTTTCCTTTCAGAGCCCATGAAGAAGAGGCGTTCCAGCCTCGAAACGCGTCGGCAACATGATGAAAGTTGAGGCAGTTGACGAGCGAGCTGCAGCGAGGTTTATACTTACCTGGTGGTACAAGGACGCTGTCGAGTGCTCTTTCGATGCTGGGGCATTTTGTTGTACATATATATATATATATATACACACACATATGTATCTAGAAGGGGTTTATACGTACCTGTACATTACTTATAATTGCTTGTAAAACCTTTGCCACATTGATGGCTTTACCATTCATGCTTTTACAATGAAATTTGTTGTGAAGGCATGGTGGTAAAGGCATATGCATTGTAAAGGTATGCTTGGTAAAGGCATTTGCATTGAAACGGTTGCGTTGTAACGGCATGCGTTATAACCGTATGCATGGTTCAGCCATACATCCATAAGGAGAACTGGTTGATCCTGGCCCTCATCATTTACCTGTGCCAACATTGCCCAAACCACATGTTCTAAAGCATTTGTCTGGACTATGACCTCTTTGCTCTAGTTTGGTGCTTTTAGGACAGGCACTGTGCACATTGCTTATCTCAGGCTGTCAAAGGCCTTTTGACACTCTTCAGTCGCAGTCAGATCAAGAAAGGCTCTTGCCTGGGTTTGGGTTTTTGGAGGTTTCTAAGCCTGAATTGTCTGGATCTTAAAATGAACAGATTATACATTATCCCCACCTACAATGTAGCCTTGTTGCAGAGCAATCCCTTGTCCTATTTTACACTTGCGTGCCATAATAGTAAGGCCTGCCTGCTGCAAGTGAGAGAGGTGGTCCTGCCAGGTGGAGGTAAATACAGAAATATCATCCAGATATGCTGCACTAAATGCTTCCACCTGAGATAGAACTCTGATCACCAACCTTTTGTATGTGACGGGCATACTTTAAACTAAAGAGCATCACCTGAAACTGAAAGTGGCCCTCTTGTATGGAGAATGCAGACCTCTCCTGCTCCCCTTTAGTACAATCTGTCATCACCCTGAAGTGAGATCAAAGGTGCTTAATTATTTGACAGCCCCAAATCTATATATAAGCTCATTAGCTCTTGGGATGGGGTGAGGATCAGTCTTGGTTACTGCATCGAGGCCCCTGTAGTAAACACAAAATCTCTGCTCTAGTTTCCCACCTTTTGGGTTGAGTTTGAATACCAGCACCACTGGGCTTGTCCAGGGACTACTGGAAGACTCAACCACCCCCAACTCCAGCATCTTAGCAACATCAGCTGTGATTCTGACCTTTTCCTGGTCAGGCAGCCTGTAGAGTTTGCTCTTGACAGGCAAGCTGTCACCTTTGTCCACATCATGGAGACACCACTGGATCTGATCTGGTGCTGCAGAGAACAAGTCAGCAAACTGACTCAAAAAGTTTTGACAGTTCCTCTGTTGTTCCCTCAGTGTGGAGGAGACCACTTATTCCACTGAGCCATCCCTGGCATTATGTGACAGGTGGTGTTGGAGAGGCTTGCATTCCTCTTCCCCCCTCTCCTCCATCTGTCACCATGAGCATGGTCATGTCAGCCCTGTCACAGTACTGTTTTAACCTGTTTATATGGATCAGCCTATGAGGGTGTCTGGGGGTTCCCAGATCCACTAAGTAAATGACCTGCCTCTTCTTTTCTAGTATCTGGTAGGGCCCAGTCCATTTTCCTGGAGTGCCCTGGGAGCCACAAGCCCCAACAACCACGCTTTCTGACTTGGCTTACTCAAATAAGACTCCTTTCTGGTCATACCAGTGCTTTATAAATGCCTGGCTGGCCTTCAAATTCGTATTTGCTTTCTTCATGTATTCTACCAATAGTGACATCAGCACTAGTACGTAGTCCAAAATGTCCTGCTTTGGTTCTCTGGGAGGCTTCTACCAACCCTCTCTCACCAGGCTCAAGGGACCTCTCACAGGGTGCCCAAACAAAAGTTTGAAGGGGCTGAAGCTCACTCCTTTTTGTGGAACATTCATATACACAAATAGCAGGCACCGCAGTAGGACATCCCACCTTCCTCTGAGTTTGTCAGGCAAACCCTAATCAGGGCTTCATGGTTTTGTTGAACCTTTCAACTAAACTATTAGTCCCGGGGAAATAAGGAGTGGTAAACTTGTAGGTTAGCTCACATTCTTCCAACGTACCCTTCAGGTATACAGAAATGAAGTATGTTCCCCTGTGAGATACTAACTTCTTAGGAAACCCAGCTCTGGTGAAGAAACCAAGTAAGGCTCTGGACACTGAGGGCGCAGTCACTATCTTGAAGAATATTGCTTCTGAGTATCTTGTGACATGGTACACCACCACTAGGATGAACCTATTGTCAGAATAAGTTGGAGGGTCTCTTGGGCCAGCAGTGTCAATCCCCACTCTCTCAAGATGTGTCCCAACCACATGTAGTAGAATTAAGAGACTCTTTGTCTTACCCCTTGTCTTGCCATTGGCATGACAGGTTGGGTAGGATCAACAGAACTGCTTCACTTTCTCTGATATCTGGGGTCAGTAGAAATAGCTAACCAACCTATTCCCGGATGCCCAGCAAATGGGATATCTGGTCCAGGTTTAGGAGGAATGCCATATACTGTTGGGGGACCACCAATCTCTAAGTTGCTCCAGGTTTGGGGTCCTTTGTTTCACTATACAAAACACCATCCTCCCAGTCTACTGACATCCCCGTTCTCTTGGACTTCAGCCTGCTGCTGAAGGCCCTCAAGAGTAGGAAAGGTCATCTGTCCTTGGCAGAACTCCTCTCTAGATGGTCTTCCTGCCACTGGCAGCTCTGCAAGCTCAGCAGATCTCTCAGGGGGTAGTTTCCTCTTCAGGCTTCAGGCCCTTCCCCTAAGGGCCAGATTCCTCTAGGGGCATATAACTCTGTAAAGTTGCTTTACCGGAATTCCTGCCCTTCCTTTTGTTTGGAGAGGCCTGGGCCATTAATCCAGGCTCCATTGACTCCTCTGATATGCTGGTTGTGCCCTGCATTTCTGCATGAGTCCTCCTTTCCACATTTGACAAAGCACATGTTTCCAGATTATTTCCCAGCAGTCATTCCACTGGGATTGACTGGGGCACACAAAAATTACCTTAGTAGATCTGGGATTATCTGGTCTTGGGAAACCAGCTTGTCCACCACAGTAGTTCTGCTGGAACCTGTATGCCTCATAGCCTCTACCTTAGTACCACTGATGCTTGGCCATTGCCTATACTCCACCATGCTGGGAGGTTAAGGCAGCCAGGGCCTCAATATTCATTACTCCCATTGACACTAAGGTGACTTCAGTGTACTCTTCGGTTTTCCTCTATGGGGGACTTCTAAGAACAATTAAGATCTCCTCTCTTATGCCTGAACTCCTGACAGTCATAGCACACCCCAGCATTTGAAGGGTCAAAATGATTTCCATGATACCCACTCCCCATGGACTTGGATCGGTCACGGATCTTCCCTTCTTTGGCAAACCTTTGGAGCCATTTAGGGAACTCCTTCTTTTTGTCTTCAGTGCTCTGTTCTTTCCCCTGTTGGGGGGCCTGAACCCCTTTCTTAGGCTCTCCATTCTAGAACGTCTTATGCAGCCTAGTGTGTACACACTCATCAGCTATCTTACTCAGCTCTCTGGGGTTAGACAGCTTGGAGCCTGCTAGATATAGTAGATCTCAGATTGACAATTTCCCTCCCCAGTGTGCCGGCCGACCATTTGTCGATGCTGGGGAGGGTTTGAAAGGAGCCTCTGGTACTTGTACCCGAGGGATTCCTTTTTTATATTTTCTCCTCACACTGCTCGGGAAAAGCATTCCTAGAGGTCCAAGACCTCTTTTCATTTGGTAATGACGATCAGCATGCAAGGCATGCTGATGTCATTGGTTGAAAAAGAAAAAGTAAAACTAGACGATCGTCTCGTTTCACTGCATCAGTATTCGGGATCATATCTCAGCCCCGGAGCATTTATTGAGTTGGGGGAGGTATCGTTGAAAAAGGAGAGACTCTCCCCTTTCAAATGGTATCTCTACCCAGAGGATTCCTGCTTGAGGATTGCTAAATGAGAGTGATCCCCAAGCAGTGATCCACCCAGTAGCCACTCACTAGAAACCAGGGATTTTGTGGGAGCAGCCTGTTAGGCAAGGGATTGTGCTCCCCCACACATGGCACATAGTCTTTTTGACCCCCTGGGGGAAGATGTAGGCAATTAGCCCCAATCTGCCCCCCCAGGGTTATAGAAATCCCACTAGACACCAGGGCTATAATAATAATTAGAAAATGAAGGGGTGGGGATTGCCCACCATAGGCATGGCCATGTCCCCACCCCAAAAAGGGTGAAATATTAACAAAAAACTTAGGGGACTGCCTACAACAGGCATGGACAGTCCCCCACCACAACCCCCAAAACGGGTGCAACGGTCTTTCTGCTGCCCCTGGAGGGCAGATTGGAGGTTTGCTGCAATCTGCCTTCCCCAGGGTGGGACACAAAGCCCACTAAATACCAGGGAATATATAAGAAAGAACATAGTGGTGGGGGCTTACCACCATGGGCATGGCCATGCCCCCACCCAAAAAGGGACAAACCAGTTTTTCTGCCCCCTCTTCCAGAAGCAGACAGAGTTGCCCCACCCCCATTTGCCACTGGGGGGAGGGGGCAAAAAGCCCACTAGACACCACGGGTTTCAAAATGGTGCCAAAGCAAACAAAAGGAGGGATATTCCTACCCTGCCATACCCCACCCCATATGGGGCAACAATGTCTTTCTGCCCCCCTGTGGGCTGGTAGTAGGTTTGTCCCAATTGGCAAGGGGGCTGGTAGGAGGTTTGTCCCAATTTGCCACAAATCTGCCCCCCAGTTGGGTCGGGGAGTGGAATGCCCATTAAAGACCAAGGATTTTGAATCTAGGCCAAGGAAAGGGGTACTCTGGCATTGGGCAACGCTTCTGCCCCAAAAGGGCCAAACCAGTATTTTGGCCTCCCTGGGGGCAGAGAGACGGTTTACCCCCACCTTGTCATTTGGGGGGGGAATAAAAGCACACTAGATGGCAGAAATATGTTGCTTATAAAACAGTGAGCTAATCTAGCCCATCCTGAAATCAGGCCTCACTCCTTAAACCTCAGCAGTCTCTCTGCTCCCCTGTGTACTTAAACATCTCCATCCCTATCACAAGGGCAAGCGAGAGGACTTTTGATTCTTTTGGGTGTCGTTTTTACATGTGAGCCAGGAGAATGGGGCTAAATAACAATATTGCCTCACTTGCCATGCTGAATGGCTGCCCTTTTTGGGCTTGTGAATGCCGCCACATGGGAGCAACCTCCCAGACCCAAACATTTCCAAAAACTAGACATAGAATGGAGTCCAGGGTAGTATGACTTGCATGGATCCCATGACATTTTCAGACCCACAATGCTCTGCATACCTCAAACTCTGCCTAAAATCACACATTTTCTTTGCATCTCTGTGATTTTAACATCCAGAATACACAGAGATCCACAACAGCCCTACTCGTCAGTGTTCCCCCACTTGTTCTATTAAAACACTACCCTTCCTTTATGGGTGAGCCTAGCATCTACAACTAGAAAAGGCCCAAAACCTAATGTGGAGACATCTGCATTTCCAATCAAAAAACTGACCTGATTTGGTAATGGGGTAGCAGTGTTTACTGGGCCTGGGCTCAGCCGCCACCTAGGGAAATCTGCCAAAACCAGGCATTTCTACATACTAGACACCCGGAGGAGTCCAGGGTGGTGTGCTTAATGTGAATGCCACAAAGTTGTCTGACGAACAATGCCCTGCAAACCTCAAACTTTGTCTAAAATCACAATTTATTCTTGCATTTCTGATGGAAACTTCAGGAATAGAAATTGCTACCACCCATCATTATCACACTTCTCAAGATAAAAATGCTGCTCCACTTGTGTGACTGTGCCTAGTGTCAACCATAGGCACAGATCACAACCATGATCAATGAGAGTCCCCTGATTGCCCAGAATTCACACTATACTAAAACTGCTATAAATGCTAGAACCAATAGATTAAGAAAACTGATCCTAAACTTTAAGGTGAGAGATAAGGTTTGGTTGTCTTTCAGGTTCTTGCCCACTCACAAATTACCAGTCCTCGATAGTTTTGTCCCTTGGTGATAACCAAACAGAACAAACATGTTGCCTTTAGGGTGCATCTACCTAATTCTGGGAAGATGCACACTAATTTTCATGTCTTCCAGCTGAAGCTTTTTGTGCTGGATCATATTTATCTGACTTCTCTGCCTCCTCCATATATGGAAGGTGGGTAATCAGAATATGACGTTAGTGAGGTATGTGATTCTGTTTTTTTTTAGGGGTCAATATAGTTTTTCATTCACTGGAGAGGCTAGTCTGCTAGTAAGTTTTCTAGGGCTCCTGCTTCTTCAGTCCATGCCCTTAGATTGATTTGTCAATTTTTGCTGGCCCTTCCTGAATAGTGTCTGGTCTCAGGAGGGGGTATGCAGTTATGACCACAGTGTCTCAGCCATCTTAGAGCCCAAGGCTGAATTTACTGGGCATCAGAGGACACTGCAAGAAGCCTGCATCTGCAGGCTGTGAGTTTCACTCACCTGGGGCTGCCTTTCCTCGTGCTCCTGGTTGCTGCTTCCCCCTCCAGCTCCAAAATGTCAATTACCTGCCTGCCTTGTTAAAGCTACTCTGCAGCTATTCCATTTAAGGTTTTCGTTTCTTCCTTTCCATTCTCATCATGGCTGTTCCTTCCTTTGTTTCTCCGTGATTATCCCAATCCATGATAGGTTTTGTTACGTGATGTTTGAATTAATTTCCTTTTCCTGTTGTTTTGCTATGTAAGGGCTTCACTCTGTTTGTAGACTGTCTCCCAACATAGCCGTGTTCCTTTGGTTGTTTCCTTGCTCCCTCACTTGCTGATACTGACTCTTTGCTCATGACAAATTCCTGTTGGACTTTTGATTCCCGATTTACTGAAGCCTTTTAAAGACTTTATCCAGCAACAAGGGTTTTTACATCTTTGGCTATTTCCTCCTGAGAAGGTGGTAGCTTCTAGATGGCATTTCCCTACCATATATTCCAGTGTTATGACATGGTGGCTTCTGAAAACAGTTGCCCTCACCTTGGACAGCTGAAGGCCCTGGCTTGTTGGTAAGCATACCACCCTGAATACGGTGCCCCCTAATTTCTCTGTGATCCCTGCCCCTCTGTATCCCTCTTGATGCCTGTCATCCCTGCAGCCCTTCAGTATGCATGGTGCCCCTACTGCAGCACTGATATGTGCCCCCAGATTTTCCCTGCAACAGCCCTGTGTGCCTTACACTCCATCCCTGTCTCTCCTCTAATTGCTTCTGCTCTTCTACAGGCGGTATGTGCTTCTGCCTCCACTGTACCCCCTCTGTTCACCCTGCCTCTTGTATTCACTCGGTGTTCTTGCCCTCTGCTGCCCTGCTGCACCTCTGCCACCTTCAGCCCTTTACAGAGGGTCTTGCTCACAAGCTGTCGCCTTTGGTCACAACCTTCACCCATTCTTCGTACATCAGCTGTGCACATGATTCTTGTACAGCTGGTTCACTTGTTCATTAACACCAAGGGCCACATACCTGATTGTGCAAGTTCCTTGGCTATGCAAAGTTGGGACTGAGCACTGGTTTGTTTTCCCCGTTCATCCCAAACCTTGGTCTTTGCTGCCATACTGTGTAATATTGTGGTTGATATCTTCAACAATATTATCTCAGATATCTTCGGTGATGACGTTAATGTCATTTGATATGTTATGAGTAGTGTCATGAGCAACATATGGCAGGCAAGAATTATTCATTGTGCAGTTTGACATTACTGGGGTAGTTCAGTGTTTTTTGATTTTGCCTGTAAGTGTCCTCGGATCCTGCACATTGATAGAGCTTTTCAGTGTTCATAAATAATACATTTTGTTGTCCATCACTTTTTGGAGAACTAGAATTGCATATTTTTCTTTCTGAGAAAACAATACATCAAACATGGCTTAATTCTTGAGGAAGGAACAGATATAGCTGACCTGGGAGCAATATATTGTTCCGCATGTCAATAGAAGGAAATCTACAAACAAATTTGTATTTTCCGGAAACACCAAATTATATGTATGCATTTATTTATCAAGAACATGCACCTACTTTAATAACACTTGACTTACTTGTAGGTAAAGCCTTTTGTATCATATTGTGCTTGAAAACTATTGATGGCTTCGCATGTTTAGGAGGGGTGTCCTCAACCTTTATTGACTGGTGTGAATCGGTTTAGAAGTGAATGAGCTTTGTAGGAAATAAATACTCTGGTATATAGCATAATAGGTATGTTTTATTTCTTTTCTTGTTGCTAATATGTTGCAAAATAATTTATCAATGCAATACATTTCTGTAAAGGGTAAACATGTTGTAAATCCTCTGAATTTCATTTCAATAGCCACTCAAATTCGGGATTGAGTGTGAGAAAACCATATACAGTAATGCCACTGTGCCAGTGTCCATTCTTTTTTGTTTTGAATACTCAGTTAATGAATGTACTATTTTGACTGATTTTCTGTGGTTTGGTTTTAAAAACAGAAACAAGAAAATAACATGCTCAGTGATAATAACAGCCAGTTATCTACAAAAGTAAGTTTTGTTTCTATACTTTTTACTGATTCTGATGTCTTTTTTCAATGCAGCACACATTTATTTGTACGTGACTTGCTCCAAAATCTGACTCCTCAACATCCTCAAGCCTTTTGACACATTGAAAAGAGTGATATTAACATGGTTCATCTTAAAGCATGTGAGATTTCTACACACAGCCTTCCTTATTCATAGAAGCTTTTTACAGTGCTGAATCCACCCAAATCCCATCCCCTAACTTCTATATTCTATATCTTTCTGTGGTCTCTGCTCTAGATCAGTCACATTTAAAGCCTACCAAGGGTACATCGTACCATACCTCTGATTCACCTGTGTAAACAATAAATATGGTACTGCACATCTATTAACCTGAGTCGGGTTCTCACTCTCTTAGTTTCAGAATGACATAAAGTTTTGTACTCCTATGCACCCTGTGAAAAGGAAGCTATTCAATTTAATATATTACTGATATCAGAAAGCATTCACAAAAATAAATGTGACTAACATTAGTGCCTCCTTTTCACACAGCTATCTTACTTGCACGGTGTGCACAGGTGGTCGACTTGCTTCTCATAACTAACAGAGCAAACAGAGGACGTGCCCTAATTGCTAGAGCGGTTGACCTCGAAGCTGGGGAACCGAGTTTGAGCCTCGGCAGGGACACTCAACATTCTGTGATTCTGGGCAAATCACTTAATCTCCCTGTGCCTAACAAAATGAATGTGTCCATCTGTAATGCAACTGATGCTCATGTAAAGCGCTCTGATACCTTCGGGTCGAGTTTGCGCTTTATAAAACTTAAAAACAGAACCAAGAGAAAGAAACTGTGTAGCATAGTTAATTCAGACTTTCCATAGGAAGAGGGTTTTTTGTGCTAATAAGCCACAAAACCTTTCTTTAAAAAGTTTATCCAACTCAGCTCCTTCCTGGAAAGTTTCAGGGTGATCCGTCAACAGGGAGGGCGGAGAAAAGGGGGGTTCCAAAATGCCTTTTCCACATGCATTTTCCAAAGGGAATTTTAGACAGCACTACAGCCAAAAAATCTGAAGAGAATTACACCAAATATGGCAGATAACTAGATATTTACGCATAAAGTGTGCTTTTGGTGATTTGGTGTAAGTCTGTTAAGTCATATATAAATATATTTTTTTAAATGAAGGCGCAAAGTTACAAATATGTTGACAGTTCTTATCCACTATGCTTGGTTACTTTAGAGGGGACGAGTCAATCCTAATTGGTTGGTCACAACCTTAACAATATTTTATGCCAACCATTACAGGACTCATAGACAATGGTCCTTGTCCTCTGAAAATGACTGTTATAAATATATAAGGGGGCAAGATGAACACACCCTGACACAAAGGTCATGGGTAGGTATGGGAATTGGTATCCCCCAAAGGTTGGCCCTTGATTAGCTTTCCACAACATTGACAACATGTTGAGTCGGTCATTACAGGACTCTGGGACATGGTCCTAATGTAGGGTTTTTATAAAATGAGCAATTCTAATAATAGATATGATTAACACATGGTGAAATTAAGACATTATGTTGAGAAACGGTGTTTGTTTTAACATTGGATATTGTTGGGACTCAGTTTTAAAATGGTTATTGCTCTCTGCATCCACTTTTTCAGCATGCAGTCATATTTCTGTCCTTTTATCATCCTGCATTCAGCACGCATAAGTAGCTTTGTAAACAAGGGTAGAAAGACAATGTCTCTTTGGCATGAAAAAGTTGATGTTTCATTTCTGTTTCATAGAATTCTGTGTAAGTAATGTGAACTTTTCCCAAGGTCACACCTATTGGGACCATGATATTATTCCCACAAGAACTTGACCTTAATTTCGGAACACTATTTTTACTACTATTGAGGTGTCGAATGTGCACCGGGGATGGGATTTGCATGTCATGAATCAGTAGGACAGCACTCAAAGCCTATTATACACCAGGGATTTTGTATAGCCGTATTAATGGGTGTGGGCAGCCCACCTAGGAATCAGGATAGCCCCCAAATAACCCCAGAAGTCCTTCTGCTCCCCGTCGGTGCAGATTGGAGGTGTTTTCTTCAAATCTGCCACCCACTGGTGGGCAGAAAACCCACTAGGTCACCAGAGATTGTATTTGGAGGGGCAGCGCCCCACAGTAATTGGCTAATGTTCCTCCCTACCCCCAGGCCCAAATGTTTTTCTGCCCCTGGGGGGACAGAAAGCCCACTAGACACCAGAGATTATTTTTTGTGTGGCAAAAAGGGGGGTGGGGGGCGGCCCACCTAGGCATTGGGTCTAACCCTACCCCTCAAAAGACAAACAACAGTCTTTCTGCCCTCCCCAGGAGGCAGATAGGAGGTCTTTTGCTGCAATCTGCTACAATGGGAGGGGCAGAAAGCCCACTAGACACCAGGGAGTTCTTTTTATTGCTACAAGGTGTAGGGATGGCTTTTACACCTGCCCACACATCTGGCTTAGCCTCCACCTCCAATGAGACCCCAATTGTCTTTCTGCACCCTGGGGACAAAAGCAACCCCATATTTTGGCAACATGGTAAATGTTGATTTTGGATGTGTTTGCTTTTTATATATACATGTGGGTAGCAGAGTTAGGCTAAGTCCCAATATTGTCCTACTTGTATGTTGAATGGCTGCACTTTACAGACTCCTGTCAGCTGCCACCTGGGGAAACCTACCAAACCCAGACATTTCTGAAAAATAGACATTGGAGGGAGTCCAGGGTGGTTTGCCTTGCATGGATCTCATAACGTTTTCTTACCCACAATGCCCTGCAAACCGCAAACTTGCCTAAAATTACACATTTACCTTGTATTTCTGTGACGTAAACTTGTGTAATCAGCAAGAATCCATTAAATTCCTACCACCCAATGATCCCCCACTTAGCCTGATAAAAATACTACCCAACTTGTGTGACTTGGCTTAATGCCTCTGACAGGCAGTCACCCCCTCTTGAATTCCCCTGGGTGTCTAGTCTTAAAAAATTTACAGGTTTGCTAGATTTCCCTAGGTGCCAGCAGCACTAGGGTCCAAAATCCACAGCTAGGCACATTGCGAAAAAAAGGTCAGTGCCTTGTGGGCTTTCTGCTGAACTGGGGGGGCAGATCGGGGGCTATTGCCCTGATATGCCACCAAGGGGGCAGAAAGACTGTGGCTTTTTTGGGGGGAGTGGGAGCATTGGTATGCCCATTCTGGGCAGCCCCCACCCCTACCTATAAAAAATCCAGCATAATCCCTGGCACCTAGTTGGCTCTCTGCCCCCAGGGGTCATATCAGGGGCTATTGGCCCCATCTGCCTCCTGGGGGGCATAAATGCTGTTACAATTTTTTGGGGGGATTGGGGTATTGGCATACCCATTCTGGGCTGCCCCCACCCCTGAACTTTGAAAAAAAATAATCCTTGGTGCCTAGTGGGCTTTCTTCCCCACGAGGGGGGCACATAAGGGGCTATTGCCCCCAGCTGCTCCCGGGGGGGGGGCAGAAAGACTGTGGCACTTTTATGGGGCGTAGGGGCATTGGCAGGTCAATTCTGGGCAGCCCCCATCCTAGGTATACATAAAAAACGAATCCATGGTGCCTAGTGGGCTTTTTGCCCCCCCAAGGGGCAGATCAGGGGCTATTGCCCCCATCTGCCTCCTGAGGGGGCAGAAAGACTTTTGTCTTATTGGGTGGGAAGGGTAAGGGCATTGGCATGCCCATTCTGGGCAGCCCCCACCCCTGAACTTAAAAAAAAATCCCTGGCATCTAGGGTGCTTTCTGCCCCGAGGGGGAGCAGAAAGACTGATCATGCCAGTTTTTCTGGGGGGAGAAAAGGCCATTGCCAAAGGGGCCGGTCCCCCTTTCCTGGTGCCTAGTGGGTGGATCCCTGCTTTCCAACAATACCGCTCCCATGCAATTTGGTGCTCAGGGGGCGGAGATAGCCCCACGAGCACCGAAACAATGAAACTGAAACTAAGTTTCAGTTTAATTTTCAATGTAATGACGTCAGTGCGCCATGCGCATGATCATCCTTACATTGAAACCAAAAAAAGCCTCAGGAGGTTGGGGTAGCTCTGCCCCACCTCCTGAGGCAAACATTTCTAAAAAAGGAAATCCCTTTGCTGTCTGCAGCAGAGGGATTTTGTGCGCCTGTGCTCATGACAGAACCATTCCGTCATGAGCAATGAAGGGGTTAATAAAGCTCCATCATGTGGCCAGTCCTATACAGTAGGCCACAATGGTATCTGGGTAGCACCTTAACTCCTCTCCCTAATCTGCAAGAGATCCCTCTACAAACATTAGGCACTCTTAATATTTTTAATCCCTGGATGGGGTCTTCTGATGTTGAACATGCACACATTCTTGTTTCTATTGTCAACACAGGATATGTTTCTGATGTGGATGTACAGTATTCCCCTGCTGCTCCTGGCAATTATGTTATATATTATCAAGCACCTTTGGAGGTACCTACTGGCTCTCCTTTGCTCCATACCATGCCTGTTTTTGCACAGACTGCCTCTGGTTACTTTGTTGACATTAATGATTTTTTTTCCAGATTCCTCACATACTTCCTTGCGTGGTACACACTGTACTATGGTTTTGGTTGAAAAAAACGTATCCGATTCCTCCATTATACTACCTTTGGATTTTCCTTTTTCTTGGTTTTTCTCTTCATCTGGATTGATTGTTACAATGGTTTTTCTGCTGTTGAATGGACATTATCTCTCAGAAACGTTCTTCTCCAGAACTGGTAGCTGAAGTACTTACGCCCCATTCTTCATCACATAAGGTCCGGAGAGACCTGTGCCTTTTGAACATTACTGAATTTCCCGTCCATGATAGTATTGTTTGGGTTAAGAACCCATATGACATTTTTGGTCCCACAGAAACTTTACAAATTCCATATGTTTTCAAGATTGCTATGGACAATTTCATCACCCTGGGTTCTGTCTCTGATGATTTGGGATGTAGCGACTGTTTCAAATATGGTATCTGAATTAGAGTCTTATACAGTGTTCGAAGAGGAGGATTTGTATTTGAATTCTGCAAACTATAGTGAAATGTTTTGCTACCATCACACTGCCTAACACCACCTGTAGGAAGTCCCTAACAGTATTTGAAAAAGTTTCTTTACTTTTCTGGTCATGTCCCCAGAGACCTGGTTTCATTTTATTATAGGCTTATGCCTTCCCAAGCAATGAAGAATATGCGGACATAGACACAATTAATTTATTCTGATTCTTTTATTTCAAATTGACTGTACAGGGCTATGATTATTGAACAAACATTATTGGTTTAAAATCAATTTGGGGTGCAAGACACTGGCAGGTCCAGGGCATTGATGCCTTATTATGGACTTGTTTCATTCCTGGACAAATTATATTTTTAAACAACATAGTACAAAAGACTACATGTCTTGGAATAGCTGATGTTAAGAATTTAAATTCATCTATTATTCCCTTCACAGCACAATTAGATAAATGGCAACAGTACATTTATATTACAGGAGAACAAAAAATGAAATGGTGCAGAATGGTACATAAAACTCTTTACTTTATGGGTCAGGTGGATGGTTGGTGAGGCCTCTTGACACTAATGGCTGCAATACACTTTCTTTAAACTCTTTTAACTTTCCCTTAAGTTTGGAAAAGGGCCTCTGTATCACCTCTTATCAAAAAACCTTCTCTTGATCCCCAAGATCCTAATAACTATTGACCAATCTCATGTTTACCTTTGACAGCTAAAATGATCAAGAAAGTTATGAATAAACAACTTGTTAATCATGTGCAGGCACATAATCTTTGAGATGACACTCAATTCAGCTTTCGTGCGGATCATAGCACCGAGACCGCGCTCATTAAAGCCACAGAAGAGATTAGAATCTCATTGGATTGGGGTGACAGAGCTGCCCTCATCCTGCTTGACCTATCAGCAACCTTCAAATAAATGGACCATGGGCTGCTGATGCATCAACTGAGCAGGTTGGGAGTGACACTGTCAGTGTGGAAGCTTCTGCATTCCTTTCTCAGTGGACGCAAACAATCGGTTTGATTTGGTGAATTTGTTTCTGACACCTACTCTTTACCTTGTGGTGTCCCTCAGGGGTCCTTGCTTAGTCCTACACTATTCAACATTTACATCACTCTTCTGGCAAAGCTTATAACATCTTTTGCCTTTGCCTTAACATCATTTGAAGACAATACCCAATTGTCGTTGCATCTAATTTTCACAATTGCCTGCCGACAGTTAGTTGCTGGATACCCTCATATTGCATGAAACTGAATTCACAGTGGTTCTGATTTTTTATCCATCACCACCTTTCTGTTCTTCCACTTGGTGGCCCTCTAATCTAGGCACCCTTCCTAAGGTCTTGGAGTCATTATTAATGACAAACTGTCCTATCACGATCAGGCAAATACGGTTACATCTGAAGCTTTTTATACCCTGCCACCTTACAGAAATCAGTAGTCACTTCACTTATACTTTCGAAGATCGACTACTGCAACTGTCTTTTTCTGAATGCCCAACATGTTCTAAATAAACTTCAGACTCTTCAAAACACGGCAACACAGTTGCTCCTAAATATCAATCTGTCTCCAAATCTCTCGGGAAGTTCATTGGCTGCGCAAAGCTTCATTGGCTGTGCATCAGGCGCAGAGTGTGATTTAAGGCACTTTGCATCGTATTTAAAGCTCTGCATGACCATGGCCCCCACTTTCTTAAAAAGAGCTTTACCTGGTACACGCCTGCTAGATCTCATCATTCTGCTTCTGCGTTACGTGTGGTGGTGCCTTTTGTTCAGCGAGCCACCTGGGGTGGCAAAGGCTTTGTATATAACGCCGTTAAGCTGTGGAATTACCTCCCTCTTTCCATCAAGGCTCTGACAAATCTCTTCGCTTTTAGGAAATAACTGAAAACTTGGCTGTTCTCCACCATCTAAACTCTCTGGTTTCCTTATTTGCAGTTCAGCTAGCACCAAGACGCCTCCGGGCATTCTTGCGTTCTACAACACTTACTAACATAGCATAACATATGTCGCTACTGTTGCTGCAATATGCTTACTATGAGTTACCTGCTACACAACGGATGGATGCTTCTGCTCCAGGATCCATGGCATCTGGTTCCTCTTCTGAGGGTAGAGTTCTGGCGTCTCTGCCCTCAGCTTTTGCTGATGGGCCCGGTACTGGCCAGGTGTGTTATTTGGAACTTGGTGTTCAGGCTACTGTGGACCTGTCATCTGCGGATGCAAGTTACCTCCAGGATCCAAATGACTTTCTGGACATGGTGAACTTTTCCGGGTACCATCCTGTAGTACGGATGTCTCATAGACCTTTTAATTCGGCATTTTCTGTTTTAATGATTTCACTGACTTTTTAGTAGTTAGGCACCATTAATGGCTTTCTATTGTGCTCAAGGTTTTATGATATATAATGCTATGTCTTTTAAATGCTTTTAGAGAAGCTAACTTTTATTGGCTGAGTCTCCTTCTGATCAAGGAAGCGCATGGCCTGCGCTTTGTCTCCATTTTAGATTCAGCGTCCACAAACTTCCACCCACTCTGCATTCTCCAAAGTCTCCCTATAAAAATGGTACCTCACTTGTGTGGGTAGGCCCAGTGCCCGCGACAGGAAACGGGCCAAAATGCAACGTGGACACACCACATTTTTACAGTGAAAACTGACCCTTTTTTTGCAAAGTGCCTAGCTGTGGATTTTTAACTCTAGCTCTGCCGGCACCTAGGAAAACCTAGCAAACCTATACATTTTTGCGAACTAGACACCCAGGGGAATCCAGGATGGTGTGACTTGTTTGGCTCTCACCAGGTTCAGTTACTCAGAATCCCTTGCAAACCTCAAAGTTTGTAAAAAAAAACACATTTTCCCCATATTTCTGTGATGGAAAGTTCTGGAATCTGCGTGGGTCCACAAACTTCCACCCATCCTGCATTCTTCAAAGTCTCCCGATAAAAATGGTACTTTATTTTTGTGGGTGAGCCAATTGCCCGCGGCACGGAAGGGCCCAAAACTTATTGCGGAGACATCAAAATTACCCTTCCCAAAACGACCTGGTTTTGCAAAGTGGCTCACCTGGGTTTTGGGCCCCGCACTCGGCGGCCATCTAGGGAAACCTACCAAACTCACACATTTTTTAAAACTAGAGACCCGGGGGAGTGAGGTATGACTTGGATGGATCCCCCAAAGTTTTCCTACCCAGAATCCCCTGCAAACCTAAAAGTTAGCTGAAAAAAATCAAATGTTTCTCAAATTTCTGTGTGGGAAAGTTGTGGGATCACTGGGCTGACACAAATTTCCTTCCACCCAGCGTTCCCCCAGGTCTCTCGATAAAAATGATACCTCAATCGTGTGGGTGGGCCAAGTACCCGCAACAGGCAAGGGCCCAAAACGTATTGTGGAGGCATCAAAATTACCTATCACAAAACGACCTGGTTTTCCAAAGGGGGGCACCTGGGTTTTTGGCCCAGGGCTCCGCGCCATCAAGGGAAAACTACCAAACACACACATTTCTGATAACTAGAAACCCTGGGGAGTCCAGGGAGGTATGGCTAGCATGGATCCCCCAACGTTTCCCAACCAAGAATCCCCTGCAAATCTCAAATTTAGCTGAAAAAATCAATTTTTTCTCAAATTTCTGTGTGGTAAAGTTGTGGGATCGCAAGCCTGACACAAATTTCCTACCACCAAGCGTTCTCCCAGGTCTTCTGATAAAAATGGTACCTCACTCATGTGGGTGGGCCAAGTCCCTACGACAGCCAAGGGCCCAAAACGTATTGTGGAGATATCAAAATTACCTATCACAAAACAACCTGGTTTTGCAAGTGGGGGGCACCTGGGTTTTTGGCCCTGGGCTCAGCGGCCATCAAGGGAAATATACCAAACCTATGCATCTCTGAAAGCTAGATACCATGGGGAGTCCAGGGAGGTATGGCTTGCGTGGATCCCCCACGTTTCCCTACCCAGAATCCCCTCCAACCCTCAAATTTAGCTGAAAAAAATCACTTTTTTCACACATTTTTGTGGGGGATCACTGTGCCGACACAAATGTCCTACCACTCAGCACTCACCTTGTTCTCCAGATAAAATGATACCTCCCTGGACTCCCCAGAGTGTCTAGTTTTCAGAAATATGTGGGTTTGGTAGGTTTCCCTAGATGGCCGCCGAACTCGGGGCCAAAAACCCCAGTGCCCCTCCCTTGCAAAACCAGTTTTTGTGGTGGACGTGTGACGGTGGAACCCTTCATCGGCTGGCATTGTCGCATTTAAGGACACAAAATCCTTGGTCTCTTTATGTAGACCTGGCCACCAACATCGTTGCTGCATTAGTGAAATTGTAGCCACCACTCCTGCATGTGCAAAAGCTAGACCCTCAGGTGCACCTAGAATTAAACCTAACCTGTGGTCTGAATTTGGTATAACTTGATCTCCCACCCCGGGAATCTGAGCAAACAGAATGTTATGCACTTAATTGGTAGGAGTACGTAGGGCCTGATTCTGATGCAGTTTGGAAAGCTTCCCTACCAAATGGGTTTGGGAATGGTTTCCGACCGATTCGGATCGGGAGAGTCCAACCGACTGAGTATGATGCACCCGGATGCTTCCAGATACGATTTGGTTGGACTTCCATTGACTTCAATGGGAGCCTTTGTTCTGACAGAATGCATAGGCTCCATTTGAAGAAAGGGGTGGCTGAGGAAAATCGGGCACCCCCTGGTGCCTGCCACACTGTGCATGGCTGGTAAGGGGGGACCCATGGGTACCCTCACGAGCCCTATTGGCAAGGCTCTGGGTGCAGGGGGGCCCACTATGGGCCCCGAAAGTCTCATTCCGACTGCTGATTCGAGTCGGACGGCACGATTCGGAAAGGCGGTCAAAATCCAGCATCGTACTTGGTCGTTTGGAAACGCGGCCCGTAGAGACTTACGATTCTGCTCCGGACGGCTCCATCATTTCAAGTGCCGTCGGGTTCGGATTAGGATATTCCTAACACCTAACTTGCATCGTACTCGGTCGGTCGGAAACCTTTCTGAGTCGGTCGGAAAGACACGTTCCCGATCCGATTTAGACGGAGCAAATGCCGTTAGGAGGCCTTCCTAACCGTATCGGAATCGGGCCCTTCGGAATCGGGCCCTTAGTGGGGAAGCCTTTTAGCAGGTGGGTGTTGTCGCTTGCAGCATTGACAGCCACCATGATGTCTTAACGTATCCTCCTACTGGAACGAGTTAGTGCAACGACTGCAACAGTTTGAACTGTTGCTTTTGCGGCTTTGTCAGCCATTGAATTCCCTGCAACGTGTACGCCAACATGTTAATGACTCAAGGTCTGAATCACTTAAGTCTGTGGCAAGCATGCTTTCAGGTTAGCCATCTGTCCCCAAAGTATTTTATGCTTAATTGTGCACCTTTTAGAGTCTCTGAATCCATTCTGGCTCCAGTGGTGTAAGTTTTCATTATATGATTGAACACAGTGATACAAAACACACACTATAAGTGTGGGGAATTCGGGACCCGTGTGTTCAAGAGCCAGAATTAAAGCTCTGAGTTCTGCCAGCTATGCAGTGCAGTCACCTAGTGACTGCGTGTAGGTCTTTGCAGTATAGAACTCTCCATCATGCATGTGCCCTTTTATGGCTGCGCACGCTGCTGAATATTGGGACTTAGTCCCTACAGCAGGCTGAACAGAGCTTTCAGTATAGATGATGTCATCTTACTGATAAAGAGGCATAACCTCATTAGGCAGATGACATTCATGTTCCTACTGCAGGAATGCTTTTGTTTGTAATATAGAGTCAAAGACGTAGTCTACATCTGTTGTGATGAGAGAGTTGGCCCACTGAATCTACCGCAGATATAAAGCTTTTGCGTTTGAAACGCTGGCCTTTGTCACAGCCTCTAAAGCGCGAACTGGGGTTATGACATTTATTTGTTTCTCCTGAGCCAATGGCCACTCTCTCACCACAGCAGTCTGTACCACCGTCAGTATCTTTTCTGTCGGTGCATTTCAGCGTGAGTGTATAGATGCAATTTATATGCAATTGATACAGTGTCACCATCATTGAATGTAAAGTAGGTGTACCTTGATGCCCCCGCAATGATACTGATCACCAGGTTTGTGGTACTTACACATGTGTGTAAGTGTTTGGAAGCTAGCACGTAAAATGAATCAGGTCATAGAATGGTTTAACCCGTTCTGCATAATCAGGAATATAAGTTCTGTCAAAATTTGGGAATCCCAATATGGATTGAAGTTTATTCAATGTGTTTGGTGGTTGTAAAAATGCACACTTTTCTAAAAAAAAATGTGTCACAAGGCTCTTGCCTTCACTTGAAAGCCAGTATCCCAGGAACATGACATTGAGGTGGGCAATGTTTCATTTTTTCTAACTAAATTTGTAGCCCATGTGAGCAAATCCTAGTACAATGCGATCTACTCTTTTCGAGTGTATAGACAGGTCATCATCCTTTAAATATATTTCATTGACATAGGACAATGCCTGGTTGTAAAAAGTTTGTAGCAGTTCCGTAACGTAGGCAGAAAATAAACCAGGTTGTTCTTCTACCACTGAAGTAGTCAACAGACCTGTTTTTGAGAACCTAGCACACTGAATGAAGTCAAATACCTGCTTTCAGGCACTATATTTTGGCAGAAAATCCAGTTGAGATAGCTAGTGTAGTTTTGTATTTTTTGCACATTATGTTGTTTATTAGTGATACACTATGCACGTTTTGTACACCAAATGTGCCTGTAGCTGTGTTTAGGTATCTTTAATATAAAACTAGATTATATAAATAGTCTGGTTTCATTACTGATACAAGGGATTATTAATAGGAGAGGTGCAACTTTATATTACACCTTGATGTTCAATTTGTGTAAAAATCTTCATTTCATTTCATATTCAAGTTCTATAAGAACCTCTCTAACTAGTTTTTTGGCATCATTCTTGATGGGATATTGTCTTTGAGGCTGTGGGGTAGACCTCACTGGAAATACATGATAAGGGGAGCCGTCATCCCACCCCCCATGAATGCGGTATAACCAGGGCCACTGGATTTATGCAGCAGAAGAGGGCCAAATTATGCGGAAAGGTTGAGTAAATTATGCGGCAAGAAAAGGCAAATTATGTGGCATAATGCTGCACATTTTGTAATTGTATTACAGCCAAATATAGCAATAAGCAATACAAATGTGAGCAGTCCAGCATTGCAAAGGGTCTTCCACCATGTGCCAACACGTGCCGGTGCATTTTTTCTCACTTTTGAACCATTTGAGCTAGAAACAATGTTTTTTTAATCTGCAGATAATGCAGCAGATGATGGTTTATGTGGTAAAAGTGGCAAATCTATAACTATGCGAAAATTGATGCGGTTACACATTCACATAGTTCCAGGGGCCCTGGTTATACCGCAGCAGCTAGCGCTAATGCCCACTCCTTGGTGTAATTTCTTTTTACTGATTCTGGAACGAGGTTGGAAAAGGCAGGTAATATTACAGTTTCTCTGTTTGGGAAATCCATCACAAACTCCGGTTTCCAATCTTTTACGGTCAAAAGAATGGCGTAGTCAAATGATAAGTTCTCCCAAAAGAGAACATTTATAGGGCATTGTACATGCCCTTCAATCTGGAGGTCCATCTTGTATAAACTATGTGTAACGCTCACTCTCGTATATGATGTCACCAGACAATCCATCAGGTTCCGGCAAACTATTGTGACCTCTGCCAGGCTCTCCAGCATGGTCAGAGCCCATTCACCACTCAGAAGCAGTGTCCTCAATATCTCTGGCATGATTCACATTGATGCCTACCACTTTCTTCTTTTTGAATTGAGGCTTGGACACTTTGGGCTTGTCTTTCTTTTTTTGGAGTCAGATGAGCATTTTGAGTCCTTCAGTTTCATGTACTCTTCCAATCTGCGCTCTGACCATCCACCTCTTTCTGAGCCTTTTTCAGATGATTCCTGAAAGGAACAAGATGAATGTGTATCAGTATCCCGATACCTGTCGGGCGTTTTTATATTTTCACAGTTACACAAGTTGTTGTGCTTTTCAGTGGCTTCCTGTTGAAGAGCCCCACCCCGTGGCTTAGCCTTTTCTTTCTTTTTTTTATTATCCCACTTGTGCTTGCTTAGAATGATCCTTTTCAGAATTTCTCTTAACTTGTGGTTCACTAGGTCTCCCAATTTATCTCTACCTACAGTTGCTTAAGTTTGTGGTAATTTATGCTCCTGTTGTCCTGGAAGCAAATCCCTTAGGCACTGGTGTATAGCCAGTGCTGCTGCTTCCCCCTTAATGTTACTTAACATATTGGTGGATACTGTGGCAAAATTGCCCATCAGGTTCATCCCCAAGTCCAGAGCAGGAGCTTCCCCATAGTCATTCTGGATCTGTGTTAGCACCTTTGGCAAAACAGCTAATGATGGTGTACCATGTGTTCTGGTATATACTGCAGCAAAGATTGTACTCAAGTGGCATAGTCCTCCAAAGGGGGAGCCATCACCATTGGTAAGCATATTGTAAGGATCCTCCGCTTTTTCTTGGATCCCGTACGGGGAAACATTGCTTCAAGCTGACTTGTTCTTTGTGCAATCCAGAACAGGATCTCCCCCCGTCTGATGGGTATTTTACCCATGATTGATTTCACCATGTGAGGGATAATGCCCGGTATATCCAATTGTGGTTGTGCAGCTTGAACAGCCCTCACAGGATTTATAGTCATTGGTCACATAATGAACTGTGTCAGGCTTCTATATACTCTGACTAGACTGTTGTATAATGTACGCAATTGTGCTGCTGTTAAATTAGCTATATTTGGATATGGTTTGTAGCCGGCTAAGACTGCCCATGTTGTTTCCTCATTGCTAAGGGGACCTAGTTTAACTTCTTCAATAGTGTGAAGTAGGGTGCCATCAAACCAATTGTGATGTTCTTGGTAAGATAGTGATATTTTCAGACATTCTTAAGGAGTGTTGTTTCATGGAACGTTATTTGTGGTGAAAGTGTGAAACAATCTCGAGCGATCGTTCGCTGCTGGGAATATAACCCAAGAATAGAATCAATCTTTCTAAATGCTTTGCGTGCCTCAACCACGAAGGTAATATCCTCACCCGTGAGTGCAAAATCATGTTGTAGCAGCATCTGAGTAACTGCATGTCTGCAGTTTTCAAGCATGTTGATTGCTGCTTTGTTCGGTCATCAGAGTATATGGAATTCAGAGAGGGTACCACTATGGGACAACCCTTTGAAAGGTTCAAGCTTGAACAACCTACAGCCAATACATAAGGGATCCCTACTCAGCTGAGGAGGATTTTTCCCTACACCTCGGATGTCTCTGTTTAATAGGTTAGTAGGATTCTTTGGGTATACAGAAGAAAACTACTCAGGCAATCCATTAAATAAAAACCTAATCTAAAACTTTGGTGATGCCATAATGTACAGCTTGTACCTCAGTGGTAATACTGTGCATTTGTAGGACAATATAAACATCAGGATTGTGCCAGACTGATTCTGTGCACACCCTCAGGACATGTTGGCCTAAGTGCTACTAGCTCTCAGTGCACCATCTGCAACCCCTAACCTTACTGGGTAACAAATGTGTGTGCAACCTCAGAACATGACAACCCTGACTCCCCAAGAAAATCATGGTAGCAGATCTAGAACCTCTCGTTGGTCTCTCATGCCTAGCAAAAAAAATACACAAGAATTACACAACGTGCAGTTTCCATATTTATTGAAGCAGTAAAATAAGTCTGCGACAATGAGAAATGGAATGAAACATATCACCATAATTAGCAATATACAAAAAGTAGCGAGGATGCATAGGGCAGCGAGTGTAATGTTCCCCACTGACACTTATCCACACCAAACAACACAGCAAGCAACAGGCACTAGTTGTGGAATAGGTACCTAGAGGGTAGCACACAATTTGGTCAATAAATTACCAAGCGCAGCGCGTAGACAAACAGATAGACCTCACAGTAGGGCGATATATGATGTGCATCGTGTCGCATTATTCTAATGTTACAACTTCGTGCATAGGAGTCAAAGTGTTATTTCCCTTGTTATATCAATGTTATGTTGCAAATTACCTGCCCTATATTCACTAGGTCAGAGAAGCCATTATTACAGCGTTAAGTAAGATTTTGATGTTTAATTTAGACATGCTTCACTATAAACCTGCTCAGGCAGAATTATTTAATCAAAATGGAAATGTGATATAACTGTGTAACCTGAGGTGAATTGCAATAATGAAAAATCAATAAACAAATTTAAACAAAAAAATAAGAACAGTAGAGAGGATAAATAATTCCACCATTGCACTACAGCAATGAGTATGAGTAGGCATATATGTGCTGGAGTGTAGTGTGATCCCACCTAGCGCTCCCTAACTTAGGGGCTCATTAGGATGGCGGACGGAGTGGAGTCCGTCCGCCATCCTGGTGTAAACCGGGACCGTCCGCCATGCATGCGGCGGTCCCACACACCCGATCAGGATGTGACTGCCACCATGGCGGTTGGATCTTGATTTTTAACATTGCGGTGGGTGCTGTTGACAGCAGCACCCGCCGCAATGCTAAAACAGCATGTTGTGCATTTCACAGCACTACGTGGCAGGCACCATGATATGCCTGCCACGTAGTGCTGTGAAATGTAGGGGGGTACCATGGGTACCCCCCAAGTGCACCCTCACCTCCCCCCAACACATGGGGGCCCGCAACGGGCCCCCATAAGAAATCCCACAAGCCTTTCCATGGTGGCATCGCCGCCATGGAAAGGCCTGCAATAGCCAGCATCATTTTATGCTCCCTGGACCGTCCACCAGGCAATCTGTATGATTGCTTTTGGCGGACCAGTGGCGGACGGTCTTTCCGTACGCCACGGTCCGAGCGCGATTCCCTCCGCCATTGTAATGTGGTGGGGGAAAATAGCGGTACGATTGCGGAAGGACCGCCACCGCATGGCTGGCAGTGACGGGCCTTCCGCAATCGTAATCGGCCCCTTAGTTTGCCTAGGGAGGGTAATCTGCCAAAGAAATCCCTGCGGGTGATCCAATTCCTCATTACCTATGGGCACGTGTCATCAGGCTATCCACCTTGGTGTAGAGCGGGACATCTTTTGTGGGGGAATCAGGAATCATTTGTGCTGGAACTCCTGCGTGCTACGACCTAGAAGTGTCAACAGAGTGCTCCTCACACTTAAACAAGGAACTAGATCTGCATATATGTTAACTGTCCCCATGCTGCAATGTCGTAGTCCCAGTCATGCCGCAATTGTATATAAAAGCCAGATAGCATTGTTGCCTACCGGGCAACTATAAACCATAACATTTTGCGCAATTAACTTTATACATTGTACTGAATGTTCAAGTTGTCATGATAGTGTGCCCAGAAAGCTGAAATATAAGCAGATGCAGTTTCGCAGAATGCTATCCTGCACTGACACCTACGCAAATGTATGTCAAAAGTCACTTTGTTGAAGAAAGAAGTCAACTTAAAAACATGAGCATGAAAATGGAATCATTTTTAAACGGGCCACGTGACAGAGGATGCTGACTACCCGTTCACTTCTGGACTATGGCCCTCTAAGGGATACTTTTTCACCCTCCCTGGGGCCTTGCAATAGCATATCCCAAATCCTTGACTCCACCTTTTGATTCGAGAAAGGGGTAGGTTATTGAACCAACGACGCACTCGGTCCAAGTAAGTGACACGAGGCGTCTGCTCTTCGGACTCTTTCCATTCTTATGGCGAATACATTATTTTGCCTGTTTGTTCACTTGAAGCATTTATTAAATACTTATACTTACATATATTTTAGAGCCTTCAATGAATGCGTAACGTCCTCGACACCCAAGGGGCCTTTGCCTACTATTTGGAGAGATCTTAAGCCTATTGGGCTACAAACAAACCTTAATTCTCTGAACTCCTACTGTCTCAAACATAACTTAACTATTAATGTTGATAAAACAAAGACATTGTTTTTTGCAAAAAAGGGTGTGCAGACAGAAAATCGAGTTTAAAATATTGAGTTGCACAAATGTCGAGTCAGAAATATCGTGCTTCAGAAATATCGACAGCAAGAATATCGTGGTCAAGAATATCGACTTAAGGTAAGTAATATTGATTTTAAAAATATCGAAGTGCTTAATATCGTTTGCAAAAATATATTTGTGAAAAATATCCATTATTTAATTAATGATATGCATTTTAGTATATGTTTTAAATGTATGTGATGTTTTTTTGTATAAGAATTGTTTGCAATTTTAATATATGTGTTAAATTTTTATTAGTTATTAATTTTTTTATTTGAATTTTGCGTTTTTAGTTCTGCAGCGGGTTGTGGGTTTATAGGGAATAGGGTGGGAAGTAATTTAATTATATTAAATGAATTGATTATTTTTTATTTATTAATATTTGTTTAATTGAGATGTGGAAAGCAATTTATTAATAATTAATTAATAATTTGTTGTTAATTAATAATAATTATTTAATTAATTTTAGGTGTGTGTTTTGATGTTTATAGGTATAAAGGGTGGGATGTAATTTATTTTTAATCGATTCATTAATAATTTGTTGTTAATTAATTGTAATTAATTAATTATGGTAATTGTGTAATTAATTTTAGTTGTGTGTTTTGATGTTTATAGGGGTAAAGGGTGGGAAGTAATTTATTTGTAATTGATGAATTAACAATTGTTAATTCATTATAATTAATTCATTGGTAATTCATTATGGTAATTGTGTAATTACTTTTAGGTGTGTGTTTGGGGGTTTATAGGGGTAAAGGGTGTTAAGTAGTTTATTTATTTTTTATTAATAATTATTTGTTAATTGATATTAATTAAATTAATTAAACATTTATTATGCTCTGTTTTGCATGAACAGACAAGAGGAGAAGTGTGCCGAGCTGCAGCTGGGAGCCCATAATTCCATCTGTAACAGCGTCCAAGAAAGGGGTAATTGTTTTTAGGATGGAGGGTCAGTTGAAGAGTCTGTTTTGTGTACTATTTAAATAATAGTTTTTTGGATGGTGGGTTAGTGGAAGAATCTGTTTTGTGTAACATATACATAATTACCATATAGCTTTGTGACCCAGTGATGGTATTCTCTAGCGATACATCTGTTTCTGCCACAGAATACAGATGCTTGTAGTCTACAGGTGGAGACATTGTAAGTTGCATTAATATCGCGTTTACTCAGGGGTTTAATTGGGATGAAAAAACTGGGGGGGTCTCTCAAAGGGGCGTGGTTGATGTAATTAAGCAAAAGACACACAGATGATGGGTGGAATGCACAGCAAATCATACACCCCCAGTCAGGAGATTTGGGTTAAATCCATTGTTCTTTAGCTCAGCATGCCACCCCAGTTTAGACCCAGTCATATGCAAATCAGTTTTGACCCTGTTCCTCATGGGAACAGTCCAGCCCGAACTGCCAAGCCAGGTCTTCCCTGGACCGGAAACAAGTATCCTGGGACCTGTTTCAGGGTAACACCCCTCATCAGCCAAGCTAGCTTGAATCCAGTGAGCAAGGGACCCACATCTGGGCATACACTGCCAATTTAGGGAGAACAAAGCAAACACAATAAGATGATGTACGGAGCCCTGAAACTTTTCAGACACTCACCCCTAGTCACTATTAGATCTGGGTTGAATCTATCATCATTGTTTTGATCCGCCACCCCAGTTCATGGCTTAACACTGGTAAGATAAAAATCTGTGCTAGCATAGTGTGTTGAGTGACTAGAATTTTGCTGCTTCTGTCATGGCATCCAGATATATAATACAACATGTAACATTACACCTACAACAAGCCAGGATTATTGGCTTTGTCAGCGGTTGTTTTTTAATTAATATTTCTTTAATTGATGATTTATTATGTTAATTATGGAAGAAAATGTAATTTAAAATGTTGAACAGTGTTGTTATTGGTGTGGTGTTATAGGGTAGGAAATAAAATATATACATTTATGTATTAATCAATGTTTTTGTTTGTAAATATTTTCTAGCTTAAAAGAATTATTTTTTAAAATGTATTTATTATTTTATTTGTAGTTATTTGTTATATATAATTAATATTATATGTTTTATTTTTATATATTTAATTTATTTGATTTGTAATTTTTTAAATATTATTTATTTATTTTTATAATTTGGGTTAATTTTTAAAATATATATTTTTTTAACTGTTGGAGTGTGAATAGTCATTTTTGCCTCTCCGCTATCCAACACTTTCCCTACTGTTGCACTCACTGGAGTAGGAATAGTTATTTTTACCCCTCCGCTATCCAACATTTTTCCTACTGTTGCACTCACTGGAGTGGGAATAGTAAATTTTACCCCTCTGCTATCCAACACTCTCCTACTGTTGCACTCACCGGAGTGGGAATAAAAAATTTCACCCCTCCGCTATCCAACACTTAATCTACTGTTGCACTCAGTGGAGTGGGAATAGTAATTTTTACCCCTCCGCTATCCAACACATTCCCTACTGTTGGACTCAGTAGAGTGGGAATAGTAATTTCTACCCCTCCGCTATCCAACACTTTCCCTACTGTTGCACTCACTGGAGTGGGAATAGTAAATTTTACCCCTCTGCTATGCAGCACTTTCCCTACTGTTGCACTCACCGGACTGGGAATAGTAAATTTTACCCCTACGCTATCCAACACTTTCCATACTGTTGCACTCACTGGAATGGAAATAGTAATTTTTACCCCTACGCTATCCAACACTTTTCCTACTGTTGCACTCACTGGAGTTGGAATAGTAAATTTAATTAATCAACTTTCCAACACTTACCCTACTGTTGCACTCACTGGAGTGGGAATAGTTATTTTTACACCTCCACTATCTAACTCTTTCCCTGCTGTTGCACTGACTGTATTGTGAAATTTAAGTTTAAATATTTTTTAATAGTTTAATGTTTTAATTTATTATAGATTTTTGTCTTTTTATATTTTAAATCCTTGATATATTTTTTTTTTATATAATTTTAAACTTTTAACATGAATTAAAAATAATAGTTTAATAATTGTTTTAAAGTAAATATGTATGTGTAAATATTATGTTTGTGTGTTAAACTTTTTTTATTAAGTTTATTTGTTATATTTTATTACAATATATATTAAATTTATTTTATTTTGTTAAAATTAAATTAAATTTTTAATATATTTAATATATATATATATATATATATATATTTATAGTTCTATAAAAGTCGATATTTTATACATCTATATTATATACACCTGTTTAAGTATAGAAGTCAATCTTTTTGATGCCTTTATTTTTTACTCGATATTTTTTACATCGATATTTATGACATTGATGTTGTGTCAGTAAACCGCAAAAAAGAAAAGGACCTTCACCTTGTTCCTAGGGAATGTACGGGTGGAGCAGGTCCGAGAATATAAGTATCTGGGTATGATTTTTTTAGATGCTCTGCACTGAAATAAACATAGTGCCTCTTGGAAATTGGTAATATCAGCCGAAGTGAAGGCCCTAAACAGGTTTGGCTATAGATTTGGCAGTTTTACTTTTGAGCCATTAAGAAAGGTGAAGCAGGGTAAACTTATTCCTCAGGCTGTTTATGGAGCTGAGGTGTTAGCAACGGATAGGCGTGTCCCATGGAAGACCCTAGAAGGGTGTATCTTGAAACTGCTCCTTGGCCTTCCCAAAAGTGTGATGATTCAAGCTATAAGGAAGGAGCTATGTACTGTTGCCTGGAATGCCCTTGCTGATGCAAGAGCCCTGCACTTTTATTTTATGTTAACAAATGAGGTTCAGGCCGATAAGCTATCAGCTCTAATCCTCTCTAAGGTATTGTCAACCTTCTCTTGCATGAATAATCCTATTTTAGTAATGCTAGGTGCCTGGGTGTCCCTGATTTAAGCCTGCAGGAAGGTAAAGTTCTACATTTCAGTCGAATTAAATGCACCCTTACGAAATGTGCCATGGAGACTAGTCAAAGAGAGGATTTGTACTATCTTAAGAACAAAAGCTCAGTTATTCCCTTCTTTGCTTTTGAGGAGTGTATGGAACATGACTCATATTTATATAAAATTCCGAATAGGTCCTTGAGATACCAAATTTTGAGTTTAAGGATCAGCATTGACCCCGGATGGAGGATGCCAAGTCTGAAGTTAAAAATCATAGAGCTTCTGGGCCAGTGCCTGTGCTGGCGGGGTCGTAAGTACTCAGTGATTCATCTTTTGTTGGACTGTGTACTCTTCCTTGAGGAAAGGAGGATGTTTCTCAGCCCTGTTTTTATAAAATATGGCACTCGAACACGTACTGAGGGGCTTAACCTGATATTTGGTCTCAGGTTTCAGGATGTAGCTATTGCTACTGGTAAATTCTTGTGGAAGATTGTAACCTCCTACATAAGGCTTTCATTTGTCAGTTGATTCAGACTGTGGGTAGGATTTGTATTCCCTGGTTTGGTAGGGGCCTACTTTGATTACTTGATGGACTGATACTAAATATGTTAGATGCTGCTCGAAGGGGAGGCCTGGGGTTATGATAATTGTTCTGCATACTTCACTTTATAATGTTGTTTGGCAAAATGAGAGGTTTGCTTCAGGCTATTGCCAAGTTTTGTAAATGCTGCAATCACGTATGTGAAAATAGGGTTGGGTTGTATGCTGCACTTTACATTGCTCTAGTTGGTGGAATGAGCTGCTGGCTTAGGGCAATACATTTCCCCCTTCCAGGAAAGTATGGCCCTGCAATGTGCAGAATACAATGTTCCACCTGCTTAAATGAATTATACGTCTTGGGTTAGTAAGGATATTTAAAATGTTCTTAATGTGTTAATTGTTATGACCCTTGATTAAGTTTTTAGTGTGAAGAAATGTAAAATTTTATATTGTACGTCCTTTTTATTTCAGGCTGATGATGTGTTGATGAATTAATCAAATTAAGTGTTATGCATGGATTTTATGATGTTTGTAATTGTGTATGTCAAATGAAGTCTATGCAATATTTCTATAAGAATGCATTTCTTAGGAAAAAGGGATTATGACATGATGTTGACTTGACTATTTGGAAGGTGATCCAGCGTGGCTAATATATATTCTTCTCTTTTGGACATAACCTCCAGGTAAAGATCATTCACAACAATTATACCATATGACGGTGGGGCCCATAACACCGCATGACCATACACTCCCTCAATTGTTCCCTGGATCACATCCACTTTTACCAAAGAGAAGAACGTAATTGCTGGAGGAACGGGATACCTTATTTAAATTTAACAGAATATTTCTTAAACATCATACATAATCAGATTTTATCCTGTCGGTTCTAAAACATCAAGGTATTCCGCTCTTTGGTCGATGGACCAACTAGTAGAATAAGTTGATGGTGATTAAGACCAGCTCAATCACATTCAAAACCTATTAAAACATTACACTTATTATTGAGCTAAAGAACCACAGACTCGTAGTTTTAATTACAATAAAGTTTTATCTAATTTCTTAAATGCATGAGTGAGATTCAATTTATTAATCCTTTTAATACATTTCAATATCATATAAGAAATTACTTTTAGAAAGAATGTTATGCATACCCTTCTTAGATGGAGAATAAAAAGTTCACCAATGCAGATAAATTGTAGATCACAGCATGGAACACCCAAATCTGACTGTCTGTCCCGCTAAACAGGCCTCCTCGACGGACCTCCTATACAGGTTTCCCGCATCGGTCTCGTTCCTTTCCCCAGTCAAGTTTAAGGTTAAAAATGAATATTTCTATCAAGAAAATGGCCTATAGAAAATAACAGCAGCTTCTTCAGCATCAACGTTCAGTGCTCAAAAATTATGCAGGAATAGCGCTCCTCCTACTTAAGAGTAGGTCCTCTTATACCCTACTACTAGTTTACTAAACAAAAAGTTGCAATCTTTGGGGGCGAGAATCACGCTAATTGTTCCATTGGAGGGGTGGCAAGAATCACCTCACTGCCCTCCTTGTTCAAACCGGTTCTAAAAATGTTTATGGATCATACTTTCACACGACCTTTGGATAATAGCAGTCCAATTGACAGTTCAGTAAATGTTTCTCTTTTGTTGCTCATATTTAAACAGTCCATTGTTAATTCGTTGGGGCTCATCCCCTGTTCTCACGGATGCACGCTGAGTCTTTCTTGGCATTCTCCTTGTGTCAGGTCAGCCTGACCTTGACACTTCTCACTCTGGGCTCGAATCGTACCCACGTGGTATAATTCTGCGGCTTTCTTCCGCTTGGAGGCCATCTTTGCGTCTGCGCATTGACCTCATCTGCCTCAGCAGCCATTTTTGTAGCACGGCCTAACAGGCCCGAACGAACTATCATGAAAACAAACACAATCATAATTAAAATAAAGAAAATAAGCCTTTCTGTTTCCCACCCGTCATTCTAAGTACCCTAGTTAGGTGTTACCTAGCAGAAGCGACATTTAAAGCCATGTTTACTTACCATCCGCATTCTTTTGCCACAATATGATTTTACTACATAGCACAAATCATGCAATTTTTCTCTATTTAGTACCCAAATCACTATATTAGTATTACTTCACTTTTACAATTGTAAATAAGTTAATTTTGCACATAAATTGCGATTACCGTTTATATAAGTGTTTACCAAAAGGTGTAAAGTGTTGGATAGTCCATCAAACAATTTGTAACATTAATTTATTAGTATGGATATTAGGGGGTTCCAAACTTTTTTCATTTACCTCGCTCCATCAACTCCCCCCTTTGGTGATTTTTAATATCACCACAAAAACCCATGTTACACAATTTTTCAGATAGAATGTTTCTTGTCCACTTGCTTTTGTTAGTTCACACATCAGTGTCCCTTTCATCTTGTCTTTTTGTTCTTTCATACATGTTTTCTTTTAGTTCTTCAAGTTCTATTTCTCCCAATTCTCGTTCTCTTTCTTTATTTATCTTATTTTCTCTTTTTATTTTATTTTGTATTTTTCTCCTTTTAACACATATAATAACTAATTTCACTAATAACACCACTACTATTATTACTGTTGCTGATATTAAAACTTTCCCTACAATAGAACCACCTATTTCAGTGAACCATTTTGGTATTGAGGAAAAACTCTTACCAAGTTTCTCCCAGGCACCTTCAACCTCCAATGAAGCAAGCTCTTTGTGCAAATTAGTAATATTCTTTATATACTTCTGTATATTTTCACTTTTATCTGGAATGTAAGTGCAACAATGTTGGACTTTCAACATTCCACAGACTCCACCCTCTTTTGCCAAAAGAATGTCAAGGGCAAGTCGATTTTGCATCACCATAGCTCTCATGGCAACCATCTCGGTATTTACCATCAAGAACCCTCCAGCAGTATTCGTTGATAAACGATCTACTAACGTGGACAATTTCCGAATTTTAAATGCATTCAAAGATATACCCACTGCTGGTATCAATGCTCCAAAAATGTCACCAACTATTCTGAAAAACTTTCCCTTTTTCTACGTGTGAATGTTTCACCCATTTCGTGCGTTCCTTTCTCTCCTCTCTCCACATGAAAAATCTTTGGAAAGACCAGGCCTAAATAGCATGACCCATACCAATGATCCGGCAACCTGTAATAAGCTCTATTTCCACAAATATATTAGATCCCTGGAAATATTGGATCTTTTCCTCCTTTGAATCCCCATCCTCCTAAAATTTTGTAAATGTCTCGGCATTCACTGGAACCCACGAAATAGTTATCATACCTAGTCCTATTTCTACTAATGCACAACTTTCCCTGTTGAGGCCAATCTAGAGTCATAGCTGCTTTTGTCTCTCTCTTATCATTATTTTCTCCTTCAAACGCCCAAAGGGGTGTTTTTGTCTCCTCTTCTATTACTTTTCTTTGAAACTTAACTCTTCTGTTTTCTACCATTTCTAAAAATACCTTTTCTTCTTTCTTTAATTCGCAGGTAAGATTGTGCCTAGCTATATACTCTAATGTTAAATCTTTATTTTCTAGGAAAAATTCACCAAACATCCTTGCTTCTTTCACCTTATTTAATTCAGGGATTATAGGAACTTTTGCGAAAACCTTATTTATGTCAGTATAATAATATTCGAATCTACCTGTTTTATAAAATAAACTAGCTAAAACACTACATGTTATCCCGTACGTCAAAGGAAGGTGATGATAGGTCACACCTTCTGTGACAGACGCAGGTAATTGCATACCAACATAACAATCCCTCACATCCATAGTTTCTACATATTCATATAATAATTTCGTGAAAACGTTCTTTGAAAAATCAGTTATAGATCTATCCTTATGTAACTCAGCACTATCTATTAATGTTGCTGTGTTCTGTGTGTTAGCTTCTTTATCCTTTTTCGTGTTGTTTCCTAATATGGACGTTTCTTCTACAGCTAATCTAATTGGAATGGTGATTGCTAAAATAAGCCAGACAAACATTAATAAACCTGTACAAAAGAAACACATTCTACACCATCTACGTAAAAACTCACATCTAGATTTTCTATTCTCCGTGTCTACCATTTTGTTCTATTACTTAACTATTTATATATGTACAGAAAATGTGTCACCACACCTCAGAATGACTTATCAGCCACTCTACCCTCTCACTTTGTCTCGTTTGGTACTTTCTTTAGTTCTTTTCAGAACTCTTCCTTGTCTCGTTCGGGTTTTGGTGTCCAGTCCGGGTTTTTTTTTTTTTCTTTACCTTTTCAGACTTGTTGCACTTCACTCTCACCCATTTGTTTGCAGCTTTCTTCTGGGCTCTCGTGAGTGTTATCTTCTTCTTTGATGTCAGTCAATGCGATGTATAGCCACTCAGGTGACTTATATTTCAAATTAGGTTTCTTCGCTCTCTTCGTTTTCTGCGATTGTTTTCCACTTTGTTTTCCTTGTTCCCTTTGACTTGTTATCTCATTTACCTGTTCTGCATTATCTCTATTTAAGTTTATAATTTTGTATCTTAATCTTTTGACTTCAATTGTCTCCTTTTCTCTGCCTTTTTGGTTCACTTTCCTTTTCCTCTCGTTCAGCACTCCAAGTCCTCTTTCTTGGTCCTAGTCTCTGTTTTCTCTCTTCTTCACTTTCTTCTGATTCTGTTTCAGACCTTATTTCACTTCCTCTTATTTTGAACTTTATGATTTCACCTTCATTATCTAAATCTGAACCTTCCTGTGTCTTTTCTGTTTGGACACTTGTTTCTATCCCTCCTCGAGTTTCTTCCTGATTCTCGTTGGTCTCTCTGTCTGTTTCTAAATTTCCCTGTTGTTCTTTTATTCGTTGGTCTGTCCCTATTGCTCCTCGGGGTTCTTCCGATTCTTCTTCTATCTCTCTATCTGAATCTATCCCTCCCTCGTCTAATTCGACAATCTTTGAAGGAAATCTACCATAGTTTGTGCTTGGCTGATCATTGTCACTGTCTCTTGGTTCAGTTTCTTCGTTTATGATGTCAGTTTTCCATTTATTCTTTGGCTTTTCATCACAATTTGATTGGTCTGTTTCAGATGCTGAACTAGTATCTGATATTTCCAGATGTCGACTTACAGGTCGATCTTCAAGTTCTGGAACCTTTGTTATTTCAAGTTCTTCTTCTGTTGTCAAATTTGTACCTGGGTCTTCCAGATGTCGACTTACAGGTCGAGCTTCAGGATCTGGAACCCTGTTTGTTTCGACTTCTACATCGGATGCTGAACTGGTATCAGATATCTTCAGATGTCGACTTACAGGTCGAGCTTCAGGATCTGGAACTCTGATAGTATGGCTGGCATGCACCCAGTTTTTCACTCCAGCACATTTGACAGCAGTTGTTGTCACCAAGATCACTTGACGTGGTTTATCCCAGCGAGGAACCAAACAGTTTCTTCTTCTGTGGACTTTTATGCGGACCCAGTCTCCTGGACTCAAATCATGAGCTGGTTTTCTTTCGAGAGTGGTCGCATCCGGTCCAACCTGATGAAACACAGAATGTACCACATCAGCCAATCCTTTGCAATAATCCAACACGAGATCATCAGTTATAGTCAGCAGTTTGTTGACAGGTACATGTGCTTGTCTCATTGCTCGTCCCATGATTATTTCATGGGGACTTAGACCTGTTTTTCTATCAGGTATGCTTCTGATAGTCATCAGCACCAATGGTAGGGCATCAGGCCATTTGAGTCCTGTGGCTTGACACATTTTCCCTAACCTAATCTTTATTGTTCCATTCACTTGTTCTACGACTCCAGAAGCCTCTGGTCTGTAACCACAGTGCAATTTCTGTTGAATGTCAAGCGCTTCACATATCAGTTGGATTAGCTCATTTTGAAAATGTGTTCCTCTATCTGTTTCAATCGTTACTGGAAAACCGTATCTTGGAATGAATTCTCTCAGCAGGAGCTTGGCTACAGTAACTACATCATTCCTTCTTGTCGGATAGGCTTCCACCCAACGAGAAAACAAACAAACGACCACAAGAACGTACTTCAATCTATTGCTTGGGGGCATTTCAATAAAGTCTAGTTGCATTCTAGTGAAAGGACCTCCTTCCCGCCCTATTGTTCCTAGACTCACTACTGTTTTCCTTCCTGGATTTATCTGTTGGCAAGTAAGACATCTTTGACAAAGACTTTCAGCTATAGCTCTGAATTTTGGGTTATACCACGTTTGTCTGAAAAGTCGGATCATGGCATCCCTTCTAATGTGAGCTTGTCCATGGTACATCCGTGCCATGTTAGAAATCATGCTATCAGGCATAACTGGTCTTTCATCTCTATAAACCCAAACATCATCTTCCTCCCTCTTTCTGCATCCTGCTTTTATCCAACCATCTTTTTCCTCATCGTTTGCTTCTTCCTGTAATTGTCTTACCTCATCCCATGTTTCTACAATGTTAGTAAACAGCAAGGGACATGAAACATGCTCTCTTTCTCTTCTTCGGTTTAACGAAACCATGTTTTTAGCACAATATTGGCTATCTCATCGGCATACCTATTACCCACGGTAATGTAATCCGCCTCATTTTTGTGTGCAGCACACTTCACCACTGCGATCTGTTTAGGCAGCTGTATCGCCTCAAGCAATTTTTTCACAAACTCACCATTTCTAATTGGAGTTCCTGCAGACGTCAAGAAACCTCTCTGAGACCAGATCTGTCCAAAATCGTGGACCACTCCGAAGCCATACTGGCTATCCGTGATCACCGTAATTCGGACATTCTTTCCCAGTTTGCACGCCTGAATCAGAGCAATCAGCTCAGCCACTTGGGCTGAACGTATCCCCCTCAAACAAGATGCTTCCATTATTGCAGCTACTGTACACACAGCATACGCCGCACTCAAAACTCCTTCACTTGTCCTCAGACATGAACCATCCACAAAAATCACATAATCTGATTCTTTTAAGGGCTCATCTTTTATATCCGGCCTTGGTTTCGTACAAAATTCAAGCACATCCAAGCAATTATGATCGACTTCATCTTTGTCTTCTACACTTCCTTCATCTGGCAATGATGTTGAAGGATTCACACTTGTGCATCTGTCAATGGTTACATTGTCTGCACTTAAAATCACTTTTTCATACCTAGTCAGCCGACTATGTGTCATGAATTGAGTTTTGGTTCTTGTCTAAAGAATTTCAACTGAATGTGGAACATATACTCTTAATGGATATCCCATCACTATGCCTTCACTTTGTTCGAGACTCACACAAGTAGCAGCTACTGCTTTCAGACAGCCAGGCAACGCCTTTGCCACTGGGTCTAAAACAGCTGAAAAATATGCATTAGGTCTTTTCATTTTTCCATGTCTTTGCACTAAAACTGAAAGTGCACATCCATCTCTTTCACTACAATACACTTCAAATTCTTTTTCATAGTCAGGCATTCCCAGTGCCGGTGCTTCACACAATCTTGTTTTTAGTTCTTTGAAGGCTTTCATTTCTTCGTCATTCAATTCAAACGGATCTTTAACATCCTTTTTTGTCAATCGCTGTAAAGGTTTTGCAATCAATGAAAATCCACTTATCCACTGTCGACAATACCCAACCATTCCAAGGAACATTCTCACCTCTCTTTGTGTCATTGGAGCTCTCATTCCTCGGATAATCTTTATTCTCTCTGTCGTTACCTTCCGCACTCCCTTTTCAATCTTGTGACCTAGGTATTGAACCTCCTGTTGACAAAACTGTAATTTAGACGGAGACACTTTGGGGCTGATTCCGATTCGGGCCGGAAAAAATACCGACCGACTCGGTACGGGAATTTAGTCCGACCGACTCGGACCGGCGCCGTACGACCCGGGTAGTACGAAGAAATGCATGTGAAATCCGACCGACTCGGACGGAATACAAAACGACCGACCGAGCCGGACGGAAACAAGCCATCCGGCCGGGAAATCACTCGAAACGAACCGACCGACACGCACCCGGATTGAACCCGAACGAAACGTACCCGCGAACTCCGACCCGCGTAGTACGATGCTGTGCGTGCAAAACATGACCGAATCGCCCGGAGCACAAGCCGTACGACCAACACGTATACAAAACCCAGCCGAAGCAACCCAATACTCCGCGACCGACTCGTACGCTGCATATGAAACCTAGCTGACACACAGCGGGAACGAGTCGGACAAGATCGCACCAGACAACTGCAGCGTCCTACTCGGACACAAGAACAACTCCTACATGCACCAAAAACACCAAGGAATTTTTTTTTTAAAAAGGGCCAAACAAGCAACCACAAAGCCAATAAATACAGGGAGGGGAAAAAAAATGGAACAAGGACACACCTCCAACTCCACCTACATAAAGGCCACAAATCCCTACCATGATCCTTTGCAAATTCCACTGACCTGCCAGCACAGAACACCATCACACAGCAACCACAGACACACTCACAGCTCATACATCACACAAGCCACACACCATTACCACACCTACAAATAGCACCCTCACACACACCCAGCTAAACCTACACTCACACCCCCACTTGCACACCCACACACATCAATCACCACCACCACCCATCACCATGCCCCCAAAGAAGAATCATAAGTTCCTAGACAGTGAATTGGAAGTCATGGTAGATGAGATCCTCAGGGTAGAGCCACAGTTGTTTGGTACATTGGTACAACAGACCCCCATGTCGCAGAAAACCAAGATGTGGGTGAGGATTGTTGACAGGGTGAACGAACAATCACCATGTTTGTGCACAAAGGAAGACATCCAGAACAGGTGGTATGATGTGCGCAGGAGGGTCCGGGACCTACTCAAAAAGGACTACCTCCTCAGCCAGCACACCGGCAGTGGCCCTCCTGCAAAACCAGTATACCTCAGGCCCTGGGAGGAGAAGGTGCGGGCCATCCTACCACCAGTGAGCGTATACGGACTAACAGACATCCCAGAGCCTGGTGAGTACACAACTAATATACACAATATGGTGTGACAACACACACACATCACAGTCAAGGGGATAGGCAAACCATGCACCCATAGCAAATACACAGCAACCAAAAGATATTCATCCCAAGATGTGAATGCTAGTCAGACAAACACAATACCTGCCATCTCATAGTGATATGTAACTGTCATGACATGTACAAACCTAACAACAAATACAGCAAGGCAGTGGCACAAATAGAACCAACAAACACTCCCAGATATTTACCCACCACTAGAACACCACCTCACAGGGAAGCTCACTGAAAGGAAGGAATTCTGTGTATGCTGGTGAAGTCAGTGTAGCCAATAGCATGATGGGAGTGGTAGTCACAGATATTGGTCACACCCACAATTGGCCCATCAACACCACTCTGAACCATGCTCACATCACAGGGAGTGGAAAATAACTGACAAGATGGCTGACACTGGGTACTGCTGTGGGGAGCACAAGGCCCTGATGGGAACTGGGCACCAACAAACAACAGGACAACACTGTCAGCCATCTTGCCATTGCTGTCACACTCACACACAGTGAAGTCCACTCAAAAGGAAGGAAGTATGGGCATGCTGGGAAGGGGGTGTAGGCAATAGCATGATGGGAGTTGTAGGCACAGATATTGCTCAGCCTCACAATTGGCCCATCAACACCACTCTGAACCATGCTCACATCACAGGGAGTGGAAAACAACTGACAAGATGGCTGACACTGGGTACTGCTGTGGGGAGCACAAGGCCCTGATGGGAACTGGGCACCAACAAACAACAGGACCACACTGTCAGCCATCTTGCCATTGCTGTCACACTCACTCACAGTGAAGTCCACTCAAAAGGAAGGAAGTATGGGCATATTGGGAAGGGGGGTGTAGGCAATAGCATGATGGGAGTTGTAGGCACAGATATTGGTCAGCCTCACAATTGGCCCATCAACACCACTCTGAACCATGCTCACATCACAGGGAGTGGAAAACAACTGACAAGATGGCTGACACTGGGTACTGCTGGGGGGAGCACAAGGCCCTGCTGGGAACTGTGCAACAACCAACAGCAGGACACCACTGACTGACATCCTGAAAGACAACTTGCACTCCCTGCAATGGAAGCACGTTCCATAGTGGGATATCTGGCTGGGTGGGAAGGAGGACTCACAGCACTGACCATAGTTACAAGCACCTCCCCTCACACACCCCTCAACACTAACTCCACATAACCCACCTGGGAGAATGCAATGCCTCACATCCTAACTGAAGATCCCACAAAGAACCACCACCCTGGGTTATGCTGTGTGAAGCACAGGGACACTCTTGGGACTTGTAGCCAAACAACTGCCAGGACAACACTCCTAGCCATCCTGTCAGCACAGGCACCCCACCCCACAGGGAAGCAGAGTCAAAAGGAAGGAAGGATGGGCATGCTGGGAAGGGGGTGGAGGCAATAGCATGATGGGAGTGGTAGTCACAGATATTGGTCAGCCTCACAATTGGCCCATCAACACCACCCTGAACCATTCTAACATCACAGGGATTGGAAAAGGACTCACAAGATGGCTGACACTGGATACTGCTGGGGGGAGCACAAGGCCCTGCTGGGAACTGTGCAACAACCAACAGCAGGACACCACTGACTGACATCCTGAAAGACAACTTGCACTCCCTGCAATGGAAGCACGTTCCATGGTGGGATATCTGGCTGGGTGGGAAGGAGGACTCACAGCACTGACCATAGTTACAAGCACCTCCCCTCACACACCCCCTCAACACTAACTCCAAATAACCCAACTGGGAGAATGCAATGCCTCACATCCTAACTGAAGATCCCACAAAGAACCACCACCCTGGGTTATGCTGTGTGAAGCACAGGGACACTCTTGGGACTTGTAGCCAAACAACTGCCAGGACAACACTCCCAGCCATCCTGTCAGCACAGGCACCCCACCCCACAGGGAAGCAGAGTCAAAAGGAAGGAAGGATGGGCATGCTGGGAAGGGGGTGGAGGCAATAGCATGATGGGAGTGGTAGTCACAGATATTGGTCAGCCTCACAATTGGCCCATCAACACCACCCTGAACCATGCTCACATCACAGGGAGTGGAAAAGGACTCACAAGATGGCTGACACTGGGTATTGCTGGGGGGAGCACAAGGCCCTGCTGGGAACTGTGCAACAACCAACAGCAGGACACCACTGACTGACATCCTGAAAGACAACTTGCACTCCCTGCAATGGAAGCACGCTTCATGGTGGGATAACTGGGCTGGGTGGAGAAGGAGGCCCGGATGGCAAGCAAATACCACCAATGCTGGTCATGCACACACCTCAACATTCACATTGACCTGCCACAGGTTGGCAGGACAATGTGCTACACCAATATCACTCTCTGACTGTCACAATTTAGGAGAATGCAATGTCCAGGCCCACATCCAGAGGTACAATCACAACTGTCAGGTGTTTGAACAATTGATGCCAGTAGAAACATAACATACAATCTGTGTCTCTCCCCAAAACAGGTGATGATGGGGACACAGCAGCAGACGAGGAGGAGTCCCTGTCCCAGGCTCCGGTGAACACTGAGCTCACTGGTGTGGATCAGCCTCTGCACTCCTCGGATGGCGAAGAACCAGCTGGACCCTCCGGTGTGAGTCATCATGCAGCACCAGCAGGACCAACATCTGCACCCCCTGCACCCACCCCTCCAACAACTGCCAACACACAGGCCACCCCTGCCAACACGGACAGACCAAGGACCACAGATGACAACAGCGCAGGGACCCAGACCCAAACTGGAGCTGGTGACAACGAGCCCAGGAACAACACCCAAGTGGGCCCACGGTCACCTGTGCGTGCCACCGCAGGTCCTGCACGTGTCGCCAGGGGTGGTGGGAGGGGTGGTAGACATAGGTCGCTCTTTGCAGAGGGGTCTGGACTGCATGATGACCCACAACTGGCACGCATCGCGGATGCGTACCAGACTAGCACCGGAGAGGTCAGCCAGGTAGTGGGGATCCTCAAGGACATACAACAGCAGCAGGCTGCCCATCATGCCCGCTTGGACTCCCACATGTCCCGTGTCGAGACACACATGTCACATGTCGAGACACACATGTCACATGTCGAGACACACATGCCTGGCATGGAGTCCAAGTGGGACACATTGGAACAACTGACAGCGGTGCATAGGGACATACTGACATGCCTCCGCCAGATCAGCACCAACATGGCCTCACCTCACTGTGTGCCCACAACATCTGCTGCTGAAACAACTGCAAATGCCACAGGGAGGGAGGAGGACTCTGGCAGAGAGTCCCCTGCACCGCCGCAGCCTGCACCTGAGGGTCCCCCCCAAGAAGAGGGGCCGTCCGAGGAGGCCAAACTGAGAGGCCGATGGCCATCTACATCCCCCAGGAAGCCAACACCTGTTCTGGAACTTTTCCTCTGTGTGCAAACTGCACGCCCTGTCGAAGCTAACCCAACTCTCCCACATGACATGGGGAGCTATAGTTGGCCAAATTTATCAGATGACTGTGGACTTTACTCTGGACATTTCAGCTACCAAGACTTCCGAATCACATGGGAACTTTGGATTCCAATTTCTATGTACAGCACCCACCATCCTGTGCACCATCCTCACACCTGTATGTAAATAAACTCACAAATACACCATATCTGCCTCTGTTGTGATTCCAACGTGCTCTCTGTCATGGAGATGGTGATCAGAAAAATGACACTGTGCATGCTAACTGCTACAGCAAGTCCAACACCATCATGTCAGTCATGGCGACGTGACACATATGAGGGAGACACACCACTAGGGCCACACAACACATACACACCAGGGCCATCAGACTCATCACCTATACTGATGTTGCAACTAAATATAGTGGAATGCACAGACACGCCACCTATTCACAGTCTGTGTCAACTAGACTACAGGTGCAGTAAGCAAATGTCAGTCAGATGTGTGACTACAGACAACGCACATCCCAAAGTGAAGCACAGGTTTATTACACATTTGCAACATGTTGTTTCCACTACAAATGCTAGCTAATCCAACCTGGCTGTGGCCACAAAGTCAAAAAGTGCAGAAGATAGAAAGTCCAGGGGTGTGTGGCACATCACCTGTAGGGAAACGACTGCTTCCACCTTGGAAGTTGAATCATGGATTCGTGGGATCCAAGTTGATCAAACAACTCCGGCAGCACCCTGTGAAGGACAGACATGACACACAGTCAAAACCACTGAAGAACAGCACAGAACGGCAATACTCATGTCTAATACATGTCACGATATAACTACACAAAACCAAGTTAGCATGTCAACACTGTTGGGCAGTACAGACCACCTGCAAGGACACATCGCTGCACGCATCCAGTCAAGTAGCACATGGCCACACTCAAACAGCACCAGAGCACCACACACACATATCATGCAAACTCAAATCATTGACATTACAACCCTCTGGAGACTCACATTCAGCTGAAGAAGTTGGTGATGAGCTGTGTGCGGACATCACCATCATCATCATCATCATCTTCACTGGCATCGTGACCCAGGCCAGGATCTTCCACAGGTGGCGGACGTTGGTCATCGTCATCCAGGATGAGAGGCAACTCCTTCCGCACTGCCAGGTTGTGTAGCATGCAGCAGACGATGACAATCTTGCACACCTTTGCTGGGGCATATGGGAGGGCCCCTCCTGTCTTGTCCAGGCAGTGGAAGCGGCTCTTCAGGAGACCAAAGGTCCGCTCAATCACCCTCCTCGTCCGACCATGTGCCTCATTGTAGCGCATCTGGGCTGGTGTCACAGGGTTCCTGAGGGGTGTCAGCAACCACGGCATGTTGGGGTATCCCGAGTCACCTACAGACAGACAATTGCACATTAGCCGATTTGAAAATGTGTGCGGAAAACAACATAGCAGAACACACACAATGGTACAAAGTCAGTACCCACCAACAAGCCAGGCACGCTGGTTCGGCATCTGTGACATCATCCTCGGGATGCGACTACTCCTCATCACGTAGGCATCGTGTGCTGAACCGGGGTAACGGGCACACACATGTGTGATGGTCATATCTGCAAGACATACCACCAGAGCATTGATCGAATGGTAATGTTTACGGTTCCGGTATGCCTGCTCATGTGCCTGTGGTGGTATCAAAGCCACATGTGTCCCATCAATGGAGCCAATTACATGTGGCATCCTCCCCAGGGCATAGAAGTCACTCTTGACGTCAGTGAGTCATTGACGTGTTGGGAAATAGATGTACTGGTTCAGGTATCTCAACATTGCCCCCAAAACATCGCGTAGCACACGGCTGAACATAGTCTGTGACATCACACCGGCAGTCACCACAGTGTGTTGAAAGGTACCGGTGGCAAAGAAGTGTAGGGCTGCCATCACCTTCACCTTGGGGGTCAGCGCTGTAGGATACGGACGGCCAGGCTGCAAATGTGGGTCCAACCGCAGTGCCAAATCCTCAATCAGCTGCCTGGTGAAGCGGTACCGTCGGATGCTGTCACGTTCCACCATCGTTGCCAGGTCTGGGAATGGTCGATGGACAGCAGGAGCCCTGCAGTGCATAGGTGAAGAAAGCAAGATTGTCAGTCACCCCACCTATGTGCCGTTCACCATACTCAATTTCACATGATACATCATTAACAAACACAAGTACTTGATGTGTGTGTCGTTCTGTTTGGACATATATGGCACCTACATGGACAACATCTAATATCTCTGTTCAACAAGTGTTGACAACAGGTTCCAGGGTGTGCTATGGGAAACCATTAGGCTGTGTCACAGTACCCATTTACTGCTCTCACGTTCCACACACATACCACAGTGACATGTCTGGACAGATGCTCCACAGGCATCACAGCTCATTGACAGGTAGATTCCCAGGGACCCTGTCTTGCCACATGGACACTGACATGACATGGCGTATCATGTACACGTCAGAAAAACAAACATGACACCCACAGGTAGTGGCCCCTGTAGCCTCTGCAGGACAGACATGGACGTCTGTGACACACACACACACAACATCAAAGTTCATGCACAAACCACGTGGATGTGGAGACTGTCTCCCATTGTGCAGATGGAGTCAGAGACATGTGAAACACAACATGCACACAGACTGCGGAGGGACATCACTATTGTGGCAATGGGCCACCCTGTGACGTACATGCCTTCCCCTATGTGAGCCTGGGGGTTTGTGACATGTCATACACATACACAACCTGGAAATGTGACCATGACACATGCTCCAAAATGAAACGTTGCACACCACAGTGGTCAGGTGCACAACACACAAAGGACCCTGTCCCCATGAACACGTGCACAGCCTGGGTGTGTCTGCCCCCAAGTGCCACCCCAAAAACCACATGTTCACCCACATACACAGATAAGGTTATGCTGCCACACATGCCTTAGATACAGTGTGGACTGGGTGTGGTGTTGTAGGTGTGCCCCTGAGTCCCTGGAAAGTATATGTGGCTGGCATAGGTTCACCAGTGACCAGCATGGTGACATATGCGTGTGACCTGTCCAGGGACGCGTTGTACAGCAATGGACCGATCGGTGTGCCCGGCCGGCCCATTGCATATGATGTGAGCGGGTACGCGTTGTATCCCGGGTACGCATTGTACAGCAATGGACCGATCGGTGTGCCCGCACGGCCCATTGCATTGGACGTGAGCGGGTACGCGTTGTACATCAAGGGACCGATCGGTGTGCCCGGCCGGCCCATTGCATATGATGTGAGCGGGTACGCATTGTATCCCGGGTACGCGTTGTAGAGCAATGGACCGATCGGTGTGCCCGGCCGGCCCATTGCATATGATGTGTGCGGGTACGCGTTGTATCCCGAAATACGCGTTGTACAGCAGTGGACCGAACGGTGCGCACACATTGGCTGGGGCCTGGCATGGCAACGGACGCGTTTTCGAAGCTCCAACGAGTCTGATGCAGTGAATTCAGTTGGCCAGCCACAACAATGTTGCAAAATCATGGGTGTCATGAAGTTGAAGATTTGAAGGATGCTGTGGGCGTGTATTAGTGCTGCTATTCCATGGTTTGGTCAGATTCAGAAGATGCAAACGACTTGGACCTATCACTCTGGACACATGGGACAGTATCTGCCTCTGCAGCACACATATAATGCTGGCTCTTCCCCTGAGAGCTCACTTGCCTGCACTACATGCTCCAGGACGACATCTGCCACCAACACTGCTGCTGTTTATGCATCCTCTGGCTCCTGCAATGGCACGTACTGTGGAGAGAGCCCCAGCCTTCACCCTTGAGGAGAACCAGGCCCTGCTGGACAGCCTCCTTCCACAGTACAGCAAGCTGTATGGGAAACCAGGGGAGCAGGTGAGTGTGCTGTCCACTGCCTCACTAATTGTGCATGTTGTCTGACTAGCAGGACTTTCAGTGTGCACACCACTGGCTAGCATGCCCACTGAGTAGTTGTCACACCCCAAAGTGTGTAGTTACATGCACTGAACTGGTACAGTGCAGTAACAGTGCATTCCAACTAGGTTTACTTCCCATGCAATGATACCATGTAGTGACTGCTGGCAAACTGTTCATAGCCATTGTTGCACTGCCTGTGTACATCATATGCCCCTGTGATTGAGACATGTATATCCAACTGTGTGATGCACGTATATGTTGCATGTGTAGTAATGGCCTTTTCACTTTGTCATCCTCACAGGTTGATGCCCACCAGAAGCAGGAAATCTGGCTGACCATCGCCCGGAAAGTAAGATCCGTGGGGGTCTACAGGCGCAGGATCCGCAACTGCCAGAAGAGGTGGCAGGACCTTCGTGGCTGGACCCGGAGGATCGCAAGGGTCCAGCTGAAGCTGTCGCCTCCTCGCAGGAGGGGCGGACACCGGACCCTGACCCCCCACATGCTCCGGATTCTGGCGGTGGTCTTCCCTGACCTGGATGGGCAGCTGAAGGACAGACAGCAGCAAAGAGGGGGTGAGTCCATGACTGCACTGTGCACTTTGTCTGACATGCTATGTGCCCTCCTCTGGCCTGGTTAAACTTCCACAGTACATCAGTCATGTGGTCCAGGACACATGTCCCTCATTTGTGACATGCCCACTTCTCCTCTGATACGCATATGTGTGGCCCTTATAGTCAGGAAATTGTGTCATTTGGGGACTGTGTCATTGCATTTTGCTTTGCTCAAGGTGGGGGCCAGCATTTGTTCCCGTGACTATGTTGTGCGATTCATGGGTGGGTCAATTGCTTACACAATGCCTAAGTTCTGACATGTAATCTGGGTGTAACTTTGATATGTGGTCCGCTTGCTGCACTGACTCACCACATGTCCCTGGGGAATTTGGCACACACCCATGCTGCTGGTGGGAACAATGTTTGGGCCTCAGGAGTATGTGTATCCAGTGTGTCACACATGCTTAGCCACCTGCCTACTGACAAGGACTCATCCCTCTTACAGGTGGAGCTGGACAGTCATGCCTACTCCAGGGCATGCAAAACACTCTGTACTCCCACTCCCGTGTATCATCTGGCATGTTGTGATCAGTGAAATGTACCCTCAGGTGTCTGCCTCTGTCTCATTGTGCTGTGTCTTCGTTGTCAGGACTACTGGTATGTTTATCGGTTAGGGCTCAGCATGCCATCTGAGATGTGACCATGATAGACGATACTTCTGTGACTTATAGGTGTCTGATCACTTGACTGTGCACACAGGTCTTTGCGACTGTGACTTTCAGGCAGCTGTATTGTCATTCACAGCACACTGTGAGGTGCTCATGTTCAGAGAGTTGTGTTTCATGTCCCCCATATGTCCAGTTGGTATGACGTGGACAAATAGTAGTACAGATGATGTGGTATTTGGGGGATGGACATGTGCACTTGTCAGTCACATAACTTGCATTCCCCATGCCCTCGGATTGTGACACAGTGCAGACTGTTGTCTGCAGCCACCAAAGGCCAGCTAGTCTGTCTGGCCCCGCCACCACCACCACCACCACCGCCCTCCCATTGGCTCCCATTCCTGAGGTCCGTGGAGGCTCCCGTACTCGGGAGCGTGTCTCCTTCGTGCCAGGCACCGCACCCCCTGCCCCTGTGTCCCCTGCTGCCCTGAGTGAAGAGTCTGTGTACCTCCTTCGGCAGCTCCATGTAGGGCAGACAGCAATGCTGAGTGTCCTCCATGCACACACCACTCTGTTGACACAGCTGGTGTCGTTCATGGAGGGCATCTCGACGGGTATGTCTGCCCTACAGAGGAGCAATAAGTCCATGGACTCCTCCCTGACGGCAGCAGTGTCCCTCCTCCAACAGTCCCTCACCCCTCCCACCTCTGCCCCATCCACACTTCCTGCCCCCCTACCTGTCCAAAGCACATGCACACCTGCACAGTCACCCAAACACACAGACATGAGCAGCACAGACACACCAAAGAGAAAGGCAAGACGTGCACACAAGCATCCTCAGGGGACTGATACCACAGACACAGGGGATGGGGAACACACACACACACACAGGCAACCACAGTCACTCCGCAATCCTCAAGATGCTCTCCCTCCAAGACCCCTTCCCTTGCCTCACCTGCAACCCCACCTGATAAGCAGCTCTTCCTCTGTGACCTCGGCCTCTTCCCCTCCAATCCCGCTGATCCAGCATACCGGGGGAAGAGGAAGTCCAGCCACACAGAGGGGAGTGCCCCTTGCCCCCGGACACCCTATCCCAGGTGCAGGCAGAGTGAGCCCCCCACCCGCAAGTCCCCCCAGTCCCGGAAGAGCAAGACCCCGCCACCGCCCTGCAAGTCAACCACCCAGTCTCTCACCTCCATCCCCCAGGCCACCACTCCACAGGTTCCACCGCCACACCCTGCCCCAGGTTCCCCCACACACCGATACCGCATCCCCAAACTGCTTAGGCCCTCCCCCGCTGCCACTTGCTCTTCCACCCCAAAACCAGACGCTCTGCCTGTTTGTGCCACTGGTGTGGAGACCGTGTCCCCCCCCTCTGTCCTGCCCAGCTCTTCTGCCCCCCTTCCACATCCTTGGAGTCATGCACTGCGGTGGAGTCCACAACCACCCCGTCTGACTCGGGCACTGCATTGGGGACCCAGTCCACTCCATCTGACCAGCCCACTGCAGTGGTTGCAGCACCAACACCATCTGACTTGAGCCCTACGGTGGTGCCAGCCCCCCCTGAGTAAGACACCTCCACTGCAGTTGCCGGTGACACTCCTGCACCCACCTCCCCTTCACTGCCTCCTTCTGGCATCCCCTGATCCTGTCCCTGCGGTGCCTGGCCTGCCCCTTGTATGCCCCTCCAAGGGGGATGTCCCCTGTCCGTACCTGTGCAGGCAAGCAATTGTTGACAAGTTGTCACACATCACCCTGTTGGGACTGTATATTTGGACTGGCCATTGGCCTTAGTTTATTTTGGACTTTTGATTTGAGTTGCACACTTGCTGAATAAAGCCTCTTTTTGTTTACTTGTGGTTAATCTTTGGAGGTACATGATGTAGATGTGTAGAATCATGCATTTGCTGTTGTGATAGTGTTCAGATCAGGTAAATGAAGTTTTGCTGTGATGGGCTCCATGTGGTCCATGGGATATGTGTCCTAATCTAGTCTGGATCTATAGCATCCTTTGCTGCAGTCTGAGGGTGTAATGTTCAGCATTTGACACAGGGATGTACGTTTAGCATTTGTAGATTACCATCTTTGTCCTACACTGATGCACATCTGGTGGGCTTACCACTGTCCAATGTTCCTAGTACCCTGACTGTGTGCCCGTCTCCAATGGACATGCAGTTTAGCACATCAAATTTGGAGGACTCATCTGTGTACACAGTGCAAGTTGCTTGACACGTGCCTTGGGTGTATGCAGATGACTGACGTGACACTCCCGTGCCCAGGCAGATATGAGCAGAGCCTTCAGTGTGTTGTAGTTGTTGACTCACTGACCGAGTGTTCTGCTGACATGTTTGAGTCGTGCACAGACAAGGTTTGGCACAGCTGACCTTCCACAGGAGTGGAGTGCCCTCCTGGCAGTGCGTGATTCCGTGATATAGGCTGTGCCCGTGTTGTGTGTTGTGTAGGCATGTCTGTGCGTGTTCCCTTCTCCTTTTCCTACACAGGCTGTGTCCCTAGGATGTTCCTGTTTGTGATGCTTGCTGAGTTGTTCTGTGTTCATCCAGCATCTTGGACCTGGTTTCTCCGGGATGTGGGTGCATGGCAAACTAATGTTCATGAGGTTGTCATCCCTAGTTGTCTTTGTTGTCAGGGCTGGGGATGTGGGCAAACGCAGATGGCACACAGTCAGGATTCCTCTTGGCACTTGTTGGTTACACGAGTAATGTGATTTTCTGTTTGTGTATGCTTTCAGTGATACGTTGTGTGTGTGACTGCTGCCACTCCTCAGGGTCAGAGCTGCAATGTTGGAAGTTGTCTATGTGTGTCCTTTGTGGGTCAGCTTGGCTTCTTCATTGGTGTGTGACTATGGCCAGGATCCCATTGTTTGGGGTGGATTTCACGTCATGCCCATGTACGGCATACTGTGCAGTGTGTCAGGCATTCACAAGTATTGTTGACTGGCCATGTGTAATGTGTTTCTGCACCTTATTTCCCCCCACCACCCCTGGGATTGTCATGGGTGCATGTGCAATGTCAGCAGTCCATGTGAGCTTCACTGCTGCACATTGGTGGAGTTCAAGGTGTGTGGCGTTGAGTGTGTGCAAATGTGAGTTGTTGCACGGCTGGGGCACTACCTCCATATTTTCCTTGGCTGGCAGGCCATGCTGAGTGCTTTGTGCTTGTATAGGTGTGATGGTAGTTTGTTGCTCAGGACACATGGCTGTGGTTCACAGTGTGGATGACATCTACCTTTGTCATCACAGTGTGATTGTCATGCAGGCTAGTGTCACCACAATGTGGGGTCCCTGGGGGAGTGCTGTGGTGGTTCTGTCTCTTGCTGTGTTTGTTGCTGTTCCTACAAGCTTGTGTGACATGTGTAATTTGGGCTCCCTCTCATCTCACAATGCCTGTTTGCCCACATAGGGGAATCCAATCCATGAGTTACTTTTGTATGTGACTGTGTTGACATCTGTGTATTAGTGAATCTGGCCTCCTCATGTGTTGTGTGTTTGCCTGGGGACACTGGCACACAACCCCCCTCACCTGTTGTGTATGATATGCAGTTTGAGTCTGCCTGTTTGTGTTTGTGCATTTGAACCACTGCATTGGCATATCTTTAGTTTGCCATTGGCTGTATGTTGTTTGTTGGCTTTCCCCTGCTGGCCCTGGGACTGCTAGGTCATCAGTCAGCACATTGATCATGGTTAGTATGTCCCATTGCTGCCATGGTATGGTATTTGTTCACCTGACATCTACAGTCTCCACAGGATATCTACATTTGTGTGTCCATTGGTGCAGATATGTGGGTCTGCATTATGATGCTCACTTCTGTCATTGTGTTATTTGTGAATGTAGACAATGTGGGCCCCCAGGGCTGAGGTTTGTGTGCACATGGCCAGAACGATGTGTCATTGGCACTGCACTGCTTGCCTCACACAATCTATGTTGCTCTGGGACACAAGCACTACAATGCCACTGTAGTGTTTGGTGTTGTGTGGCCAGGAATAATCCTTGCAGTTTTGTTTTTGCAGCTTTTACCAGGACTACACTTACCTTTTGGGCACTGTGGTGATGGGGCTTTGGGACCCATTGCCACACTGTTCAAAATGTGCTTCAGCTATGGAGCACACACTTACCTTTTGGGCACTGTGGTGATGGGGCTTTGGGCCCCATTGCCACACTGTTCAAAATGTGCTTCAGCTATGGAGCACACACTTAACTTTTGGGCACTGTGGTGATGGGGCTTTGGGCCACATTGCCACAGTGGTCATGGTCTGCTTGCATTGTGTAGGCCACACACACAATTATGTGTGACACATGTGTTAGGGGGTCACATTGTATGTTCAATGTCATGTTCAGTGTTGTATGCATTTGACACAGACCACACATGCTTGTCATGGTGTTGGGGGTGGGATGTAATTTGCAGACAGTCCTTATGTGGGAGTATGCTAGTTGTGTCATGCATTACCCGTCCTATGAGTAGGGGTGGTTGTAGTGACAGGCATCCAGCCCCCCATGAGTGGGGATGGTAGTAGTGGTAGGCATCCAGCCCCCCATGAGTGGGGATGGTAGTAGTGGTAGGCATCCAGACCCCCATGAGTGGGGATGGTAGTAGTGACAGCCATCCAGTCCCCTATGGATGGGGATGGCAGTAGTGACAGGCATCCAGCCCACCCTGAGTAGGGGTGGTGTTAGTGGTAGGCATCCATCCCCCCATGAGTGGGGATGGTAGTAGTGACAGGCATCCAGCTCCCCATGAGTGGGGATGGTAGTAGTGGTAGGCATCTAGCCCCCCATGAGTGGGGATGGTAGTAGTGGTAGGCATCCAGATCCCCATGAGTGGGGATGGTAGTAGTGACAGCCATCCAGCCCCCTATGGGTGGGGATGGCAGTAGTGACAGGCATCCAGCCCCCCATGAGTGGGGATGGTAGTAGTGGTAGGCATCCAGCCCCCCATGAGTGGGGATGGTAGTAGTGGTAGGCATCCAGACCCCCATGAGTGGGGATGGTAGTAGTGACAGCCATCCAGCCCCCTATGGGTGGGGATGGCAGTAGTGACAGGCATCTAGCCCACCCTGAGTAGGGGTGGTGTTAGTGGTAGGCATCCAGCCCCCTATGGGTGGGGATGGCAGTAGTGGCAGGCATCCAGCCCCCCATGAGTGGGGATGGCAGTAGTGACAGGCATCCAGCCCCCCATGAGTGGGGATGGTAGTAGTGGTAGGCATCCAGCCCCACATGAGTGGGGATGGTAGTAGTGACAGGCATCCAGCCCACCCTGAGTGGGGATGGTAGTAGTGGCAGGCATCCAGCCCCCCATGAGTGGGGATGGCAGTAGTGACAGGCATCCAGCCCCCCATGAGTGGGGATGGTAGTAGTGGTAGGCATCCAGCCCCCCATGAGTGGGGATGGTAGTAGTGGTAGGCATCCAGCCCCCATGAGTGGGGATGGTAGTAGTGACAGGCATCCAGCCCACCCTGAGTGGGGATGGTAGTAGTGGTAGGCATCCAGCCCACCCTGAGTGGGGGTGGTGTTAGTGGTAGGCATCCATCCCCCTATGGGTGGGGATGGTAGTAGTGGCAGGCATCCATCCCCCTATGGGTGTGTATGGCATTGGTGATGGCCATCCCGCCCCTATGGTTCTGCTGTTGCTAGTGTACATCATTTGTGCATCCCTATGTGTGTGTGACATATTTCGGGTACGTGTCGTTTGTTTGTGTTGTGGGTGTTTGACTTACCGTCTGCACCGTACGCGTCCGTACCGGTCCCGGTAATAGATGTAGAGTATTGGTAGGACCTGCGCGATGGGATTCATGGTTGGGTCATCTCGTTCGGGTTTCTCGTGGCTTCGATTCGTACTCGTCGCTGGCTTGTTCGTCTCGTCGCCGTGGATCGTCTTGTGGCGCGAATCGGAGTTTATGTGCAGCTCTCCCGGATGCTCAAATGTGCCGGACGTACGACGAGTTCGGCGCGTACGGAAGACGCATCGTACTAGTCCGGCCGGAAGGTGCTGTGTATTTGGTTGCGTGCGACTCGATTCGGCGTTTACGGATCCGGCTCGGGCGGGGAACAGGAGCTGGAATGGGTAAGTACGGCTCGCTCGGAATCTGGGCTGTTATGCGCATCGTACTTGTTCGTTCGGTAGAGTGTTCGAGTCGGTCGGAAAACACGCGTTCGGCTGGTATTTTTTCCGGACGAATACTGTTAGGTGCGCTTCCGGCCGACATCGGAATCGACCCCTTTGTGTCCTCCTTCGGCTAAGTGGTTCAGTAAAGCAATTATGTTGGTAACACATGCTTCTTTGGTTTTTGATGCCACTAACAGGTCATCAATGTACTGAATCATTACAGATTTTTCAGGCATTTTTAAATCTTCCAACGATTTCTTTAGGATCTGATTAAAGATTGAGGGACTTTCTGTATACCCTTGAGGAATTCGGCACCATACCAAAATACGCTCTCCGAACCGGAACGCAAATAATGGCTGGCTATCTGGATGTAATGGAATAGAGAAAAATGCATGGCACAAATCAATGACTGTGTACCATTCTGCATCACGTGGAATCTGATACAGTATTACAGCGGGGTTCGGTACAATTGGACAACAAGGAATAACGATTTTATTGATTTTTCGTAAATCTTGCACTATCCTATATGTCCCATTTGGCTTTTTCAGTCCCATTATAGATGAATTACATGGACTGCTCATTATTTCTTTCAAGATTCCCTGTTCAATCATTTTATTTGGGAAATTTGTTCCTTCTCTTACAGTAATTTTTACAGGGCCTACTCCTCTCATTAACCCAATGTCCTCGCCTGTAAAATCCCATACCTCAGATCTGACTGTTTCTTTTAACTCAATTGGGATTTTCTCTACATCAAACACAGGAAACATGTCATTCACTCCTGGCTCTAGTTCTGCCATCGTCATTTTATATGGTACATCTTCATCTGGTGTCTGAAATGCAATTCCATCCGGGGTACAAAAAATGGTGCAATTAATTTTACAAAGTAGATCGCGTTCTAGTAAGTTTACAGGACTGCAATCACACACCACAAATCGGTGCATTTCTCTGAATGGTCCAACTTTCACCTCTACTAGTTTGGTAAGAGGCGCCTTAATCTGCTGGTTTGAAACACCTACGACTTGGATATGTTCACCTGAGAGAGGAAGGTTTGGAATTTCCACTGATCTAACAGTAGAACGGGTAGCTCCAGTGTCCACAAGGAATGTAACATTTGCACCATTCACTTCTCCATCAACAAATGGACCTGTCTGGTCTACCTCTAGAGTTGCGCCAAGTACGCACTCTTCCTCCTCTCCTAGGCACCGTCATAAACTTTCATCCGATTCATTCCAATCCTGTCATAACCAATACTGCGATATTGCAGCTGCGCGCGGCAATTTTGTTACCTGCTCTCCTCCGTAGAATCCTGTCTCTGCACTGTATCTCTAAGGGTTTACACTCTTGGGAAGAGGTGGTTGTGGCACCTGACTCTGTTGAGTAACTACCTGCGGTTGCTGCAGCTGTTGGTAACTCACCTCACTCTGCACCTGTGGATTTAATGATTGATTATCCGTATTAGCTTTTGGAGGAAATTTACACTCGTTTCTCCAATGCCCTAATTTTCCGCAGTTGTGGCATGGCCACTTCTTCTTTGCCTCTTCTATACTCATTTGACCTTTGCCTTTACCTATATTCGGTTTGGATTTAGTCTGTCCTGTCTCATTAATTTGATTATTCAGTTGAGCTTCTTGTTTTTCTGCAACCTTCACTTGTGGCCACATTGCCTTTTCTTTTAATTTACACTGTCTACACTCAATGTCATCGCTACAATATTTTGCATACCTCAACACTTCGTCCACAGTGCTGTTCTGCCAACACAACATATGCTGCTTAATCATTTCACTTATTTCTGGTTTCAATCCATAAACAAATCTATATACAAAATGACTCATGTCCTTTTCACTCAGAGTCTCATAACCGCTATACTGTTTGAAAACCAAAAGCAGCCTTTCATAGTAGGCGTGTACAGACTCCTTACTCTCTTGCGTAGTTCTGTCAATTTTTACCCAATCCGTTTCTTTGGGTGGAATTTTGTTTTTCAAAAATGTAATAACCTGTTCGTACTTCCTCATTACTTCTGGACCTGGCGCTCCAGTTTTCGTATCCCTAGGATATTCTACTGTTGGCCAATCAATGGTAATCTTACATTCTGTCCATAAATCTGCTGGTACTACAATGTCAAATAATTCATCCAAGTCTACCCACAACACTTTTGAAACTTTGACAAACCTTTCCACTTGTCTGTACCATTCTACAGGCTTTTCTCTCAATTTCGGAAAATCATTTGTAAATGACAATATATCTTGTCTGGACCATGGAACATGTACATAACTACCTCCTGGAGTTTCTCTCATTGGGTACTCCCGTACAATTGACTCCCTGTCTTTCCCCGCAAAAGCCAAAGACGCTTTGTCGGTTGTTCCCTCTTTTCTTTTGGTCCATCTGCTCCTCCATCTGTCCACATCACCCCATTTTCTCAACAAAACGATCAGTTCTTTTATCTGGGTTAATCGTCCTGAGGTATTCAAATTTTCTATATCTATTTCACAAAAATCTACCCTATATGGTTTCTGCAAACTCCTGACTTTTACAAATTCTACTCCTAGTTCATTCGCTGTCTCTTCCAATTTTTCATGTAAATTTCTAGCTCTCCAAGTAATACTCTTGCATAAGAACATGACCTCTTCGCCTGATATGTTTTCAATTTTTCTGTACCGATAGTCCCTAAAATCAGCTCTTCCATGTCTATTTTTAACGTGATTACATCCAATGGTTGCGGTTCTGTATCTTTCTTTTGCAAATTTCTCATCCATTCATTTAATTATTCTGGAGTTGGACCTACAGGTGTACTAATTATTTCTATCCAATTTTTATTCCTCTCTGGCGTTTCAGATGTGGACTCGGTTCCCAAGGAATCCTTTTTATTTCACTCTCATTCACTGTCAGGTCAGTAGGCGGACTCGGTCTATATGAGCTGACCAAATCTCTTGTCTCTCTAGTTTCTGTAATTATCCCTTCTCTCATTCTTTGCATATTTGAGTTCATTGGGATAGTTAAGGAATGCTCATCTATTCTCTGGTTTTCAAAAACTGGTATTACAGGTCCTATCGTCACTGGCACAGTCACAGCTTCCATGTTCATTGTTAACTCTCTTATTTTCTCAGTCAATTCTCTTGTGGTTTTTGCTAACTCGGCTGCAGTGCTACTGTCAGACTTTTCACTTTGTGGAGTTTCTAACTGTTCATTTGACCTATTTATATTGTATCTTCGTTCTGGACTTTTATTCCTCCCAGTTTCCATTGGCGGTGCATTGGGCATCACCACTGCAGAATTCTGTTGGTATGGAGGTGGTTTTCTGTTTAAAATATCTTCCAGCAATTCATCCTCTGTTTCGCTACCTCCATACCCATACCTTTCTGTAGCTGTATGTTTCTTTTTCTCTGTACACTTCCTTCCTGTACCCTCTTCAACTGTTATGGCTGGAAACAAACCATCTGTCATGTTAGCATATCTCCAACGCCTCATCCTGTCCTCATGATTCACTCCCCATACTCTTCCATGAACTAAACTATAATTCTTTGCACCTCTGTGTCTTTCTCGTTCATACATCTCGTCTTCCCATTCACCTAACGCTTCAAACTGGGTCGGTCTAGGTCTTGGTTCAAGTTTCATCATTTCTCTCTCAAATTTCGAAGTACAGCTGTGCTAAATGAACCATTCTCTGGAAAAGCCAACACTCCATCATTCTGAGTATATTTTGTCCAATTTTCTAACCAAATGCAAGTATGACAACCATATTTCAGCATCATATGAGAAGCTGGCGTTACCTGTCCCTCTCTAGTCACTACCTTTTTGTCCTTCTTGAAGAAGTTCTTAATTTTCACCATCCATGACGGTTTCTCTCTACAATACTCATAATAAGCCATATTTCACGATTCTTTCCCTTCGGCAAACTCACAACTCTGCTCTGTTCACTATGTGCTATTCAGACCTATCCCAGCACGTCTCACACTAACGCACCAATCCGAAGCCTCTACATCACCCTCTTCGGACCTATCCCAGCTCGTCTCACCACTAACGCACCAATCAGGACGTCTTTCGTGTTTCCAAGCACAGGCCAATCCCAGCGTGGTCTTTTGTCAACGTCAGTTCTACTCCTGACCCCTCCTTTACAAAAATTATCGGCAGCTTTTTCTTGACTATATTTTATTAGTTACAACATAAAACACATTTCCATTGTCTGTTTTTGCTAAACCAAAGAGATAGTTTTACTCTATCTTGCAAGAATACTGTTTCGTTCGATAAGTGTAGCACTTCCCTCTACCTTACCCTTCTTTCAAGTAAGGGGTAAACCCGTTTCTCTGGGGATAAAACACCTGTGGAGACTACACTGCTCCTGAGAATTAAGGCCAGAGTTTCACAAGAAAACCGGTTGCTATTTCACTCATACACGTTTTATACAAAGAATGTCCCTATCATAACACAATTTGTGTTATCACCATTTTGAAAATCAGACAATGCACTATTCCATGTGACTTCTCTTGCCACACGTGTCCACTTCCTACTTCTCGGAAGCTTCAAAATTTCCGACTTACGTATAACATGATACAATTCGACATGAAGTGTTAAACATGAAATAATCAATAATCACCAAACTAATCTATAGTAACCATAACTCTGCTACCAAGAAATCTGATCCAGCGCGGCTAATATAAATTCTTCTCTTTTGGACATAACCTCCAGGTAAAGATCATTCACAACAATTATACCATATGACGGTGGGGCCCATAACACCGCATAATCATACACTCCCTCAATTGTTCCCTGGGTCCCATCCACTTTTACCAAAGAGAAGAACGTAATTGCTGGAGGAACGGGATACCTTATTTAAAATTAACAGAATATTTCTTAAACATCATACATAATCAGATCTTATCCTGTCGGTTCTAAAACATCAAGGTATTCCGCTCTTTGGTCGATGGACCAACTAGTAGAATAAGTTGATGGTGATTAAGACCAGCTCAATCACATTCAAAACCTATTAAAACATGACACTTATTATTGAGCTAAAGAACCACAGACTCGTAGTTTTAATTACAATAAAGTTTTATCTAATTTCTTAAATGCATGAGTGAGATTCAATTTATTAATTGTTTTAATACATTTCAATATCATATAAGAAATTATTTTTAGAAAGAATTTTATGCATACCCTTCTTAGATGGAGAATAAAAAGTTCACCAAAGCAGATAAATTGTAGATCACAGCATGGAACACCCAAATCTGACTGTCTGTCCCGCTAAACAGGCCTCCTCGACGGACCTCCTATACAGGTTTCCCACATCGGTCTCGTTCCTTTCCCCAGTCAAGTTTAAGGTTAAAAATGAATATTTCTATCAAGAAAATGGCCTATAGAAAATAACAGCAGCTTCTTCAGCATCAACGTTCAGTGCTCAAAAATTATGCAGGAATAGCGCTCCTCCTACTTAAAATAAAATAAAGAAAATAAGCCTTTCTGTTTCCCACCCGTCATTCTAAGTACCCTAGTTAGGTGTTACCTAGCAGAAGCGACATTTAAAGCCATGTTTACTTACCATCCGCATTCTTTTGCCACAATATGATTTTACTACATAGCACAAATCATGCAATTTTGCTCTATTTAGTACGCAAATCACTATATTAGTATTACTTCACTTTTACAATTGTAAATAAGTTAATTTTGCACATAAATTGCGATTACCGTTTATATAAGTGCTTACCAAAAGGTGTAAAGTGTTGGTTAGTCCATCAAACAATTTGTAACATTAATTTATTAGTATGGATATTAGGGGGTTCCAAAAATTTTTCATTTACCTCGCTCCACCAAAGGTGAGACAGAGTATACTATTTTATCCATTTGGGTAAATGTAATTTAAATGTCCTCCACATGTGTTATTCACACCACATGCATGCTGATGAATGCAACCATGGTTGCAGTGAGTTTTCCACTGTTCACATTTCATTTTTTTAACGGGTGAATAGTGTATGCTCTTGTTTATGTGATGTGATGTTTTGTGACTTTAATATCTATGTTCTATGTTTTATCTTTTGCTCTTGATCAGGATCACTGTTTTTATTGAACACACACACTATTGCTGTCTCTTTTTTGGTGGGATCACCACAGCATCCACACAGGTGAGGATACTTAAAGACATCACAGACTCCCCCAATTTCTTTTATAAGATTAGGAATGCAACTATGTAGGTCCTGAAGAAATGCCTCTTGATCATTCCATAACATATATTTAGGCATGAAACATGTCGACCAATAATACAGATCAATGCCGATACAATTAATCGTATACCATCTGATACACCTCTATATCTGTTCTTCCCTTGAGAGGCTTGGATGATTGTGTCCATGAGTTTCTCATACTGTTTTTAATTCAGCATAAACCTGGATTCCTAATAGCGATAGCTTCACCAGGTCTATAGTTGATTTTAACTCTTTTTTTCCAATCTTCTCATTCATTGACTGTGACACACTCATTTTCCCAGTCCTCCTTTGGTGATTACAAAAAGATGTCCAGTAAAGCACCCTATCTCTGGACCCGTTGGGCATTGCAGTGCTAGCCCAATGACGAGCAAGCCCAATGATGAAGCATGCCACATTGGGGTGGACGAGGGCACTTGCTCCTACTAGTAAACACTCCCAATGACTACTACCAAACCCCAATCAAGTGTCTGATTAATCAGTGCGGAACACTATACCCTAATTGATACTACCAGTAGACCAGAGTAGCCCATATGTAGAAGTTGAAGAGGATAGCAACCCAGAATCATTTTTGATTGATACAGAACTTACCTGCTCCAGTAGAGGTACCAACCTACCCCACTTAGGAAAAGAAAACCAATTTGTAGGGATCTCCAAAAGACACATTTCAAATCAGATTTCAGTTAATATTCCCATAAAGACTGGCCCTGTTGAAGATATCCATACATGTATAATATGTGGCACAATTCCTGTTAATCTATTGGGAGGGGCCTTTTGTGGAAAATGAACTGCATGATTTTCTATACACTAGATAGAGTGACAATTCAGACTCAAAACTAGGATGCTGGCTTTAAAATAAAAAAACAAATATCAAACATCTGTTCCCTGTTTTGACAACGAGAGACTAACCTCCTGATTTAAAATATATAGTAAGGGAGCAAATCTCGGATTTCATACGTAGAAACATTGGACTATTAGAGGGTTTAGAGCCAGTAAAAATAAGATTGAGACCTTTTGTGTTTTTTTCCGGACCACCCAAATATAATCTTACTCCAGAGGCAATGTCAGGATTGACTCTAGTGATTAAGCAAATGATAGACCAACTTACTTAGGGGGTCATTACGATGCCGCCATTGTCACGGGAATTGGGACCGGCCGCCTACATAGCGGCGGTCTCGCACATGGAATTACAATGCGACTGCCATAGTGGCGATCGCATTGGGCATGTTTACCATTGCGGCGGGTGCTGCAGGCTGCAGCACCTGCCGCAAAGGCAAAAATGCATGTTGTGCATTTCCCTGCACTGCGTGGCAGGCACCAGGCGGTACCTGCCACCTGGTGCAGGGAACTGTAGGGGGGGGCCCATTTCCATGTCCCTGCACAAGGGGGGCCCGTAACGGGCCCCCTAAGTACATCCCTGCCAGCCTTTGAATGGCGGTTGAACCGCCATTCAAGGCTGGCGGGGATGAAGCATCCTAATGTGGCTGACGTGCCTGCTAGGCACCGCCACCATTCTAAGTATGCTTTCCGGGTCCGACAGGCAATCGTAACAATTGCCTGTGTCGGACCCGTGGCAGATGGGCTTTCCATCCGCCAGCACTCTGCCCTCCATTCTTATCAGGCTGGCAGAGAATGGCCGCACGATGGTGGTAAACCCGCCACCGGCAGCCTGCCGGTGGCGGGTTCACCGCCATCGTAATGAGCCCCTAAGTTTGGGACATCAAAAAGCAACCTATAAAGTGAGAATAGCACAGCACCTTAGTAGGAGCAACAAAATTGTAATCCATGCGATCCTGTGGTAAAATCCTGCCATAATCATGTATCTGATACAGACCTCTATCCACAGATTCCTTACCTTTGAACTATCCCCAGGCGTCAGACTGGATCTGGACATTTTTTGTGAGCAGTACCCCTGCGTGCCTGTAGGTGCCATTGTTCGGCTACGCATGACATCATCTGCGCTGGAAGTGACATGCATGGTGCCTATATAGGCACCACCCCAGTGAGCTGATGTCAGGGATTTTCTTTCTGTGCCAGTCAGTTCAGATCCGGAGAGAGCTACCTCCAGTCACTTTTGTACTAAAATTTTGACTTTTTACTGAAGTTTGTTGGGGTCTTTCTTCTGCTGTGGGAGGTATGTCCACTAGAAAGGCTGGTTTCAAGCCCTGTGGCACCTATCACAAATGGATATCAGTGACAGACCCGCATCTTGTCTGCCTCTAGTTCCTTTAGTGCAACCACAACAGAAAGACCTGCATCGATTGTCATGCCATGCACCCCAAGGCCTTGAGGGAGTTCTCCCTCAAGCTCCTTGCTTTTGACCTTCTGTTCGAAGTCTACAATGTTATCTTGGCAGCCAGGTGTCCCTGCACCAAGACAGTATAGACCTGCACTGGGGCAAGCTTGTGCCATGGTGTGCAGAAAAGCAAGTTGACCCCCTTTCTGTCCGCCTTTCTCAGGTCCTTTTATTTATTCTTTCTCTTGCCCAGCAGGACTCTGCCTTGGGCACCTTAAAGTGCTATCTTTGTGCCATCTCAGCCTTTCTGCGGTTGCCAGACCAGTCATCCCTGTTCAAATCTGCGGTTATAAATAGGTTTTTGAAAGGTCTACAACATGATTCCTCCTTTAACATTCATCATGCCTTAGTGGGATTTTAACCTAGTACTCCGTTTTCTGATGTGCACTCCTTTTGAGAGCTTGCACAACTGTCCTCTCAGGCTCCTTATGATTAAGACAGCCTTTCTAGTGGCAATAACATCTTCGCGGAGGGTCAGTGAGCTACAGGCTTGTCATCTAAGCCTCTGTACCTACAAATCTTCCCAGACAAGCTGGTTCCTTGTGCTAGAGCTTCCTCTCTGCTGAAAGTTATAACTCCCTTTCATTATGGCCAGTCCAACACTTTGCCTACGTTTTATGCTCCGCTGTATCCTTCTAAGGAAGAGGAGTGACTCCACCAACTGGACCCAAATATAGCATTGTTGTTCTACCCTGACCGCATGAAAGAGTACCGGGTGGACGACTACATTCACATAGGTTATGTCGGAGTGAAGAAGGGAAAGGCTGTGCAGAAATGGACCATCTCCCAATGGATCGTGCTTTGCATCAAAACCTACTATGCACTGGCCAAGAAGTAACCCTCTGAGGGTTTGCATGCTCATTCCACTAGAGATAAGGCTGTGACCACTGCATTAGCATAGAGAATTCTGATCCAGGACATCTGCCAGGCAGCAATGTGCGCTTCTCTGAACACGCTAACCAAGCACTACTACCTGGGACCGTCAGGTCTGCAGGGAAGGGCACTTTGCTCGTTCAGTCCTGAAGTGACAGAGTCGCCCCCTCAAGCTCACAAAACTGAATAGTCCAGCTGGTACACCACAGATGCAACAGAAAGCAGCTTGAGAGAGGATGGCGCACCAGCAAGGACACCACAGACCGAACATCTTACAAAGCTTCACTCTACCAATACAACCAACTCCTGATAAAGACAAAAATAATCGCCCTTGTCACCTACATTTAGGCATTGCCAACTGCAGTATAGACCTTTTCAACATCGTCAGAGTTCTCCAACCCATCAGCATCTGAAAACATCATCGCCCCTTCCCAAAAACTCTGGGACACTCTGGGGGACTGCTTCCAAGGCAAGATCTCTAACATCTACAAAACCTTTGTGCCCCAACCTACCGTCGCCATCTTCAACCTCATCTCACCCTGACCACCTGGAACCAGCTCACCACTCAAAGCACCACCAACATCATGAACTCCATCCACTCAAGAGCATTGACTGACCCCCTGTCCCTTTCACATCTTCAGCCTTGGGAGCAAGTTGCTCTGCAACAAACTCACCACCATCCTCAATGCATCTATTGCCACAGCCACCTTCTCCGATGAATGGTAACACGCTGAAATCAGACCCCCTCCTTAAAAAACCTTCTGCTAACCCCAGCAAACTCAAAAATGTCCATCTCATCTCTCTGCTCCCATTCTCCCCCATGGTCCTCAAAAATGCCATCAACTACCAACTCAGGTAACACCTGGAAAACAACAACTTTCTGGACATCTCACAGTCTGGATATTGCACCAACCACATGATCAAAACTGCCCTAATCTTCGCCACAGATGACATCAGAGCCTTCTTGACCAAGGGTAAATGGAAGGTCCTAATCCTCCTCAACCTCTCAGCAGCATTGAACACTGTGTCCCACTACAACCTTATAAAGAGACTCTATTAAATTGGAATTCAAGGAGACGCCCTCCAGTAGTAGCTTACACTCGGAGTTTGTATATATATATTTATGTATGTGTGTGTATATATATATATATATATATATATATATATATATACGGGAAACTCAGACGCGCCGGTTCTATGTCTATGAAGGAAAGCACTCACAAGGTATCCGGTGTGCAAAGTGCTTTATTCTGCAGACCCCCTCCCCCTGACAGACGCTGATATATATATATGTATGTATATATATATATAGAACAAAGGTTACAGAAACGTTGTAGTTAGGAAATAGAACTAAAAAAAACTTAGAAATTCACTGAGAAAACCAAAGGTTACAGGAACATTATAGTTAGGCTCAGATTTCACTCGTACAAAACCGGTGAAATTCAGCAGTTATAGTTAGCTGACCTAACTATAACTCGCACCACCGCACTGCACTGCTTATGACCTCACATATTACATCACTCATGACATGGTCAGTGACATCACTCGTGAAAATTCTATTTCCTAACCATAACGTCTCTGTAACCTTTGGTTTTTTCAGTGAATTTTGAAGGTTTTTTAAGGTGAAGTAAGATGCCCATCGCAATGCACAGTGGGGGTAGGGTCGAACGCAGGGTCTGTCCGGGCATTGTGCTTCACCCACCCAAGCTTGCTGCTCCTGCCCCCTCCTCCTTGCCATCCATTGTCCTTGTCCATTACCTTGCTCCCTCATTACAGCCGTTTGTGGCTGTTGTTCTGCCACTTCCCTTCCTGCCTACCCTAAACAATTAGCTTGATTCCCCATCTACCTCCTCCCTACCCTTTGTTGACTGAGAACTTGCACCAACCCCTCCCTCCTGCCCTGCATGGTCTGATATACTGTCACTGCCTTCCATTTAGCTCGATGTCCCTGCCCACTCCTCCTGCCCGCCGTTCCCCAATTCTATGCAGCATCATTGTCCTCCTGCTTAGTCTCTGTGCTTAGCTTGCTGTCCCTACTCTTATTCCTCCTGACCTCCACTGTGTGTGCATGCCCCCTGCTTCCTCCTTTCTGCCCGCCATATTCCATGGACCTGCCACCCTCTTATCTACTCTGAGTGTTCTGTTGAGCTGCCACTGCCCCTCCCACCTGCCTAGCCTGGTCATATGGCTGCCGCCTGTCCCTCCACCTCCACTCTGCCTGTCCAAGTTCCATGCCCTTATCCCCTCCCACTGTGCCTCCAAGGTCCATTTTTCTGCCAATCCCTTCTGCCCTCCATGCTCTGTTGTGCTGGAACTGCTTCTCCTATCTGCCCTGCATGGTCTCTTGTGAAGTTCCATGCCCTGTTCTCTTTTGTCTGTGTCCATCCCCTACCCCTCCATTCTGTCCTTTTGTGCATGCCCCTGCCCCCTCCCTCTTGCCCACCATGGCCGTTGTGCTGCCACTAACCCTCCCTCTTGCTGTGCATGGTCTTCTGTGCTGCCACAGCCCCTCCCACCTGCTCTGTGTAGTCTGCTTGCTGCTCCTGACCCCTCCCACCTTCCCTCTGTTGTCTCTGTGTATGGCCTCATAGTCCCACTGTTGACCTCAATAGTGTGTTGTGCTTCCAGTGCCCATCCCACCTACCCTCCATGGTCAGCTTGCCGCTCCTGCCCTATCCCCTTGCCCCTGCCCTCTGTTTTCCATGTGCAGACCCATATCCCCTCCCTCCTGCCTTGTTTGGTCCGCTGTCATTCCACTGCCCCCTCCCTCCTGCCCTTCATTGTCTGTTATGCTGCAACTGTCCCTCCTGTCTGTCCACTGTGGCTAGCTTGCTGCCCTTGCCTCTTTCCCCTCTTCTCTCTGTTGTCCATGTGCATGGCATTGTTCCCTCCCTATTGCTTTCCATGGTCCGTTTGCTGCACTGCTGTCCCGCTTGCTCTGTATGATGTATTATCCTGTTGCAACCCCTGACGCCTTCTCTGTAAGGTCAGGTTGGTGCCCCCGCCCATATCCCTCCTTCCCTCTCTTATCCGAGTCCGTATCTCTACCCCATTCCTCCTGCCCTCCGTGATTCAATTGATCCACTGTACCAAGCTTGCTAATATTTTGAACTTAGTAAGAGGGAGATTTTGAAAAAAACCTGGGGGGTTGATTTTCCCCATTGACATTCTTTGAAATATAGGAGTTTTATGCAGGAGACTAATAAAATAAAGCCTTTTTGGGCTTAAAAAAATCAGGAATCTCCTGCCTGAATCGGGTCAGTTGGCATGTATGGGTGTACTGCCACTGCCTCTTCCTTCTGCCCTCTATGGTCTTTTATATTGCCACAGCCTCTCTTGCCTGTACTGCATGGCCAGTTTGTTGCCCCTGCCCCCCTTTTCCCTGCTCTCCATGGTCCGTTGTGCTGCCACTGCCCCTCCTGCCTGCAGAGCATGGTCAACTTGTTGCCTCTGCACCCGCCTCCATGAGAGGGCCTTATTCCCATAGAAATTATGGCTAGTGCTCCAAACAACTCAAACGAGGGCACATTTTCTGAGTTCTCAAATAGCAACAATGAGCTGCAGACTTTGCAAATGGGGAACCAGGTTCGAGTTTCGGCATCAGCTCGACATCCTGGGATTCTGGGCAAATCACTTAATCTCCCTATGCCTAGTACCAAAATGTGTCCTTCTGTAATGTAACTGATGCTCATGTAAAGCACTCCTATACCTTTGGGTCAAGTCTGTGCTATATAAAACTGCAAAAACAAATTAATTAAGTGTTTTGCACACTTCTGTCATTTGGCTACACTTGGGCTGCATTTGGGTTATATTTGTGCTATATTTGTGACTACTTTTTCCTCCGGTGGCCATTTTGGGAGACTCATTTGTTAAGAAGCTCCTTAATTTCATCATTTACTGCAGTATCCTCAGTAGAAAGTGCTTTCGGTTTTCAACTTTGATTCCATCAAGATGGTGTTCATATGTGCCACACCTTTGGCATAAATTCAGAATGTTCGCACTCTGGTTGCTCATTAGAACGCTGTAGTAAAACTGCTGATCACCAGGGAGTTAACTGTCAATATGCTGCTGGTGTTGAAAGTGCATGTTTCAGTCTGCATGTGTGCATGTGTTGAAAGTGCATTTTTCAGTCTGCATGTTGCAGTCCGCATGTCAGAATGTTTTAATGAAATAGAAGAGGAAGATTTGAGAACTCACTTAAAATGTGTCCTAATTTTTCATTCTACAGTACCAAGTATAATTTCTATGACAAACTGAACCCCTCATTTTGTTCCTTTCTAAATTAAATGTTTTAAGTTTTACCAGTTTGAATCAATCAACATGGCTTTAGGTGTGACATACTTTTGTCATAAGTATACTGCTAGCACTCTAGTTGTTCTTTAGAACACTCTGGGAGGATGCAGTCGAACACAAGAGAATCAACTGTCAGACTTCATTTATATGGTTGAGAAAGATAGTGTGAATTTACAGAAAATAAGCTCTCATTTTAGCTTCTGGAGCACCTTTCATAACCTCTATGGGGAAATCATGAGTAAGCAGTTTTCTCTCAAACATGAATCTTGAAATCTCAGCAGAAGGCTTTTCCAGAGGGTAAAATCACCTTAGAACACACCACAATTCCTAAAATTAGTATGGTACCATCAACAAATGATTTATATTGTAACTAAAATCTGTTATCACCCTTTAAACGTTCTCCTTTATGTGACCCTCAAAACCTGCCATTCACTACAATGCAGTTCAATAGGGTGCTATCATGTATATTGGTCCCAAGATGGCTGCTAACACTTCCTAGTTAAAGTGTTGGCAGCCAATCAGATATCAGTAGGATTTCAGTAGAAGTTTGGGCTCCTAGATATATATATTTTTTCAACCTAAATATCTCTGAAACTACTGAATGGATTTGCACCAAATTACAAAAAGCATGCTTTCTGAACCAACTTCTAGCATTTTGCCAAATTTGGTGTATTTTGTTCAGCAGTTCGGGCTGTAATCGTGTTAAAAAAAAAAAAAGCCCCATAGACATATCATAGGGGAAAACGCATTTTGGGACCCCCCTATTTTCTCAGCCCCCACTTAACAAATCACCCTGAAACTTTTAATACAGCAGCTGAACCAAAAATTGGAAGTCTTGTGAAAATTTTGTGAAGATTCGTCAAGCGGCGCCAGTGTTATTGGCAAAACAAACAAAACTCTTTTCCTAAAAAAAGATATATATATATTATATATTCACTGAAAAAACCATAGGTTTTAGGGACAGTTATAGTTAGTTGGACATTTCACTCGTACAAAACCCGTGAAATTCCCCCGTTATAGTTAGTTCAGCTAACTATAACTTGCGCCCCCGCAATGCACTGCTGATGACGTCACATATTACATCACTCATGACATGGTCAGTGACATAATAACCACAAAAGCCCCACGTTGTGTGGAGAAGGGAACGAGAGGCACGGGGTCTTAGGAGCTAGCAGCCTCCAACACTAACAGTCTAACCACAAAAAGCTGCTCCTAACTGAATTGCCACTACGAGGTTTGGGATGTATTTGTAAGTGAAGGCATCTCACAAAAAGTAACGGACTGGTCTCACACACCACCTGGTGTCATGCTTCATCATTGACCAGTCCTCGCCCTCTAAAACCTTGGTTTGATAGAGGGCGGGCATACACCTGACGACAGGGATGCACTTCTAAACTAAGTGGGGGCCCATAAACAAAAAGTGTGGTTAAAAAACATTATAGTTATCTTAATCGTGTTTTTAATGTTAAAGGTAACTATATGATATTAAAATCAAGTGACGGTATGTGGGGGAATTAATGTCCCCTATCCGTTATGTGAGAGGTCAACATGTTTCTGCCTTAATGGCCCGCTTGGGTCCAGGGCATTCGTCAGGACCTAAAAAGAACATAGAGGGCTCCGTTCTTACCAGCTAGTGGTAAGAGTAAACCACTGTGTGGGCGTGAGCACTGCCACACTCCACAACTTGATGGCCTCTAATTTCAAGCCCTAGATACCAAAGCTACTTGCCCCATGGGAGGAGGGGAGGGGAAACCCCTGTAGTCAAACCTGCATCAAGGGAAATTTCCCATGTGGATCCTAGGCGACTGCTCCCGGTCCTCCCTGATGATGATTTCACTCGTACAAAACCCGTGAAATTCCCCCGTTATAGTTAGTTCAGCTAACTATAACTTGCGCCCCCGCAATGCACTGCTGATGACGTCACATATTACATCACTCATGACATGGTCAGTGACATCACTGATGACATCACTGATGACATCTCAAATGACATCACTGATGACATCATGCAGTGACTGTGTTTCTGTAAAGTTTAAATATTTTTAATATATATCGGAAAAGACGTATTGAAGAATGAGTGGGTGTATAAGTGTCTGTATGGATGATTTAGTAGGTGCGTGACTGACTCTATAAGTGAGTGATTTAACGTGTCTTACTGAATGCATGGGTTAGTGACTAAACTGGGTGAATGTCTGTATCCGTCTATCTGTTGCTGTGTAAGTGACTGCATGTGTTTGTGAATAGCTACATGAGTGTGTATATGAGTTATTGAATGGTTGTCTGAGTATCTGTATGGGTGCCTGAGTGTTTGTGTGGGAGGGGTGTGTGCGACTCTGTGTATAGATGTGTGAGTGGGTGATTCACTGGGTGGATGGTTTCAAGAGTGCATCTGTGATAGACTGTATGGGTGGGTAAGTGTGTGTAAGAGTGTGTTAGTGAGTGAATGTATGTCCCAGTGGTACATGTGTGAGTAACTACATATGTGAAAGGCAGTATATATGTGTGTTGGAGTATATAAATAGCTATAAGCGAGAGTGAGTGATTGTGATAGTGGCTGTATGGATGAGTGGGTGCTTGTATCAGTGATTGTATAAGAGCATAACAATGTGCTAGTATTTGTTTGATTAAGTGAGCTGGTGTGTGTATAACTGTATAGGTGAGTAAATGGCAGTGTGTTTAATTATTTGCATGACTGACTAGGTGTGTGAGTTCCTCTATGGATGAGTGGCGATGTTTGAGTGTCTATATAGGAGTAAGAGTGCATATGATAGTCCTGTACTGAGTGACCATAAGTATGAGTGACTGTACGGGTGAGTGAGTGGATGTGTGTGTGTAGACCTAAGAATCAGTGAGTGGGTATGTAGTTATTGGTGTTGGAGTGTTTATGGTTTTGCGAATGGCAGTCTGTAATTTAGAGTGGGTGTATCAAAGGTTATATCAGGGTGTGAGGAGGTGCATCAGATTATCACGTGGATGATGTCATCAGTGATGTCATCAGTGATGTCATTTGAGATGTCATCAGTGATGTCATCAGTGATGTCACTGACCAAGTCATGAGTGATGTAATATGTGACGTCATCAGCAGTGCATTGCGGGGGCGCGAGTTATAGTTAGCTGAACTAACTATAACGGGGGAATTTCACGGGTTTTATACGAGTGAAATGTCCAACTAACTATAACTGTCCCTAAAACCTATGGTTTTTTCAGTGAATTTCAAAGGTTTTTTAAATGCTAATTTCTAACTATAACGTGTCTGAAACCTATGGTTTTTTCTGTGAATTTCAAAAGTTTTTTAAATGCTAATTTCTAACTATAACGTGCCTGAAACCTATGGTTTTTTCAGTGAATTTCAAAGGTTTTTTAAATGACAATTTTTAAATGTATTAATTGTTATATTTATTTTTTTGATACTGATTTACTACATTTTTTTAAACTATTTATTTTGAGATATTTTATTTATTAAATTACATTGTAATTACATTATACATTACATTACAAAATATACTTTCTCAAAATGAATTACTTTAGTTTAAATAGTTTGCAAATAGGCAATAGAGTTTTAAGTACAGTAGTTACAGTTGTTGCAATGGGCAACACAATTTCAAACACAATGCAACATTGACCTCAATGTGAATTTCTAGTTAAATGCAATTAGTTACTTTATGGATTACTTTTCTAACCACAGGACTGGATCCTAGATTCAGTCCTGGGTCATCTCCTGTAAACAGTTGAGTAAAAGCGTTTTGGTTACAGTAGTGATTTTTAAGGAATATTATTGTATTTTAAAAGTTGACACTTAGAAACTTTTTCACATAGAATCACCAATGTTATCCTATGGGACGAAATTCACTTAGCAGGTAAGTAGTGTTATCGTTACTTTTTCTTACTCATTGGTGGATCCTGGATCCAGCACTGGTGCATCTCCTGTAAACAGTTGAAAGAATGCGTTTAAGTCATACAGGCGATTTTTAAGGAATATTTGTAGTTTGTGAAAATCAACACTTTGAAACTTTTCTGCTGAAAACCAGACAATGGATTCCTATGGAAGGAAATATAAGTTACTGGTAAGTACGGTTAAAATTACTTTTCAGGATCAGTACTAGGCTGAAAGATGCAGCACTGAGGTCTCTCCTGATAACAGGTGAGTAAATCTGAATTCGTATTTTGGCTGATTTTAGAGGAATATTTGTATGTTTCAAAAATCGACAGAAACTTTTTCATCAAAAAGCAGGCAATGATATCCTATGGAAGGAAATTCAAGTTACTGGTAAGTACGGTTAAAATTACTTTTCAGGATCAGTACTGGGCTGAAAGATGCAGCATTGAGGTCTCTCCTGATAACAGGTGAGTAAATAGGAATTCGTAGTTCGGCTGATTTTAGAGGAATATTTGTATGTTTCAAAAATCGACACTTAGAAACTTTTTCAGCAAAAAGCAGACAATGATATCCTATGGAAGGAAATTCAAGTTACTGGTAAGTACGGTTAAAATTACTTTTCAGGATCAGTACTGGGCTGAAAGATGCAGCACTGAGGTCTCTCCTGATAACAGGTGAGTAAATCGGAATTCGTATTTCGTCTGATTTTAGAGGAATATTATAAAGTTCCAAAACTCCACACTTAGAAGAATTTCCAAGTGAAACAAGTCAATGTTAGCCTATGGAAGGAAATTCAAGTTACTGGTAAGTACGGTTAAAATTACTTTTCAGGATCAGTACTGGGCTGAAAGATGCAGCACTGAGGTCTCTCCTGATAACAGGTGAGTAAATAGGAATTCGTAGTTCGGCTGATTTTAGAGGAATATTTGCACAATGGTGAAGGGAGGGGGCAGGGCATGAGGTGACATCTGTGCAAACGCGCCCCGTGGCGCATTTTATGTTGGGGGATTAAGTCCCCTTGAATCATGAGGATCCCTGGGGTCCAACTAGCCCACCCTGTACCTCCAGTATGCGCCAGGGAGCTGCGTTGTAGAGAGGTGTTCAGAGGCCACGCCCCTTTTTGCACCTCTCTGCAATGCAGCTCTGTGACGCTTTCTGGACGTACCTGTTGGGCTAGTTGGCCCCCAGGGACCCTCAGGATTGAAGGGGATTTAATTCCCCATCTTAAAACGCGCCACGGGGCCTGTTTGCACACATGTCACCTGAAGCCCCGCCCCCTCCCTTCACCACTGTGCAAACGCGCCCCGTGGCGCGTTTTAAGTTGGGGGATTAAGTCCCCTTGAATCCTGAGGGTCCCTGGAGTCCAACTAGCCCACCATGTACTTCTAAAAAGCGCCACAGAGCTGCGTTGCAGAGAGGTGTAAAAAGGGGCGTGGCCTCTGTACACTTCTCTGCAGCACAGCCCCCTGGCGCATACTGGAGGTTCCTGGTGGGCTAGTTGGCCCCCAGGGACCCCCAGTATTCAAGGGGAATTACTTCCCCTTCTTAAAACGCGCCAGGGGGCGCGTTTGCAGAGTACTGCTGGGAGGGGGGGCCTCCGGCACGATGCCGGTCGTTTTTAAATTTTTTTTAATGGGAGGGGGGCTGCGTGGCCCCCCTTCCCTTGGCCACTTTTGGCCCCGGGGACCCCATCCCCCTGGGCCTGAGCATTTTTTTTTTTTTTTTTTTAATAAAAAAAAAAAAAACGGGAATGGGGCTGCGTGGCCCCCTTCCCTGGGCCTGTATTGGCCCCGGGACCCCATCCCCCGGGGCATGCCCTCGATTTTTATTTTTAAATTTGGAGGGGGCTGCGTGGCCCCCTCCTCAGGCCATTTAAGGCCCCGGGGACCCCATCTCCCGGGCCGGCCTTGCCCTTTTTTTTTTTTTTTAAATTTTTTTAATTTGGGGAGGGGGGCTGCGTGGCCCCCCTCCCTGGCCACTTATGGCCCCGGGGACCCCAACCCCTGGGGCCTGGCCTCTGGTTGGGGACTGTGGGGGGTCCCCAATACCCCCACAGTCCCAGCCGGCTCCCCGCGTCCTACGGGAGCCGGCATTGCTTTTCCACATGGGGAGCAGCTAACATGCTGCTCCCCATGTGGAAAGCAATTGAGTTTGCATTTTGAAAGAGAGAGCAGGTTTCCTGCCTCTCTTTCAAAATGCAAACCAAGTTTGCTATGACAGGACGGGAGCCGCGAGGCTCCCGTCCTGTCATAGCAAACTATAGTGTCCCGGGGATAGGCACCCCGGGACACTGCAGGAGCCGGCCCTGGGGGTGGCGGTCCCCAGGGCCATCAAGGGCTCCAGGAGGGGGCCGCGCGGCCCCCCTCCCAACCATTTCACAGCCCCAGGGAGGTGGTGGTCCTCGGGCTTTGGGGTCCGTAACGGACCCCCATATTCGAATCTTTAGTGCCCCGGGGAGGTGGCGGTCCCCGGGGTGTGTGGGGGGGCTGGAGCCCCCCCACACAGGTCAAAATAATTTTTTAAAAAAGAAGCCCTGGGGGGTGGCGGTCCCCAAGGCTGCGGGAGGGCCAAGAGCCCTCCCGCACCATTATCTTTTGAAAGCCCCGGGGGTGGCGGTCCCCGGGCTTGGGGCCTTAGAGGCCCCCACATTAAATTTAAACCCCCCACCATGCCCCCGGGACTTGGCCCACCCGGGGCAATAACATCGAAGCGCGGGAGACCGCGCTTCGATTTTTTTTTTCGGCAGGATCCGCGCACCCTGAGCGCATCCTGCCGATTTTTTTTTAAAAAAAATGCTTTTTCTACCCAGGGGGTCCTTGTGGGACCCCTGAGCAGACCTAGGGGGTCAGGGTGTTTCTACACTGCCCCCTTTGTGCGTTTTGTGCACTTGTTTCTTCTGGTTTTTTTCTAATCGGCAGGATCTGCGCACCCTGAGCGCATCCTGCCGATTTAAAAAAAAAATGCTTTTTCTGCTCAGGGGGTCCTTGTGGGACCCCCTGAGCAGACCTAGGGGTCAGGGTGTTTCTACCCTGCCCCCTTTTGCGCTTTGCGCACTTGTTTCTGTCCCTCGGTTCTACCGAGGGACAAAATGGCTGCCAACACTTCCTGATTTGGAGTGTTGACAGCCACTTGAAAGCCAATTAGCATGCAGCTCGTGATCCGGACGGTGCGCGCAGGGTGCGCTCAGGGTGCGCGAATCCGACGCGGCCATAGATATATATGTGATTTTCATTTTGATTTTCACAGGAACTACTGAACGGATTTACACCATTTAACAAAAAGGGTTCTTTCTGAACCAAGAACTACCTCTTTGCCAAATTTGGTGTAATTCCGTTCAGCAGTTCGGGCTGTAGCCGTGTCTAAAGTTTCCTATGGGAAAATGAATGGGGAAAACACGTTTTGGGATACCCCTTTTTTCTCGGCTCCCGCTTGATGAATCACCCCGAGACTTTCAGGGTAGGAGCGGACCGGCGCAGGCCATAAAGTTTGAAAATTTCGCGAAGATTCGTCAACCGACGCAAGAGTTATTTCAAATAGAATGTCGCGGATTTCCTATGGAAAATAGGTCCTAACTATAACTATCTACTGGCGACCGCCAGTAGATAATATACACACACCCACACATATATATATTTATATATATATATATATATATATATATATATATATATATATATATATATATATATCCAAAAAATTCACAACCTCCGACAACCTCCTGACGGCGATGAAGGAGAGATGGACCACAGGGGTATCAGGCAAGATGTTTTATTGCGACCTTCTCCTCACAAAACTATGACGCGTTTCGGGCTCAGACAGCCCTTGTTCACATACGGAGAACAGTCATCCATGTTTGTTTTTAAATGTTGCTGAGTTCACACCCCCCTCCCTCTCGGGTTCCGTGTCATGTGACCGCAAACAGGGAAAACAGATTTAGCAATCCAACAACTTGTCTTATTTGCACAAGAAATTACGAAGGCTAAAAATCTTGAAATATATGAGTCATAAATCTTGACTCATGCTATTGCCTACCAAGCATACTAATGTATATCTGTATAAATACATTAAAAATATATATCACATTTTGATCAATTATTCTTTTTAAACACGACATCTATTGTCAGCAAGTACTTGATTAATTATACAAGTATATCATATCTGGCAAGCCTCATGTTGGATATAGAATCTATCATCGGCTGATGCTGAAATAACCAAACAGTTATCGTTATGTCGGTGCTAATACTTTGATTTACAAAACATTTGTCGTCAAGTCTTATGAAGTTGACCAAAAATAAAAAATATATGTATAATATGCTCTGCAGATGTCACCCTTTCTGGATAAATCCTTATTTGTCAAAATGTTTATTATTCATTGCAAGTTAATATTGCAAAGATTCCTGTTTGGTATTTATTTAGAAAAATCCTAAAGTGCATAAGTGCATAGCAGCAAAAGACAAAAGTGCAAAAAGAGTACTAAAATGCAAACTATATGGAATATATCCAATAAAAGTTAATAGTATGGTGTGTGCAAATCTTACATATATTCATAACAGTAAAAACATCATCCTGGTCAATACTGCTAAAATCATATAAATAACCTTGTAAAATTAATTGCTCCAGCAGAAGAGGCACTATAATCATTACATCATGATTAAAAACAATCTGTCCTGGTCCATTCATTTGAAATCCTAAAAGTTCCAAACAATGTGCAAATATTATTAACTAATAAAGAAACTGCTCCAGCTAATGTATATCAATGCATCAAAGATATAAATTCTCTCTACCAAAAGCTGTACTACTCTTTCAAATTTAGAGAAAATTATACATGTCTTCAGTATTGTTTAGGCCATTGGGCCACTTACTATCGAGCTCAATATATATATATATATATACATTCACTGAAAAACTAAAGGTTGCAAGGACATTATAGTTAGGCTCATGGTACAGAATCAGTGAAATTCTGCAGTTATAGTTAGCTGAGCTAACTATACCTTGTAGCTCCTCAATGCACTTCACATATTACATCACTCATGACATGGTCAGTGACATCACTCATGACATCACTTATGACATCTCAAATGACATCACTGATGACATCATCCGCAAAATCACTAACACACCTACTCACATCCCCATAGAACCTTTCATACACCCACTCCTACACAACCAATCAAACCCATTCACAGACCCATACCAGTACTTACACACACTCTCACTGATTCATATATCTACACATGAATCCACTCACTAACCCATACAGCCACTCATACACCCACTCACTCACTCACTCACTCACTGACATATCCACTTATACACCCATACAGCCACTCACACAGTGAGTCAGTCACCCATAGAGCTACTCACACAACCACTCACCCATACAGTCAGTCACACAGCCACTTACTCACCCATACCGTTACACACACACCCACTTACTTACTCGTACATATACTAACATGAACTCACTCACCTAAACAGTCACTGGCACAAGCATACACTCACCCATACAGCCACTCTCACCTTCACCCACCCATACAGTCACTCATATACCCCTTCACTCACCTATACTGCCTTTCAGATACCCAGTTACTCACCCATATACCACTGAGACATCCACTCACTCACCCACACAGCCATACACACACTCAATTACCCATACAGCCCCTCACACACACACTCACTAACCCATACAGCTACTGGCTCACCCACTCTCTCATCCATACAGGAAGTCACACACACCCTCAGTGACCCACATAGACACTGAGACAACCAATCAGTCACCCATACAGCCACTCACGTACCCATACAGCCACTCACGTACCCACTCAAACACTTATATACCCACTTAGACACCAACTGACAAACTGATACAAACATTCACACAACCAGTCACTCACCCATACATTCACTGAGACACCTAATCACTCACTTATACAGTCAGTCACTCACCCACTGAATCATCCATACAGGCACTCATACTCCCACTGATTCACCAATACACCTTGGTATAAATATTTAACACATAAACTTTTTTAAAACACTCACAGTCACTGGATGATGTCATGTGAGGTCATAAGCAGTGCCTTGAGGGGGCGCAAGTTATAGTTAGCTTGAAGGAAGTGGCCTAATTCGGGTCACCCGGGTCACTCACGACCACCTCTCAGCCTTCCATACCAAATGAAGAGTCGGTTAGACAGAAGAGAATACAAACCAATATCTGCTTATTCAGGTACACTCAGAGTGGAGCCCAGTCTGCCCAGTCTCTAGGAGTGCTGCAGAGGGACTAACATCAGCAAGCATAAAGATACATCATGTACATTTCAAAACCAAAGAAGGCACACCCACAATGGAATTTTCCAAGCAGATACAGCTAAACAGTGAAGTACAGAGGATAAGTTTCGATTCTGAGGCCTGGCACACACTATCTACTACTCAAGGTCGCTCTGCCCGTGCCCGCCACGAGACAAGTGGGAGAAGGCCTCTATCTAGAGGGAAAGGTATGCGCTAATAAGAACAGTGTATTCATTGGTGAAGTGAGTCCCAGCCTCGGGGAAATGAAACCCAACTGAGGCCTCTTCTCAGCAATGACGGAGGATTAGTTTCGATTATAACTCAAAATGGCACCCACATAGAAAATGGCACCGCAAATGCTAACCTACATAGAACAAAACGCAAACATGAATTGTTTTTATTCTAACAGACCCTCCTTTTAGCATGAGCTAAACATTTTCTAGTAATAGCAAAGAACATATAAATCAATAAAACAGAAAATCATAGGTAAACTTCTTAGGAGCACTCCTACTGCCAGCATCAGGAAGGGAGACCGTAAGGAGGGAAGAAGTCTCGAAAATGCCCTCATCTATCTGCATTAGGTCATCGATCTCTTTCTGGACAATAATTGCAGCATTGGTGTCATGAATCAATATTTTCCTCTTAGGAGTGAGAAGAGTGGTGCAAGAAGAACAACAGAAGGATAGGCATTAAATAAGGGCACAACAAAACACCAATATCACTATTAAGTAAATCACCTTTTCAAGAATCCAGCCCCAGCTGCCGAAAAGAGACCAACTCCAGTTCCCACTTTCCATTTCCTTGACATTGTCAAGAATATCTAAAATGTGTTGGGTAATATTCTTTTCCATATTTGTTATCCCGATAACACACTGATCTCCCACTACTGCGCTTACACCACCACTCTTGGCTAAAATGAAATCAACAGCATATCTAGTTTGTTCTGGATATATTCGCATACTCTCCAACTGAGTGGTGATGTCGTGTAAAGCAGCCACAGTAGTATTAGATCAAATTTGGAGCTTACACCCAAAATATTCTCTGGCTTTCTCTCCTCGGGTTATAGAAGTACAACCCAAAGTGAAAATAGAGGAAAGAATGTATCCAAAGGTGATGCCATTACTATAATTAAAAACCTCTATATCAGTCACTCCCTCACAAAAATCTTTGGTCAGTGTTCTTTAAATCCATTTTACTTTAGGCTTCATGGGGTAACAAACTGTGCCTTCTCAAAAGAACCTCTTATGTGTCTCTAAAAATACATTGCTCGGGCTGCTCTTTTCATTCTTGTTGGGTAGATAACCTTACCCTTACTGCATAAAGGTACACTTTGATCATTTTCCAGAACCCCTGATACACCACATAATATTATTAACAGCAAAATCACAAGGGCAACACATGTTAACTTTTGTTTACGGGTGCACACCATATTGTGCTGGGCAACAAGAAGCACTGGCTGCTCTTCCTCAGCAACCATTCTACCAAAGGGATGCATAACAAATGTTGAAATGGGATAAAATGCAAGAGAAATATACAAGTTCCCAGTGTCCGTCAGAGCCTCACTCGTACAGGCTCCTATTGTCCATCAAAAGTTGGCACTTTTGAGCACCGGCGGTGGAGCTTGATCTCTCTTAAGCTCGTATCCCATGTTGATCACGATGGTATACCTCCAAGGTATACTCCAATCTATCCTGTCCAATGTTCAAACAGTGCAAAAAGCTCCCATCAACCTGAACTAGCTCAGTTGGTACTAAAACAAAGTACACCCTAATTGACACAGTCCATCCCTAACTAATCTTTCTTTTCTTTTGGTGCACTGTCTCTCAGCCGAGGGCACAAGCTGTACCTGGTGGCCCCAGCACAGACTGATCAACAAACAAGGACTCCTGGACAGCTCGTATTTCCGGAGGAACTGCTGCATTCAACATGTCATCATTTTCCACATCTGTTTGCGTCCATGTCAGTTGGGCATCGCTAAACGGGAAGAACCAAGGCACTGTCTCGCACTCGGAGTCCCCAATAAGTCTTTTACCCACTGATCATAGGGCAGAGGCAAAGGGACCCTGTGACAATGGGTCGCAAGGATCCAGTTCTTACGGCCAGCAACTTTTACTGCGGTGCAAGTTACCAAAAGGACTTGCTCCAGCCCCTTCCACCACTGCTCCAAACTCTTCTTCCGCTGAAAATTCCTAAATAAGATGAAATCACCAGGCTGAATCTCATGGCCGGCCACTCTGGCGTAGGAGGCAGGGAATCCTGGACCTATTGGTGAATAGAACGGAAACTTTCGGTTAACTGGCCAAGATAGTCAAGTAACATGGGGTACTCAATATCAGAAAACCGCAGAGGGTGCGGGATGCCCCAGGCATTTGCTGGGTGTCCAAACACAACCTCATACGGTGACAATCCTGCTCTAGAATGTGCTGTCGTTCTTGTTGACAAAAGTGCTAATGGCAAAGTATCTGGCCACTTTAACCCTGTTGTCTCCTGAATTTTCGCCAGTTTCAGCTTGAGAGTACCATTGTACTTCTCAACCAAACCTGCTGACTGCGGATGATTGGCAGCATGAAATGTTTGCTTTATGTGCAGACCTTCACACATCAATTGAATCACTTTTGCATTAAAATGACTTCCGTTATCACTCCAGATCACTCGGGGCAAGCCGAAACGAGGAAAGAACTCCTTCAGGAGTACCTTTGCAGTCGTAATGGCCGTATTGTTTTAGTGGGGTAAGCCTCAACGCATTTACTGAATGCACATACAACCACCAAAATATACTTCAAATTGTTGCATCTCTCCAACTCTATATAATCCATTTGAAGGACCTCAAAAGGAAAAGTGGGTGGTGCACAGTTACCAGGCGGTATAGGGGTACTCTTTCCAGGATTATGCATTATGCACACCATGCAATACTTCACTAAGTGTGCAGCTGTCTTAGAGATGTTATCATTCTGCCATACAGGGTCTAACAATTTGCAAATGCCCTTAGCACTGATATGAGCTGGGCCATGAGCCATAGTGACTACAGGAAGAACATATGCATCTGGCAACAGCCATCTCTGCTTCCCTCACTTATCTATCCAAGATCCCTCATCGTTCAATTGTGCTGTACTTTCCTGCCACACCGATAATTCTTCTGTCGTGGCTTCACTTTGTATCTCCTTTACACTTTCAAGAGTGTCTTCAAACATAACATCTTCAGGAACCCATCTAGCTGTACCAGCTACAAACATTCTTTTCATCTTTGTCCGTGCCGTTTCCTTAGCTATCTGATCTGCAAAAGCATTTCCCCTACCTACATCATCAGTAACATTCAGGTGTGCACTACACTTCACTATTGCTAATTTCTTGGGGAGTGTCAAAGCAGACAAAAGCCTCAATATGAGGTGTCCATGTTGGATTCTTGTGCCATGAGAAGTAAGGAACCCTCTCTCAGCCCAGAGTCGCCCAAAATTATGCGCGACCCCAAAGGCATACTGGCTGTCAGTATAGATATTGACAACCAGTCCCTCACTCAATTCACAAGCTCGAATAAGGGCAGCAAGCTCAGCAGCTTGAGCTGACTGATAAGGGGCTTGTGATGTCTCTACTACTGTATGCAGTGTGGTAATAGCATAAGCCGCAGTTATAGTGCCATCTGGTAATTTGAAACAAGAGCCATCAACATATAATTCCCCTTGTGGGTCAGGTAAGGGAACGTCAGTCAAGTCTACCCGTCCTTTTGTCTCTTCTTCCGTCCGAAGATACAGTCATGTTTATCAACTTCATCGCTCTCAGAAGGGAGGGGTAGTAACGTGACTGGATTCAGAGTAGCACATCTTTTAATCGTGACATATTTAGCAAACAATGTCAATTCATAGCCAGTAAGACATGCACTGGTGAGGTGCTGTGTCTTTGTCTTATTCAGAAGCGTGTCAACAGCATGTGGTACCATAACTGTGAGATCAGTACCAAGCACAAGTCCAGCCGATTGTCTGATTGAAGTGGCCACAGCCGCGACCATTCTTAGACAACTCGGAAGGCCTCTCGCGACTGGGTAAAGGACAGCAGAGAAATAAGCACACGGTCATTGCTTATCTCCAAATTTTTGTTTTGAGTTAGAACAGAAAGCGCACAACCAGCCATCTCATGGACATACAACGCAAACGGTTTGCCATAATTAGGTGTGCCGAGTACTGGAGCCGAACAAAGCACAGTTTTTAATTGCTCAAAAGACTGCTGACATTCGGGCCTCCAAGGCAGAGACTCATTCACTTCTTTCGTTGTTAGTGCAAGCAGGGATTTGATTAGCAAGGAATAATTAGGTATCCACTGCCGACAGTAGGAAGTGATATATATATATATCCAAAACCTCGCCACTTCTGTCTCCTCCGAAGAGAATAACGAGAGCAGACCCAATTTTCGTGCTGGTTATTTTATTGCTCACACCTCTCCCATATATATATATATATATATATATATATATATATATATATATATATATATATATATATATATGTATATATATATATATATATATATATAAATCCAGACGCAAAGGTAGCCCCAAATGAGAGAAGCCAGCCGGCAGATAAATAAACCCCTTTATTTGACGACAAACTTGCACGCAGGCATCAGTGTGAAAGCCTGCCTCATCAATCCATGGCTTCACCAGACGCGTTTCGGGAAATAGAATCCCCTTCTTCTGTAGCAGCTTGTTAGAAACAGACGGCGTTTCCTGCACCATTTTATTTCAAAAGTTCCTGCCCATGTGGGCGTGGCCACTCCCCTGGCCTTCTGGATCTTGTGGTGCCTGATATGATAAAACTCGTGTGAGTCCATCTGAAAATAACAATAAAATATCAGTATTGCCCCTGTGGGCAGAGTCAGAGTCTCGCAACACATGCCTGTTCCGCTTTATAGCAGTTGTCTAGGGAAACTGCCTCCTGTCGCATGGACAACATCATCGTGACGCTGTCCCAGGCCCAAAAACAAGTGGTGGGCTTCTCTCGCGGCTGGGCTCAGCCGCTACAAATCCAGACACAAGGGAGCCCCAAATGAGAGAAGCCAGCCGGCAGATAAATAAACCCCTTTATTTGACGACAAACTTGCACGCAGGCATCATATATATATATATATATATATATATATATGTAAGAAACTGTACCGAGAAACCACCACTAAAATAATAATTAATCTTGTGTTGTTTCTTTATCTCTTTTTTATTCTTTCTTTCGATGATTCAGTTAATACAGCAATACAGCCAAAACGTGTTACGCGCACATTTGCACATCTTCAGGGCTTTCGGGTCCATCTACTTAGTTCATCCTCGTTGGTCTTGTCGCCTCAATCTCATTCATTCTATTGTGTCTGTGTGGTTAACACTCAATATGTCAACACAGTATTTATTCCATGCTATTCCTGCAAGTCATACCGAGCATGCCTCAAACTGTACCTTCCACATGTTAAAAACAAGTTCAAACAGATCACACAAATCAATATAAAAAAATGCAGTTACAAAAAAGTACATCATCATTAACCATCCTTATCATCATAGATGGATCAGGCGGCATACTTTTTCCTTAAACTCATCGCCTGAGTGGTAAAGTTTAACACTGCATAACAGATTGTTGGTGACTCAAGCCATTGTAGAAACAATAAATCTTCATGATGCGTTTTAAAACATTTTTCCGATAATATAAATGGACATAAAAAATGAGTTCTAAAAACAGTTAGTCGGGGGGCGTGGCCAAGATGGCTGAGAGTTAGGACGTGTTCTGCCTTCTCTCCTCCACCTGCCGCACCATAAGCACCAGCATTGGCCTTTCATCGCACCGGTGACGGCAAATTTGAGCCCTGAAAGGTCTGGTGACGTCCGGAGATCCCTCGGCTGAGCTGTCTGCGGAATCAGCAAGCGTTTCTGCGGCCCCTGGTCCATGTCGGGCCTGCTTCCCGGACGAGGGCGAGATGGGGAGAGGAGTGCTGCCGCGGCCGTTGAGATCGGCACAGACGGCGTTGCACTCCGAGCTGCCACGGGAGACGGGTGCGGAGTTCCGGACGCCAAGGTGCACCCTGCTATCTGGGGCCGGCGAACAGCATTGGCAGCGGCCGGTGGCGGCTTGGAGGCCCCGGTCTTGAGCAGAAAGGCGGCCTAGCCGAGACACGCCCGAGGAGCACAACCACATCCGTGAGGCCTTGAGTCCCGAGGCGCGCGTTGCGGCGCAGCCAGAGTTCCTCTCGCCACGGGACACCTTGCATCCAGCGGCGGTGAGTTTTGCTGCCCTCGCTGTGGTCTCTGCCACTCTCGGCTGCCGGAGGGCCTTGAATGGTGGCGGCTGGCCCGTGAGATGCGGTGACTCTGGGGCTGTATCGGCCCGGAGCGGGCCCATCATTCCAGCTTGTCTTGCTTCCGTGGGGCGGACTCCCTGGGCCTGGCCCCTGCCTGGTGAGGCCCCCAACCCCCGCACAGTACGCTCCTGGAATCCCTGCCCTGTGACACCCTGCGGAACCCTGGTGCACTACGGCCCTGCGTCCCCCTCACGCCATCTTGCAACCCGCTGGGGGGGACCCCTGTAGAAGACGCCCGCCCATCCTGGGACACTTGTGGCGGCTGGGTTCATCCTGCGCTACCCTGAAAGCCTGTGGGGATACCTTGTTGCCGCGAAGGGACCTCGCGGAGCACCATTGGACACCTTGCTACCCAGGGGGTGACATATTTGACGTGTGTCCGCCTGCTTGAGTGGAGAGTGGCCTTAGACGTCACCCGCGCTCTCTGCTACTTAGCCACCGGGCTAGCGCGGGGAGGGGTACACAGCATGTCATCATCCCGGGGAAGGAGAGAAAAATCGGTCACGAAGGAGAATTCCCTCAAGGACCTCTTTGCCCGTGCGCAGAGCGGCAGTCAGACAGTCTCTGCACAAATGGCTACGGCTGAAGACGTGCCAATGACGCTGGCCTTTCTGGAATCCCTGTTTGCAGCTCTACGCGAGGACCTTCAGACGGTGAAACGAGACCTCACGGCGGAGATAAAGGATATACGCAAGGATGTTGATGACATAGGTGAGAGGGTGGCGTCCTTGGAGGACAACAGCGACACTCGTGATACCGAATTGGCGGCCATGCAACAGGAGGTTCTCCGTATCCACGAGCAGCAGGTAGATGTCCAATCCCACCTAGAAGATCTCGAAAACCGCTCTCGTCGCCATAACATACGCATCCGGGGGGTGGGCACGGATGAGGAAGCTGGAGACATTTTTGGATACGTACGTGCCCTCTTTAATCACATCTTGGGCAGCTCGCCAGATTCCGACCTGAAACTGAATAGAGCTCACAGGGTGGGGTGCCCCCGGCAGATATCCTGGTCTGCGTCCAGGACTTCCGCACTAAGGAAGAGATCCTACAGAAAGCTAGGTCGCTTCATCCGATTACCTTCCGCAACCAGTCGCCGGCCCTGTACCAAGACCTGGCTGCCATTACACTCCAGAAACGCAGGGCCTTCCGGCCCATCACCGAGGCTCTGCGCCAGCGCAACATAACCTATTCCTGGAGACACCCATTCCGCCTCGTCTTCCGGCATGAGGGGAAACTATTCCAGCTCCGTTCCCTGTCTGAGGCCAGCAAATTACTGGGGATCTCTCTTCCAGAGGACACGGAGGGCGACGAACGCACAGATCCCGGCCCCAACGACGATCGGCCAAGATGGAGACAGCAGCGCTGGTGGTGACGGGGCACCCGGCGGCCGGATCCGCAGGTGGTCAAGCAAGAGCAGCAAGCTGTCCTGGAGGCTCTGCCGGGCGCCCTGGCAAAGGCATCAACGAGTGACTGAGTGTGGCCACTATGCTATATCCTTTATGTGGTTTGCCGCGGTCCGGGTTGGGGGAGAGGGGGTTGAGGCTCCCCATCGGCCACTTCACATCCCCATAGACTCCTTCACTGGTCATCCTTGGATGACGGACTAATGACTGAACTCAAGATTTTCTCTGGCACCTGTTGTGCCTTAGTTTTTTGGACTTATCAATTTGGGGTTCTTGCTCTGTCTTTCTTTCTGCTCTTTTCTGCCATCTGTTCTTTTCTTCTGGGGGGGGCCCGGTCCAAGGAGTGCCACACTTTTCTACCACCTGCGCTGGCGTTGTGGGGTCCATGCCGTCTTGCTGCTCCCGCTTGGCATCAACCTACCTTCGGACACTAGATGCGAGGGGCCTCTATTAAGATACTCACGCTTAATGTGCGAAGGCTTAATAATCCCATCAAACGCAGAACTCTCCTCTCCTACCTAGAGAGTACAAAGGCGGATATCTGCCTACTTCAGGAGACGCACCTTCTCGCTAAGGACTGCCACTGTCTTAGGTCCCGTGCATTCCCGACTCAATTCTTTTCCTCCAAGCTCACCAAGACGGCTGGGGTAGCGATCTTGGTCTCCGGGACTTTCCAGGGGAAGGTGCTACAGAAAGGGGTGGAGATAAAGGGTAGATTGCTCACTTAACAATTCCTTGTGGGGGGCCATGTTTTACATGTGGGATCCATTGATTGATTGATTGATTGATTGATTGATTGATTGATTTATGCACCTAATGAAGGCCAGGAACGTTTTTTGCACGAAGCCCTTACTGAGGTTATGGCAACGCACGACCGTAATATCCTGATAGGGGGGGATCTCAACTTGGTGTTCGACAATGAGTTAGATAGGTCAGCGCAGCGTACGAGTCAGGTAGGTGCCCTTTTCTCCACAGGCCTCACCAGACTCAGTGAACTAGACCTCACAGACCTCTGGAGACACCAACATCCCCGGTCACGAGCTTTCTCCTATTACTCCAACGCCCACAAAACTTATGCTAGGTTAGACTATTTCCTGGGGTCTAAGACACTGCGCGACGCCCTGCTCTCAACGGACATCCTGACGGCTGCCCTCTCTGATCATGCCCCGACGGAAGTTGTCCTTGCCCTCCCATACCTTCACCGTCCAGTTTGACATTGGCGCTTCCGCAATACTCTACTGCATAGACCTGACACAGTGGCCCAGCTACAGAACGCCCTAGAGGACTTCCTTGCACATAATGATAACCCAGATAATGCCCTTTCCACGCGCTGGGAGGCCCTCAAAGCAGTTATTCGGGGTGAGGTCATCGCCATCTCATCAGCAGACAATGCGGACCGCAAAACAAAGAGGGAGGCTTTGACCCAGAAGGTAAGGGAACTGGAGCAGATGCACCAGCACACCGGGGCACCCCGCATATGGCGGCAGCTGATGGCTGCCCGGGCACAATTAACAGCCATTGATCGTGACAAGGCAGAATATGCAGCGATGCGGCTCCGACACTCCTTCTACACGGGAGGGGACAAATGTGGCCGCCTCCTAGCAAATAGACTTCGAGAGGTGCGACTGCATGAGGGGGTCCGGGAGATCCGAGACGAGGCAGGGGACTTACTTTCGGAGGACACGGCTATCGCCGAGACCTTTCGTAATTTCTACGCTCAATTTTATGATGCACAACCGCTTGATGGAACTGAAATTGAGGCATATCTCGATCGGGCCCGTCTTCCCGCCTTGACACCAGATCAAGCGGCCCATATAGAGAGGGACATTAGACCAGAGGAGGTTATCACGGCCATCTCTCGCTTGAAATTGGGCAAATACCCCGGCCCAGATGGCTATACTGCTGCTTTCTATAAGCAGTTTTGCACGACCCTTGCCCCCTTACTCACCCGGCTTTTTAATTCATTTGCAACGACTGGAGCGATTCCAGCCTCTATGCTGGAAGCGGCGATTGCCGTCCTTCCTAAGTCAGGAAAGGACAAGTCAGAGTGTGGGTCATATCGGCCGATTTCCCTCTTAAATGTAGACCTGAAACTTTATACTGGCATCTTGGCTTCCAGGCTTGCCCCCTACATGCAGGGAATAGTGGATCCCGACCAGGCCGGGTTTATCCCGCAGCGACAGACCAGCGACAATACACCTCATAGAAAAGGCCTCTCGCGTCCCTGGGAAATATATGCTCCTTGCCATAGACGCGGAGAGGGCCTTCGATAGGGTCCACTGGCCGTATCTCGAACGAACGCTGGTCCATTTTGGCATTGGGGAAAAGATGCGGATGCACATCTTTAACTGTTACAGATCTCCCACTGCCACAGTACGGATCAACGGGCACACCTCCACTCCATTCCCTATCAACAGAGGCACGCGACAGGGATGTCCTCTGTCACCCCTGCTCTTCGCGCTTTATATGGAGCCTCTGGCGCAGAGGGTTAGAGATTGCCCTCAGATTACAGGCATCCACTTCGGGGGGGACACGCACACCGTTAGCCTTTACGCCGACAATGTGCTCATCACCCTAGACGACCCTGAGCAGACGCTGGGGCCTGTTATGGAGGAACTAGATGTCTTTGCCGGAGCCTCAGGGTTTAAGGTCAATCTGTCCAAATCCATAGCGATGAACCTTTCTCTGCCGCCCCGGGAGCTGGAGGCCCTGCAAGCTCGCTATCCCCTGCACTGGTCCGCAGATACCGTCCCCTACCTGGGTGTACAGCTGGCCCCAACCCCACAGGCCATGCGTACCTCTAACTACTCCCTCCTTCTCTCTCACATCCGCACTGCGTTGCAAAGGTGGAAACACCATCAGCTCTCTTGGCTGGGGCGAGTGGCAGCTATTAAGATGACAATACTCCCCAAAATTCTCTATTTATTTCAGACGCTTCCCCTGCCCCCCCCACCGGCTGGCTTCATAAGGTGCAGTCAGAGATTTCCCATTTTATCTGGCAAGGGCGCAAACCGCGACTCAAACGGACGGTTGGATTTCTCCCACCCCACGAAGGGGGCCTGGGAGTCCCGGATCTCACGCTTTATTTTTACGCCACACAGCTCCGCTACTTGGTAGAGTGGAGCCGGGCTGAGTCTGAAAAACATTGGCTTTTCCAAGACCGAGCTGTAGCCGGCACGTCACTCAGGAAAATTCCCTTCCTACCGAAGACTCACCGCCCTCCCAATCTGTACGCCTCCAAAGTGACTCGCTCACTCCTCACAGTCTGGGACCAGACCAACATACGTCATAGCCTTACAACTTTCCCATCTCCGCTCACATCATTGGTGGATAATCCTGATTTTGGCCCCGGGATGGGCCATCAGCCCTATCGCCTGTGGCGGGAAGCCGGTTGTCGAGCATTAGGTCTTTTGTTTGCCAAGGGTGATATCATCCCCTTCCCGCGGCTTCGGGCAGACTACGGCCTACCAGAATCCGAACGCATGCACTACTTACAAGTCCGACACTGGGCTATGCATCCTGACAACCGATCCCAGGCCACTAGACTCCTGACCACATTCGAACGATGGCTCATCACGCGGACCTCCGATAAGAAGTTAATTTCAGACCTTTATAAGATGCTTCTGTCCAGATATACCCACACTTACCATGTGGGTCGCACACGCTGGGAGGGAGACCTGGGCCGTCCCCTTAGTCCTGCAGAATGGGAGGGTGCTTGCTATCGAGCGCGCCATACCGCAACGCACATAGGCCTCACTGAGACTTTCACCAAGTTGGTTTATCACTGGTATTACACCCCGGTGAGGCTCCACCAAACTGACCCGACGCAAAGTCCTGACTGCTGGAGGGGTTGTGGGAAGAGAGGCACACTGGTCCATTTATTATGAGACTGCGAATATCTTCAGGACTATTGGAAGCACATTCTTGATGACGTCGACAAACACCTCGACACTGAAATCCCTAGGTTCCCCGCTTATGTCCTCCTGGGGGTGCATAACCCACTCACTTATCCACTGAAATCCAGGCGTGGGAAGCAGATAGCTATAGCACTGGGCACAGCAGTTCAGAATATATTACTTCACTGGAGAACCCCCCGCATACCTGCACACTCCGGATGGTACCAACGACTATGGCACGTACTAGGTATGGAAAAAATGTCTCTCACACTAGCTGGGAAAGGTTCCTCCTTCAGCGACCTGTGGCAGCCGTTCCTCTCACTACTCGCGCAAGAATTCCGGGAGCTTTACTGCCCGAGATATCTTCACCTGTTACGCCTTACGTCGCCAGACATCCCTGCATAGGCTGGCCCGCCTGCAGGACTATTGATCCGCTTGGCAATGAGCTACTTCGTTAATATGGACCGGGACGGGTGGGGGGTGGCTCTTTTTCAGTATTCCTCTTTCTTTCTTTTCTGTTTCCTAGGGAGGTGGGTGGGATTGTATTTGCTTTTTTTTTCCTTTCATGTTGCTTTTGGCTTAAAAAGGCACTGATCAGTATTGCTGTGGGGCCATGTAGCCCGGCTTCTGTGAACTTACTCTTTTGCAGTGTGCAATAAAAGAATTAAACCATAAAAACAGTTAGTCAGTTTGCCAGTCCCTTTAGCTGCTGCCTGGAAAGTTTCAGGGAGATCCACCAACCTGGGGCAGAGAAAAATGGGGGTCTCAAAACATGTTTTTCCCATAGGGATTCAAGACATGAATACATCCCATACCGATGAACGGAATCACAGCAAATTTGGCAGAAAGCCAGATCTGGGTCCAGAGAGAATGCTTTTTGAAATTTGGTGTAAATCTGTAGTTTTGGAGTTGTAAAAGTAAAAGGATTTATGTACATCCAGAGAGCCGGATCCACTATGGATCTGCAGATCCATATGCCAACAGCAATGCTGTGATTTGCTGGTTGCAACCTGAGAGACATTTTGTGGATCAGGACTCGGTTCCCAGGGGGAAATGATAGAAGGGTTCAGTGTAGAGGCACCTTGACCCAATGGGACTGATGTAGGGGAATATGAGGGACCACTCATAGGCAAGAAATTGACCAAAATGTTTTTTTAGCACACAAGGATGTGCCGATCCACCACTGCACTCAGCGCGACCCCCTGTGTGCTCTGTGGCAGATCCGCAAATCCTGACTCCAATTAAAAAACACATACACCAACTTACAGACCCACATACCTACTCACACACTCACTCACACACCCACTTACATACCCACACAACCACCCACACACCCACTCACACATCCATACAACCACTCACACACTCACTCACAGACCGACACAGCCACTCATACACCCACTCAGTCACCCACTCACATACCCAATTACATACCCACAAAACTATTCCCACACCCACTCACAGACCCACACAGCCACTTACACATGCACTCACACAACCACTCAGATTCACCCACTCACTTACACACCCACTCACTCACCCATTCAACCACTCACAGACCTACCCACTCACCCACATAGCCACTCCCACACCCACTTACATATCCACACAGCCTCTCATACACCCACTTACATGCCCATATAGCCACTCACACACCAACACAGTCACTCACACACCCACACTCAGGCAGTGATACACTTATGGAAATTGCTATAGCATATGTTTTTATTGAATGTGTTGTTCTGTTGGTATTGAATATGTGCAATATAACCGGCAGGCCCCTTATTTGGCTGAGGATTCGCAACAGATCTGCTGAGCCATAAATAATCCTAAAAAAGAAAGACTTGGTGCATTGCATTTATAGAACATCTACATTAGTTACCTTACCTTAATTTTTTTTATCTTTAGTTTTAAAATATATAATAAGGTGGAATGTGTGAGTAAAATGTATTTACAAGTTTACAACCTTGTGAAAATGTATACTAATAAATTGAACTTATGCTTCAAATTGTAGTACAGTTTACATTAAAAAACAGTGAAATACACTAAAAATCCAAAGGTTACAGTGACGTTATAGTTAGAGAATTGCATTAAAAATACACAGAAATTCACTGAAAAAATCAAAGGCTACAGGGAGATTATAGTTAGGAAATTTAAATAAAAAAACCTTTGAAATTCACTGAAAAAAACAAAGATTACAGGGACTTTATAGTTAGGTTGAGATTTACCAAACCATAGAAATTCAACAGTTTAGGTTATTTCAGCTCAGCAGTTATAGTTATAGTTATCTCAAGTAATGATAACTCATGCCTTTAGGTAACTATAACTCACGTACTTGCCATACACTGCTAATTAACCCTCATATCACATCACCCATGATATCTTCTGTGACATTATTGGTAATATCACTACAACATCTGCAGTGAAATTATTGAATAAGAAAACTGTGTTTTGGCCGTGGTGTGAGGTATAGTTACCTTAGGGCACGAGTTATAGTTACTCACACACTGCACATACCTGCATGTTGATTTCTAAACCCTCTATAAAGTGCAGGGCGGTTGCCGCATGCACAGAGAAACACAGAGAAGCAGTGAGGCTGCTGCTCTGCATTTCACTGAATGAGCTGCCCACAGGGCCCCTCAGGTTCACAGCTGCTCTGGGGGCAGTACATTCATTTAATAGGGCACACTATCCATGTTTACATCTGGGGCACATGCTTAAAGGTGTGCCATTGCACAAACAAGGACAGCACATCCTATATGTAATACGGGCCCTCATGTCCAGACTAGAACTGCTTTCAAAGTAAAATCTAGCTGGCCTCCTTTTGACTGATACAGGGACAGTACTGGTAAATTGTCCCCCTGCTGTGATGAAGAGCGGGTCACCCAGATATTAGTGGACCTTAACAAGCCTCCAGCTCTGGCTAGTGACACACCTGGTGCCTAGAAGCCTCCCCTTGGGACCTGAAGGGTGTAGGAGAGAACAGAAGTAATGTCCCCAGTATCAAGACATTTTGGGACTTAATCACTCTTATCAATCGCTGGAGGACCATTACAAAGTGCAAAGGCAAGCTGAGAATAGTGCACCCTTTGCAGGCACAACTTGGTTGTTTGTACCACTCTGACCTTTTTGTTTTGAAGAAAAAATTTTCAACTGGACATTGATATACAGATATGTGGCCTTGTGTATCACTGGTTACATCCAGCATCCAGGCTTCCCCCCCAGTGGAGGACTTTGAGAACCAAAAAAAGTGATTTTGTCCAATCATAGGTCTTGAGACTGAGGCAAAGCAAAGAATTTATGACAGAGCCAAAGCATCATTGTCTGCTACGAAATCAAGTGTTGTCCCTCACAGAGCTAATGGTGCCTAGCCTAAAGGCTTCAAAGTCAGCTTAGCGACTATGTATCAGACTTTGAGGAACACTGTCTTCCACAGCAAAAACATTGACATGTGTCACTTGCTAGGTGTACCCACTTCCCACTCCATCACAGTGGGCCTGAAATCATGATAAGGTCTTGGCCTCCCCAAATATTGACTTTTATTTGTGCTTTCAGATTTTTAAAAACTTTTAGCCTTAAAACTTAAAAAATCTGGTATTCCTTGAATGATTGTAACGTGTGTCTTTTTGCTAACTAAATTTTGTCTTGAATTTTTTTAATTGGTTTCTGATATTTATTGCATTGTTTGGTTATCTTTAATGCTTTTTGGGATAGTTTAAAATTAGTACCTATTTCTCAGGAGAATTGCTTTAACTAGTGCCTTTGATGCTAGGTGTAGGTGCAGTGATTTACATTGAACTGTGTTGTGCCCTTACCAGATAATGTGTTTAATTTTGGTAGCGGTACATTACAAAAATATCAATAATCCAATTTTTCATAGTGTTGATATATTAATAATGATATTCAGATTTTTCAAGTCAATTTGAATGCATTTCACTCTTTTGTCATTCCTCTTATTTTCATTAAAATTAATTTCTTTCGAGTCCAAATATGCATGCCAGTACCAATGGCGTTGTGAACGTTACATGGTATCACTTTAAGTTTAAGTGATATTTGTACTGTTTCCTAATTTTACTCACAAGTGACAATGTTGTAAATGTAAGATCTTTGCAACAGTAATCATGTTTTCTTTTTGCTATTTATGTAGCTTCTGAAACAAGAGACAACAAACAATGAGCTCAGGGTAAAGGTGAGTCTGCCTGCACAGTTTTTTCTATTGAAAATGTCATTGTGCAGTAGATGTATAAAAATACCCTATTTCAGAGTTCAAATGACATATGTGCAATTGTTGTCTCACATTACATTCCTATTCTGAGAAGTGGTTTGGGTGTAGGTGTAGAGTAGCGCTGTCGCATGAAGCAGTGTGAGGCATAGTTGCCGAATGGAAGCTACTATATTTGCATGAAGCTCGTTCTCCAGGATGTGCTCCTCTTCAGCTTCATGTTCTGTTGAATATCCCTAACCAAAATGAAAAGTACAGTCTTTTTAACATAAATTTTCTATTTTGTATAAAATCTGCATGTGCTTCTTCTATTCTCCTGTAATCGTTATAAGCACACACACCAACGCAATTTTTGCTGATCTTGATCATGGTAATGGTGACGGAAATCTCTTTTCCAGTCCTTTGAGTGAAACTTCAAACATACACTCTGGGTAATATAATCAAATGAATGGATTCAAATGTAATTAATTGAAATACAAAGCCTTCTTGAAAGGATGTGAGGGAGGATGCAACATATATTGCAGTCTTAACCCTTGCCACAGTCTACTGAACTTGCTCCTGGATTGTCAGCCACCTAGAAAAGCCCTGTCCTCACTTGGATGTTACAGTAGTCTATCATCTCCTACCTTGCACTTGACCAGATTTATCTGTATATCGATATATAAATCCCTTCATCAATATGTAATTGCCACAAAAATCTATTTGAAAGTCTCATCTGCTTCAGATATCCAACGTCATCTGGCGTCCAGCACTTACCTGCAGCTCAACAAAACCAAGATAGACTTTCTGTTATTTGTCAAGCACAGCAAACAAAATGCAGTACATACTTGTCTCAATAACATGAACCTTGATGGCTTTGAATCCCAACTTTCACCAAATGCCAAGTCACTTGGATTCACCCTGGGCACTACACTCACCCTCAAGAAACACATTGCCGGGGGGCGTGACCAAGCAACGAAGCGTAATGGCCGCCTAACGCTGTAGCTCCGTAAACCCTGTCCCCATACGACTATCCGCCGCACTGATCCGCTCCCCCCGAGGAGGAGAGAATACACCGGAGGTCTACCGGAGGGGATTCCTTCCAACCCCGAGACCAGCAAACGCCTGTGCCCTGAGAAACCGGGGCAGACTAAGTGGGGCCCATCCGCAGCGCGGAGACCGGGGAGCACAGTGCCGGCGACACCGCGGCAGTGGAGGGGCGGAGCCGTCTGTCCCGGCCGTAGCCACGGGCCTGGCTGAAGGCCCTGTGATTCACCCGCACTCCGAAGCGACACCAGCGGAGTGATCAACAAGCGGTCCTGGCGAGAAGCACCCGCAGCAGCCCTCACCGTCACAAAGATCGACGCGGAGGTCCGAGACGCCATTGCTCCGCGGTGCAAGACCTGCATACTGCGGCGTGATCTCGAGGTGAGGCGGGGGGCCGGGGTGTCCTGGGGCGGCGCCTCAGAGTGTAATCATCGGGGGCCCCTGTTTCCCCCCCCCTCACTGACCTGTCCGCTTTCAGCTATAGGCTTTCCCCCCCCCATTGGCATACTGTGGGGAGGCGCCAGGGACTCATTGAAAAAGCCCAGCCACCCAGTCGAAGAGACAGGGAGTGTGTTTGTGCCGGCCGGCCCTGCGCCTCTTACCAGTGGGCCTCCGCAATAGCTTGCAGGATGGAGCGGGCGATCAGCTCCCACATAAGATGCCTCCTTAATCAGCGCTGCCGGCCATAACGTGATCTGGGTGCGCGTGGACCACATACTAATATCCTGCAGTCGTGGGCCCCTCCCCTGCCTCCATCTTTAGACCACTGTCCGGACACACTATCAGCCAGCTCCCTTCTGATTACCGGGGTCATATACACCTAATTGAATTCCAACATAAGCCCTTTGCGCGGCGAGGAGAGGACATAATGGATAAAAGCAAGCCCCCAGGAACGAGAGGGTCTAAACCAACACAGACTAATAAACTAGATCGCTACACAATGCCCAAAGACATGATACAGGGCCGTCAATCCAGAGGTACACCCCTGGGGGACCAAGAAGAAGAGGAGCGAGAACTCTCCCTCAAAGACGTTATGGAGGCCATCACAAGTGTCAAGACCTCTCTTGAACATAAAATGGACACTATCGCAATTGACGTGAACCTAATTAGAGCAGACCTTGCTACATTTAAGGAAAAGGTCAAACAGGTGGAAATCGCTACGACCAGCTTGACGGGAGACGTCGCACAGCTTCAGGGGGAGGTCTCGGACCTGCAGAATTTCCGTAAATTCACGGAAATGAAACTGGATGATTATGAAGGGCGCCTTCGCCGCAACAACCTACGTATTCTGGGAGTTCCGGAGCGGGCGGAGGGGCAATCTCCGGACCTCTTCATTGAAGACCTTATCCTAAAACACCTCCAACCCAAGGGTCTCAGCCGATTTTCCGTTATCGAGAGGGCCCACAGGGTACCGGGGGGGCGTCCAAAACCCGGGGCTCCTCCGCGCCCTATGCTGGCGAGAGTGTTGAACTTCCGGGACAGAGATGTAATCCTCCAGAATGCTAGGACAGGAGCCCCACTCCGCTATGAAAACGCAGACATCACCTTCTTTCCAGACTTCACTCAGAGGGTGCAAAAGATGAGGCGTACCTTCCTTGTGGTGAAGAGAGAGCTTCGAGAGCGGGGCCTGAAGTACTCCATGTTGTTTCCGGCACGTTTGCGGATCGAGGCGGAGGGGCGGACGTGGTTTTTCGAGCACCCTGAAGAGGCCGCGGACTGGATTGAAAGCAGGAAGACCCCAAGCCCACCAGATCGTCGTCCCAGAGAGGAGACTTCACTGCACCCTACCGGATGAGACACGGTGGTGGAGAGTTGATGCCACTGGGACACTTTTGGCCCATAACCGGTCTGGGTTAAGCACTGGGTGACCACGCAGTCGGCCCGGAAGGAACTTCTTCACGACTGTTTAAACTCAAGACCTTGAGGTGTGATTTTTCCTTGGGGTTACAGACTTTAATTTTTACAGGGGACAGAGATACGGACGGCCACACCCCTATTTTCTTCTACTTTTAGTTTTTTGCTAGGGCGACAGGCACTCTGCAAGTTCGAAATGGGCAGTTCTACGCCCAGAGTGCAGGGCAGCAGGGTGGGGGGTTGTTGGGTGGGGGAATTTTTGCTTATTGTATGTTGTGAATTTTGCATCGGTGTTAACTATGGTTTCCTCTGCAGAGGGGGTGTCGACTTTGTTCCTCCTAACAATTCAGAGTCCATCAAATTGTACGACATATGTGATGGGGGACGGGACAATTAAGATATTAAGTTGGAATGTCAACGGGCTTGGGGACAAGATTAAGCGGAGTATAGTTCTCCAGTACCTGAAACAGCGATCTCCGGATATTGTCCTGCTCCAGGAGACGCACCTGGTTGGTAATCTGTGTAGGGTAATGCATAGGGGGGGATACAAAATGGTAGCACACGCGGGGTTCACTTCCGGCTCCAGAGGGGTGGGCATTATGATGAAAAACACACTCCCCCTCGCTATAAGTTCCACGTGGGCGGATGATCGGGGCAGATACGTTGGAATTACGGGAACGTGGGAGGGCCGTCTTCTCTCTCTCATGTCCATCTATGTTCCACCAGGCCTGCAGGGCACCACCTTTGCGGACCTGGGTACGGTCCTCCTTTCCATTCCAGACGGCCTTATGGTCCTCGGAGGCGACTTCAACGCAGTGGTCTCGGGCACCCTGGACCGCTATCCCCCGCGGGAGGTGGTGTCCGCTTCCCGCTGGCTACCTGACTTTCTAGAAGCTATGGGGCTAGTCGATGGTTGGAGAACTTATCACCCGGATCAGATACAGCACACCTTTCACTCCGGGGCACACCATGCCCTTTCCCGCCTAGACTACTGTTTGCTGCCAGCCGCACAAGCATCCCTTATACACGAAATCAAACATCTTGCGAGAGGCATCTCCGATCACTCACCAATATGGCTCCACATGGTCCTCCATCAGAACACAGTAGGAAGACTAGCCCCAATTAATCCTTGGTACCTCCATAATCCCAAAATCCGCACAACCCTTATTGAAGCCATGGATAATTACTTCGCAGATAATGAGGGGACGATGTCCTCATCCCAGTCCCTATGGGAAGCATTTAAGACTGTAATTCGGGGACAGGCGCTATCACTGATCTCGGGTGAGAAGAAAGAAAAACAGAAAGAAGTTCTGGACATCGAGGCTGAAATCTATAGTTTGGAGAGTGACCTGGAGTCTGGGGTGACACCAGAGAAGCTACACCTCCTGAGCCTGAAACAACACAGCTACAAGGCCTTAGTCACTGACAAAGCCAAAAACCTGGGGAGGGAGCGGCTGGGTAAACTCTATGACCTGGGCGACAAAGCAGGGAAGCTTATAGCATGGCTAGATAAACGGGAGTGGGCGAGCAGGCTGGTGCCAGAGATTAGGGTAGAAGGGGACGTACCCATCATGAATCCACAGGAGATAGTCGATAGCTTTGCCAGCTATTACCAAACGGTTTACACGACAGTGGCCTCCTATACGGAGGAGGACTCTCAGGAATTGTTGCATGACATCAAACTCCCCCGCCTCTCCTTAGAAAATCATGACTTCCTGGACAGTGACTTGACCCCAGACGAGATAGCGCAATCGATCCGCTCGTTAAAGTCGGGGAAGGCTCTCGGCCCCAATGGACTCCCCATCGAGCTCTATAAGCTGCGACCCGATAAACTCTCCCCCTACTTAAAATCTATGTTTGAGGAATCACTGGAGACGAGAACATTGCCCAGGGAACAGAGGATAGCCACCATAGTTACCATCCATAAAGAAGGGAAACCAAGAACGGACTGTAGTTCCTACCGGCCAATTTCCCTCCTAAACGCCGAACCAAAAATCCTCGCCAAGCTCTTGGCCAATCGCTTGGTCAAGGTCATTAGTGCTTTAGTACACCCGGATCAATCTGGCTTTATGCCCCATAGGAACACGGCCCTGAATCTGCGTCGAGTCCATGGAGTAATAGCTAGAGCACATACTCTCCGAGAGCCAGCAATGATCGCGTCCCTGGACGCAACCATGGCATTCGACACCATTGAATGGCCTTACCTTTGGGCAGTATTGGCAAAAATGGGTTTCGGCCCTAATTACATAAACTGGGTACGTCTTCTGTATAATGAACCCCTAGCCCAAGTGGTGGTCAACAATAAGTTATCGTCTGCCTTCCATCTGAGTCGGGGAACCCGTCAGGGTTGCCCGCTTTCGCCGCTCCTCTTCGCCCTGGCCCTGGCGCCTTTGGCAGCCTGGATCCGATGGGATCCCAGGATACGGGGATTAAAATGGTCCCCCGGCTGGGAGGACCGGGTCTCCCTCTACGCAGACGACTTGTTGCTCTATCTGGCCTCCCCTAGGAAATCCCTTATAGTGGTCTTAGATATCCTGGCGGTATTCGGTCGATACTCTGGATTCTCTATCAACTGGAGTAAGTCGCTTTTGTTTCCTCTTCGGGGAGATCCACTCGTCCCTCCCAAACACTGCCCAATACAAATCAACACGACAGGCTTCAAATATCTAGGGATTTTCATTTCACTAGATCCCGCAGTCCGGTATACTCAAAACCTTCTTCCCCCCCTTCGTAACCTTAAAAGTGATATTGCCAGCTGGAGGTCGCTACCCCTCTCCCTCCTGGGCAGGGCCGCCCTATTTAAAATGATGTCCCTGCCTAGATTCCTATACACCCTGCAAAACACCCTGGACCCTGTTCCCGCCAAATATTTCAAGGAAATTGAGGGTCTACAGAGAGACCTGTTGTGGGATGGAAAACCTCGAATCGCCCTGAATAAACTAACACTAAATTGGTATGACGGTGGTATTAGCCTCCCGGATATCAAGAAATACTACTGGGCGGCCCACCTAGCATCCATCAACCACGGCATATATGGCCGTGTAGATGATCCCGGATATGCCATGGATAAATGGCTCCTCCCAGGCGGCAATTATAACAGAGCGTTATACTCCCGGCCCAGACGATACACCTTGACTGGCCCCACCAAACATTCTGTCCAAATTTGGCATGACGTTATTACCTCATTGGGATGGAAAAACACACTGACATTAGCCACTCCACTTTGGGACTCAGAAAGATTGGGCGACTTATGGAAATCGAAGGGTTTTGACAGATGGGACCTTATCGGTATCTCACAAATTAGAGACCTTTGGGGGGTCGGAGGGGTCAAATCCTTTAACATGCTCCAGGCGGACTACGATCTGGCAGACACCGAGTATTTCCGCTACTTACAAGTCCTGCACTCACTGCAGTCTTCTCTGCCTAAGGGGACTCTCCCTCCAGAGGCTTCTCCACTGGAGGACAGAATTTTAGACGGCCATCTTCCCGAGAAAACTATCTCCCTGATTTACAAAAAGTTAATCAACAACATGGAGAGTCCCCTTCAATCACTACGTGAGAAATGGACGCAGGATGGAGTGGAGGTGGATGATGAGGACTGGCAGTTGGCGGTGTCTTCCCCCAGAGTGGTCGCTATCCCGGCACGTTTGAGGCTGGTACAACTTAAAATCCTCCACAGAATATATATAACAGGGCCCCGTTTGGTACACATGGGGTGGTCTGATAATGGGAACTGTAGGCGGCGATGTGGTCACGTGGGGACATTCATACACATAATTTGGGAGTGCGAACATATCATATCCTTCTGGCTCAAGATCCACGACACTATCAATGCGGTATTGCAGGTTCACCTCCTCCCAGAGGCAAGACGATGCCTCCTCAATCTCTGGGAACCTACAGACCTAAACACTAATCAGACACAGTGGGCTACGCTGGGGTTTATGCTGGCAAAACGCAACATTGCTCAACTATGGGGGCCGCACACCCACCCACACTGGAAGCATGGGAAAAGAACCTTGACTGGTGCATGTTTCGGGAGAAAACAGTTTACCCGGCAAGAGGGTGCCCCAAAAATGGTCCCGGGTATGGAGCCCCTGGAATGCCTACCGTGGAGAGATTTGTGTGCCACCTAGTTGTCATGAACAAAATGACCCCCACAACCCGTGACATTCCTCTACCATGCAGAAATTCGACGCATTTCCTCCTGTATCGACTGCAATGTACGATCTGGCTAACCCTCTGTAATGTTTATTTGAACCGATGTATGTTTAATAAAAAGAATTATAAAAAAAAAAAGAAACACATTGCCAAAAAACACAAAGACAACCTAGTACCAGG